>CM049432.1:86449303-87649303 GCA_026929855.1 Poa annua
GTACCGGGGGTCACGGCGCTTCGAAATTCCCGGGACCCAAAAACCATGGACTATAGCCTGCGAAAACGGCCAGAAATGCACGAAATCATGACTTTTGATGATGCCGCTTGAGTTATGTACCGGGGGTCACGGCGCTTCGAAATCTTCCCGGGACCCAAAAATCATGGACTATAGCCCACGAAAACGGCCAGAAATGCGCGAAATCACGACTTTTGATGATGCCGCTAGAGTCATGTACCGGGGGTCACGGGGCTTCAAAATCTTCCTGGGACCCAAAAACTGTGGACTATAGCCAACGAAAACGGCCAGAAATGCCCAAAATCACGACTTTTAATGATGCCGCTTAAGTCAGGTACCGGGGATCACGACGCTTCGAAATCTTCCCGGGACCCATAAACCGTGGACTATAGCCCACGAAAACGGCCAGAAATGCCCGAAACCACAACTTTTGATGATGCCGCTAGAGTCATGTACCTGGAGTCACGGGGCATGGAAATCCTCCCAGGACCCCAAAAACGTAGACTATAGTCCACGAAAATGGCTAGAAATGCCTGAAATTATGAGTTTTGACGATGAGGCTAGAGTCGCGTATCAGAGGTCACAGGGCTTTGAAATCCACACGGGACCGACAAACCTCGGACTACAGCCCACGAAAACGGCCAGAAATGCGCGAAATCATGAGTTTTGACGATGCCGCTAGAGTCATGTACCGGGGGTCACATGGCATGGAAATCCTCCCGGGACCCAAAAACCGTGGACTATAGCCCACGAAGACGGCCAGAAATGCGCGAAATCACGAGTTTTGACGATGCCGCTAGAGTCATGTACCTGGGGTCACGGGGCATGCAATGCTCCGAGGACCCAAAAAACGTAGACTATAGCCCACGAAAATGGCCAGAAATGCCCGAAATCACGAGTTTTGACGATGCCATTAGAGTCATGTACCGGGGTCACAGGGCATGGAAATCCACCCGGGACCCAAAAATCGTGGACTATAGCCCACGAAAACGTCCAGAAATGCGCGAAATCACGACTTTTGATGATGCCGCTAGAGTCATGTACCAGGGGTCACGGCGCTTCAAAATCTTCCCGGGACCCATAAACTTTGGACTATAGCCAACGAAAACGGCCAGAATTGCCTGAAATCACGAGTTTTGACGATGCCGCTAGAGTCATGTACCGGGGGTCACGACGATTCGAAATCTTCCCGGGACCCAAAAACCGTGGACTATAGCCCACGAAAACGGCAGAAATGCCCGAAATCACGAGTTTTGACGATGCCGCTAGAGTCATGTACAAGGGGTCACAGGGCATGGAAATCCTCCCGGGACCGAAAAACCGTGGACTACAGCCCACGAAAACGGCCCGAAATGCCCGAATCACGAGTTTTGACGATGCCGGTAGAGTCATGTCCAAGGGGTCACAGGGCATGGAAATCCTCCCGGGGACCCAAAAACCGTGGACTACAGCCCACGAAAACGGCCAGAAATGCCCAAAATTACGAGTTTTCACGATGCCGCTAGAGTCATGTACCGGGAGTCACGGCGCTTCGAAATCTTCCGGGACCCAAAAACTGTGGACTATAGCCCACGAAAACGAACAGAATTGCCTGAAATCACAAGTTTTGACGATGTCGCTAGGGTCATGTAGCGGGGGTCACGACAGTTCAAAATCTTCCCGGGACCCAAAAACCGTGGACTATAGCCCACGAAAACGGCCAGAAATACCCAAAATCACGACTTTTGCTTATGCCGCTAGAGTCATGTACCTGGGGTCACGGGGCATAGAAATCCTCCCAGGACCCAAAAAACGTAGACTATAGCCCACGAAAATGGCTAGAAATGTCCGAAATCAAGAGTTTTGACGATGTCGTTAGAGTCATGTACCTAGGGGCATGGAAATCCTCCCAAGACCCCAAAAACGTAGACTATAGCGCACGAAAATGGCCAGAAATGCCCGAAATCACGAGTTTTGACAATCCCGTTAGAGTCATGTACCTGGGGTCACGGCGCTTCGAAATTCCCGGGACCCAAAAACCATGGACTATAGCCTGCGAAAACGGCCAGAAATGCACGAAATCATGACTTTTGATGATGCCGCTTGAGTTATGTACCGGGGGTCACGGCGCTTCGAAATCTTCCCGGGACCCAAAAATCATGGACTATAGCCCACGAAAACGGCCAGAAATGCGCGAAATCACGACTTTTGATGATGCCGATAGAGTCATGTACCGGGGGTCACAGGGCATGGAAATCCACCCGGGACCAAAATATCGTGGACTATAGCCCACGAAAACGGCCAGAAATGCGCGAAATCACGACTTTTGATGATGCCGCTAGAGTCATGTACCGGGGGTCACGGCGCTTCAAAATCTTCCCGGGACCCAAAAACTGTGGACTATAGCCAACGAAAACGGCCAGAATTGCCTGAAATCGCGAGTTTTGACGATGCCGCTAGAGTCATGTACCGGGGGTCAAGACGCTTCGAAATCTTCCCGGGACCCAAAAACCGTGGACTATAGCCCACGAAAACGACCAGAAATGCCCGAAATCACGAGTTTTGACGATGCCGCTAGAGTCATGTACAAGGGTTCAGAGGGCATGCAAATCCTCCCGGGACCCAAAAACCGTGGACTACAGCCCACGAAAACGGCCAGAAATGCCCAAAATTATGAGTTTTGACGATGAGGCTAGAGTCGCGTATCAGAGGTCACAGGGCTTTGAAATCCACCCGGGACCGACAAACCTCGGACTACAGCCCACGAAAACGGCCAGAAATGCGCGAAATCATGAGTTTTGACGATGCCGCTAGAGTCATGTACCGGGGGTCATGGCGCTTCGAAATCTTCCCGGAACCCAAAAACCGTGGACTATAGCCACGAAAACGGCAAGAAATGCCCGAAATCACGAGTTTTGACGATGCCGCTAGAGTCATGTACCGGGGGTCACATGGCATGGAAATCTTCCCGGGACCCAAAAACCGTGGACTATAGCCCACGAAGACGGCCAGAAATGCGCGAAATCACGAGTTTTGACGATGCCGCTAGAGTCATGTACCTGGGGTCACGGGGCATGCAATGCTCCGAGGACCCAAAAAACGTAGACTATAGCCCACGAAAATGGCCAGAAATGCCCGAAATCACGAGTTTTGACGATGCCATTAGAGTCATGTACCGGGGTCACAGGGCATGGAAATCCACCCGGGACCCAAAAATCGTGCACTATAGCCCACGAAAACGTCCAGAAATGCGCGAAATCACGACTTTTGATGATGCCGCTAGAGTCATGTACCAGGGGTCACGGGCATAGAAATCCTCCCAGGACCCAAAAAACGTAGACTATGGCCCACGAAAATGGCTAGAAATGCCCGAAATCAAGAGTTTTGACGATGTCGTTAGAGTCATGTACCTAGGGGCATGGAAATCCTCCCAAGACCCCAAAAACGTAGACTATAGCGCACGAAAATGGCCAGAAATGCCCGAAATCACGAGTTTTGACAATCCCGTTAGAGTCATGTACCGGGGGTCACGGCGCTTCGAAATTCCCGGGACCCAAAAACCATGGACTATAGCCTGCGAAAACGGCCAGAAATGCACGAAATCATGACTTTTGATGATGCCGCTTGAGTTATGTACCGGGGGTCACGGCGCTTCGAAATCTTCCCGGGACCCAAAAATCATGGACTATAGCCCACGAAAACGGCCAGAAATGCGCGAAATCACGACTTTTGATGATGCCGCTAGAGTCATGTACCGGGGTCACGGGGCTTCAAATCTTCCCGGGACCCAAAAACTGTGGACTATAGCCAACGAAAACGGCCAGAAATGCCCAAAATCACGACTTTTAATGATGCCGCTTGAGTCAGGTACCTCGGATCACGACGCTTCGAAATCTTCCCGGGACCCATAAACCGTGGACTATAGCCCACGAAAACGGCCAGAAATGCCCGAAACCACAACTTTTGATGATGCCGCTAGAGTCATGTACCTGGAGTCACGGGGCATGGAAATCCTCCCAGGACCCCAAAAAACGTAGACTATAGTCCACGAAAATGGCTAGAAATGCCTGAAATTATGAGTTTTGACGATGAGGCTAGAGTCGCGTATCAGAGGTCACAGGGCTTTGAAATCCACACGGGACCGACAAACCTCGGACTACAGCCCACGAAAACGGCCAGAAATGCGCGAAATCACGACTTTTGATGATGCCGCTAGAGTCATGTACCGGGGGTCATGGCGCTTCGAAATTCCCGGGACCCAAAAACCATGGACTATAGCCTGCGAAAACGGCCAGAAATGCACGAAATCATGACTTTTGATGATGCCGCTTGAGTTATGTACCGGGGGTCACGGCGCTTCGAAATCTTCCCGGGACCCAAAAATCGTGGACTATAGCCCACGAAAACGGCCAGAAATGCCCGAAACCACAACTTTTGATGATGCCGCTAGAGTCATGTACCTGGAGTCACGGGGCATGGAAATCCTCCCAGGATCCCAAAAAACATAGACTATAGTCCACGAAAATGGCTAGAAATGCCTGAAATTATGAGTTTTGACGATGAGGCTAGAGTCGCGTATCAGAGGTCACGGGGCTTTGAAATCCACACGGGACCGACAAACCTCGGACTACAGCCACGAAAACGGCCAGAAATGCGCGAAATCATGAGTTTTGACGATGCCGCTAGAGTCATGTACCGGGGGTCACGGCGCTTCGAAATTCCCGGGACCCAAAAACCATGGACTATAGCCTGCGAAAACGGCCAGAAATGCACGAAATCATGACTTTTGATGATGCCGCTTGAGTTATGTACCGGGGGTCACGGCGCTTCGAAATCTTCCCGGGACCCAAAAATCATGGACTATAGCCCACGAAAACGGCCAGAAATGCGCGAAATCACGACTTTTGATGATGCCGCTAGAGTCATGTACCGGGGGTCACGGGGCTTCAAAATCTTCCCGGGACCCAAAAACTGTGGACTATAGCCAACGAAAACGGCCAGAAATGCCCAAAATCACGACTTTTAATGATGCCGCTTAAGTCAGGTACCGGGGATCACGACGCTTCGAAATCTTCCCGGGACCCATAAACCGTGGACTATAGCCCACGAAAACGGCCAGAAATGCCCGAAACCACAACTTTTGATGATGCCGCTAGAGTCATGTACCTGGAGTCACGGGGCATGGAAATCCTCCCAGGACCCCAAAAAACGTAGACTATAGTCCACGAAAATGGCTAGAAATGCCTGAAATTATGAGTTTTGACGATGAGGCTAGAGTCGCGTATCAGAGGTCACAGGGCTTTGAAATCCACACGGGACCGACAAACCTCGGACTACAGCCCACGAAAACGGCCAGAAATGCGCGAAATCAGGAGTTTTGACGATGCCGCTAGAGTCATGTACCGGGGGTCACATGGCATGGAAATCTTCCCGGGACCCAAAAACCGTGGACTATAGCCCACGAAGACGGCCAGAAATGCGCGAAATCACGAGTTTTGACGATGCCGCTAGAGTCATGTACCTGGGGTCACGGGGCATGCAATGCTCCGAGGACCCAAAAAACGTAGACTATAGCCCACGAAAATGGCCAGAAATGCCCGAAATCACGAGTTTTGACGATGCCATTAGAGTCATGTACCGGGGTCACAGGGCATGGAAATCCACCCGGGACCCAAAAATCGTGGACTATAGCCCACGAAAACGTCCAGAAATGCGCGAAATCACGACTTTTGATGATGCCGCTAGAGTCATGTACCAGGGGTCACGGCGCTTCAAAATCTTCCCGGGACCCATAAACTTTGGACTATAGCCAACGAAAACGGCCAGAATTGCCTGAAATCACGAGTTTTGACGATGCCGCTAGAGTCATGTACCGGGGGTCACGACGATTCGAAATCTTCCCGGGACCCAAAAACCGTGGACTATAGCCCACGAAAACGGCCAGAAATGCCCGAAATCACGAGTTTTGACGATGCCGCTAGAGTCATGTACAAGGGGTCACACGGCATGGAAATCCTCCCGGGACCGAAAAACCGTGGACTACAGCCCACGAAAACGGCCCAGAAATGCCCGAATCACGAGTTTTGACGATGCCGGTAGAGTCATGTCCAAGGGGTCACAGGGCATGGAAATCCTCCCGGGACCCAAAAACCGTGGACTACAGCCCACGAAAACGGCCAGAAATGCCCAAAATTACGAGTTTTGACGATGTCGCTAGGGTCATGTAGCGGGGGTCACGACAGTTCGAAATCTTCCCGGGACCCAAAAACCGTGGACTATAGCCCACGAAAACGGCCAGAAATACCCGAAATCACGACTTTTGATGATGCCGCTAGAGTCATGTACCAGGGGTCACGGGGCATAGAAATCCTCCCAGGACTCAAAAAACGTAGACTATAGCCCACGAAAATCACACGGGACACAGGGCTTTGAAATCACACGGGACACGGGACCCAGGCTAGAGTCGCGTATCAGAGGTCACAGGGCTTTGAAATCCACACGGGACCGACAAACCTCGGACTACAGCCCACGAAAACGGCCAGAAATGCGCGAAATCATGAGTTTTGACGATGCCGCTAGAGTCATGTACCGGGGGTCACGGCGCTTCAAAATCTTCCCGGGACCCAAAAACTGTGGACTATAGCCAACAAAAACGGCCAGAATTGCCTGAAATCACGAGTTTTGACGATGCCGCTAGAGTCATGTACCGGGGGTCAAGACGCTTCGAAATCTTCCCGGGACCCAAAAACCGTGGACTATAGCCCACGAAAACGACCAGAAATGCCCGAAATCACGAGTTTTGACGATGCCGCTAGAGTCATGTACAAGGGTTCAGAGGGCATGCAAATCCTCCCGGGACCCAAAAACCGTGGACTACAGCCCACGGAAAACGGCCAGAAATGCCCAAAATTATGAGTTTTGACGATGAGGCTAGAGTCGCGTATCAGAGGTCACAGGGCTTTGAAATCCACCCGGGACCGACAAACCTCGGACTACAGCCCACGAAAACGGCCAGAAATGCGCGAAATCATGAGTTTTGACGATGCCGCTAGAGTCATGTACCGGGGGTCATGGCGCTTAGAAATCTTCCCGGAACCCAAAAACCGTGGACTATAGCCCACGAAAACGGCAAGAAATGCCCGAAATCACGAGTTTTGACGATGCCGCTAGAGTCATGTACCGGGGGTCACATGGCATGGAAATCTTCCCGGGACCCAAAAACCGTGGACTATAGCCCACGAAGACGGCCAGAAATGCGCGAAATCACGAGTTTTGACAATGCCGCTAGAGTCATGTACCTGGGGTCACGGGGCATGCAATGCTCCGAGGACCCAAAAAACGTAGACTATAGCCCACGAAAATGGCCAGAAATGCCCAAAATCACGAGTTTTGACGATGCCATTAGAGTCATGTACCGGGGTCACAGGGCACGGAAATCCACCCGGGACCCAAAAATCGTGCACTATAGCCCACGAAAACGTCCAGAAATGCGCGAAATCACGACTTTTGATGATGCCGCTAGAGTCATGTACCAGGGGTCACGGGGCATAGAAATCCTCCCAGGACCCAAAAAACGTAGACTATAGCGCACGAAAATGGCCAGAAATGCCCGAAATCACGAGTTTTGACAATCCCGTTAGAGTCATGTACCGGGGGTCACGGCGCTTCGAAAGTCCCGGGACCCAAAAACCATGGACTATAGCCTGCGAAAACGGCCAGAAATGCACGAAATCATGACTTTTTGATGATGCCGCTTGAGTTATGTACCGGGGGTCACGGCGCTTCGAAATCTTCCCGGGACCCAAAAATCATGGACTATAGCCCACGAAAACGGCCAGAAATGCGCGAAATCACGACTTTTGATGATGCCGCTAGAGTCATGTACCGGGGGTCACGGGGCTTCAAAATCTTCCCGGGACCCAAAAACTATGGACTATAGCCAACGAAAACGGCCAGAAATGCCCAAAATCACGACTTTTAATGATGCGGCTTAAGTCAGGTACCGGGGATCACGACGCTTCGAAATCTTCCCGGGACCCATAAACCGTGGACTATAGCCCACGAAAACGGCCAGAAATGCCCGAAACCACAACTTTTGATGATGCCGCTAGAGTCATGTACCTGGAGTCACGGGGCATGGAAATCCTCCCAGGACCCCAAAAAACGTAGACTATAGTCCACGAAAATGGCTAGAAATGCTTGAAATTATGAGTTTTGACGATGAGGCTAGAGTCGCGTATCAGAGGTCACAGGGCTTTGAAATCCACACGGGGACCGACAAACCTCGGACTACAGCCCACGAAAATGGCCAGAGATGTCCGAAATCACGAGTTTTGACGATCCTGCTAGAGTCATGTACCGGGGGTCATGGCGCTTCGAAATCTTCCCGGAACCCAAAAAGCGTGGACTATAGCCCACGAAAACGGCAAGAAATGCCCGAAATTACGAGTTTTGACGATGCCGCTAGAGTCATGTACCGGGGGTCACATGGCATGGAAATCCACCCGGGACCCAAAAATCATGGACTATAGCCCACGAAGACGACCAGAAATGCGCGAAATCACGAGTTTTGACGATGCCGCTAGAGTCATGTACCTGGGGTCACGGGGCATGCAATGCTCCGAGGACCAAAAAAACGTAGACTATAGCCCACGAAAATGGCCAGAAATGCCCGAAATCACGAGTTTTGACGATGCCATTAGAGTCATGTACCGGGGTCACAGGGCATGGAATCCACCCGGGACCCAAAAATCGTGGACTATTGCCCACGAAAACGTCCAGAAATGCGCGAAATCACGAGTTTTGATGATGCCGCTAGAGTCATGTACCAGGGGTCACGTCGCTTCAAAATCTTCCCGGGACCCATAAACTTTGGACTATAGCCAACGAAAACGGCCAGAATTGCCTGAAATCACGAGTTTTGACGATGCCGCTAGAGTCATGTACCGGGGGTCACGACGATTCGAAATCTTCCCGGGACCCAAAAACCGTGGACTATAGCCCACGAAAACGGCCAGAAATGCCCGAAATCACGAGTTTTGACGATGCCGCTAGAGTCATGTCCAAGGGGTCACAGGGCATGGAAATCCTCCCGGGACCCAAAAACCGTGGACTACAGCCCACGAAAACGGCAGAAATGCCCAAAATTACGAGTTTTGACGATGCCGCTAGAGTCATGTACCGGGAGTCACGGCGCTTCGAAATCTTCCCGGGACCCAAAAACTGTGGACTATAGCCCACGAAAACGAAAAGAATTGCCTGAAATCACGAGTTTTGACGATGTCGCTAGGGTCATGTGGCGGGGGTCACGACAGTTCGAAATCTTCCCGGGACCCAAAAACCGTGGACTATAGCCCACGAAAACGGCCAGAAATACCCGAAATCACGACTTTTGCTTATGCCGCTAGAGTCATGTACCTGGGGTCACGGGGCATAGAAATCCTCCCAGGACCCAAAAAACGTAGACTATAGCCCACGAAAATGGCTAGAAATGCCCGAAATCACGAGTTTTGACAATTCCGTTAGAGTCATGTACCGGGGGTCACGGCGCTTCGAAATTCCCGGGACCCAAAATCCGTGGACTATAGACCACGAAAACGGCCAGAAATGCCCGAAATCACGAGTTTTGATGCCGCAAGAGTCGTGTATCGGGGGTCACGGGGCTTCAAAATCTTCCCGGGACCCAAAAACCGTGGACTATAGCCCGCGAAAACGGCCAGAAATGCACGAAATCATGACTTTTGATGATGCCGCTTGAGTTATGTACCGGGGGTCACGGCGCTTCGAAATCTTCCCGGGACCCAAAAATCATGGACTATAGCCCACGAAAACGGCCAGAAATGCCCGAAATCACGAGTTTTGATGATGCCGCAAGAGTCGTGTATCGGGGGTCACGGGATTTCGAAATCTTCCCGGGACCCAAAAATCGTGGACTATAGCCCACGAAAACGGCCAGAAATGCCCAAAATCACGACTTTTGATGATGCCGCTTGAATCATGTACCGGGGATCACGACGCTTCGAAATCTTCGCGGGACCCAAAAACCGTGGACTATAGCCCACGAAAACGGCCAGAAATGCCCGAAATCACAACTTTTGATGATGCCGCTAGAGTCATGTACCTGGGGTCACGGGGCATGGAAATCCTCCCAGGACCCAAAAAACGTAGACTATAGCCCACGAAAATGGCCAGAGATGTCCGTAATCACGAGTTTTGGACGATGTCGTTAGAGTCATGTACCGGGGGTCACAGGGCATGAAAATCCACCCGGGACCCAAATATCATGGACTATTGCCCACGAAAACGGCCAGAAATGCGCGAAATCACGACTTTTGATGATGCCGCTAGAGTCATGTACCGGGGGTCACGGCGCTTCAAAATCTTCCCGGGGACCCAAAAACCGTGGACTATAGCCCACGAAAACGGCCAGAAATGCCCGAAATCACAACTTTTGATGATGCCGCTAGAGTCATGTACCTGGGGTCACGGGGCATAGAAATCTTCCCAGGACCCAAAAAACATAGACTATAGCCCACGAAAATGGCTAGAAATGCCCGAAATCAAGAGTTTTGACGATGTCGTTAGAGTCATGTACCTAGGGGCATGGAAATCCTCCCAAGACCCAAAAACGTAGACTATAGCGCACGAAAATGGCCAGAAATGCCCGAAATCACGAGTTTTGACAATGCCGTTAGAGTCATGTACCGGGGCTCACAGGGCATGGAAATCCACCCGGGACCCAAATATCGTGGACTATAGCCCACGAAAACGGCCAGAAATGCGCGAAATCACGACTTTTGATGATGCCGCTAGAGTCATGTACCGGGGGTCACGGCGCTTCAAAATCTTCCCGGGACCCAAAAACTGTGGACTATAGCCAACGAAAACGGCCAGAATTGCCTGAAATCACGAGTTTTGACGATGCCGCTAGAGTCATGTACCGGGGGTCAAGACGCTTCGAAATCTTCCCGGGACCCAAAAACCGTGGACTATAGCCCACGAAAACGACCAGAAATGCCCGAAATCACGAGTTTTGACGATGCCGCTAGAGTCATGTACAAGGGTTCAGAGGGCATGCAAATCCTCCCGGGACCCAAAAACCGTGGACTACAGCCCACGAAAACGGCCAGAAATGCCCAAAATTATGAGTTTTGACGATGAGGCTAGAGTCGCGTATCAGAGGTCACAGGGCTTTGAAATCCACCCGGGACCGACAAACCTCGGACTACAGCCCACGAAAACGGCCAGAAATGCGCGAAATCATGAGTTTTGACGATTGCCGCTAGAGTCATGTACCGGGGGTCATGGCGCTTCGAAATCTTCCCGGAACCCAAAAACCGTGGACTATAGCCCACGAAAACGGCAAGAAATGCCCGAAATCACGAGTTTTGACGATGCCGCTAGAGTCATGTACCGGGGGTCACATGGCATCGAAATCTTCCCGGGACCCAAAAACCGTGGACTATTGCCCACGAAAACGGCCAGAAATGCCCGAAATCACAACTTTTGATGATGCCGCTAGAGTCATATACCTGGGGTCACGGGGCATGCAAATCCTCCCAGGACCCAAAAAACGTAGACTATAGCCCACGAAAATGGCCAGAGATGTCCGAAATCACGAGTTTTGGACGATGTCGTTAGAGTCATGTACCGGGGGTCACAGGGCATGGAAATCCACCCGGGACCCAAATATCATGGACTATTGCCCACGAAAACGGCCAGAAATGCGCGAAATCACGACTTTTGATGATGCCGCTAGAGTCATGTACCGGGGGTCACGGCGCTTCAAAATCTTCCCGGGACCCAAAAACTGTGGACTATAGCCAACGAAAACGGCCAGAATTGCCTGAAATCACGAGTTTTGACGATGCCGCTAGAGTCATGTACCGGGGGTCACGACGATTCGAAATCTTCCCGGGACCCAAAAACCGTGGACTATAGCCCACGAAAACGGCCAGAAATGCCCGAAATCACGAGTTTTGACGATGCCGCTAGAGTCATGTACAAGGGGTCAGAGGGCATGCAAATCCTCCCGGGACCCAAAAACCGTGGACTACAGCCCACGAAAACGGCCAGAAATGCCCAAAATTATGAGTTTTGACGATGAGGCTAGAGTCGCGTATCAGAGGTCACAGGGCTTTGAAATCCACCCGGGACCGACAAACCTCGGACTACAGCCCACGAAAACGGCCAGAAATGCGCGAAATCATGAGTTTGACGATGCCGCTAGAGTCATGTACCGGGGGTCATGGCGCTTCGAAATCTTCCCGGAACCCAAAAACCGTGGACTATAGCCCACGAAAAAGGCAAGAAATGCCCGAAATCACGAGTTTTGACGATGCCGCTAGAGTCATGTACCGGGGGTCACATGGCATGGAAATCTTCCCGGGACCCAAAAACCGTGGACTATAGCCCACGAAGACGGCCAGAAATGCGCGAAATCACGAGTTTTGACGATGCCGCTAGAGTCATATACCTGGGGTCACGGGGCATGCAATGCTCCGAGGACCCAAAAAACGTAGACTATAGCCCACGAAAATGGCCAGAAATGCCCGAAATCACGAGTTTTGACGATGCCATTAGAGTCATGTACCGGGGTCACAGGGCATGGAAATCCACCGGGACCCAAAAATCGTGGACTATAGCCCACGAAAACGTCCAGAAATGCGCGAAATCACGACTTTTGATGATGCCGCTAGAGTCATGTACCAGGGGTCACGGCGCTTCAAAATCTTCCCGGGGCCCATAAACTTTGGACTATAGCCAACGAAAACGGCCAGAATTGCCTGAAATCACGAGTTTTGACGATGCCGCTAGAGTCATGTACCGGGGGTCACGACGATTCGAAATCTTCCCGGGACCCAAAAACCGTGGACTATAGCCCACGAAAACGGCCAGAAATGCCCGAAATCACGAGTTTTGACGATGCCGCTAGAGTCATGTACAAGGGGTCACAGGGCATGGAAATCCTCCTGGGACCGAAAAACCGTGGACTACAGCCCACGAAAACGGCCAGAAATGCCCGAATCACGAGTTTTGACGATGCCGCAAGAGTCATGTCCAAGGGGTCACAGGGCATGGAAATCCTCCCGGGACCCAAAAACCGTGGACTACAGCCCACGAAAACGGCCAGAAATGCCCAAAATTAGGAGTTTTGACGATGCCGCTAGAGTCATGTACCGGGAGTCACGGCGCTTCGAAATCTTCCCGGGACCAAAAACTGTGGACTATAGCCCACGAAAACGAACGGAATTGCCTGAAATCACGAGTTTTGACGATGTCGCTAGGGTCATGTAGCGGGGGACACGACAGTTCGAAATCTTCCCGGGACCCAAAAACCGTGGACTATAGCCCACGAAAACGGCCAGAAATACCCGAAATCACGACTTTTGCTTATGCCGCTAGAGTCATGTACCTGGGGTCACGGGGCATAGAAATCCTCCCAGGACCCAAAAAAACGTAGACTATAGCCCACGAAAATGGCTAGAAATGCCCGAAATCAAGAGTTTTGACGATGTCGTTAGAGTCATGTACCTAGGGGCATGGAAATCCTCCCAAGACCCCAAAAAAGTAGACTATAGCGCACGAAAATGGCCAGAAATGCCCGAAATCACGAGTTTTGACAATCCCGTTAGAGTCATGTACCGGGGGTCACGGCGCTTCGAAATTCCCGGGACCCAAAAACCGTGGACTATAGCCCACGAAAACGGCCAGAAATGCCCGAAATCACGAGTTTTGATGATGCCGCAAGAGTCGTGTATCGGGGGTCACGGGGCTTCAAAATCTTCCCGGGACCCAAAAACCGTGGACTATAGCCTGCGAAAACGGCCAGAAATGCACGAAATCATGACTTTTGATGATGCGCTTGATTTATGTACCGGGGGTCACGGCGCTTCGAAATCTTCCTGGGACCCAAAAATCATGGACTATAGCCCACGAAAACGGCCAGAAATGCCCGAAATCACGAGTTTTGATGATGCCGCAAGAGTCGTGTATCGGGGGTCACGGGGCTTCGAAATCTTCCCGGGACCCAAAAATCGTGGACTATAGCCCACGAAAACGGCCAGAAATGCCCCAAAATCACGACTTTTGATGATGCCGCTTGAGTCATGTACCGGGGATCACGACGCTTCGAAATCTTCCCGGGACCCAAAAACCGTGGACTATAGCCCACGAAAACGGCCAGAAATGCCCGAAATCACAACTTTTGATGATGCCGCTAGAGTCATGTACCTGGGGTCACGGGGCATGGAAATCCTCCCAGGACCCAAAAAACGTAGACTATAGCCCACGAAAATGGCCAGAGATGTCCGTAATCACGAGTTTTGGACGATGTCGTTAGAGTCATGTACCGGGGGTCACAGGGCATGGAAATCCACCCGGGACCCAAATATCATGGACTATTGCCCACGAAAACGGCCAGAAATGCGCGAAATCACGACTTTTGATGATGCCGCTAGAGTCATGTACCGGGGGTCACGGCGCTTCAAAATCTTCCCGGGACCCAAAAACTGTGGACTATAGCCAACGAAAACGGCCAGAATTGCCTGAAATCACGAGTTTTGACGATGCCGCTAGAGTCATGTACCGGGGGTCAAGACGCTTCGAAATCTTCCCGGGACCCAAAAACCGTGGACTATAGCCCACGAAAACGACCAGAAATGCCCGAAATCACGAGTTTTGACGATGCCGCTAGAGTCATGTACAAGGGTTCAGAGGGCATGCAAATCCTCCCGGGACCCAAAAACCTTGGACTACAGCCCACGAAAACGGCCAGAAATGCCCAAAATTATGAGTTTTGACGATGAGGCTAGAGTCGCGTATCAGAGGTCACAGGGCTTTGAAATCCACCCGGGACCGAAAAACCTCGGACTACAGCCCACGAAAACGGCCAGAAATGCGCGAAATCATGAGTTTTGACGATGCCGCTAGAGTCATGTACCGGGGGTCATGGCGCTTCGAAATCTTCCCGGAACCCAAAAACCGTGGACTATAGCCCACGAAAACGGCAAGAAATGCCCGAAATCACTAGTTTTGACGATGCCGCTAGAGTCATGTACCGGGGGTCACATGGCATGGAAATCCACCCGGGACCCAAAAATCGTGGACTATAGCCCACGAAAACGTCCAGAAATGCGCGAAATCACGACTTTTGATGATGCCGCTAGAGTGATGTACCAGGGGTCACGGGGCATAGAAATCCTCCCAGGACCCAAAAAACGTAGACTATAGCCCACGAAAATGCCTAGAAATGCCCGAAATCAAGAGTTTTGACGATTTCGTTTGAGTCATGTACCTAGGGGCATGGAAATCCTCCCAAGACCCCAAAAACGAAGACTATAGCGCACGGAAAATGGCCAGAAATGCCCGAAATCACGAGTTTTGACAATCCGTTAGAGTCATGTACCGGGTCACGGTGCTTCGAAATTCCCGGGACCCAAAAACCATGGACTATAGCTTGCGAAAACGGCCAGAAATGCACGAAATCATGACTTTTGTTGATGCCGCTTGAGTTATGTACCGGGGGTCACGGCGCTTCGAAATCTTCCCGGGACCCAAAAATCATGGACTATAGCCCACGAAAACGGCCAGAAATGCGCGAAATCACGACTTTTGATGATGCCGCTAGAGTCATGTACCGGGGGTCACGGGGCTTCAAAATCTTCCCGGGACCCAAAAACTGTGGACTATAGCCAACGAAAACGGCCAGAAATGCCCAAAATCACGACTTTTAATGATGCCGCTTGAGTCAGGTACCGGGGATCACGACGCTTCGAAATCTTCCCGGGACCCAAAAACCATGGACTATAGCCCACGAAAACGGCCAGAAATGCCCGAAACCACAACTTTTGATGATGCCGCTAGAGTCATGTACCTGGGGTCACGGGGCATGGAAATCCTCCCAGGACCCCAAAAAACGTAGACTATAGCCCACGAAAATGGCTAGAAATGCCCGAAATTATGAGTTTTGACGATGAGGCTAGAGTCGCGTATCAGAGGTCACAGGGCTTTGAAATCCACACGGGACCGACAAACCTCGGACTACAGCCCACGAAAATGGCCAGAGATGTCCGAAATCACGAGTTTTGACGATGCCGCTAGAGTCATGTACCGGGGGTCATGGCGCTTCGAAATCTTCCCGGAACCCAAAAACCGTGGACTATAGCCCACGAAAACGGCAAGAAATGCCCGAAATCACGAGTTTTGACGATGCCGCTAGAGTCATGTACCGGGGGTCACATGGCATGGAAATCCACCCGGGACCCAAAAATCATGGACTATAGCCCACGAAGACGGCCAGAAATGCGCGAAATCACGAGTTTTGACGATGCCGCTAGAGTCATGTACGTGGGGTCACGGGGCATGCAATGCTCCGAGGACCCAAAAAACGTAGACTATAGCCCACGAAAATGGCCAGAAATGCCCGAAATCACGAGTTTTGACGATGCCATTAGAGTCATGTACCGGGGTCACAGGGCATGGAAATCCACCCGGGACCCAAAAATCGTGGACTATAGCCCACGAAAACGTCCAGAAATGCGCGAAATCACGACTTTTGATGATGCCGCTAGAGTCATGTACAAGAGGGTCACGGCGCTTCAAAATCTTCCCGGGACCCATAAACTTTGGACTATAGCCAACGAAAACGGCCAGAATTGCCTGAAATCACGAGTTTCGACGATGCCGCTAGAGTCATGTACCGGGGGTCACGACGATTCGAAATCTTCCCGGGACCCAAAAACCGTGGACTATAGCCCACGAAAACGGCCAGAAATGCCCGAAATCACGAGTTTTGACGATGCCGCTAGAGTCATGTACAAGGGGTCACAGGGCATGGAAATCCTCCCGGGACCGAAAAACCGTGGACTACAGCCCACGAAAACGGCCAGAAATGCCCGAATCACGAGTTTTGACGATGCCGCAAGAGTCATGTCCAAGGGGTCACAGGGCATGGAAATCCTCCCGGGACCCAAAAACCGTGGACTACAGCCCACGAAAACGGCCAGAAATGCCCAAAATTAGGAGTTTTGACGATGCCGCTAGAGTCATGTACCGGGAGTCACGGCACTTCGAAATCTTCCCGGGACCCAAAAACTGTGGACTATAGCCCACGAAAACGAACGGAATTGCCTGAAATCACGAGTTTTGACGATGTCGCTAGGGTCATGTAGCGGGGGGACACGACAGTTCGAAATCTTCCCGGGACCCAAAAACCGTGGACTATAGCCCACGAAAACGGCCAGAAATACCCGAAATCACGACTTTTGCTTATGCCGCTAGAGTCATGTACCTGGGGTCACGGGGCATAGAAATCCTCCCAGGACCCAAAAAACGTAGACTATAGCCCACGAAAATGGCTAGAAATGCCCGAAATCAAGAGTTTTGACGATGTCGTTAGAGTCATGTACCTAGGGGCATGGAAATCCTCCCAAGACCCCAAAAAAGTAGACTATAGCGCACGAAAATGGCCAGAAATGCCCGAAATCACGAGTTTTGACAATCCGTTAGAGTCATGTACCGGGGGTCACGGCGCTTCGAAATTCCCGGGACCCAAAAACCGTGGACTATAGCCCACGAAAACGGCCAGAAATGCCCGAAATCACGAGTTTTGATGATGCCGCAAGAGTCGTGTATCGGGGGTCACGGGGCTTCAAAATCTTCCCGGGACCCAAAAACCGTGGACTATAGCCTGCGAAAACGGCCAGAAATGCACGAAATCATGACTTTTGATGATGCCGCTTGATTTATGTACCGGGGGTCACGGCGCTTCGAAATCTTCATGGGACCCAAAAATCATGGACTATAGCCCACGAAAACGGCCAGAAATGCCCGAAATCACGAGTTTTGATGATGCCGCAAGAGTCGTGTATCGGGGGTCACGGGGCTTCGAAATCTTCCCGGGACCCAAAAATCGTGGACTATAGCCCACGAAAACGGCCAGAAATGCCCAAAATCACGACTTTTGATGATGCCGCTTGAGTCATGTACCGGGGATCACGACGCTTCGAAATCTTCCCGGGACCCAAAAACCGTGGACTATTGCCCACGAAAACGGCCAGAAATGCCCGAAATCACAACTTTTGATGATGCCGCTAGAGTCATGTACCTGGGGTCACGGGGCATGGAAATCCTCCCAGGACCCAAAAAACGTAGACTATAGCCCACGAAAATGGCCAGAGATGTCCGAAATCACGAGTTTTGGACGATGTCGTTAGAGTCATGTACCGGGGGTCACAGGGCATGGAAATCCACCCGGGACCCAAATATCATGGAGTATTGCCCACGAAAACGGCCATAAATGCGCGAAATCACGACTTTTGATGATGCCGCTAGAGTCATGTACCGGGGGTCACGGCGCTTCAAAATCTTCCCGGGACCCAAAAACTGTGGACTATAGCCAACGAAAACGGCCAGAATTGCCTGAAATCACGAGTTTTGACGATGCCGCTAGAGTCATGTACCGGGGGTCAAGACGCTTCGAAATCTTCCCGGGACCCAAAAACCGTGGACTATAGCCCACGAAAACGACCAGAAATGCCCGAAATCACGAGTATTGACGATGCCGCTAGAGTCATGTACAAGGGTTCAGAGGGCATGCAAATCCTCCCGGGACCCAAAAACCTTGGACTACAGCCCACGAAAACGGCCAGAAATGCCCAAAATTATGAGTTTTGACGATGAGGCTAGAGTCGCGTATCAGAGGTCACAGGGCTTTGAAATCCACCCGGGACCGAAAAACCTCGGACTACAGCCCACGAAAACGGCCAGAAATGCGCGAAATCATGAGTTTTGACGATGCCGCTAGAGTCATGTACCGGGGGTCATGGCGCTTCGAAATCTTCCCGGAACCCAAAAACCGTGGACTATAGCCCACGAAAACGGCAAGAAATGCCCGAAATCACTAGTTTTGACGATGCCGCTAGAGTCATGTACCGGGGGTCACATGGCATGGAAATCCACCCGGGACCCAAAAATCGTGGACTATAGCCCACGAAGACGGCCAGAAATGCGCGAAATCACGAGTTTTGACGATGCCGCTAGAGTCATGTACCTGGGGTCACGGGGCATGCAATGCTCCGAGGACCCAAAAAACGTAGACTATAGCCCACGAAAATGGCCAGAAATGCCCGAAATCACGAGTTTTGACGATGCCATTAGAGTCATGTATCGGGGTCACAGGGCATGGAAATCCACCCGGGACCCAAAAATCGTGGACTATAGCCCACGAAAACGTCAAATCACGACTTTTGATGATGCCGCTAGAGTCATGTACCAGGGGTCACGGCGCTTCAAAATCTTCCCGGGGCCCATAAACTTTGGACTATAGCCAACGAAAACGGCCAGAATTGCCTGAAATCACGAGTTTTGACGATGCCGCTAGAGTCATGTACCGGGGGTCACGACGATTCGAAATCTTCCCGGGACCCAAAAACCGTGGACTATAGCCCACGAAAACGGCCAGAAATGCCCGAAATCACGAGTTTTGACGATGCCGCTAGAGTCATATACAAGGGGTCACAGGGCATGGAAATCCTCCCGGGACCGAAAAAACCGTGGACTACGGCCCACGAAAACGGCTAGAAATGCCCGAATCACGAGTTTTGACGATGCCGCTAGAGTCATGTCCAAGGGGTCACAGGGCATGGAAATCCTCCCGGGACCCAAAAACCGTGGACTACAGCCCACGAAAACGGCCAGAAATGCCCAAAATTAGGAGTTTTGACGATGCCGCTAGAGTCATGTACCGGGAGTCACGGCGCTTCGAAATCTTCCCGGGAGCCAAAAACTGTGGACTATAGCCCACGAAAACGAACGGAATTGCCTGAAATCACGAGTTTTGACGATGTCGCTAGGGTCATGTAGCGGGGGTCACGACAGTTCGAAATCTTCCCGGGACCCAAAAACCGTGGACTATAGCCCACGAAAACGGCCAGAAATACCCGAAATCACGACTTTTGCTTATGCGGCTAGAGTCATGTACCTGGGGTCACGGGGCATAGAAATCCTCCCAGGACCCAAAAAACGTAGACTATAGCCCACGAAAATGGCTAGAAATGCCCGAAATCAAGAGTTTTGACGGGTACCTAGGGGCATGGAAATCCTCCCAAGACCCCAAAAACGTAGACTATAGCGCACGAAAATGGCCAGAAATGCCCGAAATCACGAGTTTTGACAATCCCGTTAGAGTCATGTACCGGGGGTCACGGCGCTTCGAAATTCCCGGGACCCAAAAACCGTGGACTATAGCCCACGAAAACGGCCAGAAATGCCCGAAATCACGAGATTTGATGATGCCGCAAGAGTCGTGTATCGGGGGTCACGGGGCTTCAAAATCTTACCGGGACCCAAAAACCGTGGACTATAGCCTCCGAAAACGGCCAGAAATGCACGAAATCATGACTTTTGATGATGCCGCTTGAGTTATGTACCGGGGGTCACGACGCTTCGAAATCTTCCCGGGACCCAAAAATCATGGACTATAGCCCACGAAAACGGCCAGAAATGCCCGAAATCACGAGTTTTGATGATGCCGCAAGAGTCGTGTATCGGGGGTCACGGGGCTTCGAAATCTTCCCGGGACCCAAAAATCGTGGACTATAGCCCACGAAAACGGCCAGAAATGCCCAAAATCACGACTTTTGATGATGCCGCTTGAGTCATGTACCGGGGATCACGACGCTTCGAAATCTTCCCGGGACCCAAAAACCGTGGACTATTGCCCACGAAAACGGCCAGAAATGCCCGAAATCACAACTTTTGATGATGCCGCTAGAGTCATGTACCTGGGGTCACGGGGCATGGAAATCCTCCCAGGACCCAAAAAACGTAGACTATAGCCCACGAAAATGGCCAGAGATGTCCGAAATCACGAGTTTTGGACGATGTCGTTAGAGTCATGTACCGGGGGTCACAGGGCATGGAAATCCACCCGGGACCCAAATATCATGGACTATTGCCCACGAAAACGGCCAGAAATGCGCGAAATCACGACTTTTGATGATGCCGCTAGAGTCATGTACCGGGGGTCACGGCGCTTCAAAATCTTCCCGGGACCCAAAAACTGTGGACTATAGCCAACGAAAACGGCCAGAATTGCCTGAAATCACGAGTTTTGACGATGCCGCTAGAGTCATGTACCAGGGGTCAAGACGCTTCGAAATCTTCCCGGGACGCAAAACCCGTGGACTATAGCCCACGAAAACGACCAGAAACGCCCGAAATCACGAGTTTTGACGATGCCGCTAGAGTCATGTACAAGGGTTCAGAGGGCATGCAAATCCTCCCGGGACCCAAAAACCGTGGACTACAGCCCACGAAAACGGCCAGAAATGCCCAAAATTATGAGTTTTGACGATGAGGCTAGAGTCGCGTATCAGAGGTCACAGGGCTTTGAAATCCAACCGGGACCGAAAAACCTCGGACTACAGCCCACGAAAACGGCCAGAAATGCCCAAAATTAGGAGTTTTGACGATGCCGCTAGAGTCATGTACCAGGAGTCACGGCGCTTCGAAATCTTCCCGGGAGCCAAAAACTGTGGACTATAGCCCACGAAAACGAACGGAATTGCCTGAAATCACGAGTTTTGACGATGTCGCTAGGGTCATGTAGCGGGGGTCACGACAGTTCGAAATCTTCCCGGGACCCAAAAACCGTGGACTATAGCCCACGAAAACGGCCAGAAATACCCGAAATCACGACTTTTGCTTATGCCGCTAGAGTCATGTACCTGGGGTCACGGGGCATAGAAATCCTCCCAGGACCCAAAAAACGTAGACTATAGCCCACGAAAATGGCTAGAAATGCCCGAAATCAAGAGTTTTGACGGGTACCTAGGGGCATGGAAATCCTCCCAAGACCCCAAAAACGTAGACTATAGCGCACGAAAATGGCCAGAAATGCCCGAAATCACGAGTTTTGACAATCCCGTTAGAGTCATGTACCGGGGGTCACGGCGCTTCGAAATTCCCGGGACCCAAAAACCGTGGACTATAGCCCACGAAAACGGCCAGAAATGCCCGAAATCACGAGTTTTGATGATGCCGCAAGAGTCGTGTATCGGGGGTCACGGGGCTTCAAAATCTTCCCGGGACCCAAAAACCGTGGACTATAGCCTGCGAAAACGGCCAGAAATGCACGAAATCATGACTTTTGATGATGCCGCTTGATTTATGTTCCGGGGGTCACGGCGCTTCGAAATCTTCCTGGGACCCAAAAATCATGGACTATAGCCCACGAAAACGGCCAGAAATGCCCGAAATCACGAGTTTTGATGATGCCGCAAGAGTCGTGTATCGGGGGTCACGGGGCTTCGAAATCTTCCCGGGACCCAAAAATCGTGGACTATAGCCCACGAAAACGGCCAGAAATGCCCAAAATCACGACTTTTGATGATGCCGCTTGAGTCATGTACCGGGGATCACGACGCTTCGAAATCTTCCCGGGACCCAAAAACCGTGGACTATTGCCCACGAAAACGGCCAGAAATGCCCGAAATCACAACTTTTGATGATGCCGCTAGAGTCATGTACCTGGGGTCACGGGGCATGGAAATCCTCCCAGGACCCAAAAAACGTAGACTATAGCCCACGAAAATGGCCAGAGATGTCCGAAATCACGAGTTTTGGACGATGTCGTTAGAGTCATGTACCGGGGGTCACAGGGCATGGAAATCCACCCGGGACCCAAATATCATGGACTATTGCCCACGAAAACGGCCAGAAATGCGCGAAATCACGACTTTTGATGATGCCGCTAGAGTCATGTACCGGGGGTCACGGCGCTTCAAAATCTTCCCGGGACCCAAAAACTGTGGACTATAGCCAACGAAAACGGCCAGAATTGCCTGAAATCACGAGTTTTGACGATGCCGCTAGAGTCATGTACCGGGGGTCAAGACGCTTCGAAATCTTCCCGGGACCCAAAAACCGTGGACTATAGCCCACGAAAACGACCAGAAATGCCCGAAATCACGAGTATTCACGATGCCGCTAGAGTCATGTACAAGGGTTCAGAGGGCATGCAAATCCTCCCGGGACCCAAAAACCTTGGACTACAGCCCACGAAAACGGCCAGAAATGCCCAAAATTATGAGTTTTGACGATGAGGCTAGAGTCGCGTATCAGAGGTCACAGGGCTTTGAAATCCACCCGGGACCGAAAAACCTCGGACTACAGCCCACGAAAACGGCCAGAAATGCGCGAAATCATGAGTTTTGACGATGCCGCTAGAGTCATGTACCGGGGGTCATGGCGCTTCGAAATCTTCCCGGAACCCAAAAACCGTGGACTATAGCCCACGAAAACGGCAAGAAATGCCCGAAATCACTAGTTTTGACGATGCCGCTAGAGTCATGTACCGGGGGTCACATGGCATGGAAATCCACCCGGGACCCAAAAATCGTGGACTATAGCCCACGAAGACGGCCAGAAATGCGCGAAATCACGAGTTTTGACGATGCCGCTAGAGTCATGTACCTGGGGTCACGGGGCATGCAATGCTCCGAGGACCCAAAAAACGTAGACTATAGCCCACGAAAATGGCCAGAAATGCCCGAAATCACGAGTTTTGACGATGCCATTAGAGTCATATATCGGGGTCACAGGGCATGGAAATCCACCCGGGACCCAAAAATCGTGGACTATAGCCCACGAAAACGTCAAATCACGACTTTTGATGATGCCGCTAGAGTCATGTACCAGGGGTCACGGCGCTTCAAAATCTTCCCGGGGCCCATAAACTTTGGACTATAGCCAACGAAAACGGCCAGAATTGCCTGAAATCACGAGTTTTGACGATGCCGCTAGAGTCATGTACCGGGGGTCACGACGATTCGAAATCTTCCCGGGACCCAAAAACCGTGGACTATAGCCCACGAAAACGGCCAGAAATGCCCGAAATCACGAGTTTTGACGATGCCGCTAGAGTCATGTACAAGGGGTCACAGGGCATGGAAATCCTCCCGGGACCGAAAAACCGTGGACTACGGCCCACGAAAACGGCCAGAAATGCCCGAATCACGAGTTTTGACGATGCCGCTAGAGTCATGTCCAAGGGGTCACAGGGCATGGAAATCCTCCCGGGACCCAAAAACCGTGGACTACAGCCCACGAAAACGGCCAGAAATGCCCAAAATTAGGAGTTTTGACGATGCCGCTAGAGTCATGTACCGGGAGTCACGGCGCTTCGAAATCTTCCCGGGAGCCAAAAACTGTGGACTATAGCCCACGAAAACGAACGGAATTGCCTGAAATCACGAGTTTTGACGATGTCGCTAGGGTCATGTAGCGGGGGTCACGACAGTTCGAAATCTTCCCGGGACCCAAAAACCGTGGACTATAGCCCACGAAAACGGCCAGAAATACCCGAAATCACGACTTTTGCTTATGCCGCTAGAGTCATGTACCTGGGGTCACGGGGCATAGAAATCCTCCCAGGACCCAAAAAACGTAGACTATAGCCCACGAAAATGGCTAGAAATGCCCGAAATCAAGAGTTTTGACGGGTACCTAGGGGCATGGAAATCCTCCCAAGACCCCAAAAACGTAGACTATAGCGCACGAAAATGGCCAGAAATGCCCGAAATCACGAGTTTTGACAATCCCGTTAGAGTCATGTACCGGGGGTCACGGCGCTTCGAAATTCCCGGGACCCAAAAACCGTGGACTATAGCCCACGAAAACGGCCAGAAATGCCCGAAATCACGAGATTTGATGATGCCGCAAGAGTCGTGTATCGGGGGTCACGGGGCTTCAAAATCTTACCGGGACCCAAAAACCGTGGACTATAGCCTCCGAAAACGGCCAGAAATGCACGAAATCATGACTTTTGATGATGCCGCTTGAGTTATGTACCGGGGGTCACGACGCTTCGAAATCTTCCCGGGACCCAAAAATCATGGACTATAGCCCACGAAAACGGCCAGAAATGCCCGAAATCACGAGTTTTGATGATGCCGCAAGAGTCGTGTATCGGGGGTCACGGGGCTTCGAAATCTTCCCGGGACCCAAAAATCGTGGACTATAGCCCACGAAAACGGCCAGAAATGCCCAAAATCACGACTTTTGATGATGCCGCTTGAGTCATGTACCGGGGATCACGACGCTTCGAAATCTTCCCGGGACCCAAAAACCGTGGACTATTGCCCACGAAAACGGCCAGAAATGCCCGAAATCACAACTTTTGATGATGCCGCTAGAGTCATGTACCTGGGGTCACGGGGCATGGAAATCCTCCCAGGACCCAAAAAACGTAGACTATAGCCCACGAAAATGGCCAGAGATGTCCGAAATCACGAGTTTTGGACGATGTCGTTAGAGTCATGTACCGGGGGTCACAGGGCATGGAAATCCACCCGGGACCCAAATATCATGGACTATTGCCCACGAAAACGGCCAGAAATGCGCGAAATCACGACTTTTGATGATGCCGCTAGAGTCATGTACCGGGGCTCACGGCGCTTCAAAATCTTCCCGGGACCCAAAAACTGTGGACTATAGCCAACGAAAACGGCCAGAATTGCCTGAAATCACGAGTTTTGACGATGCCGCTAGAGTCATGTACCGGGGGTCAAGACGCTTCGAAATCTTCCCGGGACGCAAAACCCGTGGACTATAGCCCACGAAAACGACCAGAAACGCCCGAAATCACGAGTTTTGACGATGCCGCTAGAGTCATGTACAAGGGTTCAGAGGGCATGCAAATCCTCCCGGGACCCAAAAACCGTGGACTACAGCCCACGAAAACGGCCAGAAATGCCCAAAATTATGAGTTTTGACGATGAGGCTAGAGTCGCGTATCAGAGGTCACAGGGCTTTGAAATCCAACCGGGACCGAAAAACCTCGGACTACAGCCCACGAAAACGGCCAGAAATGCCCAAAATTAGGAGTTTTGACGATGCCGCTAGAGTCATGTACCGGGAGTCACGGCGCTTCGAAATCTTCCCGGGAGCCAAAAACTGTGGACTATAGCCCACGAAAACGAACGGAATTGCCTGAAATCACGAGTTTTGACGATGTCGCTAGGGTCATGTAGCGGGGGTCACGACAGTTCGAAATCTTCCCGGGACCCAAAAACCATGGACTATAGCCCACGAAAACGGCCAGAAATACCCGAAATCACGACTTTTGCTTATGCCGCTAGAGTCATGTACCTGGGGTCACGGGGCATAGAAATCCTCCCAGGACCCAAAAAACGTAGACTATAGCCCACGAAAATGGCTAGAAATGCCCGAAATCACGAGTTTTGACGGGTACCTAGGGGCATGGAAATCCTCCCAAGACCCCAAAAACGTAGACTATAGCGCACGAAAATGGCCAGAAATGCCCGAAATCACGAGTTTTGACAATCCCGTTAGAGTCATGTACCGGGGGTCACGGCGCTTCGAAATTCCCGGGACCCAAAAACCGTGGACTATAGCCCACGAAAACGGCCAGAAATGCCCGAAATCACGAGATTTGATGATGCCGCAAGAGTCGTGTATCGGGGGTCACGGGGCTTCAAAATCTTACCGGGACCCAAAAACCGTGGACTATAGCCTCCGAAAACGGCCAGAAATGCACGAAATCATGACTTTTGATGATGCCGCTTGAGTTATGTACCGGGGGTCACGGCGCTTCGAAATCTTCCCGGGACCCAAAAATCGTGGACTATAGCCCACGAAAACGGCCAGAAATGCCCAAAATCACGACTTTTGATGATGTCGCTTGAGTCATGTACCGGGGATCACGACGCTTCGAAATCTTCCCGGGACCCAAAAACCGTGGACTATTGCCCACGAAAACGGCCAGAAATGCCCGAAATCATAACTTTTGATGATGCCGCTAGAGTCATGTACCTGGGGTCACGGGGCATGGAAATCCTCCCAGGACCCAAAAAACGTAGACTATAGCCCACGAAAATGGCCAGAGATGTCCGAAATCACGAGTTTTGGACGATGTCGTTAGAGTCATGTACCGGGGGTCACAGGGCATGGAAATCCACCCGGGACCCAAATATCATGGACTATTGCCCACGAAAACGGCCAGAAATGCGCGAAATCACGACTTTTGATGATGCCGCTAGAGTCATGTACCGGGGGTCACGGCGCTTCAAAATCTTCCCGGGACCCAAAAACTGTGGACCATAGCCAACGAAAACGGCCAGAATTGCCTGAAATCACGAGTTTTGACGATGCCGCTAGAGTCATGTACCGGGGGTCAAGACGCTTCGAAATCTTCCCGGGACGCAAAACCCGTGGACTATAGCCCACGAAAACGACCAGAAACGCCCGAAATCACGAGTTTTGACGATGCCGCTAGAGTCATGTACAAGGGTTCAGAGGGCATGCAAATCCTCCCGGGACCCAAAAACCGTGGACTACAGTCCACGAAAACGGCCAGAAATGCCCAAAATTATGATTTTTGACGATGAGGCTAGAGTCGCGTATCAGAGGTCACAGGGCTTTGAAATCCAACCGGGACCGAAAAACCTCGGACTACAGCCCACGAAAACGGCCAGAAATGCGCGAAATCATGAGTTTTGACGATGCCGCTAGAGTCATGTACCGGGGGTCATGGCGCTTCGAAATCTTCCCGGGACCCAAAAACCGTGGACTATAGCCCACGAAAACGACCAGAAATGCCCGAAATCACGAGTTTTGACGATGCCGCTAGAGTCATGTACAAGGGGTCACATGGCATGGAAATCCTCCCGGGACCCAAAAACCGTGGACTACAGCACACAAAAACGGCCAGAAATGCTCAAAATTAGGAGTTTTGACAATGAGGCTAGAGTCGCGTATCAGAGGCCACTGGGCTTTGAAATCCACCCGGGACCGAAAAACCATGGACTCAGCCCACGAAAACGGCCAGAAATGCGCGAAATCATGAGTTTTGACGATGCCGCTAGAGTCATGTACCGGGGATCACGGCGCTTCGAAATCTTCCCGGGACCCAAAAACTGTGGACTATTGTAGCACCCCCGTGAGCCAGGCTAGACGAATCCCAGATATCCATCTGATATAAACCTAACCCCGATCTCGAGAGCCAACAGTTGAACATTCGGTAACACAACAGTGACTCTACGACTCAGAGCAATATTATACAAACTCTTAGCAGAGTGAGGATAGCAAATATTACAAGCAAAGGTCACTGACCCAACAGTACATCAAACAACGAAAGCAAATTATGTTATGCTACATAACAAGAACCAAAAGGCCTAATAGGCCATAACATAAGCGACGTCCCGCCCATCGATTCCAGGCTGCTGCCCGGGAACCCCGATCTACTCGTCGATGTCCATGTAGAAACCAGCAGTGGAGTTGGAACCTTCACTTGTCCAAAAAGTGCGCAAGGCTGAGTACAGGAGGTACTCAACAAGACTTATTTAACCTATTATATATCTGCCCGTTCAGAGAGTATTCATGATTGTCTTTGCATAAAGCCATCTTTGTTTTCAAATAGAGGGAGGAGAGAATCCCGCATCAGTAGACTTTTAAAATGGGATAAGGAACCAACACCTCTGACTTCATCCTCCATCTTCTGTAGTCACCGGGATGTCATCGCTTGCACCACCCTCAGGAATCACCCCCTCACTCAATCCCGAGAAAGTAACCGTAACCACCCTTAGTTGACAGTTTTATGATTAATTTTAAGTTGTCTATGATCACCGAAATAAGGTACCAAGTCGTCCATAACCGTGGACACGGCTTTCTGAAAAGATTTACCCTGCAGGGGGTGTAACTACCCACACGCGCCAACCAACCGATACGCCAGACATTAGCACTCTACCTGGGAGTGCCGGCTGGAGAGTTGGCCACGACCTTTCCCAAGCTTCGCCTAAGTCCATGAGCCACAGCAGTAGGTCAGACCGCCATCTCAGCGATCCCTAGTGCGGGTTGCCAGGGTCAAGATCAGAGTGTCACACTCTCCTGACCCAAGCCCTAATTTTTCTCCTCAAACCATTTTACCGCACACGCAAAAGGAACACTCGAACTAGTGGCTTCACGTAGCAGGCTAGGCAAGTTGGAGCCGAGGGGGAAATGAATACCCCGTGTGGATGCACGAATAGTCTTGGTTCCGAACCCAGGAACTCAGTTCCTAATGTGGACGAGAACGAGACAACCCACCACAATCCCAATGTGGCCTCTCATCCAAGTCTTTAACAATAAATAAATCATGTATACTTATTCCATCCCAATCTTCTCAACTGGATGGAGAAAGGAACAACTAACAAGTCTAAGCGGCGACGCAACGCAAGTGACACTCTATACCTCGAGCAAAACATCTTTTAACCGTATGCATAACACAAGAATCAAATACTTTGGAAATATTATATGTGCCGATATAAGGTTATGCTTGCCTTGCTCTTCAGTAGCTGGATATTGATTGTCGGAGGCGTTGCAAACACTCTCGGGCTCAAATCCTATCGCGAAGAACCAAATACCGGAAAGGAATGACACAATCAATACAATATTGATGCAATGCACAATCACATGAATGATATGTCAATTTTAGAATATCCTAGATGCAAGCATTAATTAAATGGGTGAATAAAATATACCCATAATTAAAATTAGGGTTTATTAATGTGAGACTAGTAACATTATTTTCCTTGTATAGAATGTGTATGATTAAATTATAATTGAATAGATTTTATTTTTCTGAATATTTTGATATAAAGATCATATTTTTCTGATTTAAAATGAATTAGTTATGAATTTTCAAAGTTTAAACAATTTAATTCAAATTTCAAATTTATTTAAATAAATTGACCCCACATGTCATACTTTTAATCATTTCAGAAAATAATAATGGAAAAAGATTAAAACTCTGACAACATGGCCCCACATGTCATAATAAAACATTTACAGAAAAGAAATAAATGATTTTAGGAAATTAAAAAGAGATGATGACGTCAGCTGACGTCATCAACGCCCAAATCTCTCCTGCCGATCACGAACTGGTCGAATCCGAGCGAATTGATCGAGTTGCCTTGCGGCAATCGCCAGAGGGGATCGAGGCGGACCGAACGGTGGCGGCGCCGCCCGGAAATGGTCACCGGAGACGCCATACGGCTCGCCGGAGCGGAGGCCGACGGCGGCGCTCGGCGGCCGGGCTAACCAGAGGAAGAGGGAGAGGAAGGAGGGAATGGGGAGGACCACGGGGACGACCTGGAGCTCGTGGAAGCGTCGGGAAGGCAAGGGGAGCTCGGGAACGGCCGGAGTTCATGGTCGACGGCGGCGGACTCGGCGGAGGGAATCGACGATTCCCGCGGCTTCGCGGCTTCCCTGAACGAACCACTCGAGGAGGAGGAAGAGCAGAGCACGGCGGTGCTTCTGAACTGCTCACCGGAGCAGGAGGTGGCCGGAATCGGCAGCAGTTTCTCGCCGGCCGTAGCTAGGGTTTCGGGCGAGTTGAGGAAAGAAGGGGCGAAATGGAGTTGGCTTAGGGTTCCTCCGGGCGGCGGCGAGCTTCTTGTAGTCCAGGGGAGGGCGGCGACGCGCATCTTGGCGCAGAGGAGGCAGGGGACGGCGGAGCAGAGGCCACGGCACGGCGGCGATGTGAGAAGGAAGAGGACGGCAACTTTTTCTGAAAACCCCCCCGAGAAAAATAAAAATCTCCAGTTTTCTTTACAAACAGGCCCCTGGTTCCTTGTTTAAATAGTTTGGGGCTTTTCTGTAAAGAGGAAAATTTGCAGAAAAAATACTAGGAGATTCAAAATTTCACAAGGAAGCCAATGGCAGTCTTGGATTTTGAAAATTCAGGATATTTTGAGTTCACCAAGAATAACAAGAGTTTAACCCTTTCTTTCAAAAGCAAACATATGAATTTTAAATGCAAATTCTTGCCCAAATTAAATGAGATGCATGCAATGCTCAAAACACACCTTTTATTCTATTTAACAAACTTGGGATGTTACAGATCTACCCTCCTTACAAGAATCTCGCCCCGAGATTCCTAGGTTTTAGAAAAGAAGTCGGGCTACTCAGATCGGAGACGATCTTCGCGTTCCCAGGTTGCTTCCTCCTCACAGTGATGGGACCACTGAACTTTGAGGAACTTGATGCTCTGACGACGAGTTTTACGCTCGGCTTCATCAAGGATACAGATAGGATATTCACGATAGGTTAGATCCTCTTGAAGGTCAAGAGTCTCATGATCAACACCACGAATGGGATTTTTGAAGCAACGCTTCAACTGGGAAACATGGAAGACGTCATGGACGTCTGGAAATTTTGAGGGTAGTTCCAATTGGTAGGCAAGCTTTCCACGCTTAGCAAGAATGCGAAAGGGACCAACATAGCGAGGAGCCAGTTTGCCTTTGATACCGAATCGACGGACACCCCGAAGAGGAGTGACCCTGAGATAGGCATACTCGCCAACTTCGTAGAGGACATCTTGATGATGGCTGTCGTAGTAGCTCTTCTGACGAGACTGAGCTGTTTTGAGACGCTCACGGATGATATTGACTTGATCTTCTGCTTCTTTGATGATATCTGGCCCAAAGAGTGATCTTTCACCGGTTTCGGACCAATTCAAAGGGGTACGACATCTCCTGCCATACAAAGCTTCAAAGGGTGCCATACCAATGCTAGATTGGAAGTTGTTGTTGTAACTGAATTCAGCGAATGGAAGACACTTCTCCCAATTCTTTCCGAAGGATATGACACAGGCTCTCAACATGTCCTCAAGAATCTGATTGACTCGTTCTGTCTGACCACCGGTTTGAGGATGATAAGTTGTGCTAAAAGAAAGATGTGTTCCCATAGCTTGTTGGAAACTAGACCAGAACTTGGAGGTAAACAGACTTCCACGGTCAGAGATGATCTTCTTCGGAATACCATGAAGAGCAACTATCCGGGAGACATACAGATCTGCTAGCTGAATAGCGGTAATATCTTCTCGAACAGGAAGGAAGTGAGCAACTTTAGAAAGGCGGTCCACGACTACCCAGATAGCATTGTTTCCCTTTTGAGTCTTTGGGAGACCAGTGATGAAATCCATGCCAACTTCATCCCATTTCCAGACAGGAATAGAAAGGGGTTGAAGGGTACCAGCTGGCCTTTGATGTTCAGCTTTAACGCGACGTCAAACGTCACATTCTGCCACAAACTTAGCAATTTCTCGCTTCATCCGGGACCACCAGAATCTTTGACGAAGATCCCTATACATCTTAGTGCCACCAGGATGGATAGAAAGAGGTGATTCATGAGCTTCCCGGAGGATTAGTGCTTTCAACTGCTGATGGTTCGGCACAACAATACGGTCACCAAAGTAGACAGTACCTTTATCATCAAGGGAGAAACATTTATCCGTTCCGCTGGCAACATTCTGCTTTAACTGGGTAACTTCAGGGTCTCGCTTCTGAGCAGCCTTGATCTTGTCCTCGAGAGAGGGTTTCACCTCTAGATTCGCGAGGAATCCACTAGGAACAACTTCAAGGTTGAGTCGTGCGAACTCCTCATAGAGGGAGGGTTGAGCTTTCTTAAGCATCAGATTGTTGCAGTAAGACTTCCGACTTAGCGCGTCTGCAACAACATTCGCCTTGCCGGGTTGGTAGTTGAGACCCAAATCATAGTCCTTGATGAGTTCCAACCATCTTCTCTGTCTGAGATTCAGATCCGGCTGGGTGAATAGATACTTCAGACTTTGATGATCCGAATAGATCTCGCAGCGATTACCAAAGAGATAATGCCGCCATTGCTTTAGAGCATGTACAACAGCGGACAGCTCTAGATCATGGGTTGGATAGTTTAGCTCATGTGGTTTCAATTGCCGGGAGGCATAGGCCACCACATGACCATCTTGCATCAACACACCTCCCAGCCCTTGAAGAGAAGCATCACAGAAAACAACGAAATCCTTGCTCGTATCTGGGAGAACAAGAACTGGAGCAGTGGTCAACTTGGTTTTCAATATCTGAAAGCTTTCTTCTGCCTTTTCTGACCATTCAAACTTCTTTCCTTTCTTGAGAAGATCAGTCAGGGGCTTTGCAATCTTGGAGAAGTTCTCAATAAAGCGACGGTAATAACCAGCAAGTCCGAGAAAACTCCGAATCTCTTTAGCTGATTTAGGTGTCTCCCAATCCAAAACAGCTTGAACTTTCTCCGGAATGACGGTAACACCATCGGCTGACACAACATGACCAAGGAAGATAAGCTCTTTCAACCAGAATTCACACTTGGAGAACTTAGCGTAGAGACGATGCTCACGAAGCTTAGTCAACACCAAACGCAGATGCTCTGCGTGTTCTTCTTCGGTTTTGGAATAGATTAGTATATCATCGATGTAAATCACGATGAACTTGTCAAGGTACTCCATGAATACTGAGTTCATCAGCCGCATAAAAGTGGCTGGAGCATTGGTAAGACCAAAGGACATCACGGTATACTCATAGAGACCATAACGAGTTTGAAATGCCGTCTTTGGAATGTCATCCTCCCGGATTTTGATTTGATGATAACCAGACCTCAGATCCATCTTGGAGAAGACAGTAGCACCAGCTAGTTGGTCAAATAGATCGTAGATCCGAGGAAGAGGGTACTTGTTCTTGATTGTCACAGCATTCAACGGTCGATAGTCAACCACCAGTCGAGGAATGTTGGTGTCCCGCTTCTTAACAAAGAGTGCAGGGCATCCCCAAGAAGAGGTGCTAGGTTGGATAAATCCCTTTTCTTCCATCTCCTCTAGCTGTCTCTTTAACTCAACCAACTCTTCCTTAGGCATGCGGTAAGGTCTTTTGGAGACTGGAGCAGTTCCAGGAACCAACTCAATAACAAACTCCACACTTCGATCAGGTGGCATACCAGGCAACTCCTCAGGAAAAACATCCGGAAAATCACAAACCACCTGAACATCTTGAATTTCAAGGGTAGGTGAGGCATCCATGGCACACAACTCTGAGCTTGGAAAAGATGTTGCCGAGGAAGGTACCGAGGAAGGAGACCAGCACCGAACAGTTTCACCGGAGGGATGGGTCATATCCACAGATCTGGCTGCACAGTCAATAATGGCCTTGTACCGTACCAGCCAATCCATGCCCAAGATGACGTCAAGGTCAGTTGACTTGAGGGCGATGAGAGAAATGGGATAAGATAAAGAGCCTATAACAATGTTGGGCTCAGGGGCAGTCCAGATTGCCCGCCAACGAGATCCCGGGGTATTAATCTCCATAGAGATAGACATTTCCTATAAGAGAATACTATGCTTTTGAGCAAATCCTTGCGAAATGAATGAATGCGATGCTCCGGAATCAAACAAATCTGTAGCTGGAATTGAGTTGAGATGAAGCGTACCAAGAATGACGCTTGGATCTTCTTCAGCAGCCTCAGCAGTGACATGGGTCAGACGACCACGTCCAGCACCAGATGGTTTACCATCCTTCTTTGGCGGAGGTGTTCCACCACCAATGTTCCTTTGAGGACATCCCCAAGCATAGTCTCCGGGCTGACCACAAGTGTAGCAGATAAGTCCAGCTGGAGCAGCACCTGAGGGACGATAACTTTGCCCACCGCCATAGGTCGAAGTAGCATGGGGTGCAGTTGGGCGAGGAGCGTAACCAGCAGGCTTGGGTGCATATGGGGCTCTTGGAACAGCGCTATATGGAATGAACACACGGCGCTTCTTGAAGCCGGAGCCAGATGCACGAGGATCCCCGGAGACAGACTTCATAGCAGAATCCATTTCCTTCCTTCCATTCTCAAGGGTGATAGCCTGATTGTACAGATCCTGGAAGGTTTGGAACTTAAAGGGTAACAGCTCATACCAAAGTGATGGGTTCAGGCCCTTGCGGAATAGCTCTTGTTTATCCGCATCATCAGTAACATCTCGAGGGGCATAGCGAGCGAGACGAGTGAACTCACGCCCGTAAGCCTCGATATTCAGCCTTCCCTGGGACAGTTCCAGGAACTCCTTTCTTTTGATGTCCATTACTGCCTTAGGGATATAGGCAGCACGGAAAGCAGTACGGAATTCTTCCCAAGTGACCTCGTGTCCCGGCGCCTGCAACGCCAAGAAACCTTCCCACCAAGCGCCAGCTGCACCCTCTAGCTGGTAGGTGGCGAAGTTCACACGGTCATTGGCTTGAACATGGAGAGCAGCAAACTTACGCTCGATTGTACGAATCCAGTCATCAGCTTCAAGGGGCTCCTTGTATTCTCCAAAGGTAGGAGGTTGAGCTTTAAGGAAATCTCCAAGTGTAGCACAGACATTGGGGCGACGTTCTGTGTTCTGGGCCACACGCTCAAGGAGATGTTCAGTCCTCACGCGATTGTTCTCGATGTTCTGGAGAACCTGCGCCATTGTGGGAGGTGGCGACAGTTCATCATCACCATGGTGACGACCACCACGGCCCTGGCCACGAGTACCACTTGACTACCTGGTAGAATAGAACAGAGACCACGAAGATTAGATCCACCGGTAAACAGGATAGATGAAAAGACGTGGGAAAGTAACAGGATATCAGTGATAAGAGATGGTCAAGCAGTAGAATTCAAGCTTGGAGGAAGAAAGATACATGCTTCAGCGGAATTGAAGCATATAGAACACTATGAGAATCGCAACCAAAAATAGGTACGAAAGAACACTACCCAACCTTCGAAATCCTAAGATTTTGAGATATGGAATAAGATGGTAAACCTTTAGAAATCAAATCAAGAAAAGAGGCTCCAAGAATAGATTCATGGATAAGGAGAAAAAGCATCCTATCAAGATTTTTGTAGATAATTTTAGCTTTCAAATAGTTTTCACAAACACTAAACTCAACATCGACCAACAAAAAGGGTTTCCTACAGGCAGTCCTGCTCTGATACCAAAACCTGTAGCACCCCCGAGAGCCAGGCTAGACGAATCCCAAATATCCATCTGATATAAGCCTAACCCCGATCTCGAGAGCCAACAGTTGATCATTCGGTAACACAACAGTGACTCTACGACTCAGAGCAATATTATACAAACTCTTAGCAGAGTGAGGATAGCAAATATTACAAGCAAAGGTCACTGACCCAACAGTACATCAAACAACGAAAGCAAATTATGTTATGCTACATAACAAGAACCAAAAGGCCTAAGAGGCCATAACATAAGCGACGTCCCGCCCATCGATTCCAGGCTGCTGCCCGGGAACCCCGATCTACTCGTCGATGTCCATGTAGAAACCAGCAGTGGAGTTGGAACCTTCACCTGTCCAAAAAGTGCGCAAGGCTGAGTACAAGAGGTACTCAACAAGACTTATTTAACCTATTATATATCTGCCCGTTCAGAGAGTATTCATGATTGTCTTTGCATAAAGCCATCTTTGTTTTCAAATAGAGGGAGGAGAGAATCCCGCATCAGTAGACTTTTAAAATGGGATAAGGAACCAACACCTCTGACTTCATCCTCCATCTTCTGTAGTCACCGGGATGTCATCGCTTGCACCACCCTCAGGAATCACCCCCTCACTCAATCCCGAGGAAGTAACCCTAACCACCCTTAGTTGACAGTTTTATGATTAATTTTAAGTTGTCTATGATCACCGAAATAAGGTACCAAGTCGTCCATAACCGTGGACACGGCTTTCCGAAAAGATTTACCCTGCAGGGGGTGTAACTACCCACACGCGCCAACCAACCGATACGCCAGACATTAGCACTCTACCTGGGAGTGCCGGCTGGAGAGTTGGCCACGACCTTTCCCAAGCTTCGCCTAAGTCCATGAGCCACAGCAGTAGGTCAGACCGCCATCTCAGCGATCCCTAGTGCGGGTTGCCAGGGTCAAGATCAGAGTGTCACACTCTCCTGACCCAAGCCCTAATTTTTCTCCTCAAACCATTTTACCGCACACGCAAAAGGAACACTCGAACTAGTGGCTCCAGAATTGCCTGAAATCTTGCGTTTTGACGATGCCGCTAGAGTCATGTACCGGGGGTCACGACGCTTCGAAATCTTCCCGGGACCCAAAAATCATGGACTATAGCCCACGAAAACGGCCAGAAATGCCCAAAATCACGAGTTTTGACGATGCCGCTAGAGTCATGTACAAGGGGTCACATGGCATGAAAATCCTCCTGGGACCCAAAAACCGTGGACTACAGCCCACGAAAACGGCCAGAAATGCTCAAAATTAGGAGTTTTGACAATGAGGCTAGAGTCGCGTATCAGAGGCCACTGGGCTTTGAAATCCACCCGGGACCGAAAAACCATGGACTACAGCCCACGAAAACGGCCAGAAATGCGCGAAATCATGAGTTTTGACGATGCCGCTAGAGTCATGTACCGGGGATCACGGCGCTTTGAAATCTTCCCGGGACCCAAAAACTATGGACTATAGCCCACGAAAACGGCCAGAATTGCCTGAAATCACGAGTTTTGACGATGCCGCTGGGTCATGTACCGGGGGTCACGGCAGTTCGAAATCTTCCCGGGACCCACAAACCTTGGACTATAGCCCACGAAAACGGCCAGAATTGCCTGAAATCACGAGTTTTGACGATGCCGCTGGGGTCATGTACCGGGGGTCACGGCAGTTTGAAATCATCCCGGGCCCCACAAACCTTGGACTATAGCCCACGAAAACGGCCAGAAATGCCTGAAATCACGACTTTTGATGATGCCGCTAGAGTCATGTACCTGGGGTCACGGGGCATGGAAATCCTCCCAGGACCCAAAAAACGTAGACTATAGCCCACGAATATGGCTAGAAATGCCCGAAATCACGAGTTTTGACGATGCCGTTAGAGTCATGTACCTGGGGTCACGGGGCATGTAAATCCTCCCAGGACCCAAAAAACAAAGACTATAGCCCACGAAAATGGCCAGAAATGCCCGAAATCACGAGTTTTGACAATGTCGTTAGAGTCAAGTACCGGGGGTCACGGCGCTTCGAAATCTTCCCGGGACCCAAAAACCGTGGACACGAAAACGGCCGAAAATGCCCGAAATCACGAGTTTTGATGATGCCGCAAGAGTCGTGTATCGGGGGTCACGGGGTTTCGAAATCTTCCCGGGACCCAAAAACCGTGGACTATAGCCCACGAAAACGGCCAGAAATACCCGAAATCACGACTTTTGCTTATGCCGCTGGAGTCATGTACCTGGGGTCACGGGGCATGGAAATCCTCCCAGGACCCGAAAAACGTAGACTATAGCCCACGAAAATGGCCAGAAATGCCCGAAATCACGAGTTTTGACGATGCCGTTAGAGTCATGTACCGGGGGTCACAGGGCATGGAAATCCACCCGGGACCCAAATATCGTGGACTATAGCCCACGAAAACGGCCAGAAATGCGCGAAATCATGACTTTTGATGATGCCGCTAGAGTCATGTACGGGGGGTCGCTTCAAAATCTTCCCGGGACCCAAAAATTGTGGACTATAGCCAACGAAAACGGCCAGAATTGCCTGAAATCACGAGTTTTGACGATGCCGCTGGGGTCATGTACCGGGGGTCACGGCAGTTTGAAATCATCCCGGGACCCACAAACCTTGGACTATAGCCCACGAAAACGGCCAGAAATGCCTGAAATCACGACTTTTGATGATGCTGCTAGAGTCATGTACCTGGGGTCACGGGGCATGGAAATCCTCCCAGGACCCAAAAAACGTAGACTATAGCCCACGAAAATGGCTAGAAATGCCCGAAATCACGAGTTTTGACGATGCCGTTAGAGTCATGTACCTGGGGTCACGGGGCATGTAAATCCTCCCAGGACCCAAAAAACAAAGACTATAGCCCACGAAAATGGCCAGAAATGCCCGAAATCACGAGTTTTGACAATGTCGTTAGAGTCATGTACCGGGGGTCACGGCGCTTCGAAATCTTCCCGGGACCCAAAAAACGTGGACTATAGCCCACGAAAACGGCCGGAAATGCCCGAAATCACGAGTTTTGATGATGCCGCAAGAGTCGTGTATCGGGGGTCACGGGGTTTCGAAATCTTCCCGGGACCCAAAAACCGTGGACTATAGCCCACGAAAACGGCCAGAAATACCCGAAATCACGACTTTTGCTTATGCCGCTAGAGTCATGTACCTGGGGTCACGGGGCATGGAAATCCTCCCAGGACCCGAAAAACGTAGACTATAGCCCACGAAAATGGCCAGAAATGCCCGAAATCACGAGTTTTGACGATGCCGTTAGAGTCATGTACCGGGGGTCACAGCGCATGGAAATCCACCCGGGACCCAAATATCGTGGACTATAGCCCACGAAAACGGCCAGAAATGCGCGAAATCATGACTTTTGATGATGCCGCTAGAGTCATGTACGGGGGGTCGCTTCAAAATTTTCCCGGGACCCAAAAATTGTGGACTATAGCCAACGAAAACGGCCAGAATTGCCTGAAATCACGAGTTTTGACGATGCCGCTGGGGTCATGTACCGGGATTCACGGCAGTTTGAAATCATCCCGGGACCCACAAACCTTGGACTATAGCCCACGAAAACGGCCAGAAATGCCTGAAATCACGACTTTTGATGATGCCGCTAGAGTCATGTACCTGGGGTCACGGGGCATGGAAATCCTCCCAGGACCCAAAAAACGTAGACTATAGCCCACGAAAATGGCTAGAAATGCCCGAAATCACGAGTTTTGACGATGCCGTTAGAGTCATGTACCTGGGGTCACGGGGCATGTAAATCCTCCCAGGACCCAAAAAACAAAGACTATAGCCCACGAAAATGGCCAGAAATGCCCGAAATCACGAGTTTTGACAATGTCGTTTGAGTCATGTACCGGGAGTCACGGCGCTTCGAAATCTTCCCGGGACCCAAAAAACGTGGACTATAGCCCACGAAAACGGCCGGAAATGCCCGAAATCACGAGTTTTGATGATGCCGCAAGAGTCGTGTATCGGGGGTCACGGGGTTTCGAAATCTTCCCGGGACCCAAAAACCGTGGACTATAGCCCACGAAAACGGCCAGAAATACCCGAAATCACGACTTTTGCTTATGCCGCTAGAGTCATGTACCTGGGGTCACGGGGCATGGAAATCCTCCCAGGACCCGAAAAACGTAGACTATAGCCCACGAAAATGGCCAGAAATGCCCGAAATCACGAGTTTTGACGATGCCGTTAGAGTCATGTACCGGGGGTCACAGGGCATGGAAATCCACCCGGGACCCAAATATCGTGGACTATAGCCCACGAAAACGGCCAGAAATGCGCGAAATCATGACTTTTGATGATGCCGCTAGAGTCATGTACCGGGGGTCACGGCGCTTCAAAATCTTCCCGGGACCCAAAAATTGTGGACTATAGCCAACGAAAACGGCCAGAATTGCCTGAAATCACGAGTTTTGACGATGCCGCTGGGGTCATGTACCGGGGGTCACGGCAGTTTGAAATCATCCCGGGACCCACAAACCTTGGACTATAGCCCACGAAAACGGCCAGAAATGCCTGAAATCACGACTTTTGATGATGCCGCTAGAGTCATGTACCTGGGGTCACGGGGCATGGAAATCCTCCCAGGACCCAAAAAACGTAGACTATAGCCCACGAAAATGGCTAGAAATGCCCGAAATCACGAGTTTTGACGATGCCGTTAGAGTCATGTACCTGGGGTCACGGGGCATGTAAATCCTCCCAGGACCCAAAAAACAAAGACTATAGCCCACGAAAATGGCCAGAAATGCCCGAAATCACGAGTTTTGACAATGTCGTTAGAGTCATGTACCGGGGGTCACGGCGCTTCGAAATCTTCCCGGGACCCAAAAAACGTGGACTATAGCCCACGAAAACGGCCGGAAATGCCCGAAATCACGAGTTTTGATGATGCCGCAAGAGTCGTGTATCGGGGGTCACGGGGTTTCGAAATCTTCCCGGGACCCAAAAACCGTGGACTATAGCCCACGAAAACGGCCAGAAATACCCGAAATCACGACTTTTGCTTATGCCGCTAGAGTCATGTACCTGGGGTCACGGGGCATGGAAATCCTCCCAGGACCCGAAAAACGTAGACTATAGCCCACGAAAATGGCCAGAAATGCCCGAAATCACGAGTTTTGACGATGCCGTTAGAGTCATGTACCGGGGGTCACAGCGCATGGAAATCCACCCGGGACCCAAATATCGTGGACTATAGCCCACGAAAACGGCCAGAAATGCGCGAAATCATGACTTTTGATGATGCCGCTAGAGTCATGTACGGGGGGTCGCTTCAAAATCTTCCCGGGACCCAAAAATTGTGGACTATAGCCAACGAAAACGGCCAGAATTGCCTGAAATCACGAGTTTTGACGATGCCGCTGGGGTCATGTACCGGGATTCACGGCAGTTTGAAATCATCCCGGGACCCACAAACCTTGGACTATAGCCCACGAAAACGGCCAGAAATGCCTGAAATCACGACTTTTGATGATGCCGCTAGAGTCATGTACCTGGGGTCACGGGGCATGGAAATCCTCCCAGGACCCAAAAAACGTAGACTATAGCCCACGAAAATGGCTAGAAATGCCCGAAATCACGAGTTTTGACGATGCCGTTAGAGTCATGTACCTGGGGTCACGGGGCATGTAAATCCTCCCAGGACCCAAAAAACAAAGACTATAGCCCACGAAAATGGCCAGAAATGCCCGAAATCACGAGTTTTGACAATGTCGTTTGAGTCATGTACCGGGAGTCACGGCGCTTCGAAATCTTCCCGGGACCCAAAAAACGTGGACTATAGCCCACGAAAACGGCCGGAAATGCCCGAAATCACGAGTTTTGATGATGCCGCAAGAGTCGTGTATCGGGGGTCACGGGGTTTCGAAATCTTCCCGGGACCCAAAAACCGTGGACTATAGCCCACGAAAACGGCCAGAAATACCCGAAATCACGACTTTTGCTTATGCCGCTAGAGTCATGTACCTGGGGTCACGGGGCATGGAAATCCTCCCAGGACCCGAAAAACGTAGACTATAGCCCACGAAAATGGCCAGAAATGCCCGAAATCACGAGTTTTGACGATGCCGTTAGAGTCATGTACCGGGGGTCACAGGGCATGGAAATCCACCCGGGACCCAAATATCGTGGACTATAGCCCACGAAAACGGCCAGAAATGCGCGAAATCATGACTTTTGATGATGCCGCTAGAGTCATGTACCGGGGGTCACGGCGCTTCAAAATCTTCCCGGGACCCAAAAATTGTGGACTATAGCCAACGAAAACGGCCAGAATTGCCTGAAATCACGAGTTTTGAAGATGCCGCTAGAGTCATGTACCGGGGGTCACGACTCTTCGAAATCTTCCCGGGACCCAAAAACCGTGGACTATAGCCCACAAAAACGGCCAGAATGCCCGAAATCACGAGTTTTGACGATGCCGGTAGAGTCATGTACAAGGGGTCACAGGGCATGGAAATCCTCCCGGGACCCAAAAACCGTGGACTACAGCCCACGAAAACGGCCAGAAATGCCCAAAATTATGAGTTCTGACAATGAGGCTAGAGTCCTGTATCTGAGGTCACAGGGCTTTGAAATCCACCCGGGACCGAAAAACCACGGACTACAGCCCACGAAAACGGCCAGAAATGCGCAAAATCATGAGTTTTATCGATGCCGCTAGAGTCATGTACCGGGTGTCACGGCGCTTCGAAATCTTCCCGGAACCCAAAACCCGTGGACTATAGCCCACGAAAACGGCGAGAAATGCCCGAAATCACAAGTTTTGACGATGCCGCTAGAGCCATGTACCGGGGGTCACATGGCATGGAAATCCACCCGGGACCCAAATATCGTGGACTATAGCCCACGAAAACGGCCAGAAATGCCCGAAATCACGAGTTTTGACGATGCCGCTAGAGTCATGTACAAGGGGTCACAGGGCATGGAAATCCTCCCGGGACCGAAAAACCGTGGACTACAGCCCACGAAAACGGCCAGAAATGCCCGAATCACGAGTTTTGACGATGCCGCTAGAGTCATGTCCAAGGGGTCACAGGGCATGGAAATCCTCCCGGGACCCAAAAACCGTGGACTACAGCCCACGAAAACGGCCAGAAATGCCCAAAATTACGAGTTTTGACGATGCCGCTAGAGTCATGTACCGGGAGTCATGGCGCTTCGAAATCTTCCCGGGACCCAAAAACTGTGGACTAAAGCCCACGAGAACGGCCAGAATTACCCGAAATCACGACTTTTGCTTATGCCGCTAGAGTCATGTACCTGGGGTCACGGGGCATAGAAATCCTCCCAGGACCCAAAAAACGTAGACTATAGCCCACGAAAATGGCCAGAAATTCCCGAAATCACGAGTTTTGACAATCCCGTTAGAGTCATGTACCGGGGGTCACGGCGCTTCGAAATTCCCGGGACCCAAAAACCGTGGACTATAGCCTGGGAAAACGGCCAGAAATGCACGAAATCATCACTTTTGATGATGCCGCTTGAGTTATGTACCTGGGGTCACGGGGCATGGAAATCCTCCCATGACCCAAAAAAACGTAGACTATAGCCCACGAAAATGGCCAGAGATGCCCGAAATCACGAGTTTTGACGATGTCGTTAGAGTCATGTACCGGGGGTCACAGGGCATGGAAATCCACCCGGGACCCAAAAATCGTGGACTATAGCCCACGAAAACGGCCAGAAATGCGCGAAATCACGACTTTTGATGATGCCGCTAGAGTCATGTACCTGGGGTCACGGGGCATGGAAATCCTCCCAGGACCCAAAAAACGTAGACTATAGCCCACGAAAATGGCCAGAGATGCCCGAAATCACGAGTTTTGACGATGTCGTTAGAGTCATGTACCGGGGGTCACAGGGCATGGAAATCCTCCCAGGACCCAAAAAAACGTAGACTATAGCCCACGAAAATGGCCAGAGATGCCCGAAATCACGAGTTTTGACGATGTCGTTAGAGTCATGTACCGGGGGTCACAGGGCTTCAAAATCCACCCGGGACCCAAAAATCGTGGACTATAGCCCACGAAAACGGCCAGAAATGCGCGAAATCACGACTTTTGCTTATGCCGCTAGAGTCATGTACCTGGGGTCACGGGGCATAGAAATCCTCCCAGGACCCAAAAAACGTAGACTATAGCCCACGAAAATGGCCAGAAATTCCCGAAATCACGAGTTTTGACAATCCCGTTACAGTCATGTACCGGGGGTCACGGCGCTTCGAAATTCCCGGGACCCAAAAACCGTGGACTATAGCCTGGGAAAACGGCCAGAAATGCACGAAATCATGACTTTTGATGATGCCGCTTGAGTTATGTACCGGGGGTCACGACGCTTCGAAATCTTCCCGGGACCCAAAAATCATGGACTATAGCCCACGAAAACGGCCAGAAATGCCCGAAATCACGAGTTTTGATGATGCCGCAAGAGTCGTGTATCGGGGGTCACGCGGCTTCGAAATCTTCCCGGGACCCAAAAATCGTGGACTATAGCCCACGAAAACGGCCAGAAATGCCCAAAATCACGACTTTTGATGATGCCGCTTGAGTCAGGTACCGGGGATCACGACGCTTCGAAATCTTCCCGGGACCCAAAAACCGTGGACTATAGCCCACGAAATCGGCCAGAAATGCCCGAAACCACAACTTTTGATGATGCCGCTAGAGTCATGTACCTGGGGTCACGGGGCATGGAAATCCTCCCATGACCCAAAAAAACGTAGACTATAGCCCACGAAAATGGCCAGAGATGCCCGAAATCACGAGTTTTGACGATGTCGTTAGAGTCATGTACCGGGGGTCACAGGGCATGGAAATCCACCCGGGACCCAAAAATCGTGGACTATAGCCCACGAAAACGGCCAGAAATGCGCGAAATCACGACTTTTGATGATGCCGCTAGAGTCATGTACCTGGGGTCACGGGGCATGGAAATCCTCCCAGGACCCAAAAAACGTAGACTATAGCCCACGAAAATGGCCAGAGATGCCCGAAATCACGAGTTTTGACGATGTCGTTAGAGTCATGTACCGGGGGTCACAGGGCATGGAAATCCACCCGGGACCCAAAAATCGTGGACTATAGCCCACGAAAACGGCCAGAAATGCGCGAAATCACGACTTTTGATGATGCCGCTAGAGTCATGTACCGGCGGTCACGGCGCTTCAAAATCTTCCCGGGACCCAAAAATTGTGGACTATAGCCAACAAAAACGGCCAGAATTGCCTGAAATCACGAGTTTTTACGATGCCGCTAGAGTCATGTACCGGGGGTCACGACGCTTCGAAATCTTCCCGGACCCAAAAACCATGGACTATAGCCCACGAAAACGGCCAGAAATGCCCAAAATCACGAGTTTTGACGATGCCGCTAGAGTCATGTACAAGGGGTCACATGGCATGGAAATCCTCCCGGGACCCAAAAACCGTGGACTACAGCCCACGAAAACGGCCAGAAATGCTCAAAATTAGGAGTTTTGACAATGAGGCTAGAGTCGCCTATCAGAGGCCACTGGGCTTTGAAATCCACCCGGTACCGAAAAACCATGGACTACAACCCACGAAAACGGCCAGAAATGCGCGAAATCATGAGTTTTGACGATGCCGCTAGAGTCATGTACCGGGGATCACGGCGCTTCGAAATCTTCCCGGGACCCAAAAACTGTGGACTATAGCCCACGAAAACGGCCAGAATTGCCTGAAATCACGAGTTTTGACGATGCCGCTGGGGTCATGTACCGGGGGTCACGGCAGTTTGAAATCATCCCGGGACCCACAAACCTTGGACTATAGCCCACGAAAACGGCCAGAAATGCCTGAAATCACGACTTTTGATGATGCCGCTAGAGTCATGTACCTGGGGTCACGGGGCATGGAAATCCTCCCAGGACCCAAAAAACGTAGACTATAGCCCACGAAAATGGCTAGAAATGCCCGAAATCACGAGTTTTGACGATGCCGTTAGAGTCATGTACCTGGGGTCACGGGGCATGTAAATCCTCCCAGGACCCAAAAAACAAAGACTATAGCCCACGAAAATGGCCAGAAATGCCCGAAATCACGAGTTTTGACAATGTCGTTAGAGTCATGTACCGGGGGTCACGGCGCTTCGAAATCTTCCCGGGACCCAAAAACCGTGGACTATAGCCCACGAAAACGGCCGGAAATGCCCGAAATCACGAGTTTTGATGATGCCGCAAGAGTCGTGTATCGGGGGTCACGGGGTTTCGAAATCTTCCCGGGACCCAAAAACCGTGGACTATAACCCACGAAAACGGCCAGAAATGCCCGAAATCACGAGTTTTGACGATGCCGCTAGAGTCATGTCCAAGGGGTCACAGGGCATGGAAATCCTCCCGGGAACCAAAAACCGTGGACTACAGCCCACGAAAACGGCAAGAAATGACCAAAATTACGAGTTTTGACGATGAGGCTAGAGTCGCGTATCAGAGGTCACGGGGCTTTGAAATCCACCCGGGACCGGAAAACCATGGACTACAGCCCACGAAAACGGCCAGAAATGCGCGAAATAATGAGTTTTGACAATGCCGCTAGAGTCATGTACCGGGGGTCACGGCGCTTCGAAATCTTCCCGGGACCCAAAAACCGTGGACTATAGCCCACGAAAACGACCAGAAATACCCGAAATCACGACTTTTGATGATGCCGCTAGAGTCATGTACCTGGGGTCACGGGGCATAGAAATCCTCCCAGGACCCAAAAAACGTAGACTATAGCCCACGAAAATGGCTAGAAATGTCCGAAATCAAGAGTTTTGACGATGTCGTTAGAGTCATGTACCTAGGGGCATGGAAATCCTCCCAAGACCCCAAAAACGTAGACTATAGCGCACGAAAATGGCCAGAAATGCCCGAAATCACGTGTTTTGACAATGCCGTTAGAGTCATGTACCGGGGGTCACAGGGCATGGAAATCCACCCGGGACCCAAATATCGTGGACTATAGCCCACGTAAACGGCCAGAAATGTGTGAAATCACGACTTTTGATGATGCCGCTAGAGTCATGTACCGGGGGTCACGGCGCTTCAAAATCTTCCCGGGACCCAAAAAATGTGGACTATAGCCAACGAAAACGGCCAGAATTGCCTGAAATCACGAGTTTTGACGATGCCGCTAGAGTCATGTACCGGGGGTCAAGACGCTTCGAAATCTTCCCGGGACCCAAAAACCGTGGACTATAGCCCACGAAAACGACTAGAAATGCCCGAAATCACGAGTTTTGACGATGCCGCTAGAGTCATGTACAAGGGTTCAGAGGGCATGCAAATCCTCCCGGGACCCAAAAACCGTGGACTACAGCCCACGAAAACGGCCAGAAATGCCCAAAATTATGAGTTTTGACGATGAGGCTAGAGTCGCGTATCAGAGGTCACAGGGCTTTGAAATCCTCCCCGGGACCGACAAACCTCGGACTACAGCCCACGAAAACGGCCAGAAATGCGCGAAATCATGAGTTTTGACGATGCCGCTAGAGTCATGTACCGGGGGTCATGGCGCTTCGAAATCTTCCCGGAACCCAAAAACCGTGGACTATAGCCCACGAAAACGGCAAGAAATGCCCGAAATCACGAGTTTTGACGATGCCGCTAGAGTCATGTACCGGGGGTCACATGGCATGGAAATCCACCCGGGACCCAAAAATCGTGGACTATAGCCCACGAAGACGGCTAGAAATGCGCGAAATCACGAGTTTTGACGATGCCGCTAGAGTCATGTACCTGGGGTCACGGGGCATGCAATGCTCCGAGGACCCAAAAAACGTAGACTATAGCCCACGAAAATGGCCAGAAATGCCCGAAATCACGTGTTTTGACGATGCCATTAGAGTCATGTACCGGGGTCACAGGGCATGGAAATCCACCCGGGACCCAAAAATCGTGGACTATAGCCCACGAAAACGTCCAGAAATGCGCGAAATCACGAGTTTTGATGATGCCGCTAGAGTCATGTACCAGGGGTCACGTCGCTTCAAAATCTTCCCGGGACCCATAAACTTTGGACTATAGCCAACGAAAACGGCCAGAATTGCCTGAAATCACGAGTTTTGACGATGCCGCTAGAGTCATGTACCGGGGGTCACGACGAATCGAAATCTTCCCGGGACCCAAAAACCGTGGACTATAGCCCACGAAAACGGCCAGAAATGCCCGAAATCACGAGTTTTGACGATGCCGCTAGAGTCATGTACAAGGGGTCACAGGGCATGGAAATCCTCCCGGGACCGAAAAACCGTGGACTTCAGCCCACGAAAACGGCCAGAAATGCCCGAATCACGAGTTTTGACGATGCCGCTAGAGTCATGTCCAAGGGGTCACAGGGCATGGAAATCCTCCCGGGACCCAAAAACCGTGGACTACAGCCCACGAAAACGGCCAGAAATGCCCAAAATTACGAGTTTTGACGATGCCGCTAGAGTCATGTACCGGGAGTCACGGCGCTTCGAAATCTTCCCGGGACCCAAAAATTGTGGACTATAGCCCACGAAAACGAACAGAATTGCCTGAAATCACAAGTTTTGACGATGTCGCTAGGGTCATGTAGCGGGGGTCACGACAGTTCGAAATCTTCCCGGGACCCAAAAACCGTGGACTATAGCCCACGAAAACGGCCAGAAATACCCGAAATCACGACTTTTGCTTATGCCGCTAGAGTCATGTACCTGGGTCACGGGGCATAGAAATCCTCCCAGGACCCAAAAAACGTAGACTATAGCCCACGAAAATGGCTAGAAATGCCCGAAATCACGAGTTTTGACGATGCCGTTAGAGTCATGTACCTGGGGTCACGGGGCATGGAAATCCTCCCAGGACCCAAAAAACATAGACTATAGCCCACGAAAATGGCCAGAAATGCCCGAAATCACGAGTTTTGACAATGCCGTTAGAGTCATGTACCGGGGGTCACGGCGCTTCGAAATCTTCCCGGGACCCAAAAACCGTGGACTATAGCCCACGAAAACGGCCGGAAATGCCCGAAATCACGAGTTTTGATGATGCCGCAAGAGTCGTGTATCGGGGGTCACGGGGCTTCGAAATCTTCCCGGGACCCAAAAACCGTGGACTAGAGCCCACGAAAACGGCCAGAAATTCCCGAAATCACGAGTTTTGACGATGCCGCTAGAGTCATGTACCGGAGGTCACAGGGCATGGAAATCTTCCCGGGACCCAAAAACGTGGACTATAGCCCACGAAAACGGCCAGAAATGCCCGAAATCACGACTTTTGATGATGTCACTAGAGTCATGTACCTGGGGTCACGGGGCATGGAAATCCTCCCAGGACCCGAAAAACGTAGACTATAGCCCACGAAAATGGCCAGAAATGCCCGAAATCACGAGTTTTGACGATGCCGTTAGAGTCATGTACCGGGGGTCACAGGGCATGGAAATCCACCCTTGACCCAAATATCGTGGACTATAGCCCACGAAAACGGCCGGAAATGCCCGAAATCACGAGTTTTGATGATGCCGCAAGAGTCGTGTATCGGGGGTCACGGGGCTTCGAAATCTTCCCGGGACCCAAAAACCGTGGACTAGAGCCCACGAAAACGGCCAGAAATTCCCGAAATCACGAGTTTTGACGATGCCGCTAGAGTCATGTACCGGAGGTCACAGGGCATGGAAATCTTCCCGGGACCCAAAAACGTGGACTATAGCCCACGAAAACGGCCAGAAATGCCCGAAATCACGACTTTTGATGATGTCACTAGAGTCATGTACCTGGGGTCACGGGGCATGGAAATCCTCCCAGGACCCGAAAAACGTAGACTATAGCCCACGAAAATGGCCAGAAATGCCCGAAATCACGAGTTTTGACGATGCCGTTAGAGTCATGTACCGGGGGTCACAGGGCATGGAAATCCACCCTTGACCCAAATATCGTGGACTATAGCCCACGAAAACGGCCAGAAATGCGCGAAATCATGACTTTTGATGATGCCGCTAGAGTCCTGTACGGGGGGTCACGGCGCTTCAAAATCTTCCCGGGACCCAAAAATTGTGGACTATAGCCAACGAAAACGGCCAGAATTGCCTGAAATCACGAGTTTTGACGATGCCCCTAGAGTCATGTACCGGGGGTCACGACGCTTCGAAATCTTCCCGGGACCCAAAAACCGTGGACTATAGCCCACAAAAACGGCCAGAAATGCCCGAAATCACGAGTTTTGACGATGCCGGTAGAGTCATGTACAAGGGGTCACAGGGCATGGAAATCCTCCCGGGACCCAAAAACCGTGGACTACAGCCCACGAAAACGGCCAGAAATGCCCAAAATTATGAGTTTTGACAATGAGGCTAGAGTCCCGTATCAGAGGTCACAGGGCTTTGAAATCCACCCGGGACCGAAAAACCACGGACTACAGCCCACGAAAACGGCCAGAAATGCGCGAAATCATGAGTTTTGACGATGCCGCTAGAGTCATGTACGGGGGGGCACGGCGCTTCGAAATCTTCCCGGAACCGAAAAACCGTGGACTATAGCCCACGAAAACGGCGAGAAATGCCCAAAATCACGAGTTTTGACGATGCCGCTAGAGCCATGTACCGGGAGTCACATGTCATGGAAATCCACCCGGGACCCAAAAATCGTGGACTATAGCCCACGAAAACGGCCAGAAATGCCCGAAATCACGAGTTTTGACGATGCCGCTAGAGTCATGTACTGGAGGTCACAGGGCATGGAAAACTTCCCGGAACCCAAAAACCGTGGACTATAGCCCACGAAAACGGCCAGAAATGCCCGAAATCACGAGTTTTGACGATGCCGTTAGAGTCATGTACCGGAGGTCACAGGGCATGGAAATCCACCCGGGACCCAAATATCGTGGACTATAGCCAACGAAAACGGCCAGAAATGCGCGGAATCACGACTTTTGATGATGCCGCTAGAGTCATGTACCGGGGGTCACGACGCTTCAAATTCTTCCCGGGACCCAAAAACTGTGGACTATAGCCAACGAAAACGGCCAGAATTGCCTGAAATCACGAGTTTTGACGATGCCGCTAGAGTCATGTACCGGGGGTCAAGACGCTTCGAAATCTTCCCGGGACCCAAAAACCGTGGACTATAGCCCACGAAAACGACCAGAAATGCCCGAAATCACGAGTTTTGACGATGCCGCTAGAGTCATGTACAAGGGTTCAGAGGGCATGCAAATCCTCCCGGGACCCAAAAACCGTGGACTACAGCCCACGAAAACGGCCAGAAATGCCCAAAATTATGAGTTTTGACGATGAGGCTAGAGTCGCGTATCAGAGGTCACAGGGCTTTGAAACCCACCCGGGACCGAAAAACCTCGGACTACAGCCCACGAAAACGGCCAGAAATGCGCGAAATCATGAGTTTTGACGATGCCGCTAGAGTCATGTACCGGGGGTCACGGCGCTTGGAAATCTTCCCGGAACCCAAAAACCGTGGACTATAGCCCACGAAAACGGCCAGAAATGCCCGAAATCACGAGTTTTGACGATGCCGCTAGAGTCATGTACCGGGGGTCACATGGCATGGAAATCCACCCGGGACCCAAAAATCGTGGACTATAGCCCACGAAGACGGCCAGAAATGCGCGAAATCACGAGTTTTGACGATGCCGCTAGAGTCATGTTCCGGGGGTCACAAGGCATGGAAATCCTCCCGGCACCCAAAAACCGTGGACTACAGCCCACGAAAACAGCCAGAATTGTCTGAAATCACGACTTTGATGATGCCGCTAGAGTCATGTACCTGGGGTCACGACGCTTCGAAATCTTCCCGGGACCCAAAAACCATGGACTATAGCCCACGAAAACGGCCAGAAATGCCCGAAATCTTGAGTTTTGACGATGCCGCTAGAGTCATGTCCAAGGGGTCACAGGGCATGGAAATCCTCCCGGGACCCAAAAACCGTGGACTACAGCCCACGAAAACGGCCAGAAATGCCCGAAATCACGAGTTTTGACAATGCCGTTAGAGTCATGTACCGGGGGTCACAGCGCTTCGAAATCTTCCCGGGACCCAAAAACCGTGGACTATAGCCTACGAAAACGGCCAGAAATGCCCGAAATCACGAGTTTTGATGATGCCGCAAGAGTCGTGTATCGGGGGTCACGGGGCTTCGAAATCTTCCCGGGACCCAAAAACCGTGGACTATAGCCCACGAAAACGGCCAGAAATGCCCGAAATCACGAGTTTTGACGATACCGCTAGAGTCATGTACCGGAGGTCACAGGGCATGGAAATCTTCTCGGGACCCAAAAACCGTGGACTATAGCCCACGAAAACGGCCAGAAATGCGCGAAATCATGAGTTTTGACGATGCCGCAAGAGTCATGTACCGGGGGTCAAGGCGCTTCGAAATCTTCCAGGGACCCAAAAATTGTGGACTATAGCCCACGAAAACGGACAGAATTGCCTGAAATCACGAGTTTTGACGATGCCGCTAGGGTCATGTACCGGGGGTCACGACAATTCGAAATCTTCCCGGGACCCAAAAACCGTGGACTATAGCCCACGAAAACGGCCAGAAATGCCCGAAATCACGACTTTTGATGATGCCGCTAGAGTCATGTACCTGGGGTCACGGGGCATGGAAATCCCCCCAGGACCCCGAAAACGTAGACTATAGCCCACTAAAATGGCCAGAAATGCCCGAAATCACGAGTTTTGACAATGCCGCTAGAGTCTCGTATCAGAGGTCACAGGGCTTTGAAATCCACCCGGGACCAAAAAACCATGGACTACAGCCCACGAAAACGGCCAGAAATGCGCGAAATCATGAGTTTTGACGATGCCGCTAGAGTCATGTACCGGGGGTCACGGCGCTTCGAAATCTTCCCGGGACCCAAAAACTGTGGACTATAGCCCACGAAAACAGACAGAATTGCCTGAAATCACGAGTTTTGACGATGCCGCTAGGGTCATGTACCGGGGGTCACGACAATTCGAAATCTTCCCGGGACCCAAAACCCGTGGACTATAGCCCACGAAAACGGCCAGAAATGCCCGAAATCACGACTTTTGATGATGCCGCTAGAGTCATGTACCTGGGGTCACGGGGCATGGAAATCCTCCCAGGACCCAAAAAACGTAGACTATAGCGCACGAAAATTACCAGAAATGCCCGAAATCACGAGTTTTGACAATGCCGTTAGAGTCATGTACCAGGGGTCACGGCGCTTCGAAATTCCCGGGACCCAAAAACCGTGGACTATAGCCCACGAAAACGGCCAGAAATGCCCAAAATCACGAGTTTTGATGATGCCGCAAAAGTCATGTATCGGGGGGTCACGGGGCTTCTAAATCTTCCCGAGACCCAAAAACCGTGGACTATAGCCCGCGAAAACGGCAAGAAATGCCCGAAATCACGACTTTTGATGATGCCGCTTGAGTCATGTACCGGGGGTCACGGCGCTTCGAAATCTTCCCGGGACCCAAAAATCATGGACTATAGCCCACGAAAACGGCCAGAAATGCCCGAAATCACGAGTTTTGATGATGCCGCAAGAGTCGTGTATCGGGGGTCACGTTGCTTCGAAATCTTCCCGGGACCCAAAAACCGTGCACTATAGCCCACGAAAACGGCCAGAAATGCCCAAAATCACGACTTTTGATGATGCCGCTTGAGTCATGTACCGGGGGTCACGACGCTTCGAAATCTTCCCGGGACCCAAAAACCGTGGACTATAGCCCACGAAAACGGCCAGAAATGCCCGAAATCACGACTTTTGATGATGCCGCTAGAGTCATAAACCTGGGGTCACGGGGCATGGAAATCCTCCCAGGACCCAAAAAACGTAGACTATAGCCCACGAAAATGGCCAGAGATGCCCGAAATCACGAGTTTTGACGATGTCGTTAGAGTCATGTACCGGGGGTCATGACGCTTCGAAATCTTCCCGGGACCCAAAAACCATGGACTATAGCCCACGAAAACGGCCAGAAATGCCCGAAATCACGACTTTTGATGATACCGCTAGAGTCATGTACCTGTGGTCACGGGGCATGGAAATCCTCCCAGGACCCAAAAAACGTAGACTATAGCCCACGAAAATGGCCAGAAATGCCCGAAATCACGAGTTTTGACGGTGCCGTTAGAGTCATGTACCGGGGGTCACAGGGCTTCGAAATCTTCCCGGGACCCAAAAACCGTGGACTATAGCCCACGAAAACGGCCAGAAATGCCCGAAATCACGAGTTTTGACGATGTCGCTAGAGTCATGTACCGCCCCCTGCTCAGAGCTGCTCTACCTCTGACCCTGGAGGAAGGTCCGGCCGCGTGCGACGCGCCGCGCGCGGGAGCTGCTGTTATGGATGCACGCGCTGCAATCAAGCGTGCTGGACCGCGATGTCGAGCTGAAGAAAGCCAGGATGGGGAGCAGCGGGGCATGCATCAGGTCCCAGACGCCGGCGGTCTAACACTCTGTGCTGGACCGCGCTGTCGAGCTGAAGAAAGCCAGGATGGGGAGCAGCGGGGCGCCGGCCGCCGCGCCGCCACCACTGTCAGCCTTGGAGATTAGGAACATGGTTGCCGCTTGTCAGCTGTCGCGCGCGGCAGCCGCCGACGTGGAGGATGCTCTCGTGTCCGCTTGTTGTTCTTCTGGTTATCCATGAGTACGCGGGCTTACAAGAAGTAGCCCGAGCGTGAGTCCTTCCTTGATGAGATCCGCTCCCTCGCACCCTCCTGTGGCGTGCCGTGGATGATCGTCGGCGACTTCAACCTCGTTCGCAGGCCTGAAGACAAGAATATTGCCTCCTTCGACGCGTCGGCGGCGGATGCCTTCAACACCCTCATCGACGATCTTGTTTTGCAGGAGCTCCCCCTTCTTGATCGGATGTATACCTGGTCGAACAACCGTGCAGTGCCCACACTCGTGCGGCTCGATCGCGCTCTCATCAACCCGCATTGGGGCGCGGCCCTGTTCAATTCCACTTTGCGCTCGTTGGCTCGGACGACCTCGGATCACGTCCCCCTCCTAGTTGAGGCCACCTCGTGCGTGCTGTCTTCGCGGATCTTCCGGTTTGAAAAATATTTGGCCCAATCCGAAGACTACAGGGCCTTGGTTGCTGAGGTGTGGGCTAGGCCGTGCAACCACGTGGATGGGGCTGCACGGCGCCTGTCTCGTAAGCTTAAGTGGGCTCGTGCGGAATCGAAGAAGTGGGCCGGTACTAGGCTACGGCCATCTGCGGTGATCGATAATTGTCGAGCCGTCATCTCCCTCCTTGACTTGCTCGAGGAGTTCCGCGCACTGACGGTCGCGGAGTCTCTGTTGCGTGGTCATGTGAAGAACCGCCTATCATCGGAATGTAAGAGGTTGGATTCCTATTGGAAGCAGCGGTACTCCTTCCGCCTCTGCAAGCTGGGTGACGAGAACACGTCCTTCTTCCACACGAGCGCCTCGGCTCGGCTGCGGAGGAATCAGATCGTCACTTTGCAGGAGGGGGGGCGTGCCTGAAGGAGATATGCCCTAGAGGCAAATAAATAAGTAGTATTTATTGCGTTATCTCATAAGTTTATAATAGGTTTGTGTATTATGCTGTAACTGTATTAATCGGAATTGTTAATACACGTGTGATACATAGACAACCAGGTCCCTAGCAAGCCTCTATATGAGCTAGTCCATTGGCAACAGTTGATCGAGATTCCCGATCAAGGACAATGACGTCGGTTGACAATGGGGTCATCTTGTTAGTAGAATAAGGTGATGGACATACGCAAAGTATTGCAATAAGATCGTATTACGATGTTTGTCATTTGCAATAGATAAGAGTATGATAGCTTATTCCTTAGACCGTGAGACCGTACTTATTGTTGCTTCGTAGGAGTGCTTTGAGAGCATCAAACGTTGTGTCTTATATAGCATGACAATAACGGTGTCCATCTTGGGTATTCCGAAAGAGCATCGAGACGTAAGGATCAAGAGCGGGATTTGTTCATTCTTGTAATGGAAAGATACTCTGGGCCCACTCGGTGATATTGCATCTATATAGCTGCGCAGCTTGTGACTAGGTCATGGAGATGGTAATATCGCAGACGAGTTAATAACCTTCGTCGGTAACGAGATACAGCAGAGGCATCGATGTGTCTACGATCATATCTCGGACAAGGTAGTATCGTAGAGACAAAGGGAATGAATATCATATTTATGGTTCAACGACGATATTCGTGGAATGCACAGGGGTCGTCATATATTTCCAGGTATCCCTGACGATCATTGGTGAGCGGAGTGTCTCGACCATGTCTGGAGTGTTCCCGAACCGTAGCGTAACAAACTTAAGGTCTTAGCGACGCTAGGAGATAGGTTCTGGAATTTTATAGGTTTTTATTGGAGAGAGAGAAATGATCCGGAAAGAGTTCCGGTGGTCCGGAAGGAGTTCTGGGGAGGTGTGGAATGGTTCCGGGAATGTCCGAAAGTTGTTCGGGTGGTTCCGAAATAGTTTCGGAGTCATGGGATATTGAATTATATATAAATATATTAATTATGAATTAATGGGATTTTTATATTAATTTAATATTAATTAAATAAAGGAAAAAGGGGGCTCCCACCTAAATGGGCCCTAAGAGGGCCCAAGAGGGGGAAACCGCACCCCACAAGGAAGGGGAAGGCTGGGCCTCCTAGTCCAACTCGGACTAGGAGTTGGAGGGCCCATGGGGGGTTCGGCCGAACCCCCCCTCCCCTCTCCTCCATTAGTCCCACATGGGGGAGCCAAGGGGGTTGGCACACCCCCTTCCCCCTTTATATAGCAAGGCATATTAATTGATTTAAATGATAGGAAAATCCAATTAATTCCCGATTTCTCTCTCGATCTCGTGGTTCCCAAGTCGGAGCCGCGCCGAGCTGAGGAAGGGGGTCTCTCTCCACCTAAGCCATACCGCAGAGCGCCGTTGCTCTGCGGGATTCAAGATAAGATCTACTCCTGCGATTTCAGCTGGATCTGAATGACCGGGAGTTGTCGCTAGGCTCCGTATGTTTGCGAGTGCTCGGAGGCTACTCTATTGAGGAGCTTGGGCGACGTCGTCTCGCCCCCTGCAGCCACCGCGCCTCCCCCCTCTGCTGCCGGCGCACCAGCCCCGGTGCTGGCGCTCTGCCTTCTTCCGCTCGACGCCCGTCGACGCAGATCATCGTCGACACCCCGGCGTCATCGACTCCGACATCGCGGCAAGTTCTCCGCGACCTCGAGGTCGGCTACGTACGACTTCATCGTCAACGCTTGTGCGGGAGCGTAATCCCCGCTATCGGTCTACATGGAGGTAATGTAACCTGTTCCGCCACCGTTATCGCATGTACTAGATAGATAGATCCTGGCTAGTTAAGGTTTCGTACGCTAGAAAATTATTGTTTTCTGCACCGTAACCCCTTCAGTGCCTACTCCAATCACGATGATAAGGCGCGCATCCTCAGGGACTTCTACTCCGACCTCCTAGGCACCGTTCATGATGTTGCTTGGGATCCCGGATTGGCCTCGCTGCTTCCGCGCGTCCCATGCCTTCTTGAGCTTGAGGCACCTTTCACCGAGAGTGAGCTCAAGAAAGCCGTCTTCTCGATGCGGAGCGACAGTAGCCCTGGACCGGATGGCTTTGGCACGGCTTTCTTCACGACCTTCTGGGAGGTGGTCCGAGAGGATCTCATGGCTTTCCTGCAGGAATTCTAACATGGAGATGCCCACTTGGCTGGCGTCAATCAGGCGTACATTGCGCTCTTGCCTAAAAAAGAGCTGGTGACTACGGCTGACGGATTTCGCCCCATCTCACTCCAGAATTGCGTCATGAAGGTGATCACCAGGATACTCACCACACGCCTCCAGCGCTTCATTGAGCACCTCGTGAGCTTCGAGCAGTCGGGATTCATTGTGGGGCATTGTGTCTCGGACAACTACCTGTACGCGGCGGAGTTGATCCAGTGCTGTTGGGCCCGCAAGACTCCCACGATAGCACTGAAGCTGGATTTCAGGAAGGCTTTCGACTCGGTGGACTGGGGGTCCCTTGACGCCATTCTTGAGGCTACGGGGTTCGGTGACCGTTTTCGGTTGTGGATTTGCGACATCCTGTGCACGGGCAAAGCTGCAGTGCTCCTGAATGGTGTGCCCGGGAGCTGGATCGAGTGCAAGAATGGGCTGCGGCAGGGCGACCCCCTGTCGCCGTACCTGTTCTTGATTATCGCCGGCCTTCTGAGGCAGCGGGTCGTGATGGGCTCCGTAGATGGCGTCTTACTCCATCCCCTTGTTGACGACCTGCTGTGCCCCGTGCTTCAGTACACCGACGACACGCTGAATCCTGGTGCGTGCCGACCCCCTGCAGCTTACCCTCTTGAGGAATGCACTCGACGCCTTCTCTGCGGCGACTGGACTCGTCATCAACTACCACAAGAGCACCTTCGTCCCGATCTGTGTTCCGCCTGATGAGGCGTCCTCACTCGTCGCGATCTTGGGATGTCATGTCTCGGTATTCCCCCAGACCTACTTGGGGTTGCCGTTGCCAGACCGCGGGCTCCCGGCAAGCGCCCTTGACTTCCTGGCGGACAAGATTGCAGGACGGATCCCTAGATGGAAGGTGTGGACCTTGGACCCGGGCAGCCGGCTTACCTTGACGTATGCGGTGTTGTCTGCACTCCCGTCCTGGGCCATGTCGGTGTTGCCCTTACACAAAGGCACGGTGGTGAAGATGGATCGACCCCGACGCGCCATGTTCTGGGAGGCATCTGAGTCTTGTTCTGGAGGGGACTGTATTGTGTCATGGGACACAGCGTGTCGCCTTAAAAAGGAAGGGGGACTCGGCCTCATCGACCTTGAGGTGCAAAACAAATGCCTCCTCCTCAAGATTGTCCACAAGCTGCTGTCCGGCGAGGACAACCCCTGGACGGTTTGGGTGCGCCGGTGGTACATGAGCGGAGCCTCCCCCCCCCATCTACACCCATGTGGCGGTGCTTCAGCTCGCTCGTGCCTCTCCTTCGCCAGTTGACCTCTGTTCATGTTGGGGACGGTCTGACCACCTCCTTCTAGCATGCCAATTGGACGACCTTTGGATCACTTGCGACGGCTCTCCCCGCTGCATACTCGCACTCCTTCGCTTTGGATGTTTCGGTGCATGCAGTGCTGACCCACGGGTTGGACGCGCTGCGCACGAGACCGCGCATCTCCCCCGCTGCCATGGCTGAGCTCTGCGCCATCGCAGGCGTCCTAGAGCGTTCCTTGCCAGGAGCTGTGGCTGATGAGCGGGCGTTGCTCTCCTCCTCCTCTGGAGGTTTCCGGACACGAGATGCCTATCGCCTCCTACGTTCGACAGAGTGCACGCCACCGATGAACGACCTCAACTGGGAGAATTTTTGCCCCGTCAAAGTCAAAGTCTTCCTTTGGATACTTCGCCACCGGCGGACGAGGACGCGTGGTCGGCTGCATCGTCTGGGGATTCTCCGGTCCCCCGACTGCCCCTTCTGCCCCGGAGTCGTTGAGGATACACACCACTTGTTCGTTTTGTGTCCACGGATGCAAGATGTTTGGCGTGTGTGTGCTCCTACCGCCGCTGCACCCACCATCGACAGTGTGGTCGATGCCTTCTCCGCCCAGCACCCTGCCTTGGGGCTCCCCCTCCGCATGACTGCGGCGGCGTTGCTACTCTGGGTCGGCTGGAAGAACAGGAACCATCGTGTGTTCGATGGGCTACACATGACGACTCCTGAATTCTTCGATGTCGTCTGCGATCACCTGCGCCTTTGGGTGGTTAGGGCGCCCCGTCGCCTTGAGTGTACTCCACTTCTAGATTGGTGCTCGTCTCTCCCCCGCTGACTTACACCCCTGTTGTAAAACCGCTGGATGTAAAGATTGTTACTCTCATATAAATATAAAAATTCAGGTGGGCGTTTCGCCCTCCGTTGCTTGTTAAAAAAAAACTTACAAAATCGTATCAAAATCCGAGGGGATCAATGCATGTTTGTGTTTATGGCAAAGTATACGATAGCTTCCCCCCCCCCCCCCCCCCTGATTTAGAAGGAATCGTCAAGAGTAAATGCAATAAAATAAATAATAAGTACTACTCTTACTGTAGATTTTTTTTAAAGTGCAATTAGTTACTATAAAAAAAGATGAATACTGTCATCCAGAAAAGGCCGTAAGCCCATGACCCAAATGGAATGAGCCCGTGGGCTATATTTCGATGATTTGGACCCAAATTAATGCACGAAGCCACGAACCGATGATTTGCCGGGAAATGCACGAACACTCGCTCGCAAGCATTTCCAGCGCCGAAAGCCATGACTGAAGTCTGAACCGAAGCAGCTACTGTGATTTAAAATCAGATCCGTTTGCATGTGATTTCTGTATAGTCAAATGTAGCTGCGTTCGGCATTGATGAATGAATACTCCTCTGAATCTGGGAACGGAACGATCGCCGGGAGGCTGTCCTCTGAATTGTTTTTGCTTTTCCTCTTGCGGAGAAAGCACGTACATGACTTACGCTAGTCATAATCTAATCAAGTCATCAAGAGATCATGGACTTGGAAGATTTATATACTCTGGCAGTCAGTTGGTGATCGGCAACGTCTCCTCCATGCGCGCGCCTGTACTGTGCCGTCCGTGGTAGGCTAAGAAATCCTAAAACCAATGGAAAGAGTATCGGCCCGTGACCCCGTCTGACCAAACAAAACCATACTGCATTACTGAATGGGAAACGCTTCGTTTAGGGCGACCTACGCGATGAAATCGTAGGTCCCCCGAGCTAGCGAGCGCAACTGTCGTTATTAGCTGTCCGTGTCGCGTCTAGAGGCCCAAATCACTTTTGCTGCTTGTGCGAGTATCATGCTGAGTCGCTGATGCAACACACATGCATGCGCCGGCCGGCCGGCTCCTTTGCATGCACTAGTATCAACGCATATGTACATTCGTATCGTCTACAACTACTGCTATACTATATAGACTTCTCTCAATGTTATGAAAATGTCTAAGGCATCAGGACTACATGGGTTGTCTCATAGCCTGAAGGACCTTTGCACGGTCCATATAGCATGTGTTTTGTTAAAATTGTTTTAATGTTACATACGTATTTTAATTTTGTAACAAAGTCGTTTGATTTTTATTATGAAAACTAATGCGAGTTGTTGTAACATTTTCTAAGCATTTACTACAACTCGCCATTTTACCGATGTTGCATATGTGTTTCTAAAGTGCAACATATTGTTATGTCTTTTGTTACAAATCACACGACATATGTTACAAAGTTTTCCGCGTGTTACTACAACTTTGTGCGAGAAAGATTTCTATGATGTTTGTAAATATGTTGTAACCACATGTAAATTTTTTGTTGTAATTATTTGTGATTTTTGTTGAATTACTTACTGATTTTTTTGAACATCTATCCGCAACAAAAAACAGTTTCTAAAAAAACTTGTTTACTACTGCAAATAAAGTTTTTGTTGTAATCATTTCTTATTTTTGCTAAACTAGTACGTAATTTTTGTTTCAAAGCAATCAGCAGCAAAGACATATTGTCTAACCACTTTTTCGAAGCAATGTTTTTTTCGAAATGTTGTGACTATTTGTTGTAATAGAATATATTTTTTACACAAGGGTTGCTGAACTGTGCCATAACACTCTATATTTTATTGTGATACCAGGGAGAAATCACCGAGGTGGCATTTTTACTGCAAATATTGTGATAATCAGGGGCAATGCGATATCCCCCTCATTTGACTGGCGCTGGTGTGTAGTGCGGGTTATTTTCGAAACAACTCAGGGCCTCAAGTGTAAATGTGTACGTTGCCTTATATTGTGCGTCGGATGATGATCCAACGGCCTTGGAGGGGACCTAATATTAGCCTTACTGAATCCTCTTTGCATACATTGTAATCAGGGCAAGCAGCGTTTGTTTTCATCAATTACACTGGTCCTGATCGAGACGTTCCCATAAATCTTCTCGGCGTCTACGTTAACCCTTCTATCCTTTCGTTCCCTGATCCCAAGTCTGAACCCACTTCGCAGTAGCTAGCAGTAAGTCGGCAAAAAACTAAACGACCCATACGTTACTACTCGTACTTAATTACGTGAGCGTGCCGCGAGAGAATTGCAACGCCAAATGGATTCCGTCACGGATCAGGTCAGGACGTTGATCTCCGGCGGCTTGGGCGACTTCTCCGGCCGTTATTTTGGTCACCACCACCGGAGAAACGGCAAAGAGCACGTGGGTGCATGGCGTTTGATTAGGAGCACGAGCACGCGCGGCAGCCGGGGAGGATAAGAGCTTGTCGGACGACGCGGCGCCCACGATTAGGATTCAGGCAGGATGAGGATTCACGATGTTGCGGCCCCTGGCATGTCCGAGGAGCCAGTTCTGGACTCGATCTGGAAGGAGAGTCTAGTTAATCTCTGAGATTGTGACCTTTGAAAACGACGTAGAGCTGCTAGCTATCCGTAGTAAGTAGTACTACAGTGCAACCGTGCATGGGATAGAACTAGCCCTAATTGGCCAACATCTTCTCAAGAATCCACGATAAAATCGCTGTTCCAACTAAGCAAGCATGTCTTCCTTGTGCTCGACGTCGACCGGGTTGCGGAAGACCGAAGAGTGATGTTTGTTAGCCACGCACGCATGATTCTCGCGCAATCGAATCTCGCACGAGACTCACTCGGCCATTCTTCCAGTGGTCTATCTCACACGAGTGTGCCTTTCAGGTATCTTCTTTCTTTTTCAGAGTATAAGCGGAAAAGAAAGAAGCCAGCAAATTTTCACTATAATAGGATGAGGTTACAAGCGTCGGGAATTTATAACTTGCGACTTATCCCAGAACATCGGTCTACAAGATGGATATATGGTGGCATAACCTGGGTCGGCTACAGTCTGATCCGGAAACAACTAGGCCAAGCTTACCCGGCAACGGGTCTCGCTTTGCTCCTTCGTAGTTAGCTCTATATCAATAAATTTGAATCACCAGAAAACAACATAATAGTTCCTCGAAAAAAATTCAGCTAGACGTAACCCTTCTACAAAATCGTCAGATTAAAAGGTGTTCTGGAAAGCTTAAAAGGTTCTCAAATTTTCAGAAAAAACACCATTAACAGTGTTTCTAGTTGTTTTGCATAATAAATATCAGATATAAGGAGAAATCATCTTTAACTCTCATAGCAAGATTTTTTGTGGCCTGAGTAAAAAGAGAAATTCCAGTTCTCTAAAATGATTTCTCACGAAACATTTATTTGTCTTCCTACACAGGCTATGAAAAATGTCTTTTTATGACATCTTGTGTGTGGATAGAGAATGCCCTGATTACACACGAGAATTTTATTTGGAATCATTTGACGTTTTTAATTTTTTTCTATAATGGATGTATGTATAGTTTTTTTTAGACGGAATAGTGGGGGGGAAAACCCCACTGCAATTTGGATGTATCTACAGTTATAAGACAAAACACCACCCCCGAGATATAACATACTTTTGGTGTCTTTTCTAAAATAAAAAACCGGATACTCATAATTCCTTGTGAATATAATGACATGTGAGGCCAGTCTGTTATTGAGACATTTCTGCCTGATAGCCTGACTCTTGAAGAGTACAAAATTTAGCTCAGCAAAACCAAAGCAACGGTAACCAAAACACTAAGCAAGAGAACATGACACTGAGCCATTTCTGATACAGTTTATGTCCTGCAACCGTCGATCTCACGCACGTACCCGTCAGTTATCTACCTAGCTACTTTCAGCAGGAATGGAACATTACCGGCGGATACATGTTGACTCCGGCATCACGATGGGAATGATCCTCCGGCAAAGAGAAAGAGATGATCGATCAGGGACTCATGGTTCCAAGAATCAGATTCAGGTTGAAAAGAGGATGAAAGAAAAGGCTGCTCTTCGGTTCGCGGAGACTTCCCGGAGCTTTTCCCGATTCCCCCACCCTCCGCGGCGCCGCGTAGCAGCGGTATCCTCCAAAGCGGCCGGCCGTCACACCAGAGATGCTTCGATCGTCAAGTTGCAACAACAGTCGACCTGCATGGATTCCTGGCCGCAGCGTGCTGCGCTGCTGACAGTAACAGTAGCAGCAAGGTGCTCTGTCTTCTTCTTCTCCGCTGGAACGCAATGCTAGGATTGCTAGCTCCGTTGCCGTTGCGTGGCTGAGGCTGTCCGGGGGGTCGATCGTCGGAGCGAGCAGCAGAGAAGGAGCGGCTACCGATCGCCGGATGACAAAGCTAGCTGTTGGTTTTTTCGGTTGGATGAGGATGAGTGAGATTAGGACCAGTTCCACTCGTTTAATCCTACCTCGGCATGACGATCCATCCATCCTATCGTAGACGTACCTGCAGCACTGCCTGTGCGTCAACGTTCTTTCTTCCTTCCTTTCAGTGGGAGCTCTCGAGTCTACCCGCTGACCTTTGCAGACTCGGATATGCTTCCCGCGATGTGCTAAGCGATCTTGTCAACACGTGCGCTCGCTAAACTCGTTGAAAAATGATTTCGAATAGAAATACAGTACATCCATATGTACATATCCGCTAGCTTGCGGCAGTGCTCTCGTGGTTACAGTACATAAACCCTGAAAATTTCTTTCGCTCGATCGGAGCATATCCTGCGAAACCTTTTCAAGGCCGTAGCATATCCTCAGAGTTGGTCACAAAGATCGAGGATGAGAGAAGAAAGAGTCTGAGTAAACATGTTAGCAATGTCCACTGATTAATTAACGTTGCAAAATAACAAGAAAAAGGTCCACTGGATGAGAATTGCTAGTGCTATCTTAGTCAGATCATTAGGATTTTGCCGATTCAGTCGGCGAATAGTCCTTCCAGCGGTTTCATCTCCAATTTAGTGGAAAAGTTGGGTTGACGCCTGGGAAAATTGGTACTAAAAATTTAAAACCTATCCGTGTCAAATTTTATTCCATCATGATCACGCAGAATTCATTCACATCCAAAGATAGTTCATACAATCCATGAACCCTAGAACCTAATCTAAACCTCATAACCTTCGCAGCAACTCTTGGTCGTGGTTGAGGAAGAAGAAGATCATCTCTCTACCGCTGACTTGGGGCAAAATGTGGGGATATGCATGCATGCTCTCCCGGAGGATAAATAATAAAAAGTACTTACCGTAGGTACGTATACGTCGGTGGGTCTTTTTAATTCAATTTAATCCGTTAGCTCGGCTGCGAATCATCTAACGAAACCGTTCGTTGATGCCGTCGAAGTTGTTCTGCACTTGCTAATAATTACTTGCAGTTGTATGTACGGCGCTGGATCGATCGGAGCATATCCTGAGAAGCCATTTTCAGACCAAAGCATATCCTCGAAACTGATAAGAGAAGAAAGAGCCGCCCGAGTACATGTCAGTACTTAGAAAAACACACAGCGGTCCACTGATCATAATAATAATAATTAGACTAGCTGGGTGATTAGGAGGCTTTATTAGTTTGAGATTGAAGATGCGGTGGACGGATTGGATTTTGGGGTGAGTAGTGAGGGGGTGCTGACCAATCCATCTTATCCACGCCAGCGCCAACAGATCGAGTGAAAGTATACTCTACACCGCACCACGCACGGCTACCAGCTGCCGCGCCGAGCATATTCCCATGCACGCCTCATATTCGCTCCTCCTCCCCTTTCTTTACCAGTTTCCGCCGCTCGCCCCGTCGGCTCGCCGCCGCCCATCGCTCCAGCCAGCGCTTCATGCCGCAAGCAGCCTTAATTTTTTACTTCTTGATTCCTTCCAAAAGTTGCTGAATGCTGTTGGAAGCTACCCTATCTACCCTGGCATAGAATATGGATCGGAGCGTGGATTTATGAACATCAAATATGAAATGAGATTCATCGTACTCCCTACGTGCTAAAATAAATATCTTAAGTTAGGTTACAAGTGAATATATCTAGACATAAACTCAAGGTCGGAGGAGTTCCGGAGATTTTTGCAAAGCAAATTCTTAACCATGGTATGCAGATCATTTTGGTTGCAACTTGTATGCACCCTCGTTTTGGTCACCGTCTCAAGTTGATGGTACATTGATCTATTCTTCCCTTTGGTTTCCAAGTGATACTTCTTTGAGCGACGAAGCAAGCCATGGCAAGTTTCGCTGACCATCCCCGTCCGTCCACTCATTTCTCGTCACCAACTACGCCGTCCTCCGTTTGTACATACACTTATGTGGTTTGTCTACTCCTTCGCCTTTATTCGATCTTGGTATGTCGGGCTAGCAATCATGCTCGTGGCTTCGGTTGGCACACCTAGAGGAGGTAGAAACGACGGAGATGCATACCAAGTTCTTGGTGGTCGGCTACCAAGTTTGCTTTGTGTGAGGAATTTGGCGGAGTCTTTGATGTTTTGTGACCGATGGTAGATGTACACGTCATTACCAACGAGGGGTCATTGCACCAGACCACCAAGTGGTTCCAAACGACGATGGTGGAGGGACAATGTTTGTGTAGATGGGTTCAAGTCGTAGGAGCACACAGACACAACCTGCATGCAGATTGAATCATGAGGCCACCCTCTTAGCGCAAACATGTCGGCTCTAAGGATTCTTCCATGTAGCAACAGCTAGATGAAGAACTTGCAGCTGGCTGGCTCCGTATGTGCCATCCAATTTTCGTGGCATAGCGAACGTCAGATGGAAACACCAGAACATGTTGGTGTAAGCCGATCATGCAGACCCTAGTAGTGGTACACCTCCAAGGCATCGTGTCGGTGGCCCAAGAGTACACCTCTGACTAGGTTTGTTTCCGATGTATTTAAAGATTGAGTAGGGGCACATAGGAAAGAGATTTCTTTTTAGGGCAAATTTCTTCTTACTAGAGAAATTTGTGATATTTTTTTCATGTGAGCGAACGGGTCCTTGAATATTGAGCATTTATTTCTTCCCTCCCCCGTAATTCCCCCCAAAATTTAATTCCTCTCTCCTCATCAAAGCCACATATCACGCCTTAAAATCAAAGCAGATCAAAGAGAATCAAAATGCTTGTAGGCAGCTGTGGTTGCCTCATGCCGAAGCAAAGAGACTCACAATCAAACTTCATCACTTTTTGACATGATGAAATGCTCATCCTAAACTCACGGCAGCACCCACGTACGGAGCATATTCGTCCAGGTCGCCGACACCCATCCATTTTTAAAAACCAAAAACCCAAATTAACGGCTAATAAGCCTCGCATTCCACAAATCAGCTTCGCCTAGCTAGGAGTAAACTAAACTAAACTAAAATAAAATAACGGCACAATAATTCGGCTTAAAATACTCCTACAGACAGTAGCGCGCGCAGTAGTAGTAGCCAGCTGCACCAGGTGCGCCGTACCGGGCGAGCCCAAGCGCGATTTCGCCACACCCGGCCGGCCCGACAGCCTCAATTTGACCAGATTTTTTTTGCCTCTCCGGAAACAATTGTTTTTTCCGGTCCGTGATGAAGATAAAAAAAACCGTGTATAAAAACCGCTGTGGCCAGCCAGCCAACGAGTACATACAATCCACAAACAAAATCCCATCTTTTCTCTCTCTCTCTCTCTCTCCACCGCGGCCGGCGCTCCCTTTCCATTTCCTCGCACAGTCGCGGCGCACGATTGCCGTTCCCCACCTCGCCGCTCCCCCGATTCCGCGAGATCGGCCGAGGCCTAGCAGCAGGGTGTGCGTGGGCGTGGGCTGATTCATCGATCGACCGACCGTCACTCACCAGATGGCGGTGGAGGAGGCGGCGGAGAGCTGCGGCAGCCACGCGGCGGCGGGGGCGGGGTCGGCGTCGCCGCCGGCCGCGTCGGGGCCGTCGCGGAAGCAGCAGCAGCAGCAGCGCCACAAGCTCGACGTCTACACGCAGGTGCTCGGGCGCCTCCAGGCCGCCGCCGACGGGGCGCCGCCGCACCCCGAGGTGCTGGCCCCCGGGTTCGACGACGAGCTCTGGAGCCACTTCAACCGGCTACCCGCACGGTACGTACCGCGGGGGAATGCGGCCGTGCTGATTCGATTTGATGCGCCGCCGACGGCGGCGGGTAGTCTCTGGATTGACTTTTTTTTTTTGGTTTTTGTTGCAGTTACGCCATGGATGTGAACGTGGAGAGGGCGGAGGACGTGCTCACGCACAAGCGCCTCCTGGACCTGGCCAAGGACAAGGCGCAGCGCCCGGCCTTCTCCGTGCGGGCCGTGCAGGTGAGCTCCCTCCCTAGTCCCCACTACTGTCGCCACGTGATCTGACTCCTGACGGTTTAGAGAATTCGGAAGCGCCACTGATGCAAATCGCTGTGGACGACTCGAACTTCGCTTGCGCTCGGTTGTAAGGAGTATTATATATGCTCCTACATGGTTAATGGTTTGACTTGTGTGCCGATTATCATATCAGTCTGTCTGCTTGCCCCCTTGGCGCTTCAGTTCCTGCAAAAATTGTGACTTCCTATCTATCTATAACCGTCTCTGTCCCATCATCACCACTCAAGCGTGCTTAGTCAACGAGAGGAACAAGAACATTTTGTAACTCTGGACTGAACTGGTATCCGATCAAGGATTGGCTCGTTGGCACTTACCAGTTAGTGTTGCCATTTCTGGATCAAACAGCTTGCTGATGGAACACTTGTTTATGTTTTCAGGAGCACCAACTACTTCTTCTTACTTCTGATAGAACAGTATGGAACCTTATAGGTGTCCCACCACCACCGTATTTGAGATCTCAGAAATGCCACGCAGGGGTTTTGAATGGTCTATACTGTTGAGTATTATCGGTATTTACTTGACTGATGTGACAATTAATCTGTTAAAGTCTGGTGTATTATAAAAATGAGGTCGAACTAGTATACGGAACCTAAAGCCTTTTTAAAATGAGACTAGAAGAACCCCTCTGAGAGTAGCACATTTTGATTGGTTTTAACCACTTTACTTAGGGACTTGGTCATAGCTTTTTTTTTAGCTGACAGTGCGTTTTGTTTCTTCAAGTTGTGCATTTATTTTGTTAACTGTAGAAGTAGCTGCAGTCATATTGTTGTTTATTATCCTTATTTGAGAGTCTTGATTCATTAGGTATCTCCAGTTCTTGATGGGAATCAGACTGATGCCGATTCAAACACTGCAGGGGAAGTTGCTTCAAGGCTGTTGAACAGACAACAAAGGTACCTGCTCCTTTCCACCTGTTACTGAATTTCTTTACTAATTAGAAATGAGCAGTATCTTTCCCTGTTGCCATGTATTGCAAAATACTATATATATCTAGTAATGTTCCAGTTTTCCTTTATTCTTAACATCTATACTATTTATGTCCAGCATCCACCCTCCTCCTTCCTTTGGTTCGTCTACAAACCTTGAGGCCCTTGCTCTTGAAGCAAGTAAATCTCAAGGCCAAGATCATGATAGCACCTCAGATAATGTTCGATCTTTCTACAGGTAAGACTTTGCTGCTAATTTCCTTTGCCCTCTGTTTTATTCTTATACAGTATATTCTTGTTAAATCGTTATTGAACTTGTTAGTTAGCACATTATAGGGCATATGCAAAATTCTAATTATTGCATTTCCTCCTTCTGTGCGTGCCATTTTCTCTGCTGCAGATAATAAATTGCTTGTATTTGATTGCCTTACAGACCCATGCATGAAATAACCTTCTCCACCATTGACAAACCAAAGCTTCTCAGCGAGGTAAAGATGCACCTATGTACATTTGTGTTTTGTAGGGATATATATAGATTTTTTTAACTTCATGGTGACTTGTATAAGTACCGGTCATGTGATCATTCTTGTTATCTATTTCTTAGTGACATCATGTTTTCTGATACCCCCAGCTCACATGTCTTCTTGGTGAAATTGGTCTCAACATTCAAGAAGCACATGCATTTTCGACAAATGATGGCTACTCACTCGATGTATTTGTTGTTGTTGGTTGGCACTCTGAGGTAGTTCCTTATCTCAATCTGTCTTCATACCTATAGTCTTATATTCTACCCGCTGTTTAACATATAGTTATCTGTTTATTTATTCAGGAAACAGATGATCTAACAGAAGAAGTAAAGAAAGAAATCAGCAAGATGGATGAGGTGAACCAGATACACACTTTATTGCAATTTCGTTTGTCCCTAGCTATCACCTCCTTGTTTTCTTGGTGCTCATGTTTTGCTTTGGATTGACTTGGACAGACGCAAGGATGGTCTACATCTCATTCATGGTCTTCTCCAGTTGAAAATATGCATATCGTGGAGAACTCGACAGCTGATCATGTTGCAATACCTACAGATGGTGCCAGTGAATGGGAAATTGATGTAAAACTACTCAATTGTGGGAATAAAGTAGCATCTGGATCATATGGTGATCTGTGAGTGTTTGTTCCTAGCTATCATGAAAATCCATTTTGAGCTTTGGTGTAGTCATGTAACTAATCTGTTTCTCTTTCCAGTTACCGGGGTACATATTGCAGTCAAGATGTCGCTATTAAAGTGCTCAAACCTGAGAGGGTAAATGTGGACATGCAGCGTGAATTTGCCCAGGAGGTTTATATCATGCGGTCAGTTACATCATATGTCATGTTTTCCGTACTACATGAACTGTTGCCTTTTGTGATAATGGCATTCTTGCAAGCTATTTCAGTATACCAAGTCTTTTGAGCATAAACATGTGTTTTTCTTTCTTTGTATTTACATAATCTCACTTAATGGCATTCTTGCAAGCTATTTCAGTATACCAAGTCTTTTGAGCATAAACATGTGCTTTTCTTTCTTTGTATTTACATAATCTCACTTAGTCTCATTTCTTCCGTTATAAAAAAAACGAGTGGCTCAAGCCTCAAGGGGAAGAAACCCTCAGTGCTATTTTTACCCGAAGAAATTGTGTGTACAACCTGGTATTGCGAGCACGGAGACTTGGCCCAGACGGGCATGCACACATCAACCTGTGCTTGCCATCTGGGCTATGCCACGGTTCACTTTCTTCTGTTATACAATGAATAACATTCTTAAAAAATTTAGTCTCAATCTCTCAGATGCTCATGTCTTGACATTTTCACTGCTAAAATTATTTACTCCTAGGATGCTAAGATGACAATGGTTTCTTTCTGCCTTTTACCTGTCAACATCTTAATCTGTCAGTCCTTTGCTTGCTTATTAACTGATGCCTCCCACTGCGAGTTATGCAATTATGTCTACATGTTAAAAGCATCATCCTCATGCTGCAGTTATATCTGTAAGCTTATGAAGTAAATTTTGGATTCTAGGAAGGTTCGTCACAAGAATGTTGTGCAATTTATCGGCGCGTGCACCAAACCCCCAAAGCTATGCATAGTCACAGGTATGATTGACCAAAAGGCTCTGTTTCCAAGGTGCCATTTTCTTGTATGGTAGTAACTAGAAACAGTTATAACTACTGAACTTATCTTCACTCATCCAGAATTTATGTCCGGTGGGAGTGTGTATGATTACCTCCATAAACATAAAGGTGCCTTCAAGCTCCCTGCCTTAATTGGAGTTGCGATTGATGTGTCAAAAGGCATGAACTACTTACACCAGAATAATATTATTCACCGGGATCTGAAAACTGCCAATCTTCTTATGGATGAAAATGGGGTAAGTGTCGTCTATATTCAGTTATTCACGATGCATGCATCCTTGGAAACAGTTCCCAGTAAATCTTAGCCCAACAATCATTCATGATGAATTCCTTGATATGACTACAAAAAAATAATAGAGGTTAAGTTGTGGATTTTTATCTGGAATTTTTTGTACCTAGCAAATCTTGTTTGTCAGTGCTAAGTGCATGTCCACTGGGTCTTGAATGTTCTCTATCCTTGTGGGAAGTCCATTGTGATTCATTTAATGGATTTACTCAGAAGAATTTGATAAATTTTCCTAACTTATTGTTTCCTTCTACAGATGGTTAAGGTCGCTGATTTTGGCGTTGCACGTGTGAAAGTTCAGTCTGGAGTAATGACTGCAGAAACAGGGACATACCGGTGGATGGCCCCAGAGGTGATTCCTCTATTATTAACTACTACATGCTATCATTATTACCAACTCAGTTACGGTGCAATGCTAATGCTGAATATAACCTTTAAATAGTAGATATGTCCATCAGAAGTTACTGGCCCTAATACCCAAGCTATAAGTTCAATTTTCAGATTAACAGTGTAAGAAACACCACGGCACTAACTTTTTCTTGAAAAATAAGGAACCACAAGGTTCAACAGTTGTGAAGTTGTGATTCAACACATTTATTTGTACCAGCAACTCCAGACCTGGGAATACCGCCATATCCCCCTATGATAGCAACTTGTGAAACCAAAGTAAAACACTATCAGACCTACACACTCCTGCTGGATATAGTCTTCCTTAGATCTTCACCCATCCGTGCGTAATGAGTGGCAGCATAGCAGTTGTTCTCCAAGCACGTAAGATTTCTTTTATTCAGTACTATGCGATCAAGGGATGCTCTTGAGACATGATCTCTAGTGCCCACCAAATGCCTATGAACCTCTAGTTGATTCAGCTTGAGTTCCATGATTGGGCACGGCGTCGTCCATGTCTTGAGAAGCTGAGCGCAGCAAAAACACCAGTAAACCACTACATGACATTTTACCAAAATGTAAGTCATTCCTCATTTTCCTGATTAACCATAATGAAGAAGTAATGGCATTTGGAACTTAAGTTTTAGTATTTAATCCACCATTTGGCTGGAAAGTTCAGACCAAATATTCTAACTCACCTCGACAAATGAGACAGAAGAACTGATCCGAGTGCTCGAATGTGAACAAATTTAGTTTTGTTCATATATTTTAAAGAAGACGGAAACTCATTGTGTTTTTATATTATTCTTTAAACTAAAGAGAGAGTTTTAGTTTTAAACCTGTATTTAATTTTCCAAACAATGTTTTACCAAACTTTGAGATCTTATGCGGATCACAGTCGTCGGGAATCAGACTAGCTCCTCAGATAGTTTCGTCCTATATTTTTTACACAACTCATTGATTATCTTCTTCTCTATGTTAATAGTAATGTACAGTGTAAATCCAAATTGGATTGCAACCTTGTAGTGTCAATGAACTCCTGAAATAGAGGGCATACGGGTAATAATACCTGCAATTGGTCCATCACCTTACAGATTTTTTCTCTCTTGTAGGTTATAGAACACAAGCCCTATGACCACAAGGCAGATGTATTTAGCTTTGGAATTTTGATGTGGGAACTGCTCACTGGGAAGGTACCGGCATTACTCTTCTGCCACTGTAGTTAATTGCATTGTTTTGAATAGAGTTGTTTATTGGTTTATCCATCTATTGCTGGCAGATTCCTTATGAGTACCTGACACCATTACAAGCAGCTGTAGGTGTGGTTCAGAAGGTATTTACTCATCATTTTTCCATGATCATAGTCCTTTGTTTGTTCTTGTTATGTTCAGAGATGACACTCTTACTCAACTTTCATGCCAACCACACAGTACCATGACAATGATCCTCGTATATGTTTTCAATTAATGCAGATGGATAATACACACTAGCTAAATCTGCAGAATAATATTAGGGCTCTCTTGCCAGTGCGTTGTTTAGCACTTTGCCTGATCAAAGACACTATAGTGAAACAATAATATCCATCTCATCTTGTACTCGTATTTATGAAATCTGTCACTGCTGATAAGCATTTGTACCTTAACGGGAAGACAAAAGTAAAATATACTTACATTGCGAATGTCCATTAACATGGCAAGCTTCCTTCTCAGGGATTGAGACCTACAATACCAAAAACAGCTAATGCAAAGCTCGCGGACCTCCTCCAGAAGTGTTGGCAGCAAGAACCCGCTGAAAGGCCAGATTTCTCAGAAATATTAGAAACTCTTCGGAAAATTGCAGTGGAGGTTTGTGACTCTTGACACTTCGTACCGGCTTTACTTCAGTGCATCAAGGTTTACTTTCTTACCAAAGGGATGGTGCAGGTTGGAGATGAGCACGAGGGAAAACACAAGGAGAAAACCCTTGGGGGATTCTTTTCGGCTTTGAAGGGGAGAGGACACTGAAGTGGTGCGAAATGTACATGGTTAATCTCCCCATTTGGACCCTTCTGAGTGAAGGGACAAGTTTTCAGCTGCGGCATTGCACGTCGGCTGCAGCAAATAGTTTTTCTTCTGCCTATTACTTCTAGGCTCTGTCGTCACATGGTGTAACATAGGAGGAGAGAGAGTGGTTGCAAAATACTGTACATTATTTAATCTGATTCTTCTAACAGGTTGTAACTTGCACATGACATAATAAGCATGTAGTTTAGGGTGTGCTGTGATTCTTTCAACTGTGATTATTTATCTCTTTTCCACATGCTGCTCTCAGCTTGAGCCCTATAATGGTTGTTAGGTTTTCACAGTTCAGTATGTCTTTCTGCGTAATATTATCCCAGTGAGTGCATGGCGAAATGGCAAGGCACATGCACGACCAGCTCTTCTCTGAACGATGAGCTGAGCTGTCTGCTTCATGGTGCCAAGATTTGATTATTCCTGCACCGAGGCCAGAATAGAGCATTCTTCGGTGATATTTCCCTGCAGAGGGGTAATGCTTTTATGCTAAACTTGCATCGCTAGCGTACTTTTCTGATCACCCCCGATGAAAGGATCAACGAATGAATAAAGTGATGCTAAGCTGCTGTAGTCACTTTTTTCACCTCGTACTCAAGGAATGAAAGATGTGCATGTTCTGTATGAACTTCAAAACCTGCTGTTGAATAGCAGATCAAAATTTACTGACCTATATATGGTCTGTAGTTATAACTGATGTAACCTTGTCTAGCTGACGATCGTAACAGTATTCTGTATGAATGATGTGCAGGTTCTGTATGAACTCTGGCAGTCATGCAGAACGATATGGTCATGGGCATATCATATCAGAATTGAGAATTTGCTTCCTTTTACGAACAATAACTTCTGGCGTCAGGATGTCTTGTTTGCAGTGACTAACCACATTTCTCTGAATTAGCGATTGCTAAATATAATGAATCAGCGATTCCTAAATGCTGAATGCTAAAAACTTTTGTGGGGTGAATTTGATCCTACAAAACATGATTTGGGAGATAGATCCATGGCTTTGCTTTTAGCCTTCCCTTTTTCCCTCGGTTTCCTTCTTGCCCCTCCTTGTATTCACCCATTTTGTTCTGTTTACTTTCCCACTTTAAGCATCTTCTCTTTGCTTGATCAGAGAGTCATGGAACCTGTCCTGCTGGGCAGGCAACGAGTGAGCTAATACATACACTCCACATCGTTCCAGCACTTGTGACCCTAGGCTCTAGCCACCATGGCAGGGCTTGGTACTGGAGCCCCGATCGTGAAGGTGTATCATGAGAAATCTATGATCTTACCGGACGTGTCAAGGGTGCTTGCATGCCTGTATGAGAAGGATATCGACTTTAAGACTCACCACACATCCTCTTACAAGGGCCTGCTCAGACTTCAGGTACGTGGCGTCTCTAATTCTGAACTGAGCTTGGAATTTACTCTTCATGACCATAAGCAGTTCGAAACCATTGATACATTTTGTTTGCGTGCACTCTACAGGCATCGAGCCATGTTCCAGTCCCGTTCTATGATGGACTTACCTTCCTAGAAGGTAATGTTTCAGATTTATGAAATTCAATTATTGTACTTGTATGGTCTTACATGTCTGAATGCTTATCCATCTTTTCGCACTTGGATAATCTTGCTAGTTAGCGTGCTACAAAGACAGATGCTATTTATTGGGCTGTAACTAGGAATGTGTATTAGAATCAAGTGAACCTGGACAGAATAGTACTCAGTGTCAAATTTTATAGTCGCATTGCTGAGGGAAGATAAAATCCTAGGTTCCCGTAGTTATTACTCCCTCCGTTCCACAATATAAGATGTTTTAGACATTTTCACATTCACATGTATACATATGTATACATACATCTTTTAGTGTATATGTCCACTCATTTTAGTTTGAATCTAGACAACATGTGAAACACCTAAAACATCTTATGTTGTGAAACGGAGGGAGTATGTGTTAAGTGTAAGAAAAACCATCCCATAATTCATAAATAAAAGCTGTACGATGTATATAGTTGCTGTTATAGATTCAATGTGCTAAATAACAAAATTGAGCATCCAGTGTGATTCTACTAGTAGGTGGCACATAAAGTAGAATTGATCACCAATGAACAGATAATTTATCAATAATATTCAAATAGGCATTTTTCTTATATTTCACTCTCCTGGTGCGTTTGTTCTGCTACTAAATGCAAGCCTTAAAGTTATAATTGGTTTAGGCTTTACTCAAAACTTATGTTCTTTAATTCCAGATTCAAGAGAAATCTGCCGCTATGTAGCAGAAACTTATGAACATCATGGAGAGCCATTCCTCCTTGGGAAGGATTCCCTTGAGAGGGCTTCCATCGAGCAATGGCTCCACCATGAAGAGCATGCTTTCAACCCTCCAAGCAGATCCCTGTTCTGCCACTTGGCCTTTCCCCTAACCGAAGAAGATGATGATATATACTTGCAGAAGATAAAGCTAGAAGAAGTTCTGGAAGTTTACGAGCAAAGGCTGGGTGACACTGAATTCCTTGCTGGGAACAAGTTCACTCTTGCCGACCTAGTACACCTGCCAAACTCCCACTACATCACCGAATCTGACAAGTTTGCCTACCTATATGACTCGAGGAAGAATGTGCAAAGGTGGTGGAATGCTATTTCTACCCGGAAGTCATGGCAGAATGTGCTGAAGGATATACAAGTGGTGGAGCAGCAGCGCAAACAGCAGGAATTTGAGAAGCAGCAGCAACGACAGTGGCAGAGAGAGAATCCTCCAAACACCAGACGCCCCATGCGTCTAGACTCTCGGAAGCAAACCAGCACAAAATCTCAGACAATATTGATTCCTCCTCCTGCCGGTATCATCTCAACATCTTCCACGGCTTCTCAAGCGGAGAAGCCTCTTCCTACTGAAATTTCTCCTGATGGGACACTACTATCTACTACCACTCATAAATCTTCAGTTGTCCAAAGCAAACACACTACCGTTTTTAATACACATCTAGAAACTCCACCAGGCCCCGTCCAAAGTACTCCTAGACTTCCTGGATATCCTCATATTCCTGTCCAAAGTACAAGCAACTCCTTTACCCCAGCCACCTCTCCCACCACTGTTGAAAATCCCTCAAGAACAGGTGCCAATATTCCTGACAACCAATATACTGATGATACTCCACAAAAACCTGCTGAAACTATTTACGGTGGATCAACTGATCAGAGAGTTACATATACTTCTCCTGGGCAGCATGGTTCAACTGAAGCTCACCAGAAACTGCAGACTGAGCAGTGGCATGGTACTGCAGCTGGTTTGAGTAATCTAAAGGGAGAAACTGATTACTTAATGCCCACTCAACACGTAAAACTTGGCAAAGATGTGCAACATAGCTCATCACAAGATTCAGAGCAAGTAAGCACTCATCCTCTTGCTCAAGAATCAGTGAGCATGGATAGGCAACTGGTTCAAGGACCAGAAATGACACCTCGAATACCATACAGTGATCAGAAAAGAGATGTTTCTTCTATGCCTTGGCGACAAGCTTCTGATGTTCAAGGAACGGATGAGGAGGACAAACCATCATCTGATCATAGAGATGATATACCGCCCCCTTATGCACGAAAGTATGCTGAGGAAACAAAGATTATCTCTGCTGACCACAGAAATGATGCTTCTCCCCCAAAGCGTGTAAAACATGAAGACACTCAAGCCATACCATTCCAAACAGCATATGATGATCATGATGTCGCCCAGGAAGCAAGAGAAACTGCATCTGCACCAAGACGAAGAAGGGCTCAAGATGCATATGATACTTCTGAAGTAATAGAAACTTACCACTCTTCATCATCTAGAGCACAACCTATGAATGCTCCACAGGATGTTGCTCCACCACCCAAACAAGCAGCATCTGAAGGCCCTCGACATGTAACCATACCCGACCCAGCTGCTCAAGAGTTCATCAAGCAAGCTAGGGAAAGTCCTGCATCTAGGTCAACAGTACCTCGTGATGCTCAAGGCAATACTGAAGAAGAGACTGTGGAGTCTTCATCATCCAAAGCACATCTACTGGATTCTCGTCTGCCTGATGCTCATCTACCGAAGAAATATTTGGATGAAGATGGTTATGGTGAAATTGTACCATTGCAAACAGGATCCGCAGATGATCCATATTATAGGAAACGACAGAGAGACACTGCTGCTCCAAAGCGGACGATACCTCAAGATGCCTTTGAAGAAACAAAGATGTCTGATTCTGCATCCTTTGAAGCACAAACATTTGATCACCGACAAGCTGATGCTTCTCCACAAAATCAAAGACTGGATGAAGATCCACGGAAGAAAAGATATGCTGGTGATGAAGATACCACCAAACAATCTAAATCTTCTGCTTCTAGGCCAAGGCGAATGGCGTCTCAAGAAATTCAGGATAACTTCGAAGAAACCAAGACTGGTGATTCCTGGTCTACCAGAGAACGTCCTTCAGATAGTTGGCGAGCTCCTGCTCCTCTCCCAAGGCATGAAGCAGATGATGTTCGCAGCAGAACAGCACCATCCCAAAAGAGGTATCCTGGTGCTGATGCTGGAATTAAAGACCGACGTGGTGCAACTTCACCATTAGAAAGAAGATATGCTGATGCTGAAGATACCACCAAACATTCTAGAGACACTGCCTTTAAGCCAAGTAAAATTGTGGGTCAAGATGCTGAAGACACCTCTGAAGAAGCAGAAGCCCATAAATCTGCATTGTTTAGAGAACAACCTCAAGATGCTCGGCGAGTTGCAACTACTCCATCGAAGCAAACAGCTGAAGATGCTCTTAGTGTGAGCCAATCATCGCCCAAAAGGTATCCAAGAGCTGAAGAAACCAGCAAGCAACCTAGAGCCGCTGCTTCTAAACCAACACATACAGAAGCTCAAGATGCTAGGGATGTCTTCAGTGAGTCAAAGGTTGCTGATTCCACATCAGTAGAGCAACCTTCAGATGTTCGAGCTACTGCTTCCTTCCAAAAGCAAGAAATCCCTGATGCTCGTAACACGAGTGCATCATTCCGAAAGAGATATCCTGATGTCAAAGGCGCCACCAAGAGATCAAAAGTTACCTTTGAAGAAACAAAAAGTCCTGATTCTGCATCATCGCGAGTGAAGCCTTTGGATTCTCAGAGAGATTATGCTCCATCTTGGAAACAAGAAGCAACGGAAGCTCCTCATGCAACTACACCATTCAAAAAGAGAGACTCCGATATTGAAGACGTTGAAGACACCACCAAACACCCCGATGATGCTTTTAAGCCAAGGCAAATGGTGGGTCAAGATACTCAAGGCACCTATGAAGAAGAAAAGGCTAGTGCTTCTGGGTTGCCTAGAGAACAATCTTCAGATACTTGGCAAGCTGCAGCTCATGATGGGCCTCGTGGGACACCACCATCTGAAAGAAATGCTCCAAATGATGAAGATACAACCACGCTACCTAGAGGCACCGCTTCAGCACCTAGGCGGACAACTGCGGGAGATGCTAGTGGCGCATTTCGAGAGTCAAAGCCTAATGATTTAGTGTCATCTAGGGAGCAACCTTTGAGAGCTCAGAAACCAGTTGTTAATCCAAGACAAGAAACTGAAGACTCTCTCAGCAAAATTTCAGCATTCCGCAAGACTCGTCCTTTTGTTGAAGATAACACTAGGCCAGCTGTAGACACTGTTCTTGGGCCTAGGCAAAATCGAGCTGAAGGTACTAAAGACATCACTGAAGAAACAAAGGTTGCTGATTCTGTATCATCTGTCAGAGCAAGACCTACTTACACCCTGCGAACTGCTCGGCCTCTGTCAGAGCAAGCAGAAGGGGAAGAGGGTCCTCGGGATAAAGACAGAGAAGGTAGAGAAAGTATTTCTGCGCCAAAGAAAATGGTGTCCAGAGATGCTCAAGACACATATGGAGAAAGAAAGATTCCCCAATCTGCGTCCACAGATCAATATTTGGATAATCTGCAAGCTAGTTCTCCGTTGAAGCAGACATCAGTTGAAGATCCCCGTGGTGCTAGTAGGGGAGCAAAGGAGTCGCTTGTTGATGAGCCAAATGAATCTGAAGGTGTCAAAGGCGTCAGCAAGAAATTCGCAGGCACCTTTGAAGAAACAAAAGACCCTGCTTTTGCATTGACTGCAGCACAGCCTTTGAGTGCTCAAGATGATCAACACAATGATAGATCATCTAGAACACCAACTGCTGATCAATTGAAGAATGCTTCAACACAAGCCCGATCAAATAATCAAGACACATATAAGGAAGCACGACCATCATCTGCCCATCAGAAAGGTCTGGGCTCATCACCATCACATGCAGAAGCTAGAGATGAAGATCAGGCCTTCATAAGTGAAAAAGTATTTCCATCTGAGCAGCTCAGGAAGATGCCCAAGGAAAGTCGTTCCGCATCATCCAAAGCACAACCTGCAGATTCTCGGACCCCTATCAAGGTTGAGAGAACACCTTCTGTTTATCAGGAGGACCATTTGGTTGCACCAGACAAGCGTGAGCAACCTCAGATCCTCACAACTGGTGTGAGAGAAGATGGCTCTACACCAAAGCGTCAGCAAGCCCCTGTGGTTCCATCTACTTCTGAAGAGAAATCAACTCCTCTAACTCCACCCAGAGCAAAAGTTCATGATGACCAATTGCCATTTAAAAGAGACACTGTTGACGATCCAAAAGGGGCACCACTCCTATCGGGCCGAGAACCAACTTCCCAAGTTGAACATGCTACTGAACTAACTCCTGATAGAGATATGTCCAGTAAACAGTCCAACATTGATCAATGGCGGCTCACATCTGTGCCAGCACAAGGTATAACTGGTCATTCTGGTGATGATCTGCTGGGTGTGTCTACTATTGATCAAAAGCCAACACCAATGAGTCAACGAACAATACCTGGTGCTCGGGGTGCGAATAAGACGGTTAAGAGAGAACAAAGAAGGGAACCATCTGCACCAGCAGGAGCACAAACACCTGATGTTCAGCATGCTCCACCATCGTTCGCAGGACCTGACATGGCCGAAAGGGATGGAGACTCAGTACAAATGCAAGAACAAACTCTGCATGCTCGTCCTACTTCAGTGCCTACAAGAAGAGCAACTCCTGATGCTCGTGACACCGGTGATAATGAGTTTCTTAATGCATCTGATGCCCAAAGATGGAAGGATTTGAAAGCTAAACATGATTCAGCCATGATCGATGAAGATGATGTTACTGGTGACAACAAGACAACAAGGCATGCTAGTGAAGCACAACTTTCAGACACTTCACCAATTTCAACAGCAGCCCCCTTAAATGTTCGACCCACCAGTGGTGATGAGCTTGTCGAAAGATTTTCACATGATCAAGGGTCAAGACCGTCTAAATCAACTCAAGCACAAACACCTTTTGATGCTCCACGTGACTCTCTATCGACCCAAGGTGTACTTGGTGATGCCTTGGACAAAACCAAATATGCCAAGCCATCCTCAACTGAAGGTATGGCACCCACAGCTCGACCAGCTTCACCTTTGGAGGCCCAACTTGCTGAACATAAAGCTCCATCACGTGACTAAATTACTCTAACTATTGACTTAAATACTTAAATATGAACCTTCTGACTGACCAAGGGAGGATTCGGAAGATAAAAAAATCATCAAAGCTAATTGTTTGCTTCTTGAATTTCAGATAAAAAACCAGCTCGTGCTGCTGCACGACCCCTGTCCTCTGGTGAATCAAGAAAAGAAGATACTAGTGTTTCTGCAGCTGATCAAACTAAGAACCCACAGACAATTTTTCGTCAACAAGCAAGGCCATCTAAATCAATCACAGAACAGCTTCCCAGTTATGAACAAGTCGCCCGTGAACCACGAACAATCCCTAGGGAAAGAGACATGACACCTGCACCAGGTACAAGTGACTCTCGAGCTTCAAATACCCAAATCGCTTCAGCAAAATTCCAGGAAGCTATTCCTGATAGTTATCGCCCTGATATGTCAACAGCGCCATTTGACTCAAGTGGAAAACAAGGTTCCTATTCTGAACCACATGAAGGACCATCTCATGATGCTCATGGTGCTGCAGATGACAAGGACATGCCTAAATATCCATCTGGACAAGCACCAGTTTTGGAATATAGGCCTGATTTATCAGTTCGTCCCACCAGTGGTGATGAACCAGGAATCTCGCCTGATCAGGGTGCAGAATCACCTATAGCAGCTCGAGCAAAAGATTATGAGGATCCGCGTAATAAAGTATTTCCTGCTGACAAGAAATTAGCCCCATCAGGTAATTAAATTATCTTTCATGTTCAAAACAGTACACCTTATATCATACTTAGAGCTACCTATCCTGCTATCACTGACATTGGTTCTCACATTTTAGATCAAGATCCAGTTTATTCTGTGCAACAACCTTCCCTAGCTGAGACTAGGAGAGGAAAAACTATTGTTGCTGCAGCTCAACAGACACTGCCAACAAACAGTGGCCAACGGCACACACATGAGATGAGAGGGTCTCCAACCTCAGATTTTCTGCCTGCTGAAGATATACCTTCTGGTGCTCGAAGTGGTAGACCTGATGAAGTACCCCTCGCTGAACAGAAACTCGCCTCATCGGGTAATTAATTAGTTATTATAATGTTCCTGTAAAGTGCACCATCCTACATATGACTATACACATAAAAGAACTTCCTGAAGATACCAAAATTACCTTCAAATAATATTCTGCCACTACTCATGCTGCTACTTTGCGTTTCAGATCAAGATACACAACTCTCATCCTCTGTTGAGCCAAGGAATAAAGAGATCAGGAATCCAACTCGTCCGGCACAACCACTTTTCTCCGCCGCAGATGAGCAAACCAAGGATCCACAAAAAAGAACTATTGGTCAACAAGACGTAGCGCCTACACCAGGAACCTTAAAATTCCCATCCTCAGATACCCATGATGCTTCAGGGCAACTTTTGGATGTTGCTCCTGATGATCGTCACACCGTTGAGTCACTTCCAAGCCAAAGACAGGTCTCTCATGCTAAACCTTCTTTTGCATCTGAAGGCCCAACCCGTGATTCTCATAGTGACGTCGATAAAAAGATCGTGAAAGTACCATCTAGCCAAGCACAAAGCTCAGACCCAAAACCTGATCCCACACAAAACCGTAGTGATGAGCCTCCCACAAGATTTTTACCCAGTCAATTGCCAAAACAAAATGCAGAAGAAACTCAAGCACTACCACCTCTCGTGGGTCCATATGACTCTAAATCCAGCCAAGATTTAACCTCTGATACCTTAGGCAAAGCCAAATCACCAAAAGCATTACCTATAGTTCAAGAAGCTACGGGTTCAGCAATAACTCCTGACACTCATCTTGGTGGTGCACCACGGGAGGTAGCTCCCACCGGACAGAAGTTACTCTTGAAAGGTAATCAGGTTTTCCATTTACTATGGAAAACAGTGCACCTTCTAGCAAGAATGTAGCTTGATTTGAACCAAGAAAGTGTTCCTAAAAATCGACTGCTCTGACATTTGTTTTTCCTTCTTCGAATTTCAGATCAAGATTCTGCTCATCCTACACAAAAGCCTTACTCGAGTGAACCAACAAAAGAACAGTCCACAGTTACTGCACGTAATGAAGCCAAGACGTCACCAACAGTCTTTAGTCAACAAGGCAAAGCGCTTACACAAAATAAGATGAAAGACCCATCTTCGGTTTCACAATATGTTCCGCAGAGCCTTCAGGAAATCACTCCTGAGGATCAACGCATCACTGGGTCAATTCCAATGCAACAAGAAGTTCCTCATTTTGAGCACATTTCTAAACCTCATGATGGACCAATTCCTGATCCGAATGGTGCCTTTGTCGAACGACCCATGGCAGATACAAGAGGTTTGACACCAAATGCCCAATATGGTATCGTGCCAAGTCGGTTATCCCCTGATGAAGGGAAACCTGAAATATCAGGTAATTTATTAATTTGTCTTACCTCATCTGGCCAAAAGAATGTGCTTTCTATCATGCTAGATACAACGGGAAAACTGATTAGGAACTTGATGATTTTCAAAAAGGCCAATACTAATTTCCTTTCTTGCATTTCAGATAAAGATTCAGACCATCACACACAGCTGCATTCCTCTGCTGGATCAAGGAAAGATGAGGGAGATGTTGAGCCATCTTATCAAACCATAATGCCTGCACCTGGCACAAGTGAATCTTCAGGGGAAGTTCTGGAAGTTGGTCCCGGCAATCATCGATCCAGTGAGTTGAATAGACCACTTCTTCCGAGCAGTAAACAAGATTCTCATGCTGGACATCGTGAATCACATGAAGGTCCAAATCCTGATGCACAACGGGTTGTTGCTGATGAAAAGAAACCACCACATGTGCTCAGCCAAGCAAGCAGTTTAGAGGCTGTTTCTAATTCTGCACCATCCCGGGATGATGTTATTCCATATGAGCCAGTCGCGGGACTTACAAATGAACACGAGAAGCAGACACCATCAGCATTTCAAGCATATCTGCCTCCTGAGGCTATGTATGACTCCAATAAGGCTAAAAGCATGTCTGTTGATGCCTTTGGTGAAGTTGAGCCTCTGAAAGCAACTGGTGAAGCAAACCCTTCTGATGAAAGTATAGCTCCATCAGGCAAGTATCCTCTTGTTAGTTTCTTCTTTAATATATTCACATGCAGCCCTGCTGCATGGCAAATGCCCTCTCTTTGTCTAGAGAAGAGTACCTTCCAGTACTCCTACTATTATAGCAGTTTCACCACAATTATAGCACTTTTTTGAACTTCAACAATATTCAATTCTTCCTTTTCTTTCCGTTTTTCAGAACCACTTCCGGTTGTTGAGTCGATACAGAACTCCACAGGTGCTGAAGCTGAAGAAAGCAAAGTGTATCAACCAGTTACTGGCCAGAAAGACATCAGGCATGCACCGGGTATTTCAGATCATGTGCTTGATGATGATCACAACAAGGAACCAGTTTCGAGGGAAGAACAGGTTTCTCATGATCAACGTGCTTCTAAGCCACGTGAGGGATCACCTCTTGATGTGCATGGAGCCTCTCTTGACAAGAAGAAAACTCCACCTTCTAGTCAAGCACAAAGTTCAGATCCAAAGCTTGATTCACGACAAAAGAGTGTTGATGTTAATCCTAGCATGACTAGTCCAGCACCAGCTCCAGATACCCAGCAAGGTACCGTACCACGTGAAACAGCCACTGCTACCATATATTACTCCACTAGATAATCCGTCTCTTTTGTATCACCTTTTACCGGACCGATTAAGATCAGGCATTTTTTACAGAATAGAAAGTAATTATTCTTTCACTGTTAACACTAATCAGTGATTTACTGTAGATCAAGATTTAACTACTTCACAGCCGTTTCCCTCTGTTGTATCAAGGAAAGATGTTGCTGATCAAATCAATGTATCGCAAGCAGGCCCGAGAGAACCTGCAAGTTCAGATTCTACACGCCCTTCAGAGAAGATGCAAGACTTTAGCCCTGATGCTTATCTCACCAAATCAGACAAGTCACTTCTTCCTATCAAAGGTGAAATAGTAATGCCCTAAACTTATTCATCATACACATTTTTGTTTTAGCCCACTAAGTTGTAGCAAAAAATCTTGCACAATCATGCTGAACAACACTATGGACAACGTAGAAACTGCTAGTTGACACTCCTAGCGAATGATCCCTGCTCATTGAACCTACAACTATCCATGCATACACCATGCACAATTTCATTGTGCCTTTTCCTGCAGAACAAAAACACAATTTTTTACCTTCATACATAACATTAGGATCAAAGTCTGCACTTACAGAACTAAAGGTTATGCAATCATTGTCCTCAATCGTAGGGGCAGATCCAGTTCGGTCACCATATGAAACTCCCTTGGATTTATCAAGCGATGAGAAAACCACTGTGATCAAAGGTGATCATGCCAACACAGTATCAAATGTCAGTCTCTCAACAAGTCAACCAGGTGGTCTATCTGAAAATAGTGCAGTTAAAAGACCGTTGTCTGAAGAGTCCGTGTCATCATTTTCTCAAAAGAACCTCGAAAGAACTTCACCTGAAGAAAAATCAAAGCAACAACAGCAAATTGACCAGTCTAGCACTAGATCATCTAAAGACGACAACATAGAAGCCAGTGGATTTGCAAGTCCTAACATGTTAACAACATCAAGAGATATACAACCATCACCACTCAAGGAAAGCATGAAAGCAGCTCAAGGATCCAGAAACCAACAACAGGCTGGCCAAGCTGTCCTTCGTTCAATACAGGACAATGAAAAGCAAATTGAAGAAACTGAGCCACAAGACAATGGATCTTACGAGCCCAAAAAGATTAGGCCTGATTCAGCACCAATCACTGGTGATTCTCGTCGTACAAGTGATGATGGGCCAGCCACAAATTATTTACGTGATTCACAGGCACAGCTTCCTGCAGGAACTCTGAATGTACCTGCTGTTTTCCTGGAAAAGGTGTCACCAAGACCACCCTCCAGTGATCAAGAACCCATGACATCTAAGACTAGCCCAGCACCGGCTCCAGCTGATCTGCAAGGTACCACACCATGTGAAGCAACCGCTTCTAAACATAGATTTAATCCAGTAGATAATTAGTCATTGTATGGATAATATATGCACCTTCTATTGGAACATTTTAGATCAGACAATATTTACACAATATATATTAATCATTGTTCACTGTTAACACTTATCATTTATGAACTGCAGATAAAGATTCAACTCAGTCTGTGCGGTTGTCTCCCGCTGTTGTATCAACCAATATACCACAAGCAGGCTTGATAGAGCCTGCAAGTTCAGATGCTACACGTCCTTCAGAGTTGATCCAAGAATTTAGCCCTGATGCTTATCTTACTAAGTCAGCGAAACCACTTCTTCCTATGACAGGTAGAACATTTAACAAAGATATTTGTTTTACCTGAAAAAGTTGTAAATAAAAAGTTTTGAGAAATCTGTCTGAACAACACCAATGGAGGGAGCAATCTGTCTGTAAATAAAAAGATTTGAAAATTCTTAATATCCTATAATTTTCAAAAAAAGCCAATACGAACTTCCTTATTGGCATTTCAGATAAAGATTCAAACCAGCACACACAGATGCGCTCCACTGCTGCATCAAGAAAAGAAGAGGGAGATGTTGATGCATCTGATCAAACCATAATGCCTGCACCAGCCATAAGTGAATCTTCAGGGGAAGTTCTGGAATTCGGTCCCAGCACGGATCAATCCAGTCAGCTAACTAGACCGCTCATTCAGAACCGTAAACAAGATTCTTATGCTGGACATCCTGAATCACATGAAGGTTCAAATCTTGATGCACATCGGGAAGATGCTGATGAAAACAAACCACCACCTCTAGTCAGCCAAGCGCGCAGTTTAAAGGCTGGGATTAATTCTGCGCCATCCAGTGATGATGCTATCCCTACCACTACCAGTGGTGATGATCCAGTCGCGGGACTTACAAATGAACATGAGAAGCAGACACCGGCAGCATTTCAAGCATCTGTGCCTCCTGAGGCTCTATATGACTCCAATAAGGCTAAAATGTCTGCTGATGCCTTTGGTGAAGTTGGGCCTCTGAAATCAACTGGTGAAGTAATCCCTGCTGATCAAATCATAGCTCCATCAGGCAAGTTACCTCTCGTTAGTTTCTTACTTTCTTTAATATATACATATATTAACATGTAGCCCTGCTGTATGTCCTTGTGAAAAAGTGTCATGTCTTTGGTCTGGATAAACAGTATACCTTACAACACTCGTACAATTGAACAAGAACTTTCCACAAAACTAATAGTGTCACCACAATTAAGGCCATTTATTGAACTTCAACAATATTCACTTCTTTCTGTTTTGCAGAACCCCTTCCAGTTGTTGAGTCGAGAAAAGAGTCTACTAGTGCTGAAGCTAAAGAAAGCAAAGTGTACCAACCAGTTACTGGCCAGAAAGACATTAAGCAGGCACCAGGTACTTCAGAACATGTGCCTGATGATAATCACAACAATGAACCAGTTTCAAGGGAAGAACAGGTTTCTCATGATCAACGTGCTTCTAAGCAACGTGAGGGATCACCTCCTGATGTGCATGGAGCCTCTCTTGACAAGAAGAAAACTCCACCTTCTAGTCAAACACAAAGTTCAGATCCAAAGCTTGATTCGCTACAAAAGAGTGTTGATGTTAATCCTAGCAGTGGCCAGCAGCCGACTGCAAGACTTTTACGTGGTCAAGGGGCGCAGCTCCATGCACTAACTAGGTCACCGCCACTTCAGGAGTCTCAACTCTACCCTGAATCCAAGGAGGATATACCTGAGTCCTCTGCTAATCAAGACACCGAGTCACCTAAAGTAGTCCCAGCATCAGCACCGGATAAAGCAATGGATGAAATAGGTCCTGATGGACAAAAGTTCCCTTTGTCAGGTAATCAAGCTCTTTACTTTCAGTGAGAACAACTAATAATGAAAATATCAACATATACTTGATTGGGCGCAACATTGTTTTTAGAATTAACTATTCTGCAAGTAATAAGGTTGTTTGTTGCATTTCAGCTCAAGATTTGGCTCGTTCTGCCGCACAGCCTTTCTCTATTGACCCAGCAAAAGAAAAGGACATTGTTGCTTCATCTGGTCAACGAGTAACTCCTTCTACAGACAAAGAAAAAACTCCATTTGATATTCAAGCCAGTGAATTAGCAAAAACACGTAATCAGAACCAAGACCAAGTTTACGCTGGAACTGCTTATGAACAGCGTGAAGGACCAACCCCCGATGCACGTGGTGCTGTTGATGAAAAAGCACAACCCTCCACTGATCAAGAACCCATGACGCCTATGACTAGCCCAACACCAGCTCCAGAAGTTCCACAAGGTACCATACCATGTGAAATAGCCACTGCTAACATAAGTTGCTCCATTAGATAATCAGTCTCTTTTGTATCGTATGCACCTTTTGCTGGACCGGTTTAGATCTGGTAATTCTTGCAGAATATAAATTAATCATTCTTTTGTTGTTAACACTTCACTGTTTTACTGCAGATCAAGATTTAAATACTACATCACAGTTGCCTCCCTCTGTTGTATCAAGAAAAGATATTGCTGCTCAAACCAATGTATCACAAGCAGGCCTGAGAGAGCCCGCAAGTTCGGATGCTATACGTCCTTCAGGGAAAATACAAGAACTTAGCCCTGATACTTATCTTGCCAAGTCAGTGAAACCACTGCTTCCTATGGAAGGTAAAACACTAAAACCAATGTATGACAAACAGTAGATTTTTTTTGTTTTAGCCCACAAAGCCGCCGTTGAAAACTAGCAAGATCATGCTGAACAACACACAAGAATCCTAACGAGTGATCCCTGCTCATTGAACCTTTAGCAGTTTTAAGCTCTGTCTGTACGAATGTGATACCCTTGCGGAGTGGTTAAAGTCTTGCAAATCCGCCAAAGCCTGGCGGTGATATTCGACCCGCCGGGAAGTCTAGGTCAAGGTTGATTGATTAGTTTTGTGGTCTGGTGTAGGAGAAAGAAAGCATTAACCAAATACGGCACTATTTTTCCTCGGGGACAATGCTAGGATAAAAATATGTGCTTGCACAACTTGTTTATGAAACTTTTTTCCTCAAATTATAGGTACAGATGCAGTTCAGACTACGCGTGAAGCTTCCTTTGATAAACCTGCTATGATTAAAGGTGAGCAGACCAACACAGTATCAAATGTCGTCAGTCTTTCAGCCAGCCAACCAGTTGGTCAATCTGAAAATAGTGCAGTTAAAAGACCGCTCTCCGGAGATTTTATATCACCACTTTCTCAAACTAACCTCGAAAAAACATCACCGGAAGAAAAATCACAGCAGCTGCAAACTAACCAGTACAGAACTCGATCATCTAAAAGTGACAGCACTGTTGAAGCCAAAGGAACTACAGTCCCGGATATCTCCACAACATCTGAAGACATACAGCCTTCACCGCTCAAGGAAAGCACGCAGGCAGCTGAAGGATCCAGAGACCAAACGCCAGCAGACCAAGATGTCTCTGAATCAACACTGGGCGATGAAAAGCAATTTGAAGAAACTGAGGCACGTGTCATTGGACCCGACGAGCTCTACGAGACAAATCTGCAGAAAAGTACGAGTCAGAAGAAGAATGGATCATCTCAAGTGGATGCTTTGGAACAACCATATGAGCTTGTCCCAGTGGTTGAGCCACAGCTCAAAGACACAAACATCGCTTCCAAACCAACTGAAGATGCACCAAGTAGCGTCCAGCTGGCAGACAAGAAGCCAGCGAGCAGCTCGAGAACTTCTGAAGAATCCGAGCAACAAGTACTGACTGGAGGCAAAATTCAAGGTGGTGAAACCAAGGCGCCGGCCTCTGAAGCGGCAGAAACCTCGTACAAACCGCAAGAACGGACTTCCTCTGGTGGTCAGAGTAGCGACACAGACTCCAGCAAATTCGATGGCTCAGGTGGTGATGTGAAGCCTGCCGATATGGACGGATGATAATCCCCATGGATTTCAGTCAACTGACGCATGATGCTGGAGTGTACTACTGAATAAATATGAAGGATGATTTGTTTGGTTGCCCACAGTGCTCTCTTGTTTATTTAATTTTATTTTTCTAGAAAAATAAGAAGGTCCATTCTCCTGCCATCATTGGAGGATGCCATTTCTATGTACTTCGCCGTTCTTTTTTGGTGAACATCTTGTCCTGACTTTTACTGAAACCACAACTGCGGTGTGGAGACGTGCTGTTGTTTTGAACCAGCTTCACTCAGCTAGCTAGTTCGCTGATGTAAGAATCTTCTGTAAGTGCATACTAGATGAGCAATTGAATCCAATGCAATTGCATCGGCTGTATCTTCCAACCAAAATTCCATTGTGAACAATCCAGTCGAAATTTGTTCAGCGGCAAAAATGAAAATAAAAACAGCCCTATTCGATGATTTGGTAGGAAGATCCAGAACGCTGGGGCAAAATTTCGAAACATCAAGGTTCCCAATTACATGTATATAAACCTCTAGAAACATTGATAGATTGATGCTTTTTTTTGTATAAAATTGTGCTGTTAAAATTTCGAGATGGAAAAATGAGGAGGGATGGTGTAACGGTTAACCGTGAAAGAGCAGTTTCCGTCCATCCACATCCACACCCAAACCCCCACCATCCCCCTCCCTCCCGCTCACCCAGCGCCGCTCTACTCTTCCGCCGCCGCGCCATTCTCCGGCGGCAGCTGCTGCCGGCGCCTCTCACGCGCGCCGCCGTCCCCTGCCTCATCCCCGTTCCCTCGTCGGGTTCCTCCTATCTCCACCCCCCCCTGCGACCACTGGTAATCGAGGTATGAGCTCCTTCCATTCTCCTCCGGCGATTGGGTAAACCCCAATGGATTCTTTACCGAAATGCCGGACAGCTCTGACCTCAGCCTATTTTTCAGGCGATTGGATAATCTCCGCTCCGGGGGCGCGATGCTGAGCCCGTGCGACTGCTTCCTCCACCGCGCTCACGCGCCGCCGCCGCCCAATCTCACGGCCTCGGTGCCCGGCGCCGGCCGCAGGCACAAATGCCTCATGTTCCAGAACAGCGCGGTCTCGGCGCCGGCAAGAAGAGCCGCCGTGGAGACCCGCCCCGACGTCGCGGCGGTCCCGCTCCCACGCAAGGCCGCCACCGCCGGCAGACGGACCACCCTCCAAGGGAGGAGGAAGGATAACGGCCAGCCGGGTGGCGAGCTGTCCGGCTACGGCGGGTCGATCCCGGCGATGCTGGACGCGCTGGACCGCGTCCGGGACGTCGGGGAGGCGCTGCGGCCGTGGAGGGACACGCTGAGCGGCCGGGAGCGGACCATCCTCCTCAAGGAGCAGTGGGACTGGCGCCGGGCGATGCAGATCTTCCGCTGGTTCTGCCACGGCGGCGACGACCTCAACGTGATCCACTATAACGTGGTGCTCTGCGCGGTCGGCCGGGCCAGGCGGTGGGACCTCGTCGCCGGCCTGTGGCGCCAGATGCGCTCCCGCGGCGTGGCGCCGGACAACGCCACCTACGGCACGCTCATTGGTGTGTACTGCAAGGGGGGCAGGGAGAGGGCCGCGCTGCTGTGGCTCGCCGACATGTGCAAGCGCGGGCTGGCGCCCGATGAGGTCACCATGAGCACCGTCATCCATGCGCATAAGATGGCCGGAGAGTACGACAAGGCGGAGGTTTTCTTCAGAAGGTGGTCGTCCGAGTCGCCGGATGAGCGGTTGGAAGGGCATGGTTGCTACGGCCTGTATACTTACAACACCTTGATCGATACCTACGGAAAGGCAGGGCAGCTCGAGAAAGTTTCAGACATGTTCAACCAGATGCTGAGGGAAGGTGTTGCGCCGAGCGTTGTCACGTTCAACACACTGATTCATGTTTGGGGCAAGCACCGTAGAATGGAGCAGGTGGCTTCTTTGGTGAGGATGATGGAAGAGTTCCAGTGCCTTGCTGACACTAGGACTTACAACATACTCATCTGGCTGTACAGGGAAACCAATGAAATCGATGTTGCGGAGCATTACTTTTGTAAGATGAAAGCCGAAAATTTGGTACCAGATGTCGTCAGTTGCCGCACTCTGTTGTATGGGTACTCTACCAGGGGAATGTTCGCTAAAGCGGAAGCCCTTATTAAAGAGATGGACGAGAGTGGCCTGGTGATCGATGAGTACACACAGTCATCTGTGATGAGGATGTATGTAAATGCTGGGATGCTCGAGCAATCGTGGCGTTGGTTTGAGAGGTTCCGTAATCAGATGGACTCTGAGTGTTTCTCCGCAAATATTGATGCATTTGGGGAGAAAGGGTACATAAACCTCGCAGAAAAGGCTTTCATATGCTGCGTGGAGAGGAAAATGCTTAGTGTCTCCGTGTGCAATGTTATGATCAAGGCATATGGGTTGGCAGAGAAGCTTGATGAGGCCTGTGAGATAGCTGTTGGCATGGAGAGGTATGGTGTACTACCTGATTTCTTGACTTACAGTTCTCTCATTCAACTTCTGTCGACTGCTAAACTGCCAGAGAAAGCTCTCTACTACTTCAGAAAGATGCAAGCAGCAAAAATGCCTATTGATTGTGTTCCGTATTCTGTGGTAATTACTAGCTTTGCTAAGGATAAAAATTTGAACATGGTTGAATGCCTATTCAGAGAAATGGTCACTTCCGGTGTCTACGCGGATGCATATGTTTACTCTACCTTAATTGATACATATGCTGAAGTTGGAAATGTCCAGCAAGCTGCAGCATATTTTGGTTTAGTGACAAAAGCAGGTCTATCTGGGAGTGCTTCAATCTATAATTCATTGATCAAACTCTACACGAAAGCAGGGTATCTTGCAGAGGCCCAAGAAACATACAAGCTTCTGAAATCATTAGATACGGGCACCAACCTTTATGCATCCAACTGCATGATCAGCCTTTACAGTGATCATTGTATGGTGAATGAAGCACGTGAGATTTTTGAGAATCTGAAGGTTAGGGGAGGTGCAAATGAATTTTCATATGCAATGATGATGTGCTTGTACAAGAAAGTTGCCCGCTACGATGAAGCTCACAGGATTTCTAAGGAAATGCAAGCTTTAGGGCTTCTAACTCAAGCATTGAGTTATAATGCTGTCCTCCAAATGTACGTGTCTGGTGGAAAGATGGAGGAGGCTGTGAAAATATTTCAGAAGATGTTGGCATCAAGCACACCACCAAATGATGTAACTTTCAAAGCACTAAAAGATATTCTACTGAAAGAAGGAGTTTCATATGTCGAGATTACAAAGTTAGAATCTCTCAGGAGTAGTAACACTCATGATTGCTTGAATCAGTGGTACAGGGCACTATCATTGGTTGTAAAATCATATGCGACTACCTCTCGACATTTCATTGGCCATTCTGGTACAAGGATACATCCTTTTTACATTGACAGTTTCTAAAATGGCTGAAGGGATACCTGAAGAAGTCCAGAACGGATTTGAAGTGGTTCAGAATCTTTACTGATATCCCACACAGTGATGATCCACCTGCTGTACCGAACAAGGAGAACACGTATACCATCCTCAAAATGAAAACCTGCTCATTGATTAATTGATGCACTGCAAGTTTCAGAAATATATTCTGACATGATACACGCCTTGCGGTACAACACCTCCAGCTGTGTTGAGTTATATTTATTTGTGGTACCAAGATAAAAAAGAACTTCCAGAGAGATCTTTTAACCCCCAGATGTTCTTCTGTTGAAAGATGCATCATAAATTTATGACAATGGTCGATTGGACCGATGACCTGCCCTTCGGTCTATGAATCGAAAGAGAAATCTGGAGCAGACTCCCACCAATTGAAACTCAGTTCAGATGTCTGTTCGAGGGAGAGGTAAAGTGTGTTCTTAGCGATTAACTAAGTCACCCTCACAAATAAATATTGGTAGTACTTACTCACAAATAAAGTTTTGAAAGTCATTAACGATGTTGGTAGTATATTCTCTGTAGTTCCCATTAACTTGTTTGCATGGCCACAATAAGCATCTCCATTTCTGACGCTGGACCATATGCCCTATCTGAACCAATAGAACTTGATCATTGCTTGAAGTTGTTAGGTACAAAGAATAGTATTAATTGTTTCTTGAAACTGCTCCATTTTGAATAGCAAGAAGTCAAGCATTTTACAAAGTGTTCTTCCTCACCTAAAATATCACCACCTTTGTCCTCTGTTTGTACGCATCAGCGGTTTGTTATCCCAAAAGTATAGTGTGTTGTCTGAACTCTGAAGTTTGCTGCAATACCTACTAAACTAGAGTATAAGCTTTAAGGTACAGAACTTTGTATCCAACTATTTGTTTCTCATGCTGAAGTTTCAACATCGCTACTTATAATGCCATATTACCATCCAATAACAAAGATGGATAGTTTCTAAGATGAATGGTGATTAAGAATGTGATTGTTGTCAGATAGTGAAATAGTATCCACATAAATCTTGAACTCCCTCTTTTACCTTTACATCTTTGTTTTCTGAGTTTCATAGTATCCTCACTTTTGTTCAGAATGGTGTTGAATAGGTGTGATGGGTTATCATTTTATATGGAAGTTGGTGTCGTTATGTTCATTTTTAACGGATAGACCGATTCTGCTTCTTTTATTCTTGCTAGAAAAGTGATTGTGAGGTTAAGAACACGTTCAGTTCTTTGAATCTTGGCCTATTTATGCAGTGAGGAAAGAGGAGTACATAAACGTCCAAAAGCTAACCAGAATCACCATACATGCGCATGTTGTCTGTGGTGAATGCTCCCAGGTAAGATGTACCTGTATCATGGTTTCTCAGCTGTTATATTGCACTATGTTGTTATCTTACACCCTGGTTGGTATCTATAGACTACAGATCAGGCATCCAGAAGATGCAGGTCAAGAGCTTTGGAAGAAGAGGAACACTTATCATGACACGGTTACTCCCAGTTTTTCTTACAAGTTGGTCAAAATTGAGATGTGTACAGACCTGATGCCATTTGATTATCAGCAAGATGTACAGTTAGCAGCATGTAGCGCAGTGGCTAGGCTTGGCAGTGGCCAGCCTGCCCGTCCACGGTTCGACTCCAAGGGGAGCGAATTTGTGAGCGGCCTCACTTCTATTCACACATCATGCCACAACGATAGTAGTCATAAACGTGTGGGTGTATGGTTGTACTTCTTACTAGTGTAAGTGTGAGTGTGGTGTTGCGTGCGTGTGGTGTGTGTTTGTACGCGGGTTCAGATACTACATCTGTATACCATTCAAGATATATAAAAAAAAAAGCACTGTCGCCGCATGCTGATGGTAGACCACGACGGGATCGTCATTCTAATGTCATGTTTTTATCTAGTGGACGTGCTATCTGAATGTTGGAGATGTATGAGCTGTCAATTGTAACAAATCAGAAGAAAATGTCAAATGATGAATGCAATTTATGTCTCTTTTCAATCAAATGAGCTTGTGTATGTATTACTCAAGTGCATGGTAACTCAGCTCGAACTGCCATACATGCATGATAATTCTAAGACAGAAGATTGATTTAGACACAGTACTGATCATAGCTATATATTGACATATACATGTTAAAGTGCAGAGAACTTTTAATACCAAAAGCACAATATACTGTAGCATAAGGCAAAATATCCATATATGCAAAAGCAAAAACAAAAGGGTAAACAGCTCAACACATTGTAGATAATCTGGAAAGATAGAAGTTCGCAGTAGTATAGTGCAGAAAACAGTTGAATGCACACATGTCTGGCTGAAATTAAGAACATTAGCCAAATGTCATATGACCCGAAATTCCCATAAGTTACAAAACTTTGCCAAAATTAATGGCACATAAAATTAGGAGAAAACTCCTCGATCCATTCTACTTACTACCAAAATAGGTCTTGATCCCTTCTTGAACTTCTTAGACTTGATGATGGTGTTCATTGACTCCGCAACTCTCTTGGTAGAAGTCCTGATGTTATCGATGTGGTGCCGCCGACGCCAGATCCTGAGGGTGGAGGTGGGGACTCACAAGGCAGTAGCTGCTACTGAGATGGGGCGGGGACTCACGAGGTGGTAGTGGAGGCTGAGGAGGGCACGGGATTCGGGAGGTGGCAGCGACGGTTGAGGTGGTGGCGCAAAAGGAGGGTAGGACGGAGGAATTGGTACTTGGAACCATCCATCTCAAGTGTGTACATCACATGTTGAGTCCCCGGTTCCTGCATTGGTGGGAGGTTGGCATAGTCTTCCTGCACTCCAAAACTGGCCATGATTGGATGGCGCTACAGAACATACTACTATACCTGGTAGAACGTCATTGACTAAAGTGCAATGTACTTGCTGATCCGTACTCGCTCGATACAAAACCAGTTCGAAGACTGAGCATTGACACCCGAGTTCTGGAACATCTCAAACCCCAAGGGAACCACGCAGTTTGATCAAAGATGTTCGCATGGTCGCTGAGTCGGGTGTCGGTTCAAAGCTCATAGTTGACCCCAGAGGATTCGTGATGCCAACTGCGGAGTACTTATTGGGTTCGGTGGAGGCAACAAAATCCCCCTTTTGTTGGGGATATACCAACTAGCGGTATCTCTAACATGTATCAATCCGGCTAGTCCAGGGTGGCCCAATGGTGCTAAGGCTGATGCCTGCCGGGCGGTCCAGATAGCTGACGTACGAGGAAGTAGGCGGACGGTCCAAGGAAGGCAGCAGACTGAAGCCCATCAAGTCACCAAGCCCAAGATGGAAGGCGGCAACCAAAGCCGACTACAGCTAGGACTCTGTTTACTTGCCGGCCAAGTACTTGCCTTGTACCCTGGGGTCTGGCCGCCTATATAAGCCGGCCACCAGGGAGCCTTTAGGGCAGACGCTTCAATACGCATCATACACATTGTAACATGTTCACGGCTATTGCCTTATAGTGAATTATAGCAGCACGTAGGATCTCGCCACCGCTGTGGGATCCGAAGCTGGGTAAACTCGCCGTGTTCAATCCCGTCCTCGACGACACCAACCTTCTTCCCCACAATCCATACGTAGGCTAGAGGACCTCCGTCTCCTATCAATTATGCCGATATTACGACAGTTGGCGCCCACCGTGGGGCATAAGGTTCACGGTGTCACGTTCCAGGCGGGAACAATATTGGTTGTCTGCAGCCGGCGATTCCGATCGTCATCTTCGTCTACCGCGACAAAATCGCATCTAGCTGTGTACTCTGCTCCGGCAGGCCGGCATGATCGAACGTCCGTAAAGCGTCTAGCCGTGTACTCTGCCCTGACGGGCCGGCTCAATCAAACATCATCTTCGTCTATAAGATAGATCTAGTCAGCTAATCCGCTTGGTCGGACGCCTAGATCGCATCTGGACGACTTGTTCATTGATGGCATCGAGGCGCATCTAAGGCAGCCTGCGATCACAACGCCCAAGTCGTGTTAATGTCTGTCCGCAGATCGATCGTAGCATCTACATTTCCAATCCGCTCGTTTACTCAGATTCATGAAAATCGTTTGGGTTAAAGAAAGATGCCATCGATCAAATCCGTTTTGGTTGCGATTCGTGATGCGCGCAAGGAAAGCGCTAGCTCATTGCTAGCTTTCCCCGTAGTCACGTACGCATAAGAAAGGAAATTGCTACTACTACTCGTTGATACAATCAATCTGATTTTCTAGGTGCTACTACTCCTACGCATGAGAATTGGTTACGAGACATGCATGCAAGCATCAATCAAACCATGATGGATCTTCCAGCAAGAAGTACTATTGTACGTGTATGACTGGCCAACGTCGGTCCATGCGATTCAGCTTAGCCGCGTCATACACACTCGACTGTCCAAGTTATCAATACTAGTCTTATTGTATTCGTGATATTATGCGGGACGTCGCCATCATCACATACGGTCTAGACGACTTCATCGCCAAATTATTAGTTGTTTTCGATCGGCCAAACCTGATCAATTTGGGGAGACATCGATCGATAAAAAACAACAAACCTTCGCGTTCCAGCTTAATTGCTAACGTAACAAGACGTCTTATCGGTGTATTAATCGTCGCGTTCCGGATTAATGGCTAACGCGGCATGACGCTTTGTAGCGTATTCAATACCATCGCCGCCATCCAGCTTAATTGCTGCCGCAGCCTACTCGCCGCCTTGCTGGGATCATCTTCAGAATCCCGGGCGCTGATATTGTAAGACTGGGGGCCGCCGCCTACATTCTGGGGTTGGCGTCTTCCGCCACGCCCGCCTCCTCGACATCAACGTCAAATAAGCTAAGTTTATATACACTTAATTTAATTATATGTATGGTAATGAAATAAAAGTCTGTGGTTTGCTCATTATACTCTGAGATCATGCCATCTTTTATCTTTTCATTTGATCATATCCCTCTTAGTATCTAAGTTACCTGATATTTGCTCTGCGCTGCATGGTTCAAACTTTTAGATACTTGCCGCCTCCGGGCCAAATTAAGCAATCAGTTTGCACCGCCAGGTACCGTTATCTGATTGTTTATATGCGGGTTATATGGATGTTGTTTTAGCTCAAGGTTGGATCCAGAGTCAGTTAATTATTAAATAAATTTATATCAAACTCTTATACTTAAATATAACATAATTTATTATATATTACAATTTTTTTATATATGTTCTCTTTTTCGGCACATATTATATCTTCTTAATATGTAGTCACATTTAACTTAATTAAATATAAATCTTATATTATATGCCTTCTCATTTTTCGATGTACAATAAATAATGAATTATCGTTAATATTTGTGAGATATATATATTGACTATGCTCTAAAAGTATCTTAATACCAGTTTGTATTGTATCAACTTATAAGCAAGTTTATAGAAAATTCTAGAGTATATAGCTTGACTATGTGTAATAAGTTGTATCATGTTAAATAACATTTATGTATTTTATATTAAAATATAAATATTAAAAATAACAACTAATGATCAGTTTTTTATAGGTTTCACAACTTTTGCACATGTAAGAATTTGATCTATTAGACTCATCGAAATATGTTTTTTTTTATATTTAGTGTACCCAATTTCTCAATTCTCATGTAACTTTCTCAAATAGAAAGTTGTGCATAATATTAAAATTAGAAAAAGTTATCCAGCTTCACTATGATCTGTTGGGCTCTCAATGAAGAGATACTAATGGTTTAATTAAACTTGCCAATTCCAACTAGATTGTATTTTTTCACAGGAAGATCAGCTGGTTTTTTCCTACACGATACATGGTATGTGTTTACACATGAGTCTTCCTCCGACTGAGCAAATAAACTCTTTATACGAATTAATACTTTTCTATGATATAACAGATAAATATACGATGATTTTAACAATACTCTATTATTTGGGGTCCTATGAGTACCGTGGTTGTTGTCATGTTTACCCGATATATGTGTTAGCCTCTCGATATGACTTTGTTGATGCCACCTCATGTGGGAACGAGTGCCCCATCCCGATAGTCACACGTGGCAATCATTTTAGTGCTGAAATGTTGGCTGCATAATAGAATGTTTGTGTGCTACGTCACTTGGTGCTACTACATAATCGGTTGGCTAGTTATTGTTATCGCTGACATTGAAATGATCATCTCATGTCGTACCACCAGCAATGACGCTTACTGATCTAAACAATAAGCTCTTCAGTCGTAGGCTTTGCTCTAGCTGACTTTTATCTTTATTTTATTTTTCCTTAAATGTATCGGCCTATGTATTAATTTGGTTGAGCTTTCATCACAAAGGAGGCAACCGTGCGTGAGTACATCATGAACTCGAGGAAGCAGCTGCCTCTCAAGTCCTGGTTTGGTTCCTCACGGGTGTCAAGGGCAGCCACAAAATCTCCCGTGTCGCCATATCCTACGTACAATTAAGGCCGGCAATGGGTCGGGTATGGCTCGGGTTGACCTATTCCAGTCCCATGCCCATATAACAAATGGGCGAGGGTCTCTACCCATGACCCTGCCCATGGGTCAGAACTCAGACCCATGCCCGTACCCATCGGGTCACTTGGGCGACCCATCTGGGTCTGGGAAGCACATTGATAGATAATATTTTAGCATTTCAAATATTAAAATAACTACATAAACATTACAACAATCAGCTCGAGGAATTATGTTGAGTTGAGGAGTCAACATGAGCCGAGCTATCCACTGCCTCCATTGTCGGGGACATAAGCGAGTAGGCGACGATAGGGAGTTGGACTAAATTGGTAGTGGCATATGGTCATTTATTACAATGGGAGCCCACATGTCAGTTAATTGGGTTGCCCATCGCGTCGCCCATGGGTAGACATGTTTGCCCTTATCCTACCCACGACTAATTGGGTCGCCCATGGGCGAGGCCCATGGGTGAACATAGCGACCCATACCCTGCCCAATAGGGTCGGGTGCCCATGGGCGGAATTGCCGGCCTTGAGGGTACAATCAGTAAATAGGATTAGTGAATTCAGCGAACCAAGTAAATTTGTCTCCTTCACGCCGGACTAGTCTCGCGCAAGCAAAGGAAACATAAATAAATCTGTACGGGTGGAGCGACGTCGCCCATAGCGGCATATCCCCATACCATAGTACCATTCGGCATTCGCCAGCGCATGGTCACCACCCATCATATTACTTTTTATGCTCAATTTTAATTAATGATCATACCTTTTATGCTCATCCCCTGTATGCACAATTTTAATGAAAGATTTGGAAAAGGAATGAACATATAGATATGTTTAGAGCATCTCCAACAGAAGCAGTAATACGCGCTCCCGCTATAAAATGTATCAATTTAGTGTGCATGTGAGAGGCATGATGCGGGGCTCCAGTTGGCGTGGGAAAATGATGCACATCGAAAAAGTTTTAGCGCGGAAAAGGGGTATCATGCGCGCTATATTTTGAGTGACAACTTCATCACGCCGGATAAAATCCACCTTTTGCACGCCACTCCACCTTACGTGAAGATTCACCGTCGCTCTCTTTCCACCACCCGTGCACGCGGCGTCTCTCCTGCCGTCTGCGCTAGTGTTGCCACTCGCTCCTCCGCCGCTCCCCTCCGCAACACCGAGCGCGGTGCCTCTGTGTCGTCACGGCCCCTTGATCAAGCTACCGCGGCTTGGGCTTTCACCCTGAAAGTCACGACTGGGTATTCAAGATGTACCACAAGAATTTATCCACCCGTGTTGCCGCCTCCTCCTACCAAGACCGCTGTTGCAAGTCCTAACCAGACACACAAGAAAACCTATGCTGCAAGTCTTTATCACAAACAAAACTCATCTGCGCCTTTACAAGCCTCTGATCGCAGCCATCATGACTTTCTTCACCATTATCGATGGCATGAAAATCTAATTTAGACATGTCACATGACACCATCAAGAGAGCGAAGCTTCGCGTCAGGCCTCGTGAAGCCAATATGACCGAAGATAAGGGCGCACACGACCGGATCAGTTCCAATCTAGATGTCCAGTGCTTCAAGCCAAACAACGGAGGCTCAGAGGGGGAGGTCAGAACATGTCAGCAGCAAGATCGAGGAGGTTAGCATGAAACATATCAATGATTTGGAACTCAAAAACAACATGATCAAAGCCACCTTTATCTAGGTCGAACGAACAGCCCCTACACCGTCGGCCCATTCCGGACGATCGGAACGAGCAGGCCGATCCCAACGCCCAGATTGAGCCTAGATTGACCCCATATCAGGTCCGCGCATAGATGCAGCACCATGAGACCATGGTCACGCCACCACCTCCATGGCTTGGTCACGTAGCCGCCATCTGAGATCGGACGCACGTCCGCCTACAGCGTGCACAATCGCGTATGCGCTACCACTGTCTCCTTCGCCCCTCCATGTCGTGTGCCGGCGAGCGCCGCCGCTCAGTTGACCAGTCGTGATGCCCTAGAAGACACCCACCAACCCCACACCCCCCGCGAAGGGATCCATTGGGGCACGCTAACCCCACCCGTCTTCTTGGACAGCCAGGCGTGGCCGCCACGGGCGGTGCCAGCGGCGACAAGGACCGACGAGGAGGATTGGGTGGAGTCGCTCTAGGGTTACATGGGTCCTCCGTGAAGGAGATATGCCCTAGAGGCAATTAATAAAGTGTATTCTTTATCATATCTCGTTTGTTCATAATAGGTTTTTGTATCATGCTAGAACCGTATTAAGCGGAAACATTAATGCGGGTGTGATACGTAAACAACCAGGTCCCTAGTAGCCTCTACTAAGACTAGTTTCGTTGCGCGATTGATGATCGAGGTTTCCCGGTCATGGGGCATGGCGCCGGTCGGCAATGAGAGTCATATCGATGGAGAGCGATGTGATGGACATACCCAGTTTTGGAGAACGTAGTCGATACGCCTTTGACCGTGAGATCAACTCTTATTGATATTTCCGGAAGATACTTTGATTGCACCAAACGTCGTATCTTATCTAGTATGACAATAACGGTGATACTTTTGGGTATTGGAAGGGAGTATTAAGACGAGGGGTCAAGAGCGGGATTTGCCAGTCCGCATAGCAGGATAGATACTCTCGGGCCCACTCGGTGAGATCATGTCTAATGAGCTTGCAAGCATGTGACTAGGTCACGGAGACATGAGATCATGAACGAGTAGAAGATAGCGTCGTCGGTAACGAGGTCGGGATTAGGTATGGAGATATCTATGGAACGACACTCGGACATGCTAAGTATCGCCATGGCAAAGGGTCTAAGACTTTACGTTCAGGTTTGATAGATGAAAGTCATTCGTTATATCTCAGGGATTAATTCAGGGGGTCCAGGCCTACGAGTTAGTCGTTGATCATTGAGGAGTCTTGATCATACCTGATATTATATCGAACCGCTAGGGTAACACACTTAAGGGGTTTCGACAAGAGAACCGGAAAGGAAGGAGATCACCGGGACAGTCCCGAGAGAGGTCCGATGGAGATCGGGCGGCGCCGAAAGAATTTTCGGAGCTAGGAAATATTTTATATATTATGTTTGATATTAATTAGTGTTATTAATATGCAAATATGATTTTATATATTTATTTTCGAATTTATTAAGCCAGATTTCCCTAAATGGGCCTTCCGGACGAAAGAAGGCCCAAGAGGGGGGAACCCCCTTGGGGAATTCGGTGGGAGCAAGGGGCCGGCCTTGGTGGGCCACAAGGGGCCCACCAGGGGGGGGGGCGGCGCACCCCTAGCCGAACTAGCCATGTGGGAATAGTCCCACATGGCTAGGCTAGCAAGGTTGGCTCCCCTTGGGAGCCTATATAAGAAGGGGCACCCCAGCCTTTTAATTCACCAATTAATTCCTGATTTCTCTCTCGATCTCGTGGTTCCCAAGTCGGAGCCGTGCCGAGCAAGAGGAGTCGGGGATCTCCTCCACCATAGCCCGCTGCCGCGCTGCTGGTGTTCCGGTCCAAGTCTTCCGCTGCTCGTCCTGGACTGGAGCTTCGGAGGCGTCGTCTCCACCGTACGTGTGCGACTCCCTGCGAGGTGATGCGCTAGCGTTACTCGGAGGCCTGCTTCCTCTACACGACCTTGAGGTCGGCTACGTCGGTCTTCATCGACAACGTTTGTGCGGGAACGTAATCCCGCTTTCGGTCTACAAGGGTACGTATTCCGATCTCCGTTCGTACTACTATATCTGCATAGAATAGATCTTGGCTAGTTTAAGGATATCGTTGGTAGGAAATTTTTTGTTTTCTGCACACGATCCCCTTCAGTGGTATCAGAGCCGATCTATCGTAGATATAGTTGTACGCTGTTAGAACCCGTGCTCTGCACGGGGGCACCGTTCCTGTTATTTTCTACCCTCTAGCGTGCACTTGTGTATACCAGCGGCATTGAGTTGATGAAGCGGCCCGGACCGACTTTACGCGTACGCTTACGCGAGACTGGTTCCACTACTGACATACGGCTTGTACCGTATCTGTGGCTGGCGGGTGACAGTTTCTCTCTCTTTAGTTGGTCTTCGCATTTTCAATGGAGGGCCCGAAAGGGATGCTTAAACATGCAATTATTGGATCGTTGTTGTGGTCATAAGATTCGTAGGTATGAAGCGGTTCTATTTACGAAAGCCCCAAGCCACGTAAAATATGCAAAAGATAAAGTAGAAGCGTCTAACTTTATTTTGCAGGGGCTATGTGATATGGTCAAGGTAGGTTTATTAAATTGTTTATAAACTGCGGGCGCCAAGAAGACCATGGCGCGATGGACTATATCACATTGCATTACATTTGATGTTTTGTGTGCATCTTATTTTTGTGTGATTGTGTGTTACACGGCGGTAGCTGAATAAGATGATCCCTTCAAAATACCACTAGTGTTCTCCCTCCAACGCGCACCACCAATAAAGTTCTACGTTATGAGGCAGGCCGTGATGATCGGGTGTCATACATATCTTCGTTCGCATACGGTGGGTGTAAGCCATGTTGCACAAGCGTCAGCGTGGAGGTCTTTGGTGGCGAGCCTAGCATACTCAGAGGTATGGCCTCGGAACAGGAAGACCGAAAGGTCGAGCACGAGTCACAAAATTGATGTGGCGGACGATTTTGTCTACTCCTGAAGTTGTGCCGCCGGCTTTGATGATGAGGGGTGGTGCAATGGATGGGGGTCGTGTAATCGCTTAAACGACCAGGAGGGATGTTCGTTTGAGTGGGAGTTATGTTAGTTATTTTCTAAAATACTATAACTCAAAATTATTATGAACAAAGTCTTATGTTGTTGCAAATTCCATTGTAGATGTCTCACCCCTCCTTTAACCTGAACCTGTTCATTGAGAAAGAGAAGCTTAAGACCGATGGGTCTAACTTCGTGTCCTGGTTCCGCGATCTGAAGTCCATCCTTGAAACCCACAAGGTGGCATACATCCTTGATTCCCCCTTAGGTGATCTTTCCAGCACTGCCCAGGAATTCGAAAGGATTGTCCATGGGGTAAAAGCGGAGATTTCTTCTTATGTCCAGAGTGGCATGCTCTTTGCCATGGAGGCTGACCTGCAAAACCGCTTCATGAACAAGGGTGCTTATGAAATAATCACTGAACTCATGGTCGTTTTTGCACGACAAGTCAAGGCTGAGACGTACGAGGCAACTGTGCTTTTCTTCTCAGCCCAGATGGAAGAGCACGGCAATATCAGTGAGCACTTGGCCAAGTTGTTTGGCTGCGCTCGACTTCTGAGTGATCTGGGAAGTGTGATCCCAGAGGAGTTGGTGATTGATAGGGCGCTGATTTCTCTGCCCCCTAGCTATAAGAACGCCATAGTGGACTACGGCATGAAAGGGACGTCAAAACCCCTGTCGGAAATCCTGAAGATGCTCGAAGTGGCCGAATTAGAAATCAAGCTGAAGAAGATGGAAGTGACCATCGGATCACCTAAGCGCAACTGCCCCAAGTATCTGGAGGATAGGAAGTCTGGCAAGACGGTCGACAAAGAGCAAGGTATATTTGATATACATGTTATAGATGTGTACCTTACATCCGCCCGGAGCAATACGTGGGTATTTGATACTGGTTCTGTTGCTCATATATGTAACTCTCAGGAGGAGTTACGGAATAGAAGGCGGCTGGCGAAGGATGAGGTGACGATGCGCGTCGGCAACGGATCGAGAGTCGACGTGGTGGCTGTCGGCACGCTCCCTCTGCATCTACCATCGGGATTAGTTTTGGTTTTAAATAAATGTTATTTTGTGCCATCCTTGAGTGTAAACATTATAAGTGGGTCTTGCCTCTTACAAGACGGTTATTCATTTAAATCAGTGTCAAGCAATTGTGTTATTTATATGAATGATATCTTTTGTGTTGATGCTCCCGAGAGTAATGGTTTATTCTTGTTGAATCTCGATCGTAGTACTCACATCCATAACATAGAGGCCAAACGAATTAAGTGTAGTGACGATACCGCCATGTTTTTGTGGCATTGCCGTCTTGGTCATATTGGTATAAAGCGCATGAAGCGACTCCACTCCGATGGACTCTTGGACTCGTTGGATTTCGGATCCCTCGATACATGTGAACCATGCCTCATGGGCAAAATGACCAGGACACCGTTCAAAGGTTTCGTTGAACGGGCGTCGGATTTATTGGGGATCATACATACAGACGTATGTGGACCAATGAGCGTTTCGACACGCAATGGTTATCGTTACTTCGTCACCTTCACTGATGACTTGAGTAGATACGGTTATATCTATTTGATGAAACACAAGTCTGAAACGTTTGAAAAGTTCAAAGAATTCCAGAGTGAAGTTGAGAATCAGCTTAATAGAAAAATCAAGCATCTCCGGTCCGATCGCGGTGGAGAGTACTTGAGTTTTGAGTTTGGCACACATCTGAAGAGTTGTGGCATAGTGCCTCAACTTACGCCCGCCGGAACTCCGCAGCGTAACGGTGTGTCCGAGCGACGTAATCGTACCCTACTGGATAGTGTCCGATCTATGATGTCTCTTACCGATCTGCCAGTGTCCTTCTGGGGTTATGCGTTAGAAACAGCCGCATTCATTTTAAATAGGGCTCCGTCCAAGTCCGTTGAAACGACGCCGTATGAATTATGGTATGGCCACAAGCCTAAGTTATCGTTTCTGAAGGTTTGGGGTTGTGAGGCGTACGTTAAGAAACTGCAGCCCGACAAACTCGAACCGAAGTCGGAGAAAGTCGTCTTTGTAGGATATCCGCGGGAAACCGTTGGGTACACCTTCTACAACCAAGCTGAGGGCAAAACTTTTGTCGCGAAGACCGGTACCTTTCTAGAGAAGGAGTTTCTCGCGAAAGGAGTAAGTGGGAGGAAGGTAGACCTCGATGAAATCGTTGATCCTGAACTCGAGATTCCGAGTGGCGCAACGGAAGCGATTCCGGAAACGTCCTCCGTGGAAGGAGTGGGAGAAACTGTCGAGGAAGATGTTCTACCTCGTAGGTCTGGTAGATCTCGGATCGCACCAGAATGGTATGGCAATATGGTTTGCACCGTCATGCTAGTCGAGCAAGACGAACCTACGAACTACAAGGAGGCAATGGAGAGTCTAGAGTCCGAGAAATGGCTTGAAGCCATGAAATCCGAAATAGGATCCATGTATGATAACCAAGTGTGGACCTTGGTGGATATTCCCGAAGGGCGCAAGGCCGTCGAGAATAAGTGGATCTTTAAGAAGAAGACTGATGCTGATGGTAATGTGACCGTCTATAAAGCTCGGCTTGTCGCAAAGGGTTTCCGACAAGTTCATGGAATTGACTACGATGAAACTTTTTCACCGGTAGCGATGCTTAAGTCTATTCGGATTTTGTTAGCGGTAGCTGCCTACTATGATTATGAAATCTGGCAAATGGACGTCAAAACGGCCTTCCTGAATGGAAACATTGAGGAAGAGTTGTACATGGTACAGCCGGAAGGTTTTGTCGATCCAGGAAGTGCTAACAAGGTGTGCAAGGTTCAGCGATCCATCTATGGATTGAAGCAGGCATCTCGGAGCTGGAATCTTCGCTTTGATGAGGTAATCAAAGGTTTTGGATTTATCCAGAATGTGGAAGAGACCTGTATTTACAAGAAAATGAGTGGGAGCTCGGTTGTGTTCTTAGCACTGTATGTTGACGACATATTGCTAATAGGGAATGATGTGGAACTTCTGAATATCGTGAAGGGATATTTGAACAGCAAGTTTTCCATGAAGGACTTAGGAGAAGCTGCGTATGTTTTAGGCATAAAAATCTATCGCGATAGATCAAGGCGCCTATTAGCACTAAGTCAGAGTACTTATCTTGATAAAATATTGAAGCGTTTTCATATGGAGAAGGCAAAGAAGGGTTCTCTGCCGGTTATCAAGAATAAGATATTGCGTAAGGCGCAGTGTCCGGTGACGGAACTGGGTAAGGCCGAAATGACGAAACATCCTTATGCTTCAGCCATAGGATCGATCATGTATGCAATGTTGAGTACTAGACCGGATGTGGCATTAGCTCTAAGTTTGACAAGTCGGTTCCAGAGTAATCCTGGAATGCCGCATTGGGTAGCTGTTAAGAGAATTCTTAAGTATCTCAATAAGACAAAGGAAATGTTCCTTGTGTATGGTGGCTGCGATGAGGAACTTGGCGTAACGGGTTACGTAGATGCAAGTTTCTGCTCAGACCCCGATGACAGTAAGTCACAGACAGGTTACGTGTTCAAGGTGAATGGAGGCGCCGTGTGCTGGAGAAGTGGGAAGCAACCCATAGTCGCACAATCTACAATGGAGTCGGAGTACATTGCTGCCTGCGAGGCCGCGAATGAAGCTGTGTGGCTGAGGAAGTTCGTCATCGAACTTGGAGTGTTCCCGAGCGTGCAAGACCCCGTGATCCTCTTCTGCGACAACACGGGTGCCATTGCGAACGCCAAGGAGCCAAGGTCTCACTCCACCGCCAAACACATTCTCCGACGCTTCCACGTGATACGTCAGTACGTACAAGAAGGCGATGTGAAGATTTGCAAAGTGCATACGGATCTGAATGTTGCAGATCCGCTGACGAAGCCTCTTCCGCTTGATAAGCATGAACAGCACCAGTTAGCTATGGGTGTTAGGCTTTTACCAAGTTGTAATCTAGATTAAATTGTACTCTAGTGCAAGTGGGAGACTGAAGGAGATATGCCCTACAGGCAATTAATAAAGTGTATTCTTTATCATATCTCGTTTGTTCATAATAGGTTTTTGTATCATGCTAGAACCGTATTAAGCGGAAACATTAATGCGGGTGTGATACGTAAACAACCAGGTCCCTAGTAGCCTCTACTAAGACTAGTTTCGTTGCGCGATTGATGATCGAGGTTTCCCGGTCATGGGGCATGGCGCCGGTCGGCAATGAGAGTCATATCGATGGAGAGCGATGTGATGGACATACCCAGTTTTGGAGAACGTAGTCGATACGCCTTTGACCATGAGATCAACTCTTATTGATATTTCCGGAAGATACTTTGATTGCACCAAACGTCGTATCTTATCTAGTATGACAATAACGGTGATACTTTTGGGTATTGGAAGGGAGTATTAAGACGAGGGGTCAAGAGCGGGATTTGCCAGTCCGCATAGCAGGATAGATACTCTCGGGCCCACTCGGTGAGATCATGTCTAATGAGCTTGCAAGCATGTGACTAGGTCACGGAGACATGAGATCATGAACGAGTAGAAGATAGCGTCGTCGGTAACGAGGTCGGGATTAGGTATGAAGATATCTATGGAACGACACTCGGACATGCTAAGTATCGCCATGGCAAAGGGTCTAAGACTTTACGTTCAGGTTTGATAGATGAAAGTCATTCGTTATATCTCAGGGATTAATTCAGGGGGTCCAGGCCTACGAGTTAGTCGTTGATCATTGAGGAGTCTTGATCATACCTGATATTATATCGAACCGCTAGGGTAACACACTTAAGGGGTTTCGACAAGACAACCGGAAAGGAAGGAGATCACCGGGACAGTCCCGAGAGAGGTCTGATGGAGATCGGGCGGCGCCGAAAGAGTTTTCGGAGCTAGGAAATATTTTATATATTATGTTTGATATTAATTAGTGTTATTAATATGCAAATATGATTTTATATATTTATTTTCGAATTTATTAAGGCAGATTTCCCTAAATGGGCCTTCCGGACGAAAGAAGGCCCAAGAGGGGGGGAACCCCCTTGGGGAATTCGGTGGGAGCAAGGGGCCGGCCTTGGTGGGCCACAAGGGGCCCACCAGGGGGGGCCGGCGCACCCCTAGCCGAACTAGCCATGTGGGAATAGTCCCACATGGCTAGGCTAGCAAGGTTGGCTCCCCTTGTGAGCCTATATAAGAAGGGGCACCCCCAGCCTTTTAATTCACCAATTAATTCCTGATTTCTCTCTCGATCTCGTGGTTCCCAAGTCGGAGCCGTGCCGAGCAAGAGGAGTCGGGGATCTCCTCCACCATAGCCCGCTGCCGCGCTGCTGGTGTTCCGGTCCAAGTCTTCCGCTGCTCGTCCTGGACTGGAGCTTCGGAGGCGTCGTCTCCACCGTACGTGTGCGACTCCCTGCGAGGTGCTGCGCTAGCGGTACTCGGAGGCCTGCTTCCTCTACACGACCTTGAGGTCGGCTACGTCGGTCTTCATCGACAACGTTTGTGCGGGAACGTAATCCCGCTTTCGGTCTACAAGGGTACGTATTCCGATCTCCGTTCGTACTACTATATCTGCATAGAATAGATCTTGGCTAGTTTAAGGATATCGTTGGTAGGAAATTTTTTGTTTTCTGCACACGATCCCCTTCACTCCGGAGCCGCCCTCGCGCGAGCGACCCCTAGAAGAGATATTGATGAATTATATGGGTGTTTTGAGGTTCAAAATAAATCTTACCCTTATCTCTATCTCTACTATATAATATTGCTTGGGGTCACCGGTCGTACGTCGTGGTATTTTTGCACAAAACCCCCTGTAAAATAGGGATATCAACCCGTAGTCCATAAGGTGAGTCAATCCTCGATCCAAACCAGAGCTCGCTCCCGTGCTGGGCGGCGCCGCCCCCTCCCATCCTCCTCTGGCGAGTTACTCCCCTAATCCGCCGCCCTCGCTCCGTCCACCCTCGGCGAGCTACTATTTCCTGGTTCTCCCGCCCCGTTCCCCTCCAGCCCAACCAACGCCATGGAGGTGGATGCTGAGGAATCAACTGGGAAGATGCAGTGATCTTGTTAACTGATCTACTTCTCCGCACCGTAATTCACTCCTGATCCAGACATCCAGCCCCGCCCTTCACAGATTCTTCCACCCGACGGCGCTCACCAAGCTGTTCGGGGACTCCAACCTCAGGATCCACGGCGACGGCAAGCGGGTGCACATCTCCCTCGACCAGAGAACAGGTGCCTGCCTTCTCTTCTCACACGATGTACCTAAGTACCTTGCGCTTCAATCACTCCACGGCTCCTTCCATTCCTCACTGACACTGGCATGGCGGTTGCGCGCCTGTCTTCGATTCGTTGCAGGTTCCGTGTTCGCGCGCACCTCCATGACTTATTCAGCATTAGCATCAAGCTACCGTCCGACTAGCACGAAACGAGAAACAGAACAATATTAATTCAACCCGCGCAAATATCGAACGTCAACGTGGATGTGCACGAGAAGACGCACGACGAGCTGGACTTCGAGTTCATCGGGAACGTCAGGACTGAAAAGTCTGAAAAGGTTGTCACCTCACAACAACGCCTCAAGAAAAGATTAAAGGACTCAACCTCACAGCGTACAGCCGGTGACCATAGAAAAGTGGGACCCATAGAAGGACATGAAATTTGACCATACCACCATCCTTCCTTCGTTCTCTTCGTTTCTATTGGTCATGCATTCAGCAAGAATATTATATTGTCCAAAGAATTGAGACACCGGAGCATCTACTTGCTCCGATTTCCTAAAAACTTTTTGTGCCATCGAGAGCATCGTTGCTCGATGCCTCAAAATCGTTTTGGACACCGGTAAAACCATACGCTGTGGAAGGCCTAAGTCTCTGATTTTATATTTGAATTAAGTGAATCAACAAGGACCTTTACTATGAAAGAAGGCATCACATAGTTACTCCGCTGATCCACAAAAAGTGTCGCTCATCTAGTACAAAATGGGCGACACTTTTTATGGATCGGAGGGAGTACATGTTAGATAGGACAGGGGTACACCTTTTCCGATTATGTTGGCTGGCTTTGTCCTGTTCTAATTTCCACTGATGATGAACAATCGTTCTACCCTCCTCCTCACCTGATGACAAAATGACTTGGACCTTGTTGAACAAACAAAAATAATAGATAGCACCAAAATAACTTCCAGACATCTTGCAAATCTTCTATGATCACAAAATAGAACAACAGTAACTTGGGGCCAAGTGCTATAGTCCATACTATTCTTACTGAATACAACCGCTTGCTTTGGAGCTCGAGATTACCAGTATCTCAATCTTTTGGAAAATATCGAAAACGGCATTGCAAATTTCAGAATATTTTAACCGAAAATCTAGTTGTAAACTAGGATGTATACTGCAAGCTTGTAAATTTCGAACACTTGTACTATTACATCTTTAACTACATGCAGAATTTGGAACAGATGTAGCTCAAAACTCACAAACGACACACTCGAAGATATAAACTATTCTTTGACACTGGCTTTGTCACTGTCTACTTCCTTAACTCTTCTGCGGTGCAAAAATTCACCCAATTCAGCCCATTTTTCAAGCATATAAAGGTAAAAAAAGAAAACCGTTGTACCCCTCAAGAACCGACCGACTGCATATTCTTGATGATACCAGTGCCTGCATATGAGATCAGATGGCATTAATACGACATTATGCTTAAAAGAAGCAAATAACGTAGGTCAATTAATTGTTCACTGACCACCATACATGTATAGATATAACAGTTTTATATATATATATATATATATGTGTGTGTTTGTGACCTATACTATACTATGTGATCCAATCAGGCCACCATGCATGTATAGATATAACAGTTATATATATATATATATATATATATATATATATATATATATATATATATATATATATGTGTGTGTGTGTGTGTGTGCGCGCGCGTGTGCGCGTGTGTGTGCGTGTGCGTGTGCGTGTGCGTGCGTGCGCGTGTGCGTGTGTGCGTGCGTGCGCGTGTGCGTGCGTGTGTGCGTGCGTGCGTACGTGCGTGTGTGTGCGCGTGTATGTGCGTGCGTGCGTGTGTGTGCGCGTGCGCATGCGTGGGTGTGTGCGTTTGTGTGTGCGCGTGCGCGTGTGTGCGTGTGCGTGTGTATGTGCGTGGGTGCGTGCGTACGTGCGTGCGCGTGTGCGTGTGCGTGTGCGTGCGTGCGTGCGCATGTACGTGCGTGCGTGGTCACAGAAACAGGATTATAATATAGTACAGATAATTACACACACCAGAAAGACACATCTAATATAGGAACAGTGACATAAGACATATAATATATTTTATGTGCGTAAAGAGCAACTGAGACGCACTGGATAATCTAGAATAGCAATCTCTGAGCATGGAATAATCATTTAATATTACATTAAAGAACAGCAAGCCACCATAAGGAAACAACTAGCCATTTCATATCTAACTGTCTTGTTGACAACATCAACAATTTCTAACTATCTGACATTAAAATACAAGCAAAATATTACGGTTTTCAGAATGAAATAAAATAACATCATCACATATCAATCCTAACATCATAATATTACTATTTACAAGTAGAAATATACACGGTAGTACTTAAAACTGAAACAGGAAACTGATAAATCTATGTAAGAAGACTGCCACTAGAAGAATTGAAACTAGCCCAACAAAACAACACAATCTGGTGGACGTAGAGCTTAGGTTTTCATAATTTTTGGAAAAGAAAAAAAAAACAGGCCAAAACGACCCGAATAGACTGAAATGGGCCTTGTGCCAGGCACGAAATACTTTTCGTCGAAGTCAATACGTGGGCCGCGGATGAAATGCTGATGGGCCTTGTGCCAGGCACGGAGTTGTACGGTTCTTGATCCGGCCCGGACAAAAAACCAGGGAGTAACACTCGGATTCGGTCCGGAACCGGAACTTAGTAGGATAGCAGTAGCCCTAATAAAATAAATAAATAAATAGAGAGGAACGAACGCCCAGAACCAGAACAGATCCGCCGCAACCACAGAACTCGATTTCCCTACTTCTCTTAAGCAGAAGAAGAAGATGGCCATGGCGGCGGTTCGACTGGCGGCGAGGAGGCTTATTGCTGGCAAGCAGCCGCAGGCGATTCTTCGGTCGGCCGTCATCGCCAATGAACAACGGCTGCTCAACCGCGGCGCCTATGCTCGCCGGTTTTCCTCCCCCGACGCTTCTGCTGCCAACGGACCGAAAGTCAGCACCCAGGTACTCTCCCCGTTCAATGAATGATGTACTCTCCCCGTTTTTTGATATAAGATGTTTTAGCTACATGTTTGTTTTTAAATACAATATGTTTTAGCCATTGTATATGTTATGTAGATACACGCAAAAAATGAGTGACTATGGATACTAAATGTCTAGAACTCTAGATATAAGTTTAAACATATGAATGTGTAAAAAGCCTAAAACATCTTATATTAAAAAATAGAGGTAGTAAGTAATAGCCATCGGGTTGAAAAACGGACTTCTCTATGGAAATTATTTCTTTTCGTTTGCATACTTCTGTCGTAAGGAATTATTAGGAGGGTTGTATATTCATTCATAGTCTGCAACTGCAAGTCCCTAACCCAAAGTATCTTGCATTGGGCCAGCATCCTTATGTTTCAGATGCGGCTCGCTACGAGCATCTAAGGACACTTCAACGGAAAACAGAGGAAATCTACAATCTGCTCGCTAAGATACAGATGGATAAACGTGTTCCTTACACAACAAGAATGAAAGACAGGCGGCTGCTCCAGCATCTTACTTCACGTGTCGATCCTAGTAATGCTGGATGGTAAACTATTAACTGTATTCATGCCCAACCACCCTATATACCTGCCATGGCCAGTATTTATTTCAATTGTATATATTTCTTGTGAGATCAAAATCTATGTTATTCGACTCATCTTTAGTATATATATTTCCTTATTTCAATATGATTTTGTATCATATCAATGAAGCAATTCTTTGTCAACATAAAAAATTGTGTTATTAGACATTTAGACTCATCTTCAGTGATTACTGATCAATATGATTTTGTATCATATCAATAAACCAAGTCTTCGTCAAACTTCTTTCCTCGACAGAACTAGTCTGTCTTGTGTTAGGCCGGAGGGAGTAAATATGAGATGTGAAATGCACTGTAATTTTTTTAATCATGGTGATGATTTTTGTTAAAAATCATTTTGGAGTGTCTTCTAATTATAAAATGTGCTATACCTGATGGGATCAAGTAGTATAAGTCTTTTAATTATTGTACTTGGTGGTGAGAGAAGGATTGCCCTATATTATTTGCTTATACCATACAATGTTTAATCGATCTCATCTTATCGCATGCAGGCGCAAGTATAGTCTAGAACGTGCAATCAATATTTGCTTTGGTGCTGCATCCACTGTCATGGCTACCCTTTATATGTTGGAAAAATGGAGTTCTTTTTACCAGAATAAGAAAGTTCGGGGAGCAGGAAGCAACAGCAAAGCCAGTGCCTCATGTGCAGAAACAAACAATGAACAATAGTTTATATCAGTGATTCTGATGCTGCTTGTGAGCTCGAGCTATGACCTGTAACGGTTGGGCCAAGCTTGTAATCATGGATGAACGATAAGATCTATATGTTATGTTGGTGATATCTATTATTTTTTGTCTGTTCAAGAAGTTTCAAGTAATTTGTTTATTGGGTGAAGGGGGCAAATGAATTGTTTCTCAAAAGTAGAAACATAAGACAATGTATAGTCAACGTAAAAGGAAAATTGAACATAGAAATTGTACAAAAAGGCTCCTCAAGTAATTGGACGGTATTGATATTTCTAGTAGTGTGTAATGTTTATACATGACATCTTGACGCTTGATTCAATCCAATCGATCCATTAAGCATCACCAAGAACAGCCCTTTCAATATCAAATGAGTGTAGGGTAATTCTGTAATTTCATGCTCTTGAGCCCTGCATAAACCTGGTCTCCCTGCCAGGCATACTATCTGCTGCGACACCGTGTCAAGGACCATTCACCAGGAATCAACATAAACCAACACCGTGTCAAGATCACACGTCTAAATATCCAATCTTAGAAACGGTTCAATTAACATCTCAGTGGTACTCAAAGACTGGAAGAACAGTACCAAGAAAGATACTTATATCTATCAAAAAAACGAGGGGGGAGGGCTAGAAGAGGTATCCAATATCTTCCCAGGTTGAAATATAGCACACACGATTATCCAGATTTACATTGCTATTCGTGAAACAAAAGGTCTTGGGCTCACATCCAAAAGCAACAAAACAAAACTCTAACAGGGATTTACACCTGTGCTGTGTGCAGGATATCTGGATAGGTTTATAGGTGCACGAAGACTTAGCCTATGAGCATCCTGTTATCTTCCAACAAACAGTATGGGGGGATCTTCAGGTTGAACACCGCAGGGCCCTTGAGGATTCTGCCGGAGGTGTCGTACTGCGAACCATGGCACGGGCAGAACCAGCCATCAAACTCTCCAGAGACTGTGATAGGACTGCAGCCAAGATGTGCCACAACCACAGTCCACTCAGCGTTCTTCAAGCGGTCACGGTGGCGCAGAGATTCACCTGCCACACTTCTGGCTAGCCCTATCTCATCTTGAGTACGCCTCCTAATGAAGACTTGTTTTCCCTGCCACTTGACAGTCACTGTGGTGCCGGGCCCGATGTTCAAAAGGTTCACCTCAACAGGAGCAAGCAGCATTGGCAGATTCTCAGTGGCTGACAAGCTCATATCCAGCTTCAAGGCGAAGAGACGCAGTAGGGATGCATATAAGGAGCTAGCATCGGTTGGAGCAAAGTAAGTAAAGGCACAAGGATATCTGTCATGTTTGCACAGATCATACACCACTGACTTGCTGAACTTCATTTCAGCAACAATTGATGTCAACTCAGTGACGGTTGATGGGAGGTGAGCAAGCACAGGGTCTTGGAACCAGCCAAACATAGTTTCACACAGAGAGGATCCTACAGAAGAAGAGGTGCAGTATGAACAACATGGCATTTACAGTAGATATCAATGACCAACAGAAACCAGGCAGTATTGTTTTTTAAAGTAGCACCAGCACAAATATAGATATATTTTTAGACAATAATCAAAATAAGATCACCGTAAATGTAGGCATGAATTAGTGAACAATTCTTTGGTTTGAGTTTGACATACCAAAAGCTCCTATGTCCATTAGAATACAAATGCAGATCCCTCCTGCCACCCAGATAGTTTTCCCTCCAATCCTCTGGCACAGCTGAAGCACTGCTGCCAAACCTTCCTCAACAGTAAACTCGTGAGCAAACTCAAGCGAGACAATACCCAAGAAAGGACAACATGATTGTGGGGCTGAAGACGACAGAATTCTATAGAATTCGGCAACAGGGTCGACAAGAGGTGACAGAACTATTCCGATGATAAGGCCAATAGGGTAAGGACTTATTGCATCAAAAATCTGCACAAACAGGACTACCCTATCTGCTTTAGCAATGTAGACCTCGAGTTCTTTCCGAAACACTGAGTAAAAATATCGCCATTGAGTGGGAGTAAGTCTCTACACAGAAAAAAAAATCGTCAGTAACTCATTCAAGGAACAACAATAGCTTACAAACCCAGCAGTGCAATATGACCTCAGACAGGCATAACCTAGAACATCAGATAAAATGCAGAATCTAGCAAGTAGTAGTGGACTAGTGGTTACTGTTGATTCGTAAATCCACTCGCGTGCGTCTAGATTCAAACAGACACAACAGACAACAGCCTAGCAGAAGAATCACGCAGCAAATAAACTGCTGAGAAATAGATCTAAGTTTTCCAATCCAAACATCCCCCTATTTAATTTGAGCAAGTATGAAGGACAGCGTGTTGTGATCAGACAATTGTAACGTACAATAATTCTAGTACTCCAGTTGTTAGCGTTGATTCACTAGTCCACTCGTGTCTAGATTCTCACAGAGAGACGATACAAGAGCCTAGCAGATCAAGATGCGGGAAATAATAGGGCAAGGTGAGGGAGTCGGACCCTGGGTGGCGAGTGCCCGTACGCCACTCGCATGAGGGTGGACGCGGTGAGCTTCTTCGCCTGGAGGAGGCGACGCCCAGCGACCAGGGCCGCCGCTCCCGCCTGCCGCTGCGCGTGGAGGAGGTTGGCCTGCGCGGCTCGGGCGCAGACAAGAGCGGAGCGGGCGCGCGCCTCCGCGCGGAGAAGAGCGGCGCTGGAGGCCTCCTCCGCCCCCGCCCGAATCGCGCGGCCGCGCGCACGCGCTCGTGCCACCGGAGCGTCTCCCCGAGCACGGGCCGCCTTGCAGAACCTGACGACGAAGCCTCGAAGGCCCGCCATGGGGGGGAGGGGGAGGGGGAGCAGCGGAGGGCGGAGGGGGGAAGAGGCGGGCGGGGGGCTCGATGAGGGAGGATTCAGTGTAGAGGTTTCCCTTCCTTTGGGGACAAATGAATGGAACACCCCCCGCCGTGTACATTCCTTCTCACGATTCCACACAGGTGGCAAAATGGGGACTGAATTCGAACTGGGCTTGAATTGAAACAGCAAAAATTGAAACAAGAAAACCAAAAGAGGGGGATGCACGGTGAGGGAGAGCAAGAACCACCCCTGACCCATAACTCCATAAGGCAACGCTGCAAACCAAGCAAGCGTTGTTGATGACAAACATCACTTATTAGATAGGAATTTAGGAGGATCAAATACAGAAGAAGAAGAAGAAGAAAAAGGTAAGGTAGGGGGGGGAGGGGAACGGATCCAGATCAAATATTCGAAGAAGAACACCATCCAGAGGAGAGGAGAGGAGAGGAGAATAATTGATCAAATACTCCCTCCCTCCCTCCCCCGACATGAGAAATTTCAGTCCGGCTGGCCCTGGGGCGCAAGGACGTACACCCCGGTGGGCAGCGACATGACTGAGCCTACCGTGCGCGCGTTGACCACACCGCCGGCGTGCACAGGCATGTCGGAGCCTACCGAGGGCGACGCCGGTGAGCAAAGGAATCGGGAAGGGCTACGGCCCATGCCCATGGCATCAGGAGCTGCTACGCCGGTGAGCATCAGGACGACCTAAACTTTCTTGGCAGCTCCCTCTCAGCTCTGGTTGGTGTAGAGAGAAGAGAAAGAGTGAGGCGAGGCGACCATCACGGGTGGGGAGCTGCAGGAATAGGTAGGAGGACTGAGTCATGGGCCCCACCAAGCGCCTCGTCCCAGCGTGTCCATACGTGTCGCTGTGCTACGTCAAATCAGTGACATGTACACCAGGCCACCTATGTTTACGCATCACCGAGCAATTTCAAGCCGGTGGCCGGCTATTAACTCCTTCGGTTCGTGCTGGTCTTGGATCTGGGAGTTTAGGGTTCCAGATGAGATTGTCATGATGGTGGTGATGATCTCGTGGTGGATTTTGTTTCTCCTTCTCCATCGTCGCTTCGGCGGTTGCTCCCTCGCCGACGTGGAGATCTGGAGTTCTTATGCAGGAGCCATCGCGGTTGGCCTGTTGAGGCTGGCGACGGGCTGGAGGTCGATGTGTTCCGTGCTGGGATGGAGGTCTGCGGCACGCGGATCTGGAGTTTCTCCTCGACGTCGTCGACTAGAGCGGCCGGATCCGGTGATTGGAGGTGAGCTTGGGGTTGTTCCCTAACCCCCGTGTGGTGACCCAGCATACCACTGCATGGTGTAGTATGCTATAGTCGTTGACATAGCACCAATGGATCACCGTCCACCAGTGTTACGTCATCAGAGTGGTACAACAGAAACATCGCAGGTCCAAGGCATGACTATAGATTACAAACAGAAGATCCAAATACAACAGATCTATAGAACCTCCTCGAAACAATGAGGCAAGGCCCTAATAAAAGAACATCAAATGGAAAATCTCGGAGGAACTAACCTATACTAAGCCTACTTCTATTACGGCTAGGCTTGCGATTGCGCTACAGCAATGCCTACAGAGATAGGTTCTATGGCTAGGAATCAATCCTATTTTGCACTACGCCTTCATTTGTCCTCCATCTTCCTTCATTTGCTTCAACTCGATGTAGTTGTCTTCTCTGGTATCTTGAGTTTATCCGTCTTCAGAGCCTTCATAGCCTAGAGTGCTGCCTTCAGGTGGTTCTTCATGTCTAGCAGGGGTTTAGGAGGCAAGGGTGAGTAACAGCGTTACCCAGCAAGTTCATTATGCAAGGTGGGAAGTTTGATGCATAAATACAGCCACAGACAATGGATTGTCGTAGGCTTATAGGAGTTTTCGAAAACATTTCTTCAAAAGGTTGCTTTTAATCCAAAGAGCTATGTCCGTCAGGAGTCACCGGGCTAGGGCTTTGAGGAGCCTCCTTTCCGGCTGCGTTCGTCGTTCCGTCCTGGAACGTGGAGTAACATGTCACATTCATACACTCTGCAGAGGTGCGCTGCTTTACCCATAAGAGATCAAGACTTTGTTGCACATCCGGGCGATCTTCCCGTCCACACTTCCTTGGTGTGGGGCCCAGTCAATAATCCAAGCCAATCACTGCGCCTTTCCACCATCCCCGCACACCCCCCATTACTTCAGTTGCAAGCTAGTGGGAACCATCCCACCCTACAACTTGCTGACTCGTGGGCACCGTCCCAACCTAGTCTTTGAAGCCAACCTTCAATAGATGCTAGAAGCCACAACCCGAAGGTGAGGTTATTATCCTGGCCACCTCAAGCTCAGCGGATTTACACACCGCCCGGCTTTGATCTAGTCACCCGTTGGTGTACGAGAGGAAAAGGGTACAGCTGACTTCTCCGTCCCATTCCAAATCTTATGGTTGCGCGTAATATTCGGCGCAAGAATCACTGGCGACATTGGTTGTTAAGTCCTAGGTGATACTTTCCCGTGCAAATGGAACCTCCACCACAACATTCTTACCGTGGTCCCATCTGCCAGCCATATGAGATTACCACCTCACTGGTGGATAACCGTAGTCATATTATTATCAAATAAGTTTTGCCCTTTTTGTGTGATATGTAATACTAACATTTTGAAGATAGTTTCTTAACAAATACATCAAGAGGACATGATTAAAAGGGATGAACTTGCCTTTCTGGCTGCAAGATTATGCAGCCAGGGTCTTTGATATAATATAAACTCCAAGTAATCTGGAAACAACATCATTGGTCCGGTAAGGACTAATGTTTAAAGAAGCAGCATGTTTAATGCATAAGTATGAGATGCATCGCAAAGTACCCCGTATCTCACTCTCGGAGATTGTGTGTTGTTAAAGTTGAGTGTTTTCATTTAGAATTGTTTTGTCTTCAAGTTTACTTCACAAGCAAGATGAGTTGTTTAACATTAATGTTTATGTATCATATTAAGCATAAGAGTAAAGTCAAACCACAAATAAACACTCGATGGTTGCTTTCGGTTGTATACATTTAATGTTGGTAGAAAACTTGTATCAACTTTAATTAAGTAAGGAACTAGTGTTGTATTACAAGATGGCGAAAAGAATAACTTTTGAAGAACATAAATAATGTCTTACATTGCTGATACTATAACACATGGTTGATAGAAAGTTTATAATATTATTCTTCTTTGTGTGTTTTACCCAAGACTTTGCATATGAACAATATTTTAATTTAATTAAGCACTTAACAACTTAAACATAGTTTAGTTTCTAATGAATGAATGGTGTGTTTATTATAGAATAAACAAGTTGCATTGCTACCTTAGTGTTATGAACTTTTAAGTTGTTTCCTACTTATTTTACTTAACCGATTATTAACAAACATGAGTTAACTATCACATGGAGTAGGTACTTATTTATACAAAATAAAACTTAGTATTCTAAAATGTGATTAGATTTTCATTCATTTAAATGATTGCTACATAGTAGTAGAACATCTTTTGTAAGCTTATAACCTTATTTTCACAGTTATGAAAATAATTCTTATTATTTATCATTTTAAAATAGAATAACATTTCAAAATAGATTTAATGAGATAAAATATTTCATATTGTGGTAGAAACATATTACTAAAGTTAAAGCTATGCATGTGAGACAATTTAAATGAAGTTTGAGATGCATCCAAAATAGGATTTCAAATAACCTCTTATTTAAAAGATTAAGTAATTTGTTTTCTAGATTTATTATTTTTTTAACTATATTCAAATTCCAATTATAAATAAACATGAGTTAAATAATTAAGGGAATAAGTAAAACATTTATTCAAATAAGACTTAGTAATTCAAATCTTTATTAGATTTTTATTTATCAAAAATGATTACTAAATGGTAGTAGAATATCTCTCATAAGCTTATACTTTTATTTTATTTATTTATTTATGTTTAATTTAGAATAATAATACTTATTTATTATTTAATAAAATAGAATATTATTTTAATAGCAATAATTGTATTCTGAATATTATATGTTATACTGAAGTTATACTTTCAGTAAAAGAATGTATGTGAAATATTTTAAATGAAATTTGAAATACATCCAAAATAGTATTTCAAAATCACTTCATATTTTAAAAGATTATGTGATTTATATCTTAAATTTTATTCCATTTAAGTTTTGTTCCAATACAAATAAGAATGGTACAAAAATGTAGATTTTATTTTTCTGATCATTTTGGTTTAAAGATTATATTTTTCTGATTTAAAATGAATTACTTATGAATTTACAGAATTTGTATGAATTTCTGGATTTAATAGAAAAACAGGAAATCAAGAAAATGATTTAAACTCGATTTGCTGACGTCACATGACGTCAGCGATGAGCTTCTCTCACTGCCGAAGACCAAATCGACACAAACGTACGCGTTTCGACGAATTGAAACTACAAACTTGTAGTGCTCGTCAAGGCGGACCTAGCAGTGGCAGCGGAATGACCAAATGGTCATCGGAATGTCGCCGGCGGCGAGGTTTGCGGCGGCGGCGTTCGAATCACGTCGGGCTACGAATTCAGGACGAATTAGAAGATACGGAGGAGATGGGAAGGAAGCTGAGCTCACCACGATCACGCCGGACTGCTCAGAAAAGCGGGAGGAGCTCAATCGGCGACGAACTCGTCTGCGGCGTCGGCGGCCGGAGGCGAGGAAGACACTCGATTCCTCGGTCTTCCGAGCTCCCCTGGACGATTTGCTCGAGGAGAAGGTAGAGGAAGACGAGGCGATGCTTTCTGGATGCTCGGCACGGCGAGGGATGGCCAGAATCGCCGAGGTTCGCCGGCGCACGGCGGCGGCCGAAAGCTAGGGTTAGGATTCAGAGAGGATTGGGGAGAGGAAGAAGAGATGGGGTGCGAGTGAGGAGCGGAGGGATGCGGACGTCTCTCCCCGCGGCTTATCCTTGCGAGAGAGGGGCAATGGAGCACGGCAGCACAGCGGCAGCGACACGATCTCCTCTGCCTTCTGGCTGGAGGAAGAAGAAAGAGAAATTAAAAGGAAAATTTGCAGAAAACCCCCTGTGTTTTCGGAAATGTTAAGAAACAGTTGAAACAGGCCCCTGGTTTAGGTTTTTTGGATCTGTTTTAGGTTCTGGAACTTGCAAACAAGTCCAGGGACATTTATATTTGAAATAAAATGTTCATTTACATTAAGACATTTATATATTTGATATATTTTGAATATTTAGTGTAGTTTTGAATTCTTTTATCTCATAAAGTGAATTTGGACCATTTGCTATTTTCTTTCATTAATGTCTTTTATTTAAATAATTTTTGGTAGTTCATATTACACAGATGGAAATATTTTCTTTGTTATAATTCCAATTAAGTTGATTTGAGATTTTGGTTAAAAGACTTTGGATAAAATAATTATCCAACTTGTTTCTATTCTTGATTTTCACTTATTTGTTTTTATGGTGCATTATAACCATGTGAAATCATTTCTTGATATAATTTTTGTTGCTAGGTATATTTTTGAATTATTTTATCCTTTTAATTGAGTTTGGACATATTTAGGTATTTTCCTTTCATTGAAATTTATATCTTGCACTTGATTAAATTTCTAGGATTCATTTAGGAATATGAGAATATTTCCTATGCTATCATTTAGTTTGGAATTTGTTGTTTCCAAATTATCAATTGATATGAGATTTTGTTTCAAAGAATATATGTGAACATGGATAGTCCATTTTGTTATATTTTGTTGATTCCACTAAATCATTTTTATGATGCATTATATCCATAGGAATATTATTTCTATGGCATTATTTATTAGTTTCTAATTTGTTTCCATCAACTTCTAAAATGATATAGGTTATGGGTTTTAATATATTGAAATATTGGAGTACACCAATTGGTGGTATAATGGTTTAAATATTTCATGCCACACCAAATGATGGCTTGATGGGAATAACAAAAATTGGTCATTGTGATTCCTAAGAAGAGTATACACAATGCTCTATGTCAAATCCATGCTAAGCATGAGATATTGCCAAATGGCTTTTATTTGTGCTCCTTGACAAATAAATCATGTGGGAACATGATCAATTATTTATGAAAGCACAAGATAGGAATTCCTGCCTAAGGTCAGGTCTTATGGTGATAAGATGATGAGTTTAGACTTCTTCTCGTTTCATTCCCCAGTTAAGATGGGGTAAGAAGGATACATACTTTCTTGATAGAGTTAGTGTATTAGGAATATATCTAATAGTAGATATATTTGAATATATTTGAGTTTGTGAAATGGGTATCCTTGAACATATATCAACTAATGCTTCCAGATGATTAATTTTGCCATATGTATGAGATTATCTTTTATTGAGAATGAATTCTTGGTTCAACCAATGGGTGATTTAGTGGCTCCTCTCTTACATGATTCTTCATTCACATGATCTTGAGAGATGATACATGTGACTCTGAGATATGTATATCGATTATATACACTTATGACTTGGCATTACTTTCTCTTTGGTTATGATCCCCTTGGAGAAACACCATAAATCCATAAGTAACTTTACTTTGGCATTGATCCTTTGGAACAAGGAATAGATATTCAAGACCTTGTCATGTATTGAATTTCCAACATCACTTGTCTTACCCTTGTGGTGAGGACAATTCAATTTAACCAAACCAACTTTCTTGGTTGGTGGTATGTGAATGTATGTGTATTTTATGACATCCAAGAACTTGATGTACTGGATGATCTATCCTACTGTTCATGTGTATATGGCACTCCATTGTTTGTGCATACCAAAATGAGTTGTCAACAAGGTTGCAAAGCTTGTCATCAACCTATTTCTATATCACACTAACATTGTAATGTCATACCATTTCCTGAGAAATTAATGAAGATGGTTGAAGATAAAAGAGTTTCCAATTCTTCATGGTAGATTGGCATAACACTTCTATGCCCATCTAAGGAATTCTTCTCTATGTCTTCTTGTTGTATTTCTTCCCTTCTCGATATCTTCTCTTGTTGATGCCTTCGAGAAGATTAGGAGATGAGAATATGTGATGTCTAGATCAAGTAAGAGGATCTGGTTTAAGGTTTAGGTAATTCAGTTTGGTCTCCAAGAATGTCATGGTCTCCATGTACTAGAAATATATCAAGCACAATTGATAAGAATAGATGATCAGAGAATAACTAAGAATGATTGTTTTGGTCATTAACTCCTAGATATTGTTTTGATGCAACAAGTTTTGTTTTCTTTAGTGTAACCTCTCATCGTGTATCTCTTTACCCCGAAATGAGGTTTAAGCCAAGATCATCTCGAAGTTTATAACGCTCAAGTTGATGATCTACTTCATTTCCACCAACTCAAGTGAAACTTCAATCACTTAGTGTTTCGAAAATTAAATGCGCGAAAATTATCCGGATTTTCTGATGCATGAATGCATTGCACACTCCTGTGTCCACTCTATTTCTGGACCCTAAGTTCTGGGGCGTTACACCCCGCGTGCTACAGCGATAGGTGGGCACTTCGTGTGCTTCTTAAAGCCGTAATAGCGATGGAGCTTCTCTAGTCTAGGGTTTATAGGTGTATGCCATCTTCTCTTGTGCTGCTGGTCGACGCCGGAGTCGAGCGGTGGTCAGGTGTGGCAGAGCTCTCGGGGGACTTAGTTGTAATTTTCTCGATCCCGAGGGGTCTTTCTGCAATTTGGTCGGAGCTGCGTCTCCCTTTGGTCTATCCTTTGTATGTGTATTCTGTGTGCTTATGCCTTAATATATACGTATTGCTTTCAAAAAAAACTTAGCAATGGATCAGTAATGAACCTTGGACATGTTTTTTCAAAGAAAAAATAAAATCATAAAATTGGTATAGTCGCTGACAAAAGGGGCGCACATGTCAGATTCGTCTTCATCCCTAATCTCATCAATCTACTACTCGTCCTTCAGGTCGGCAGCAACACCCACGAAGCATGAACCCTGAACTCGTAGAGGTCTGGCCAAACATGTTCAAAAGGTTGTTATATCTGGTTGGCTCCATGGACAGGATCCGGCACATGTCAGCTTTTTTCTTCTTACTGTCCCAACGGACCGACGCATCAAGTCTGTCTGGTCGCACATTTTTTATTTTCAAATATTTGCTGCTGGTCGTTTGCGGTGAAAACTTCTAAACCCTACACGGGAATTTGGAAATATGCACAAAAAATAACGACCACCCACCTTAGTGTGGCCGGCCTCCCGGTAAAAAGGGAGGAAATGAGGAGCGCAAAGGCCGGAGTTGCTGGCTTGTCCTTGCCCGTGGCCAGCGCCGGTGGCCTGGAGTGTATCTGGTTCCTCCTCCCTTCTTCTTTCGGAGACGAAGCGGCAAACTTTGCCTCACCGCCACCGGAAGCGCGGAGCGGTAGCATGTCAATCGGACTGACATGTTCCCCCCGCTCCGGCCCTACAGCCTCCTGCTCCGTCTCCGGATCCATTCGTGGCCTCCTGCCGTTTGCGTCGAGTTGCGTGTCGAGTTGCGTGCGCCGCAGGCTCCGCAGCCTTGTGAGTATCCTCTGTATCGGCTTCTATCTCCACATCGTCAGAGACGCACGCATCGGCCAAGAAGCTGGTCGCCCATTTGTTAAGATTTGTCATTTTTGTGAAGCACATAGAATAAGGTTTTTCGTGTTGAGATTTTCCAGCCTTATATTATATTCCCTTCGTTCTGAATTAATTGACTCAAATTTAGTTCAAGCTGTAATAAATCTGAGGCAATTAAGAGTACATCCTTATGTAGATGCATGTAGATTTTGTTTTCAGAATTTTGTGGAACTTACAAATGTCGTTTTTGATATTTCTCCAAAGACAGCTAGTACTTATATCTCGAGCTCCAAATATGTTTTCTGTTAAATCGGTTGCCTCCGGTAAGAATAGCAATACTGTAGTATAGAGTGTACCAAGCTACCGTTTTATTATTTGATCATCATTGACTAATGGCAAGATATTTGGATGTTATTTTGGTGTTATCTGTTACTCCCCTACTGTCAAGGAAAAGTGGCACTTGTACGTACAGATTGTTCTACGGCGCCGGCGTGCACGCTCTGGTGCGATGAGTGTGCATGAGCACCACAGAAACAAGATGTGACTAGTGCCTGCAGTAGTGCAGTATTGATGCGTGAGGCCCTGGGCCTGGTGTGATGGGCTGCTTTGTAGTTGTACAGTCCCGTAGAGATGACTTGTACTGTTGTACAGTTGTACTCTGCTTGTTTTTTATGATGAATGGAAGTTTCAGACCTTCAGGTTGGGGGCACCGTTGTTGCGTCAAAGAAAATAATTACTACTACCATATAGCAGAGCATTTGGGCAACAATAAGCGTGGCTAATTTAACAGCCTCTTATCCTGGTTCCACGAACTGAAATAGCTTGGTCTGTATCAAATCCTAGCATGCAACCATTGTGTACTGAAGTTAAATTGCAGGAAAAGAAAAGTTAGTCGCAGAGAGATCCGGAAGCTCGAACTAGGCGTGGATGTCCAATCGATTAGGATCCTTCTTACACCAGCGCAACTAGCCGGCCGTGGTTATCGTACGTGGCTACCAATTTCGACGAGATATATAATATAAGCCTTCTTCTTAACCAGGATCAAGCAAGTTCATGTCATGTATGTCAGGTTCAGTCCTGGATGCATGAGTATCGACCTAGAGGTCTGAATCCAGCAAAGCTCCACACAGTTCGGCAGTAGTGAGCATGATGCGAGGCCGCGGCCAGGGAGGATGGCAGAGCGCCAAAAAGAGCACGTCCAGCTCCTACGTGACCTCGACGTCGGAGGTGCGGGTGCCGTGGGGACTGCCGGCGCGTCGGGCTGCTGAGGCCGACCACGGTGCCTCGGGTTGTTGCTGGTAGGCGGCCGGTCATGCTACGTCGGGAGCACGTACGCTTGCCCATCTAGTCAAGCAAGTAAGCAAGATGTTCAGTTTGTAAGTACACAAGATGGGACAAATCTTGATCTTCAACTTGTACTCAAGATCTTCAGTTTTCCTTTACGTCGACTGACATTGTTCTATTTTCTACTGTTTTTTTTTTACTGTTGAGACTTGAGAACCCATCCATCTGCCCTCTTCACCAGACTACCAAATTACTTGAACTTCTTAAGGAAGAAACGTACTAAAGGATGATTTCGCCTCCACTTAAACGTACTAAAGGATTTCGCTTTTGACTTTAACTTATATAAGTCATCTAAAATACAATTTTTTTTTGGCTTATATAAACCAAAAGCTAAAAGCAGAAAACCTTATTTAGGTGTTTTTATGGCTTATAAGCCTAAGCGAAAGCCAAGAAAAAAATCTAATCAAACACCTAATTTGGTTTGCTGTCTTCCAACATAAAGATATAGGTACGCTCTTGGTGCCATATTACTGGTTAACACTTACCACATAATAAATAATATTAAAATTTATATGTTTTTTTCATATCCATGATTTACACATTCAAATAGTGAGTAATTGATCCGTTCAAAACATGTAAATATGGAATACCGTCATGAAAAGATTATGTTGATGAGTAAAGAAGTTTAAATAATCAGGCAACCATTTGATTTGGCACCTACTTGACCTTGGGTTAAAAAAATATTGTCAAACCATATCAACGTTGGATTTAGTTTTAAACATCTCGTCGCGATAAAGTCAACCATGAAAGCGGATTTGAAATTTGATTTACAACCCGGTTGTCATATTCTTTCCATGCCAACGAAAAGCTAATCTGGGCACATAACCTAAATAGCACAGCCCTTGAATAATTTGTCGTCCAATCATAATCATTTTATGAAATAGGATTACATCCTAAAGAATTGTTTGCACTCAATTTTGCTGGATAGCGTCGTTTAGTTTGTACGAATCAAGTAGGGATTCGATCGGTCAGGGAATTTTACGTTGGCTGTAAATTGTTCTAACTTTATATTGTTTACACAATCCATCTGTCCTTACCCGATATTCCGGCAACCAAATTACTTGAACTACTTGAGCAAACAAAATAAGAGATATAATCGGAATAATATTCAGATAGCTTGCCATCCGTCCATTTACAGAAAATGTAACAGTAACTACAAGTCTATTGATTAAACTGAAAATCGCTTCAGAACTCACAAGCGTCACTGGCCTATGCAAACTAGTTTCCAGTGTTTTGCTCTGCACAGGACGCACTGCCTTGGCTGTTATTGTCAGCTCCCTTACGTTGCTTAATCAGGTCAACTAATGAACTCCAATTTTCCACCATAAAAAGGAAAGCAAGGAAAGCTGTTGTACCATTCAAGCAACGATTGATTGTCTGTTCTACAACATACGAGCGCCTGCATGAGAACAGATGAGGTTAATAAAATATTAATGCGTACAAGAAGCAAATAGTAAAGGGCCATCGCTCTCCACCGCCAAGTATAACAATGAGAGAATTCCTTATTTAACACTAATAAAAAAAATCCTATTTGACACTGAAAATGTTTTTCTTCCTTATTTGACACTTGGTCAAATTTGTTTTGCCTTATATGACACTACCGTTCATCCCGTTAGCCCTTTTTGACCTAGACCAAACTAGCCCTCCGTTAGTCCATACCCAAAGCTGGTAAAGAAAAGACCTTACCCTCTCGTTCCCTACAGAGAAATCATCTTGTCTCCCCGACCTGATAAGGAACCGAAGAGAGGCTGCGGCGAGCCGGACAGGACAAGGGAGGGCGGCCAATTCAGGGTCGAAGCTCTGGACGGCGGCCTAGGTGCATCGGTGAAGGACGGGCAAGCTGCGGCGACGGAGTGCCCGTCGGCAAGCTCAGATGCGGGCTCGGGCCATTACAAGAATGCGAAGCACTAGTCAGCGAGCTCGGCTGCGGCTTAGGGCTGGGTGCGGATGGGATCTTGAGTTATGGTAAAGACTCAAGCGACACGACACGTACGCAGCTTTCATTGAGGACGGCGTCGTCGACGCGCTGTGCACGGAGGTGTCCGGTGACAGCGTACCCATCTCAGTCCCCGCACCTTACAGGCTGCTTCGACGCAGTGGCGTGCAGTGCGCAGCGCGCTGGCTTGGTACCCCCGCTCGCTGAGAGCTAGCAGCTGTTGAAGGCTCTGCTCGCGTAATCAGTAATTACAGGGAGTGCCGCCACCACCTGTGCATGGTCCAAACTGAACAGAAACATGACCGTGCAAACTTGTTCGCTCCAAGAATTCTAAGGAATTAGTGAACAAAACCTGAGAAAGTCACCATACTTCTGTTGTTGTCTCGAACATTTTTTTTGTCACATAATGAATTAGGGGCAATATCGTCTTTTCATGTCTCCATTTAACTCCATCAGTGCTATAAAATGACTTAGAATGTCATATAAGGAAAAACAAATTTGACCAAGTGTCAATTAAGGAAGAAAAAGTTTCTCAGTGTCAAATAGGGAATTATATTTTGAAGCAGGGTCAAATAAGGAATTCTCTTTAACAATCGGACAACTTTGTTATTCTATTTGATCTCATCACCATAATGCATTTTATTTCATAATTGTAAGATACTCCAAAAGGAATTTCAAAATAATCAGCACCGTGATAACAATTTTGGTCATGCAATTTAATATATTATATCTACTCCCCTCAGCCCAAAATATGAGGTATGTTTGTTTTGCTTACAAAATAAGTTTGACCAACAGTTCTTTCGTTTATTTGTGATGAATACATAATATAATTCTGAACATGAATGATGAATCTCATAACATCAATTTCAATGTCACAAACTTACATACTAATGAAATAAGCAGAAGGAGGGAGTGGTAATATATATGACCGAAATGATAAGAAACACACATCCATAGAAGAATATGTGGAGGTTGGGTATGAGTATGGTTATGATTTTACCATTCAGGGTTTCTAGGTCTGGGATTGACATGGGCGGTAAGACGCTGGAGCAGCCACCTGTCTTTCATTCTTCTGGCTTGAGGGATTTCTTTATTCATTTGTATCTCATGGAGCAGATCGACAAGTTCCTCTTTCTTCCGGTCAGCTGACATTACACGGCTACCCCCTGACACGGAAGGATGCTAGCCAATGCAGGATAGTTAGGTTAGGCACTTGCAGATACATGAATAAATATGCAACCCTCCAATGGAGTATTTATTATATGATATGTAAGTAGCGAACGAACAAGAAATTGGTGAAGAAAAAAACAGCAGTTGCATACTTGTACAGAAAATAAAATACCGCGGTTATGGAGAGAAGTGCGTTTTTCGATTCTATGGCTAATAGACATCCCTAATCGAATTGAAAATATGTAATGAAAAACCGATAGGGCGTAGTACCTGGGTGCTGACTTTCGGTCCGTTGGCAGCAGAAGCGTCGGGGGAGGAAAACCGACGAGCATAGGCGCCGCGGTTGAGCTCACTCTCAACGGCCGACCGAAGAATCACCTGGGATTCCTGGCCAGTAAGCCTTCTCGCCGCGAGACGAACCGCCGCCATGGCCATCTTCTACTGCAGCGGGGAATCGATTTGTGCTGAGTTTCTCAGGTTGCGGCGGATCTGTTCTCTCTCTGTATTATTATTAGGGTTACCCTCCTTTCTTTCGCCTTCCGAGTTCCGGGCCGAATTCGAGTCTTACTCCCCGATAGCAATCCAGTTTTCAGCCCCCGCGGCAATGCAAGCCTGGTACGAGGCCCATGTCAGTCTGTTCGGGTCGTTTCCTAGTCTCCGCGTAGTGCGGAGATAGGACGGCTCCGCGCACACCCCAGGGCGGAACGTGCCAGCCCACTACAGTTCGTCTCTTTGTTTTTTTTTTCTTTTTTGGCTGTTTCATTTTTTCTTCTTAGTTTTTTTCATTTTTATTTTCTGCATTTTGCGGATATTTTTACACATGTTAAAATTTAAAATGTTCAAATAATAAATTTGTTTCAAAAATAAACAAATTAATTTTTTTTCAAAATTTAGTAATGTTTTTATTTTTTTTAGAAAATCTTTTAAGTTTCTTAATTTTTAAATGTTCAAATTTGAAAATATTCAATGAATAAATTTGTTCAAAACTAAAAATTGTTCATTTTTTAAAATATTTTTCAAAATTTAGTAATATTTTTATATTTTGACAAATGTTCAAACTGAAATTTGTTAAAATCTAAAAATTATTCAGTTTTCGAAAAAATTCATGAAAATTTTGAATTAAGAAATATTCATTTATTGAAAGCAAAAAGGAGAGGATTTGTTACTGGGCCATTTTCGGGAGTGGACATGGACACCATTAGGGGTAGGCGACTCTAGCGTTGTCGCCGCCTTCTACAACCTGACCTCCGCGACGATGTCCAGTTCTGCCGTTGGAGGAGGAGGTGATCGCGGCCGCGATCGAGCAGTGTGAACTTGTCGAGCTCAGATGCTGGGAGGGCCCCAGCACACTGCTAAGGGCCTCCGTGTATTCGACCGGCGGTGCGTCTAGCAGTCGCGGGCCGCCGTTGAAGCAGAAGGCCATGGAGTCGGCGCCGCACACTCCCATGCACTAGGATGTGCACTGGGCGCCATGGTACGACGTGACGTCCTCCTACAACCACCACCTCCACCGTCGCAGGGCCCTTCGCCGCAGGTGGCGTGGCCCTTAACCTGGTCATCGTCATCGTTGTCCTACGACCTCACCGGTGACAGCGAGAACGAGGAGTAGGCTCCAACGGTGAGGAAGCCCTAATCGGATGGCTTTTTATAGTTATTTTTATTTATTTCTAGCGCGCGATTCAAACGAACGAGGGGGCGGATAAGGCCCATTTCCCCAAGGGGGCGGATAAGGCCCATTTCCTTTCCACGGACGGACTAAATCGGACACGATTTAGTTCCAAAATGCATCGGTCGTTAGAGATGCCCTTAAATGGACCAAATAGGACACGGTTTAATCCCAAAATGTGTTTGAGTCGTTGGAGATGCCTTGTATCGCAAACTGGCTCGGATCTGAAAGACAGATTGCATGCTCGTGATATCAGGCTACGTGACACCGACGCTCCATATCGCTGCTCTCCATATAATAGTTCTTTTGTACTTTTTACATTGGCTGTACATTATTCTAATTTTCTATTGTTGAGACAATCCATCTGCCCTTACCGGACATTCTGACAACAATACTTAACATCTCGAACAAACAAACAGAAAAGATATCACCAAACATAACATTCAGATATCTTGCAATCCTCAACGAACACAAAACAGAACAGTAACCTAGTGCTATAGTTGATAATAAAGACAAGTAGTTTAACAGGAAATCGCTTGGAGTCTCGAGATATGCAGTTTCTGATTTTTTTTCTTAAACAAGATATCTGAGTTCTAAAACACCACTCGTCATATAAACAATTTTTCAATGTTCTATTCCACACAGGAGGCATTGGTTTTGCTGTTACTGTCTGCTCCCTTGTCTCGCAGATACCGGCCAAGCGAACTCCATTTTTCCACCATATAAAGGAAAGCAAGGAAAGTTGCTGTAGATTTCAGGTAATGACCAAGTTTCCGTTCTCGAAGATACCAGCACCTGCATGAGATGAGATGAGGGTAATTAATTGTTTAATGTTTATAACAAGCAAATAATATAGGGCCATCGTGTTTCATTAAAATTTTATAACTATATAAGTAATATACACCAAACGGAATTTAAAAAATTCATCACCATGATAACAATTTGGACCCAGCAATTTAATATTTTGTATGTACTCCTCTCATCCTAAGACTGCTTGTTCAGTTCTTTCGTTTAGGAGTTATATACAGAATCATATTTATAAGTACATAATTCTGACCATGAATGATGAATCTCATAGCATCAAATTCAATGTCACAAAACTTATATACGGAATAAGCTGACAGAGATAGTACAATATATATGATCGAAATGATAAGAGAAAGTTGGGTATTAATATAGTTAAGATTTTACCATTTAGGGTTATTGGGTCTGGGATCCACATGCTTGGTAAGACGCTGGAGCAGCCACCTGTCTTTCATTCTTCTGGCTTTAGGGATATCTTTATTCATTTGTATCTCATGGAGCAGATCGACGAGTTCCTCTTTCTTACGGTCAGCTGCCAACAGACGGCTATCCCCTGACAGTGAAGGATGCTGGCCAATGCAGGATACTTAGGTTAGCATCTATGAATGAATATGCAACCCCTGTGCGAAAGCATGTTTAATTCCCTACGATAAAATTGTGCAGGGGAAAAGGAAACAGGGGAGCTCGGTGAAGAAATAACGGCAGTTGCTTAATAAATCTATAAAATAAATATACTGTGGTTATGGGTTTTTCGATTCCGTGGCGACTAGACGTCCCTAATCGAATTGAACCGATATAGTGCTTAGTACCTGGGTGCTAATTTTCGGTCCGTTGGCAGCAGAAGCGTCGGAGGAGGTAAACCGGCGAGCATAGGCGCCGCGGTTGAGCAACCCTTGCTCACTCTCAACGGCCGACCGAAGAATCACCTGGGATTCCTGGCCAGTAAGCCTCCTCGCCGCGAGACGAACCGCCGCCATGGCCATCTTCTACTGCAGCGGGGAATCGATTTGTGCTGAGTTTCTCAGGTTGCGGCGGATCTGTTCTCTCTCTGTATTATTATTAGGGTTACTCTCCTTTCTTTCGCCTTCCGAGTTCCGGACCGAATTCGAGTCTTACTCCCCCGATTCATGTCCAGTTTTCGGCCCACGGACGAAAAGCATTACGTGCCCGCAACAAGGCCCACGGTTTGTTCTACCCAATTCAGTCCTTTTCTTTTTGAGAAACACTAACGCTCACAAACACACACATACAGACACCGCTATGAACGTACGCACGTAAACCCTACCCCTATGAGCACCTCCGAAGACTGGTCCGACATATCTTGAGGTTGACGAAGTCACCACAAGCGCCTCGCTGTTGACGGGCACGTCACCTACCACTGAAAGCATAGCGTGATCATCCATGTCAAGTTTAGGACTTAAACCTGAGTGTGCTGGTTTCACCACAAGGAACCAACCAGTTGCGTTAGACCCACTTCACTACCCAATTCAGTCTGTTCGGATAGTTTCGGCATGTTTGTTTTTCCAAAAAAATTGAGCTTTGATGGGGTAAATTATGAGCTTTGTGCCTCATGAAAACCTAAGATCTCCTTGAATACAAACCCATGTAAGCAAAAGGAAAACAACGCAGCTCAAACTAAGTGGTCAGTCATTACGAGCAAAAGGAAAATTCTAGGAGACTGGCCAAACTAAGTGGTCAGTCATTACGAGCAATCAAATAACAAAGTTAATGGTGAGCTACCAGAGGATCATATAGTTTCGATTTATAATCTATATGTTGGGGTTTTATTGGAGAGTGCTTTATATGAGGCCCTTCTGTTTATCCATCATATTGTGTGATTTGATGTGCCTCTCCAGGTGTCTCGTTCATGCTTTGAACTCCCCGGCGAGTAGGTTTCCACATATGTTGGACCGTGCCATCCACTTCATAGCACCCTCCGGCTAGATAACATGCTGTACATAGTCCGTCCACACAGCTGAGGTAAGTGACACTTTTTGTAACGGAGATGAAGGAACAATATTCACTAGTGTAGAATTGGATTGAGCTGGTTGAGCCATATTTGGATTAGGAGTGAGGTTGAGATTGTAGGTGACTCTATGGGGACTATGCCCGAAATCCCTCGCTAAGAACGAACACAATATTTTGATCATTAAGGCTGGCTCCTCCGCCATGGTGGAGAAAATTGTGTAAGTGGTCCGGCTCGATCGGCCAAGGAAACGAACTAAAAAAAGTCTGATGTAAATGAGAAAGGTGTGGTTTGTTAAATGAGGCGGTTACAATCCTATTTATAGGAAACATTAGGTCGTTTTCGATTCATTTAGCCATCCAAACGGTCAATTTTCAATTTTTTGTGCCCACATATTGTCTAAAAAAATATTTCAGTGATTGGTTTAAACATTTTCGCCGAAACGGTCGCAAATTTTCCACTCGATACTCCCGTTACAAGTTGGGCTTTCGGGTCGTCCCATGCTTATGGATGCCCACATGTTAGACAGTTAAAAAGACGTCCTGTGGTGGGCCTCAAGCCAAGCACAACCCAAAATGCTTCTGCATTTTCCATATATCTAGGAAGACATAGTCCACTGGGAATCAGATTTATTTTTGACAAACATTCGATTTATAGTAGGTTGTGAAAGAATAAATTAAGGCCCTATTTGGAGTAAAGGAATTGTATAAGGATTTTAGAGCAAAGGAATCTTACAGGAAAACTTCTTATGGTGCTCTTTGGAACAAAAGAATAGGAAATTTGGATTCTTTTAAAATTCCTATGGGATAGGCTATTTCATAGGAACTTTGGAGGAAAACAAACATGAGATCTCACCTCATGTTTTAATCTTCCTATGTGTACAATTCCTATGTTTTTTCCCGTGTGATATCCAAACGACACTTTGGAAAATTTCCTATGGTTTTGTTTCCTGTAGGAATTCAGAAAACATAACACCTCAATTCTTATGTTTTTCCTATTCCTACGTTTTCACTTCCTGTGTTCCAAACGAGGCCTAAGTTATGGTTTCCTCTGAACTTAACTCGACTATGCCGATTGGGAAGTAGAGCAGTTGAGAACAACGCACCGTGATTTAAGTTTGTGATTGACGAACCATGTAGACTTTACCTTCTTCTCCGATTGTGGTTGTGACACAGCTAGTTAAACTGGTATGAAATATATATTATAGTACTATGTAGACTGCAGAAGTTCATGTTCCAATCTCGATGTCAATTACAGAACCACTGCAATAGTACTACTCAAACTTTTCCGGTTGATTCTAGAAGAACTGATTAAATAAAATGTAGAATATCGCTCTGTGATGTTGAACCCCACAAAAAACATCAAAGGTTTATGAACAACCGGCCTCGATTTGCGAGCTAGAGGAACAAACGACAACGATTTGTCGCAAAGTTCTTCCAAGTCGTACTTGCAAGAGAAACCTCCCCCAAATGTTCAAAAGGAGTTGAATAGACGGATTTAGTGTCTAGGGGCATGTTGTCAGTGTGTAACTTGAACGTACATAACCCCGCGGGTCTAATGCCAAGTCAGCTATGAGGGATTGCAAAGTCAAGAGCACAGAGGCGACCACATGGGAGATGCGGGGCCGAAGATGGAGGCACTGAGGGCATCTCCCACGGGCTAGCTTATTTCTCTTAAACTTTTTTTTATTAATAGATTATTATATTACAAGACGTGACTGCATATAAAAACAAAAAAGTAGCCCAAACCTAGGGCGTCCTCGTCAACGCCGCCTAGTACTCGTCCTCGTTGTCGCTGATAAGATTGATGTGCATCGGTGGGTCCTAGGGGTATGACCATGGCACCATCGGCACCCTTGGGGATGCCGGCGCCAGAGCCTGCGAAGGTAGAGGCATCCGGCTCCGGCCAGGGACACCAGTTAACCTGCATGGGTGGTGGGTGAGGTGGCGACTCCCATGCTACAGAGTACCCTCATTGGTTCTAGTTTTGGAGGTGGCAGTGGCGTCTAGTAGGCGCATAAGCGGAAGCGGCGGTACAGCCTTCCCCTCTCAGTCGTCGCGGCCTCGGGAGTCAAAGCGGCCACGATCGCTGACACGCGGGGCCCGTGTCAAAAGGGGGAGGACTTGTGCGGACGCAACGGTCAGTCCACGACAACACAAACCAGGCCCAAATTTAGCCCCCGTTTGCATCGCCACGGCCTCTGGGTTGGGTTTTTTACAGCCTCGGACATTTTCGAACGAAATCGGACAGGCGTGATATCCATTTACGTAGAGCCGTTGGAGATGCCTGAGCAAGGGAAGAGGAGACGTAGGCTACACAACAATGAGGTTTTGGTGAGTAGGAGAAAAGTGCCAGGATAATATCTTGATTTTTTAAAGGAAAAATATTAACTTTAATCGGATAAATATAGAGAATAATTCTTGAACAGTGGACAGAATCAATATTAAATATATTGTGCAGACATGGTTTTTTTTTTAAAAAAAACTTTTCCAGGCATGGTTTTAATGGACGGATGAGCAGAGAATAGGAGCTTCGGGATTCCTGGTTGTTTAGATAAAACGATATCAAATGATTACCCATTCGTTACGAAGAAACGTACTTATGGAGTCCGCCTCCACTTAAAGTACGAGAAGTCTGATCGGCGATATGTGACTACAACTCATACTGAAGGAATCCATGACCACAGTCGTTGATGGCACGATGGACGTCCCTGAAGAGGCCACGTCTTCATTTGCGGCGGTGACCATTACGCGCGGCGGTGTCCGCTGAGTTCGCCGAGGCGCGGCCACAGAGGAGCTGCGAGCTCGCCGCCGGGGTCTAGGGACCTCTCGTGGAAGCGTGCCTTGACCCCAGAGGTTCTTAGCGTCGCCACCGATCATCTGGTTCCATCAGAGCATGCCGGAGATGACCGGAGAGGGAAGCTCGTACGGAACCGGAGGAAGTCGCCGTCGATGTCGATGCTATCGCGGGTGTGGTCCAAAATTGAGGCGGGTTTGAGCATATTGGATCTGAAGGGAGGCTATAGGATGAAATTGCAAGAGCGGGCGACCTTCATATCTCATGGAAACACGGCGAGGCACGCCAAGAAGTACGGGGACTCGAAGCAGGCTCAGATAAGATATGCGGCACCATCGCAGCCGACGAGAAGCGCCACGAGACGGCCTACACCAAGATCATGGAGAAGCTCTTTGAGGTGTGGCCTTCGCCACCATGATGAGGAAGAAGGTCACAATGCCTGCCCACCTTATGTACGATGGGCAGGAGGACAACCTGTTCGAGCAGTTCAGCGCGGTGGCGCAGCGGCTGGGCGTCTACACCGCCATGGACTATGCCGACATCCTCGATCGAGTTCTTGGTCCAGAGGTGGAACGTCGCTGGTCTTACTGGGCTGTCCGGGGAAGGGATGCGCGGTCAGGATTTCCTCTGCTCACTGGGACCGAGGTTCAGGAAGCTGGAGGAGCGAGCACAAGGGAGGGAGAAGCAGTTGCCAGTTGTTCCCTTCAGCTGGATCTATGGCCGACAAGTGCAACTTTGAGTGCCATTGCAAGACAAGCATACGAACAGCTTTTTTTTCTGTTATTTTTAAAATATGTAGTAGTATTATTTTTTCTTGTATGAACACGCCTACATTGCACATAGAATTGCCAAGTTGCCAACAAAGCTTGAAGTAACATAAGGATTTGTCTAGATATATTTTCTTTTTTCACAAAATTGAGACACTTATTTGTGGACGGAGTGAGTACAACCGGAAATGTGTATTATTTTGTTTCAGATGCAGTCAAATTTGGAATACTGAGTTTTTTATTTAAAATCTTTAAACCATATGAGTTGACTGGCTTTCGCGACGAAAAAACTGTTTTAGGCCACCACTGATAGCTCTAGACCGGAAACAAGAAATAGAGCCTTGGTGCCATTGTATGATGATTTACTTAGTAGGGTGTTTCTCATCTGTACTCCTGTACGAAATAAAATTTCTGGTATATTTTTGTGCTGTTATAGCAGGATAGATCGAAAGTTAGCTGTTGTGAGCTGGTCCATGCTTGCTATGTAGAGTTGTCTTTGAAATGTTTGGCCTCTCTCGCTTGAATCAGCTCATGCGTTCCTTGCCCACCTCCGCATGGGTCATACTTGTCGTGTGACTGCAAGTGAACCAGTCAACCAGCGGGTTATTGTCAGGACCGGAAACCTGTCTAAGGAAGTGCGGAAGCAATATTCAGTTAAGTACAGGTTTCGTGCCGTTTGATGGGTCAGCAAAAGATAAAAAAGTCATTTGCTGTCTGATGGGTCAGCAAAAGATAAACCTTGCGCTGGCACGGTCATAAGGAAAGAAGAAAGGATAGATGGCTTGCATTTTTTATAATATTGGGGGGTTTTAGGGCTCTAGGTACATTAAGGCAATTTACTGAGGTGTTTCAGGAGTAGAGATGTTAGAGCATCTCCACCGGCACCCTCCAAATTCGTGTCCGGCACCCTCCAAATTCGTGTCCTAATTGGGGGTGCCGTACATGTGTTCGTCCATGTTTTTGATACAGCCCACATCGGCGCATCCCAAAGCCCCACCCCCCAATCTCCATTTGAGCAATGGATCGAACACCTCACGGTCGCATGAACCGCCGCCGGTCCGCAGCATTTCAATATCATCCCCACCCCTTTCGGCTAACCCTATCGCGGCGGCCGGCGCACATGGCACCTCGCAGCCGACCACCAGGCCGAGGTGGCAGCGGCGGCTGCGGACAGTGCAGATCTTCGTCGTTGTCACCTTCACCTTCGGCCCCCCTCTCCAACTCGTCGATTTCGAGTTTGTCGTGTCGGTGTTCCAACCGCCGACAACGAGACTGTGCCTGTCGCATAAGTTCTCCGGTGCGATGGGGGACGCGCCCGACGGGCTGGCCCTCGTCGAGGCTAGCCATGTCCACGGCCGTCACTTCGCCAAGCTAGTGCACGAGGACGGCCACCCCAACCTGGGCCGCGTGTGGATGACCTTCACGGATCAGTACGACGTTGACATCGACCGCTTCCTCGTGTTTGAGTTCGATGGCGAGGACGAACTCGTTGTGAAGACTTCTGACGGCACCTAGTGCCGGCGTACATATCGGAACTGCGACGAGTCAGAATCTGATGACGACTCCGGCTTGAAACCTAGTTATGTTAGTCTGTTCTAGTTATGTTAGTTTGCTCTTTTGTTCCATGTCAATCTGATGCGAATAATGTGAATCCGTGGCAGCACGTGTTTATGTGAATCTATGTATATTTGTTCTTGTCCCGCCTTGGGTTTGGGTTTCGTGAGGCCGATGGGCGGCATGGTGGCGGAAGGAGAGGAGCTCGCAGCGGCGGTGCAAGTTTTTTTGGAAAATGGAGGGAAAGTTGGGAATTTGGGCGTCGGGCGCCATTATTATGACGTGTCGCTTCGCTCTGCGCCCGACCGGAAAATGGGCAGAGCGTTATTGCAAGCAGTGATGACAAATGAGCCGCCGTCTCGTCGCCTTGTCATTAAACGTGGCGCAACTGCCTCCTGCCAAGGCTAAGTTAACACGGGTGCGGGACGATGTCTATCACGGGCGGGCCAACCCTGTCAGAAGCATGTCCGCCCCCTTGTCTAGCACCCACGGGAGGGTCTCCAAATTTTGAGGGCTCTTGGGGGTGCCGAACATGCTTTTGCTCGGGGCGAGGCATTGGGGGTGCCGCTAGTGGCCTTTTTTGGCGTCCGGACCTCCAATGGGCCTTTGGGCGGTCGTTTGGAGGGTGCTGGTGGAGATGCTCTTATATTGTTTGTCTACAGGAGTAGAGCATTCTCAGGACTTCTTGTGGGAGCTTTCTGATGAATCGTCGTTCTATTGTGTAGACCCTCTCATCCTTGGGGGTGTGCGGAGTGTGTAGAGTCTGTGGACTTGAGTGAATTATGTTCCAGCTGAGGATAATGTCTGGCTAATCCATGAATTTACATAGCACCACACATACCACTTGTATCTGTCTTTCATTTAGTATAACACAAAATTTGAAAGCAGGTACCGTAGTTCTTAACGCGCCGTAGAATGTCCACTTAGAGATGAATATAGATCTCCATATCTATACCGATGTCCCTCTCGACAAGGAAAGTAAGAAACCACGGAAACATAGGTGTTGTGCAAGTTATAGTTCAATTATAAACCAATGGTCCCAGATTCTGAATTTCTGCACGTTTCTTTTGTGAATGAACGAAAAATATCAGCAGGTTTGCCGTAAGTACACCTCTCTTCAGTGCAAAGAGCGGCAGAGTAAAGCTTGAGTAACCTCAACAAATTACACCCCTGAATCTGGAAAAGCTAAAGGTGGGGAAGGGGAGATCTACAGTCTTTTTTCTTATGTATACGATCTTACAAGACGATCATCCACATGGGGTCAAGGTCCAACAGAAGAAATGGCAATTATCAACTATAGAAAATTCATCGAAAGGAGGCTATAAGTCTTATCTGCTGGTAGCTACACTACTGGTCCTAAATCTGACGTTTCTACACCGTCCCAACTTGCCGATAGCTTCTTGTGCCTTCCCTTGCAGAAGGTCCACATAAACGGATGCTAGCAATGCCCTAGGGTTGTTGGGCAACAATGCAAAACCACGGCTCACCATATAGCTGGCCTGCTCAAGCTCTCCCTGCACTGCTGCAGTCATGCCTAGGTCAACATACACAACACCACAGGCTTCCTCGGGCTTGACAGACACCGAATACTGTGTTTCTTCTGAGGTGAGTTTTGTGACAGCCGGAGTTACCGAGTCTTCACCGTCGATGTCTTTCTCAACAGGGGCCTTTTCATGATTCTCGACGCTGTAGGGCAACTCAATATCATTGACATCTCTCAAATAAACAGTCAACTGCTCAGCAGCCTCCTTTGGCCTATTCAGCGCACACAATGCTTCAGCTGCATATACATGGCCAAGGATTAAGTACATTCTCGAGCATTCCGAAAGCTGCATCAGCGACCTAGCAGAAGATAAAGCTTTCAACAGATTCTCAAGACACAATTCAATGAAAGCCAGGTCCCCCAGGATGGCTTGTCGAATTTTGAGGTTATCTTTTCTACAGATGTCATCCTAGATAGAAAGAGAGCTCTGCATAGTGGCATTCAAGCTTGCTGCTCCCTTTTGTTCTCCATTTGCATTAGTTGTCGAACCAGAAGGTACTTTGGACTCCACACTCACTGTGTTCTTGTGGCCTGAACTTTTCTGGGGTTGTGCTCCTTGGCTGCAATCCTCTGCATCTGATGCAATCTCCAACTGTTTCTTCTCAGCAGCATCCACTAGTAGTTGGGCGTTGAGTAGACACTGTCGAGCAAATTTAAGTGATATTAAATTTCCTTGTTCATTTGAACTCCCAGACTCTGAATAATGACTTGCTGAGTTCACCGGACTGATAACTAAATGCCGCCATTTCCCTGACCCCACAACATGAATTTCAATCTCATCATTGCATGGAGTAGCACCTCTTGCAGTAAGGAGGCCCTTTTCTATAGCTAGCAGGCAGTACAAAACGGAGCCAAAAGAAAACAACGAGCTGCTAACAGTGGCATAGCTGCTAACAACGAGCTGCTAACAGTAGCACCTCAGCAAAACGGAGCCAAAAGAGGGGTCGCTGGTACAAGAGCGGCATAGCTTCACGAAAACAACGAGCTGCTAACAGTGGCTTAGCACACATCAAATGTTGGATGTCACAGTTGTATGATATAAGACAAGATCTATCTTGTGATAATGCAGACAGCTTCAACGATTTCTCTGAACGAAGAGATAAGCTATATTTCAGTGCTTTGCTGAAGCACAATATTGACGTATGGTAGGATCTCTGCTGGTGGAGTATACAACCAAGATTGTTGTAGAACATGGCTAGCATCACTGGTTCAGTCCGATTATTGGGTGTGCTCAACAGCTTCACAGCTTTCCGATAATTTCCTCGAGCATACTCCAGCTGGGACTTCAAGAGAAGCTCTGTTGATGAATCCCTACCACGTGCCATGTTCATTAGAACTTTGAGTTCTCGCTTAGCAACCTTCAGGTTCCTTGTGAGAAGTAAAAGCCGGACCTTGTAAATTTGTAGTCTAACTTCCAAATCAGCAGCAGTGGCAGCAATATCAGCTGATGCCCTCGAGAACTCATTTAATATAGGTCTGCCCAAGTGATTTCCACCATCCAAAGTAGAGTAAAACGATTCAAACTCCAGTGTATCATCTGAGAAACTTCCGACTGAAAGAATCTCAGATCCAGCAGCAGTATTGGAATCAGAATCTGGAGGTGTGCTACTTCTTGTAATAGGTTTCAGTTGACCAGATTGCTGCTGAAACTGTGCTAGTAATTTCACTGTGGTTCGCTGTATTAGTAGCCATCCAAATTATCTTTCCAAGTATTGAATGACATCCTATAAAACATAGAGATGAACAAAGCTCCATCTAGACAAAAATCAAAATGCAGGAACTTTGGAAAGAAATAAGGCTAACACGTGCCATAGACTGCCGTGCAAGTTGAAATCCCAACTAAATCTGACAGTGCTAAGCTTGAGAATACTAATGCACGTGAAATCAAAGGAGACGACGATAATTTCAATTCTATGTAATACAATCTAACAGACAAAGCGAAGTCCATGATCAGCCATTCTCGGATTCGCTTGCTTCTATCAAGCTTTATCATGTATCAGCAATAATTCCATAACAAGGTATTGCCATACTGGCAGTACCAGTAAAGTTTACATTTATGAAAAATGCATGTTATGTAAGGGGATAAATACTCGGTGAAGCATATGGGGACAAAGTAGGAAACATTGATCATATTACATTATAGTAATAAAATTCGCATGTTATTTTGCAATGTCATATCCAAGAAAACCAATAGTTTACTGCCATGCCATGTTGCTGCGTCAATAGGAAAATATTATAAGCCCACAAAGGATGCTTTCAAAGAAGTTCCTAGTTTCAATGGCGCCAGTCATAGCTGTCAAGTGCAGGTTGTACTGCGGTTAAGGAAAAAAAAACTTACCGCAGCTTTCGATGCATCTTGCACAGCTAAGGTAATATCCAATAGGAGAAAACATACATGAAGAGCAGTTGTCTGCAGCAGTGAAAATGTAATTATTAGCAGAATGTAAGCAACATTTAGCTGACTAAGCAACAACATACCTCATCAATTGGTTCGATGTTTCAGTACAATGGCTCCAAAGCCGACAGTGCAGATTCATAATCATGAAGATGATAAAGGATAAGAGCCTACAAATTTATTCAGTTCACAATCATATCCGTCAGCATGGCTTCAGCTAAAGCTTGCACTGGCAAAAACATAACTTCAAAAAAGAAACCACTGACTAGAAATCCTAATCATCAAATAATTTACACAACTGAAACAAGAGAACATACAGTGTTGAATGTTATTATGGTTGTGTCAAACTCATCTCCATAGGCTGTCGCATTATGAGCAGCAGAAATCAACGGTACAATGCCACTGCCTCTTGGATTACTATTGTTTCCTACCCCATTGGTAGAATCAGCTTGTTCTTAGATGCACAGGCAAGTTCATCACTTCGTTTCTGAATGCATGTATTAGCACAACATTAGAATTCCTGCAAATTGTGAAATCTGAAATCAAAAGCAGTAACATAGTAGACATGGCAACTCCACAATGGCAGATGTGTACAGACAAACGCCAGAGGATTAGCATATGTCAATGAACAAAAATGAGATGATTCATTTCAATATAAATTTGATGTCTCTCAAAAAAGAAGTATAGCATCATTTAGCACCAAGAGATCGAAATAAGAGGTTGAGATATAGCTACTTCAACATTGTATCACATGTGTAGGCATGCAAAACAGTTAAATATTGGTTACTTGTGGCATTTGATAAACAAACAGGCAATTCTGTAGACAAAATATTGTTTCATTGAACCGCATTGCTACGAGTTCTATCCCTACTAATTTGAACTATCAAATGATCGAACAAAGGCAAGTTGTTTTCAGAGCCCATTAACCAATATGGATGAATTGCAGCAGTAGACCGACTATTCCAGCCAGTCTCTACTTGTAAGTTATACCACTATGTTACACCAAATATTATAATCCAAGATACATCAAATGTAACTGCCAAATTTCGAAGCAACTTGCATGCACACAGATTTGAAGCCTTTGACCATGCAGCAGTAGGAATTTGGGTTCTTGATTCACGAAAGCGGCAAATGAAAATCATGAACCATACATCATTGAATCCTCAAATACAACAACATTTTCTTGGTCAAGCTTTGTGCAACGGAACCAACATGATTGAAGGACAAGGAGTAGGAATAACAAATTTATGAACCATTCAGAATAAAAATACATAAATTTGGTCTAAACATATGCAACAAAAGCAATGATAAATATATCGGAATGCTTATCAAGTATTCCCTCCGTTCCTAAATGTAAAACCTTTTAGGTGTTCAACAATGTTGTCTAGATTCGGACTAGAATGAGTGTACATATACACTAAAGCGTGTCAAGATACATGTGTATACATATGAATATGGAAAAAGCCTAAAACAACTTATATGGTGGAACCGAGGGAGTACCATTTACTATTGTCAATCAATGGTCGACAAAACCACATTAGGTCACATCCATTTTATGCAAAAGTGCACAACCCTTGTTTTGTGTACCAATGCATATCACGATTCACGCCTAAAATTCTTGAGTAGAAAGGAATATTCTATCTCTGGTGACAAAAAGTCATATTCAAACCAAGTCTACAGGCAAAAAAATCAACCTTCAAAAAGTTGCTAATTCCATTTCGAACTATCAAAGGTTCATGATTTACAATCCCAACAGCATCTACACATGAAAACCGAAGAAGATTTCGAATGTACCAGAGAAACTCAAAGGTGGTTTCAACCGTGGTTGTCGATTCAGACTTTAAATGTAGAGCACACAGCACTTCTGTACCAGAACCACTAAAAGGTTTCGACTGCGGTTGTCAATTCAGACTTACATGTACAGCACAAAGCACTGCTCATAAAAGATATGTTTCCACTACCAAGTCTGAATAGAAAAACCAGTTTGCTGATTTACTAACCTTAACACTCCCTAGAATTTCAATCAGCTTCTTTGGATCAGGACAACCATCCAAAAACGATTCTGCGATGGCCATATTATGAAGAACCTGAAAATTTCACCGTGACATTAGATGCAACAACAAAACATGACTAACTATCATTCTTCCTTGGGAGACAATACAATCAGTTTGCTTAATTTCCAGCTCAATGGCGGAGCACCATGCATTGTGTCCAGGTCGGCCATGCCGAGCACAAACAGGGAATGGAAGGGCGGTTCAAAAACCTGGTATGTGCAAACCAGGTTCAAAACGGGTTACCTGGCTTGCACAAGCACAGAATATACACACACAAGAACGTGCAAACACAGAACAGTTGCATAAGACCGAACATCGCATTAGTATGTGCAAACTTCCCCATGACCAGGTTCAAAAACCATCAAGCAGGTGCAAACTAATATCAGCACCAAAATCTAACGAGGTCGAAAGCAATGACTAGTTTCTTCCGACTGAGACTGTCGTCTAAGGAGCTCCGGCAAAATTCCAAAACTGCTCAGACAAAGGTCAATGAACCACGCCAGACAAAGTCGTTATGGCGGGTCAGCCTTCCCTTCCAGCATCTCCTTGTTGTTCGCCGTCCACGGGATCTCATCGGGGATCTTCTCCTTCCTTGTTAGGTCCTGGAGTCCATCGATGTCCTGCAAAGGCATTGGATAGACAACTCAATGCAGTTTTTTAATAAAACTAGATGTGTAGTTACATCATCAGCCGGTTATGGCAAGCAGGTTTACCTTAACCTCAACATCCATAATGCTGGTAGCGGCGTCCAACATCGGCAGGTCCCGGAGCCAATCAATGCCGTCCTCCTGCAAAGGCAATGGATAGACAACTAATACCGGATGCAGAGTTCTTCTGAAACGCACAACTACATACTGTAGTATTTAAAGTAGAATGTATACGGGCAAGCTGGTTTACCTTTACCTCCTCAGATTTAATCATCTCCAACAGAGATATCACAGGTCCTCCAGCAAACATCACTACATAACAGGCACACTTATAACAGAGAGAGAATAGAGCCATCAGACACTCTCGTGCATTCCCATCCAACTCTAGAACATACACGTCAACTATAGGGCAGATAGTCTCCGGTGCGCTAGACACCGTTTCGGACGGGATGATGAAAGTGAGCACTGCAAAAGGGGCGGCGAGCCAGGCAAGGAGTGCCGCCTTCTCGTCCGCGTCGAGTTTCAAGAACCACTTGATGGTCTGGAGCACCATCGACACCTTCTTCGACATGTGGAGTGTGTACTGCATCAGGAACAAGGTAGGGCCCTACAAGCAGAGAAAAGATTCAGAAGCGCTACAGACACATTTCGTCGAACACCTACTGTACGAGGCTAGAAGTAGAGATGGAGATACCTTAAGCACAGGCGCTGATTGGCCGAACAGGACGAGGCGAGCGTTCCGGATAGTTGCGTCACTGGTGTGGAGGATGCGCTTCCCGGCGATTGCCTTAGCCGCCTGTCCACGCTGCTGTGCGCGTAGGAAGTAGACCATAGCGACGGCCCGGGCCTCACCGTGCATGGTGCGGATGCGGGCGTGCATGGCGCGTAGGTAGCAGGAGAGAGCGGCTCGGGCCTCACCGTGGATGGTGCTGATGCGGCCGTGGATGGCGCGGAGGAAGTCGGCGAGAGCGGCCCGGGCGCGCGCGCGCGCCGCCGCGACGGCGTCACACACCAGCCGCCGCGGCAGCGAGGCGGGGAGCTTGCCGTCTCCATGCAGGGGCTTCCCCGCAGCAGCTTGACGCTGGGCGCGGAGCAAGTACGCGGCTGCGCCCTGGGCGGCCTCGACGCGGAAGGCGGCCAGCGCGTCCCCGAGGAGCCCCCGGGGCGGGGCTGGGTGGTGGGGAGCGGCAGGGGCGAGGAGCGGCGGGGAGTGGTGGCGGGGAGCGGCGGAGGCGCGCGCGGCGGCGGCGGCGGCTCGGCTGCGGAGGCGCAGCAGCGCGAGGAGGCCGTGGTGGCGATTCGCCATGCGAGAAGGCGGTGGGGAATTGCTGCGGTGGGGAGAAGTGAATTGGGGAGGTTTTTCTATTGTTTTGTGGTGGATGGTTTTGTGCTGGACAGTTTTGTGCGAGGGGAGGAGACTCGTGTGAAGCCTGAGGCAGCTAAGCCTCCTATACATGACGAAGACCACCGTCTTCTCAGCCGCCGGTGAGCAACGCCATGCCGAGGGCTGAGACGCCGGTGAGCTTGGTCACTGCATGCCATCACAAGCTACTATGTGGCTTTGTGGGGGGGAGCAAGATAAGAAGAGGCTCTGGTTTGGAGGGGAGAAAGAAGAAGAAGACCAAGCTCTGGTTCACAGAAGCTTGCTTTGCTTGAGAGAAGAAGAAGAAGAGGAAGAAGAACTGACAGGAGAGGCCCTCCACACTACTACTTATAACACTGAAGCTAGCGGCTAGAGCGGGGCAACAGCTAAATTTCTCCATTCAGATTCAGGTAACGACGTTCAGATAAAGAACAAGGAAGCAACCGCTATAGCTCAAAACAGCTTCCTTCCGTGCGACGACTTTGCAAATGAAAATTGTTTTATCCACCAAGAGCATCTCGAGAATGTGCTCGACGCCCACCTACGTGTCCGCTTCAACAGAGGCCGCTCAATCAAAACATACAAGAACGTGACAAAAACTCAAGCAAAAGGTTTCAATTTTTCTTTCAATAGTAAATCTAAACTAAACCTAACTCAACTCCTCATCCATGGCTCTCTGGAAGCCATGAGTGTCGCCGGTAGCATCGTCCCACGATAGCGACGGAAACCTCCACTCTCGCGGCAATAAGGCTCCTTCGTCACCTCCTTAAAGACATGGTTGCGGGGTGGGGAAACCTCCCCAACACCTCGTGAATGACGATGTCGCCTCATCTCCGCGGCTTGGCGTCGAGGGTTGCTCATCTTTCACCTTGCAGTGGTAACAAGCGCAAGTGGACAATGCTCTTGTTGATAGCGGGCTGACAACATCGTGTTACATTGTCCACCATTTATCCATACACCTTCCAATGAAGTCGACATCTAACTATGTTGGATTAGATGCGTCATCTACGCATTGAAGTCGGTGTTGCGCTTGTGTGTGACAACTTTTTACACCGTCGTGGGATGGACATGGTGCCAACGTTAGTGTTACATGTTGGAAGACACAAGGATGGTGTTTTTCCTCGCATAAACCTCAGCTGCAATGAGGTAAGTGTTTGCGTCACTCTGTTCGACCCAAACACGCACATGCATGTGGCGATCGACCAAAGCCATTCTTGTTTTCACCGGAGAAGAAACACCTAACGTCACTGCTTTGTGGTCCCGGTAACGGATGACCCAACAAGTAAGTCTGTGCGGGTGCTCTATAACGCCAGTATAATTCCGGTTTGAGCTAAGCTGTGACCGTGACGCAGATCCGAATACACCGACCTGTCGCTGACGCTGGATACCTCCGTTCTAACAGTGTTTTTGTTGTTGAGAATATTACTCCAGAACAGATAATACGAAGCACTGGTTAACGCGATGCTATAACCCGTCCTCACGCTAACTCATGGACCCGGGAGTCTGCACGTGAAAATAGTTATTACACTGTGTTTAGGTGTTGGAAAGATGACTTGGAATTACCAATTTGAGATTGTCATTCCAGTCTTCCAGAGCCTGTTGTTTAGAGTGGTTTTGGTATTCGCAGTGGAAACTCGTTTCAACTCCACACACACGCCATCCCCGCAAAACATACCGGTTCGAGCTGGTCCGCTGATTATCTCTTCTCCGACAGGGAGCCGAGAAGAGGTTTAGAACCCTTTCAAATTACGGTCATGATTTGACGACAGCCTTAGGTATATTTCCTGAAAAAGATTGTCCGTCCGGGGGTTTTGATGATGGGAAATATATCTATGTGAAAAGATGGAAACGGTGAAGTCCGCCTAGAGCTCCCGTGTGCCCCTAGGGGCTAGGGCCTAGGCACGGGTGACCCTGGGTCGCATCCTCTGGTCTTCGTGTTGGTGAAAAATTGGTCCCCACGGATTTTTATTATTTTTGAAGAATATTTCTTAACAACTGTTCTAAAATAATATAGACATCAGAAAACAAGAACTTTCACTAGTCCCAGAAAATATCTTAAAATACTAAAAAAATGTATAACACTTATATAAAGTATGCATAAAACAATCAAAAATTATGTACACAATTTGAACCCGTATCACCACATTAGAGTTGTCATAAGAAGTGACCGTGACCAGATTCAAATAGAAGGTGCCGTGCGGCAGACCAACTCGAACGCCTGTATTTGTTTTTCTGTAAATGAATAAGCAACTTTTGGCTTCTCCAACACGTTATCGAACGTGGCCCACGCTTGATTCAAAACCAACTGATGCCACCAGAGGGAACGAAGGGAGTAAACAGTAGTGCCTCTTTTTCTCCCGCAATGAACCATATCATAGAATTGTGTATTTTGTAATTCGGTACTTCCTTCACAGCATTTACTTTGATTATTTCTAACAACTAGTATACGTGCAGATGCACCCGCACGTCTCATAATTTACTGTATCATCTTTAGAATGAAGTCAAAATGGTGCATAATAGACGAGGGACTTTAATACAGGGTTACTTGCCTGAACAACAGGGGTAGTAGCACTACCTGCGGTGCCAATTCATTGTAATTCCACCAATCGACAGTGTAAACATGTGCTATGCTACTACTGGTGTGCAGTGCCAGTGCACGACGACGGTCCCGATGAACCACCGGGCGATTGAAGATGGTGCACATGCATGGTGCCATGGTGGCGTTCATCATCCTGGGCGTCTCGATCGGCATGTACGCGGCGGCGTTCAAGTTCCACAACCTGGCCGTGGCGCCCGATCACAGGACTCGTGAGCGTGCCGGTTGCCTCCGGGGAGTCGAACGGGCGACGCCGGGCGGGAGGAACGCGCGCCACATATCCAGTCGGTGCGGGACACGGACACTCGAGGCGGAGGTGCGGAGCTCGGTGGCCGTCCGCTCCTCGACGCCGAAGAAGGGCTGGACGGGGATGACGCCGGCGAGACGGACGCTCTTGAACGTCCGCGGCGTAGCGTCTCGCGACGTACGTGGTGCACGATGTTCCCGCCGGCGAGGAGAGGCGTCGAGCGGGACAGACACTGTTGAACGTCCGCGGCGTAGGCGACGAAGGGCGTCAGCGGGGTGAGGTTCGAGGTGATATGTACGTCACGAAGCTGGCGTCATTGCGGCCGGACTGGCACCCCAGGCCGTACATGCGCCGGCGTGCCAGGGAGGATGCCCACCGATCGACTGCTTCAGCTTCTGCCTGCTAGGGCCGGTGACACGTAACGACATATATATTGCAACAGATCCTCACCAAGAGGAGGTCACATGACTGCATTTGTGGTTCGTGCGCGCATAGATACGTGTGGAAGGCCGATGACGGGAAGGAGAAGATGGAGAAGGACTGGAGTCACTGCAGCAGCACCGAGGCGAGGAGGTTCCTGGCGTTCTGCGAGGGTGTGGAGATGGCGCCCACGACGACGATCGGGAGCACGAACCATGCCTCGCGGGATCCCAGCCACGCCGGCAGCAGCCAGCACCACAACTCAGCCGACGGACCTGACCGTCGAGTTAACGAACCTTTACTAGTTTTGCCGGCCGGTGGTAATCACAACAAAATTGAAAATGTGAAAACGATCTGGTTCATTGATTAATATTAAACGGTCCAGATTTAAACTATCAACCCAAGTTTTCTCTTTTAATTCTAGTGTAGACCAAGAGAATCCATTACAACAATATATATTAGTATTATGATACTTTTGTTCATCAGCAAAAACTTATAGTACTAACTATTTTCGAAAACATATTTATCTATAACCCGTCTTAATAACACAGAGCATTCTCTAACCTTTTCCCCCTATACGTTTATTCAAATCCTCATAACAAAATCAGGCTCCAAAAGGACCTCCCATCGACTAAAAATGGACACCTTTTGTCCATGCACTCCAAAGCCTTTAACCTTTTGACTTTTTGAGAGCGGACGCTTGGTCCACATGACATGACAGTTAACTAGAGCAATTCTTGTCCACGAGGGCTCTCCTTACTCCATCCCCTTCGACTATCGGTCGTTGCTCTCATCCTAGTCGATGGCACCACCACCACATCCTATCTTTCTCCGCTGGATCCGTTTCAGAAGTCATTGAAATCGGCGAGTGAACCCAAGGGCTGTCGCCGATCTCCACAAATCGTGCGCTACCAGGATTAGGGTCGCCCATTGGCTCTCGCAATCCGTGCCACGATGGACACCAAGAGAGCATGCCAGGCGTTCGGTAGATTAGGAGATCGGGTCATCCTCCTCCCCTTTCTCTTGAGTTCTTTGGCGTTGTTGGTGGAGACCCCCGACCTCCGAGTTTGGAGGGGTGTCGAGTTCGACAAAGCTGCAACTTGAAGAAAAATATATGGTCGTCACTGATTGCCGCCAGGCCTACAAGGAGGCCAATTCAACCTCTGATATGGAGGCACCTCCTCAAGACGTCGTCTACGCTCAACACTCTCCACTCCCCCCAAGTTGTTTTGTCGCCGGCAGCAGGTAAATTAGTTGGCGATGTGGCTCCGGGTGTGGTGGCGGAGAAAGGTTAAAGAAATGAGTGTTTTCCCTTTATGGACATTTATTCTAGTTTATCGCACCAAGTTGTGCATTTCTTTTCTCTTTAACCTTGAACTTGAACATTTTATGTCTTAATGCAGTGTCTTGAGGGTTCCTTGGAAGCCACTCGACAGTCGACGGCGACAACAAGGAGTGGCCTAGTGGTGCATCGGCCCATGCGTGTGTTTGAACTTTGAAGGCATGGTTGTGTGTCCCGCGATGTGCTACTGATAGATGTCCCGCAAAGGAATGACTTGTGGGCCAGCCGTACGTCAACCACCACTATCTATTCGCTAGTACAGTAGATTCCTTTGCCCATCAGCTCCAGTAGCGACGGTGACGTGGTGTAGGCTGAGCCCATAATAAGAGGAACGGGAAACTATCTACTGCAGAGGGACGTAAATGCATGTCCTTCGTCCGTTGTACATCCGACGGTACCAGCTCGAATCAGTGGAAACGTAGCCTGCTACTTGGTTGGTAACAGAACAAGCGGCCCATGAGGCACAGGCAGAAGCTGGGTCGCTAGGAGAAAAGGGCTCAGACACAGAAAAAAGCGCGAGGATGGCCGAAAGTCGGAGATTGCCGAAGCTTACCTGCTCTGTTGCAGATGTGTTTGTTCATCTAATCATCTCCAGATATTCTCAAAAAAAAAAATCTAATCATCTCCAGTAAGTCTCAGCGATCTGAAAATAATGGGTAATAACCTTACTTTCTCATGCCATTTCACATGAATTGATCAAGCTTCCACCACCAGATTGATTTGGGATTTCATCAAGATTTCCTTTTCATGAAAAAAGAGGCTGGTTGCACTTGGTTGCACTTCATTTTTGTTCAAATAACCTGCAATTTTTACATGCAAACTCATCGGGCACTTATCCAGCAGTCAAAGCAAGCATTGTAGAAGGGCATGCTCTCAAATTGATAACATTAGTAATATCCTGTCAACACCGGTTATATGCTCTCAAATTGAAAATCTAAGATCACGACAGCACAATGATCACAGTACACAAAACTTCATTCATTCACACTATATTTTGTAAAAATTCCACTTCACATTAATATACAAGCTGAACATAAAATCCAGTCACATTATTCCCTCAACTCCACTGAAATCAGATGATTGCAACACTACTCATTGGAGAGTACACTCAATTCACATCAATTACAATCACAATTTGGCATTTGGTTTGTCTCTGTGTAATCTATCTTGCTGTCCGTTGCTTCGCTGCTGTTTCTGCAGAACTGAAACTGAAAACACCTGTATAGAAAAACAAGTCAAGCAGTAGACGAGGGCAAAAGTAGTCGTGCGAGAAGGCGGTGTTGGCTTATCTTCTGTCGAGTATTGGAGGCGTATGCGAGGCGTGGTCCGTGGCTCAAAGGTCTCGAAGGCTCCAGGGCGTCGAGACCATGTAGGAAACAGGCTCACTTCGCAGCCTCCACAGCTCAGCAACACCCTCAAAGGAGCGGGAGCGGCTAGCTCCGCCTCCTCGTCAGATAGCCGGCGTCGTGCGCCCTGACGGAGCAGCTGCTGGTCTTTCCCATCCCGCCGTCGTAGCTAACCCTAGGTCGTCTCGTTCCCACTGACCGATGACGATAGCTGGAGAAAGGAGAGAAGGATGGCCAGCTTCCGACTGGGCCTCATGGGCTGTTTGTTTTGTTGTTTGTTTTGTTTCCAGCCGAGCGAAATAGGTAGCCGGCTGTATGGTTCACGGAACGACGTCGGATGTGCATCGAATGGATCACGGGCGTTTACGTCCCTCTGCAGTAGTTGGACCTAAGTCAGAGGATCTCGTTCCCATAATAAAGTCAGTGAAGTGGGCACTGCAGTTGGTACCAATACCATACCGAGGCGCGGCGGAAATTAGTTTTTCTCGTCGAGTGTAATCTCCCAAGTCAAAACGAAATAGGAGAACTTGCATGTGTCATAATGAACTTAAAAAGTTAATCCTTGTACCGATCAAAGACTTTTTTTTTTACAAATATGACCTCTGTTGAACGGATTTGTCAAAAATAACCCTCTCTAAAAATCATTGTCAAAACTAGCTTGGCGGGAGCACAGAAAGGCGACACGTAGCACTTCCCTACACACCGGATGACGGAAGGATTGTACCACGGGCGGAAAGATCATCCCGCCAAGGCAGTTGGATGGAGGTATGGGCCCAAGGCTAAGCAAACAGAGTTTAGTTATAAAAAAATTAGACCCCCACATGAGGGTATAAAGAATAAGCGGATAGGAAAGAGAGAAAGACATACACATGCAAACTTTTATTATCTCTCCACTCTACATGCATAGAACTACCATACTTCTCTCTCCCCAAAGTAAGACAACGCGCTAGGGCCGCCACTTTTGACAATGATTTTTAGAAGGGGTTATTTCTAATAAACCTGTTTGATATTTGCAAAAGGAAATCCAGATCTTGAGATACCGCTGGACAATTTGCTGACACGGGCGCTCACGCCCTGGGAGTACATGACTAGATTCATTTGGGATTTGGAAATAGTTTTCCATGTTTGACTCTAGCGAGCCCGAGGTCTGAGGAGATTTAAATATGATTGGCTTGAGGAGAGCGGAAGTGCACTCCAAACGCAACGGACAAAGTGCCCACAAGTCAGTGAGTGCATCTTAACAGGTCATGCGTCGCGGATAACTGCTGAAGAGTCAGCATTTGCCACTTGCCACCATACCGAGGCGCGAGATCGTGCTGCAACTGCAAGCCACCACAGCAGAGGCACCAACCTTTCATTTTATTTGTCCTAAATAGCCGTTTGGCAAAAAAAGTTCCCCGCTGATGACTTTTAAGATATATATATATATAAGTAAATATATTTTACTTGGAAATATTGCAATATAGACATAATTATGTATGAAGGAAAGAAATGTAAACTTGTAATTTTCCATGATACTGACATAATTAAGTAGTCAAACACGTGAGGGCATTTGAATTTTGCATGCAGCTAAGCTGCACAGCAGCAAAACCTGTGTGGTTCTTTAAAAGGGAAAACAGCAAAGCCGTGAAGCCCTAGTGAGATTTTGGTTTTCTTCGGTCCGCTGGCTTACGACTTTTTTTGATCCGCTGGCGTGAACTTCACGGTCTAGTGCGCTTAAAGAACATGTCGGGTTCAGTCTGCATTTGCTTAGACTAGTTGAGCCGCCTTGGCGTGTTCAGTGCAAAACCCGTAGTTGGACCACGGTTTGCTGTTTTTTCCGGTCGGCCAGCGTGAAGGGTCCACTGTGCTTAAAGAACCGATTGAGGCGTTATTCCAGTTTTTTCGTGGTTTAACTGACGGTTCGGTCCGATTTTGTAAACTGTGCGGGTGCGGTTCATGGCGAGTGGGGAATCGATGGTTCCATATGATGCATGAAATAGTGGTCGCAGCGATGAGGTATGTTCATGGGTACTCCAGATTCAGGTTGTCACCGGTGGTTCGGTCAAATTTATAAAACTATGCGGGTGAGGTTCAAGACGAGGGGGGAATCGACGGTCGTGTGTGTCAATCATTTTGTTGCCGAAATGTTAATTACATAATAAAATATACAATATTCGATGTGATGTGCTCCAGGTTGATGATGTACCCAACGCGTGGGGCCAGACGTCAAGGGAGCAATGAAGAAATTGTAGAGAAATTGAACCTATTAGTACATCTTTTTTCCATCATAAATCCTATGTTCCTGTCAATTTCAGAGAATTGTTTTTTTGAAGAGAGGGGAAAAGGAGGAGAGGGAATACGTGTCTGCTCCTCTGCCGGCGGAACTCAGCGGCTTGAGGCACAAAATCCACCATCCATTTGAATCCAAACTGATGACTTGGTCGTTGTTCCTCACGCGGACAAGGCAGAGCTCTGTCGCCGGCGAGCTCCACCGGAGCTCATGTCACTCCTGCTTCGACGGCCTCCTCGCCCTCCGCTTAGCTCTGACGCAACCCCTGCAGCCCCTCCTCAACCGAGCGTCTGTGCTACTAGTAGTTCTGTAGCCGTCGCCAACGGGCACAAAGCAGTGGGCGTTATCAAGCTCCAGCTCTAGGTAGCTCTCTGCCGTCTCCCTTTCCCATGGCGGCGCCGGCGACAGAGCTCTGCCCGGGAAAACTGCCCTGGAGCTCCCTTTCCTTGTGCGTGTGAGGAAGAGCAACCGAGTCAATTGTGGTTGGACTGCTGCTGCTCGTTGGATTCGAATGAATGGTGGACTTTATGCCTCAAGGCACTGGGTGCCGGCCGTCTGAAAGACCCACGCCACGACCATGGCTTGGTCGCTGAGGTCTTATCCCCCCCGTCTCCAGCATGACAGGGTGACGATAGAATTGATGAACGTGGTGCCTTCACTCTTCAGGACGGTGCTTGCAAAGAAATCCATTTGACGGGCGGCCCCACCTGTCAGTGAGATTACGATAAATAGACTTAATTTACAGGGTCAAAGTCTGCTCAGTCAGCATGCCGAGTCATGATTGTGACCGGTTCCTTCATCCTTACCAACTTTTGTGACCTACGATCAACATTATGTGAGGTTAGTAGTGATTATCGCGGACACTCACCAATGGTGCATATATATTTATAACTTGAAACAAATCATCTCAAAATTCATATTCAAATCACATTCATTTTCAAAATCTTAAAAACGCCTACAAGAATTCTGTTCTATGTGTCTGATGAAGAGAATGACATAGACTTTAATAATGTGAACAAGCCAACACACATGACTTATTTCAGCCATTTTCACTTAAGCTTAACATGTCAAACACACATTTAAGAATGATAGTTTTAGTTAAGTTTCTTCCCAAGTACCATTAATGACTGAAAATATGCCAATTTTTCATATAGGACAAAATATAAGGTAAAGACGATCTCCTGAAAGTTGTTGGGCAAAAGTGGTCTAACACTTTTGTCCGTTTTGCCTTTGAGTAATGTAGAAGACACAAACATCTGTTGCCAATCAGATTCCAATTTTTTTCTAAAAAAAAAGATTCAGATTTTTTCTCAATATATAATCACATTTAACTTAACTCTGTATAAATCTTAACTAAATATAAAATCTTATACGTATCCTTTTTTATTGTAATGTACTTGCTCTCTCTGGTACCATCGCGGCCGTTGTGTGCGCTCATGCGTGTGCCTGGGCTGTTGTCGCCTTCTTCCACCACACTCAGTGCCAAGGTGCTACAGTCGTCGATGGGAAGCTTGCGAGAAGCCATCGACGCAACAATCTACAACCACATCCGCGTCCCCGCTCTCGATGGTCCAAACTAATTTTGGACACGGGGCGAGTTAATTAATAAACATATTTATATCAAAAAAATATAGTTAAATATAACATAATTTAATTATATATTACGACCTTATAATATATACTCTCTTTTTTACCACAAATTATATCTTCTCAATATATAATCACATATAACTTAACTCAATATAAATCTTAACTAAATCTTATATGTATCTTCTTTTATTGTAATGTACGTTAAATATAAATTGTAATAATTACATTGCTTCTCATTTATTGCGTATAATGAATAAATAATTATCCTTAATACTTGTGAGATATATATATTGACTATACTCTAAAAATATCTTAATACCGGTTTGTATCATATCAACTTAGAAGGAAATTTGTAGAAAAATCTAGAGTATGTAGCTTGACTTTGTCGAAAAAGTTGCTCTGTGTTAAATAACAACCTCACAATACGTGTATTTTATGTACTTGATATTAGAACATAAACATTTAAGCTAAACACTAATGATCAATTTTTCTTATAAATTTCATAACTTTTGTATTCATATGATTTAGCGGTTAGGCTCATCGAAATGTCTTTGCTATATTTAGTTCACACAACTTCTCATGTAACTTTTTCAAATAGAAAGGAGTGCATACTATTAAAACAGAAAACAATAGTTATGATCTTTTGGGCTCCCACTTAAGAGAGATTAACTGTCTAATTGAATTTGCCAATTCCAACCAGATCCTATTTTTTTACCAGGAAGATCAGCTGGTTTTTCCCTATCTGATATAATACGGTTTGTCTTCACACATGTTTTGTTATACATATATCCTCGTACTTAGCAAATAAAATTTATACGAATTAGCACTTTCTATGATATAATATATATATGATGATCGTGATAATAATTTTTTTGGATTCTATACTCTCCAGTACCATGGTGATTGTCATGATTCCCTGATGTCACCGTGCGGTGGGAATGAGTCCCCGATCAACATTCCGTGAGTTTAGTAGTGATTAAAGGACTTATCATGGACAAATTCACTGACCAATGGTGCATATATTTATAAGTTGAAACAAATCATCTCAAAATTCATATTCAAATCACATTAATTTTAAAAATCTTAAAAACGCCTACACGAATTCCGTACTACGTGTCTGATGAAGAGAATGACATAGACTTTAGTAATGTGAACAAGCCAACACGTATCTGATAAAGGATGAGCAAACATCTGCTGCCAATCAGATTGAGATTTTTCTGAAATTCAAAATCCCTGTTTCCAAAAAGCCCTGTCCCTATAAATTCGGCGATGCAAATGAGATGACGTCGGCGGTCGCCATGTACAAAGCAAGAAGAAGAAAAGCATAAGAAACACCACCGTGGCACGCCGCCGCTCGTCCTGCGTTGCACGAATGTTTCGACTGGTACCGCTGTAGCAGTCATCCTCGGCGGACGTTGAGCACGTCGTAGACGGTGACCGGTGGCATACCGCTGCGGCATCTTGGCGAAGGGGACGTTGAGCACGCCGCAGACGGTGAATGGTGGCAGACCCGGGAGCGCGCCGCCGCTAGGTGCCATCAGAACGGAGTTGCTCTGTGGCGTCGATGACCGGCTGTCCAGCTCGGTGGATGAATGATGATCGACAACACAACAGCATCAGCGCGTCCAGGTCCAGTACAGCCTGACCGCCGGCGTCCAGAAACGGCACCATATCCTGCTGCGCCTGGCCTGGAGGTCGCCGTAGAAAGCATGGTTCTTGTCCAGTTGCTGGCCGGACTTGAAGCCGGTGTAGAGACGGAGCGCCAGAGCGAGTGGTACTTGGCGTTGCACGCAGAGAGAGCGTCCAGGCGTGCGCCGGTAACCAAGGAAAGATGTGACCAGTGCCTGCAGTGGCTTCACTGGTTCCCTCGTCGTCAACCTTGCCAACCCCCTCGATCGAGTCTTGACTCTTGATGCGATGCTGTGCGCCATGGGCGGCTGGGCCTGCTCTGTCCAGCAGTTGCTTGTTTTATGATGAATGGAAAGCTTCATGTATAAGCTTGTCCGGAAATACTACTAGTTGAATCAATCTGCAACCACGCGAGAGCGAGAGGGGAGGAATTTCGACGAGATATATAAGCCTTCTTCTTAGCCAGGATCAAGCAAGTTCATGTATGTCAGGTTCAGTCCTGGATGTATGAGTATCGACCTAGAGGTCTGAATCCAGCAAAGCTCCTCGCTGGCACACACAGTTCGGCAGCACTGAACACACCGTCTGTAAGCAAAAGAGAGAGTGAAGGGCGACTCCTCGACCTACACTACACTACTCGCGCGAGTAGCCGTAGGTGCTCAAATCTTCAGTATTAGGTGTCGAGATTCAGTTTCAGGCTCTCTGTTAGCAATTCCATTCTTCAGGGTTTAGTGTAGCTGAACTTTGACGCGTTTGTGTGATCAACTCCATCATTGTAGAATCACTTGCACTGTTTCATAATAAATAGAGAAAAGGTGTAACACCCCGGCACACCCCCGGACCAGGCCCACAGATCAACACTAGTCTTTTCTGCACACTTTGTCCTCACTCATGCGCATCCGGGATGGACTTCCCAGTCGGTCACCCATCTTCAAATCACGATGAGCTTCTAGAAAATAAGTTGCAACTTGTTGATATGAGTATTCTATCAATACTATTAAGCTGTGAGCCAGGATCTCACAAAAAGGCAGCCAGTTGAACGCTGGACGACCGCCAAGTACGGAACGACAAAAACTCATCCCTCCCGTGGCGCATCCACTACACCACGTACTTGATTCGGAGGCACTAAAAAGTGCCTCAGAGAAGTGCCTTAAAAAGTTTTTGAAGATAAAAAAAAAATAGTGCTAGATTTACTCCGTTGGCAAAGGTCTTTTGAGACATTTTTAGATAATGCCACAAAAGACAACCTGGTGCTTCTCAGTACTGTTCGGATGACAACAAGCATAGTACCGCTGGAAAACAACAGCCATAGTACCGCTGGTTCCCAGCGGTAGTACCGCTGCAAATGAAAATGTAGATAACGGTCACTTTTCAGAGGTCCTATTTACGGGGATCTTCTTCCCCATTGAACCCCAACTCTTGAGCTCGGTTTTCCCCTCCATTGTTGACTCTCTTGAGCTTGCTTATCTCACTCTCCCTCCAATGATTCTTGCTCCTTCTTGGGTGAAAAGAGAGAATATATCTAGATTTACCATTCCTCTAATCAATCTCTCCTCTATATGAGTGGGATTTGAGCCTAATAGATCGTAGTAAATCAATGATTACTATTGTTTTCAGTTTTAATATTATGTACTCATTTCTACTTGAGAAAGTTAAATGAGAAGTTGTATGGACTAAATATAGCAAACACATTTTGATGAGCCTAATAGATCAATTCATATGAATGCAAAAGTTGTGAAATCTATAAAAAAAACTTGATCAATAGTGGTTAGTTTAAATATTTATGTTTAAATATCAAGTACATAAAATGCACCTGTTGTGGGGTTGTTATTTAACACAATGCAACTTTTTTACAAAGTCAAGCTATATACTCTATTGTGTTAAATAGCATAAATGTGTCAAGATATTTCCTCATAAGTTAGCAGCCTCCCGACCGCCATAGAGGCGCGGCCGGAGAGAGGGGCAGGGGGTGCGTACGGAGGGAGGGGACGCGGTGGGTGCGGAGGACACACGGGCGGCGGCGGCGGGGAGAGGCGGGCGCTGTGGTCTGGTTGTTGCAGGCCATTGGGGTTCAGATATTTATGACGAAAGGGAATCAGTGGATTATATTTTATCCCCTTTCCTCGTGTTTCTCTTTTTCTCCTCTTTCCCCTTGTTTCTCATTGCTACATGAGAAATTAAAACAAAAACAATAACGCTGGAAATTCACATAAAACATGGGGATTTCTCCCGTCTAAAAAACATATGGATTTGAGTTTTCATCTTTTTTATGAACATGGGTGGTCCCAGAGGGATCTAGAAGGTTTGATTCATAGCGGTGTCATTATACAAGGACGACCAAAAAAAGATAGAAATTTACAAACAGATCCTGGCAATTTGCGAAGATGGCCCTAAAGTTAAAGTGGAGTCGTCGTCGTCGGGTCCAGCTCCAAATCCACCGCATGGGAACTCCATGAAACAACCAGACACATCGCCGTCGGGAACAAGAACACTAGAGGATAAGAGTCGGGAGCCAACTCCATCATATAAGAGGGGCCCCATGCCGACACATCAGCTTGGAGGTTGTTAATCGCCTCTCAGAGATAATGTTGATAGCAAAGCCAAGCAACTGTCTTTAAGATAGAATTTATATGGGCATCACATACTAATTTAGAGATGTTATTTTACTTACAAAGGGACACTCCACGCAATATAGAATTAAGAATTAACAGAGTATAGCCTTAAACTTAATAACATGAAGTTAAACTAGCAATATACTAGCTCTAGGCAAGAATATCTTGGTTGTCACAAGACACCAATAGCAACTATGATGGTAAGAACCAAAGTGGGTCACAAGTTTTGTTGTCACAAGACATCAATACCAACTAAGAAGGTAAAAATCAAACTGGGTTACAAGTTTTGTTCCAGAACGGTTTCCAGCTCGACAAACCGGCCAAAAACCCGGCTTGCCGCTAGGGTTCACCTTACACGCCGATAGAAAACTTCAGCCCATGACCAACTCTTAGCTTCGTGTTTAATACTAGCCACCCTTTACCATGTTCTTTTAAAAAAAGCTTAACCTTTCCTAAAAAAGAGAGACTAGCTAACCTTCTTCGTAGGAGTCGCATCCATCAATCTCTCCGAATCAGACCCACACATACCCAAATACAAAAACAGAACTTATTTGCCTCACTTAAACTATATTTTGTACTTTTCCTGTTCGGAAAAGGATGTCACTTAAATGGATTTATGTAACACTAAAATCTGTCTATGCACGTCCATTTTTATGACATCCTTTTTCAGACAGAGTGAGTATATGCTTAAGACAAAATTTTGATAAAATTCTGTAATAGACATGCATAAAATGGAATATCGTTTTTGCATTCCTAACGCACACTTCCCCTTCGTCATATAAAGAGCCACATACGGAACAAGCACACTAAATTGCATCCTTATAAATTTGACACTGAAAGATTAAACATTTTACAATACGGAACACAGAGATATAATACAGTCTGATGCATGTGTAACTTTCTGGTATGAAATAATTTTGTTTGTACATAACCACCGGCAACGCACAATGTACTATACTAGTCTAATTATTTTGTTATGCTACTCCTTCCTTTTATATATGGACTATGCTAATAAGGCACGTGCCCCAGATTAGTTATCCGTGGGCACGAAAAGAATATGGTAACCGAGCAATGCATGCATGCAACCACGTAGATTCTTTTTATATTTTAGACTTTAAAATGTTTTATTTCTTAAACCGTAAATCAAAATTCAAATCCATTTTTACGGTTAGCTTTATCGCGATGGGATCTTCAAAACTAAATCCCGTCTTGATATGTTTTGACAACTTTTTTCTGACCCAAGTTACCAGATTGTTGGCACTTAGTTACCAATTATTGTCATGTTGATTACGAGGTTAAAATCAAATGGTTGCATGTTTATTTGAACTTCTCTACTATTCTCTACGCATCAAGCGTAATCCTTTCAAGATGATATTACATATTCTTAAGTGTTTAGAACACTTAGAATGGATCAAGTACTCACTATCTAAACGTGTAAATCATGGATATGACAATAAATATGTAAAAATTATCTGATAACAATGTATTATTTGAATGGTAATTGTTAACTAGTAATATGGCAACTACGACAAACTACGGTAGAAAAAAAAGTTCGTTAAAACATATTAAGATGGGATCTTATTTTGAAGTTCTCGTCGATTAGAACACAACGGTGAAAACAAATCGTCGATCGAATTAACGGTTTAAGAGATAATTTATTTTAAATTTTCGTTTGTGGAAAATATACCTTTCATGCATGTATGATGTTGGTCTCGCTCCCTTATAGGGAAGATTCCTAACATGCACATGCCGGACATAAGAGTTCCTTAGGGCACGGATGCTAGATACATAAATCGTTTATATATATAAGGGCACTGTCCGTAATTTGTTTTTTGAAGAATCATTAATTATTTGTATTTGTGCACGAATCGTAAAGCATGTTGGACGTATGAGATAAGAGGAGGACATCCTCTTATTCGTGGAGTTGCATTTTTCCCATCATTCAATTTCAGCATATGTGCATAGACCTCGATTCACTTATTTGTAGCGTGCATATACGATTCTGTTTCACGGTCGCCTTAACCTTACTCGATCGGCTTCTGGCACGTTTGCTCACTCGAGCCTGTCAATGGAGACGCCGCCGCAGAAGACGTCCGTGAGCGCTGTGGTGGACTCTAGCGCAGCCTTGAGAAGCAACACGGCCTCCTTGTGGCCGAGGTCGACGGTGAGCTCCTCCAACGCCGAGCAGTCGGCGACCTTGAACTTCTTGAGCAGCATGATGGCCGAGATGGTGGACATGGGCTCCACGGTTAGGTCGTCCATCACCAGGTAGCTCACCACCTCCTTCACGTACCCTCTTCCGCCCCCAGCCGCCGACGCCGCCTCCTTCGCCGCCGCCGCTGCCGCGTCCTGCGCCGCCGCCTGTTCCAGCTTGCCGTGCGCGTCGCCGGGGCTCCACCGCATCTCCACGGTCATCGGCTGCCGGCACACCGGGCACGGCAGGCCGGCCACGTCCGTCACGCTCGTCGGGTTCCCGCGGCACGACGTCCCGTACACGCCGGCGCAACGGAAGTACCGCTTCGGTTGCGGGGGCGGGGGCGGCGGAGCAGGAGGGGTCGACGGCGCAGGCGCCACAAGCAAGGAGTCGTCCCCGGCGAGCAGCAGCGTGAGCGCGGCGGAAGGGAGCGCCGGGCAGAGGATCGCGTTGCGGTCTGGCGCGGCGGAGAGGAAGTAGGCGTCGTCAAGGGCCTGCGCGCCCGCGTAGAGCGAGCCGAATGAGCCCGGGACGGCGAGAGCATCGGCGTCACCAGCAGCAGCGTGCCTGGCGATGACGCGCGCGGCGAGGCCCGCGGGCACGCGGAGGAGGCCGATGAGGAAGTCCACCGCGTCCTTGCGCGCCTCCGCGTACAGCACGCGCCGCGACCGCTTGTCCACCAGCAGCTTCATCTGCGGCACCGCCGCCGCCACCGCCGTCCCCTCCTTCGCCTGCGTGCCCATGCCGGTCCGGCCGCGCACCACAGGCGAACTAACTCTTCTCTGCTCACCGACTGATGTCAGACAATGTCGATAGGAGCAACTCGCAAAGGTTTCGTGCAGCAACATGGTGCCCCGTTGCCACTACTTATACCATGGCATTTTGATTGTAAGATTTGCAAGATTAACCGGAGACTTGCAGCGCAGGGACAAGTTACAGAGTAAGATGATGCTCTTCACCAGACCATCACATGAACCAGATAGGGAGGCAAAGGATTGGTATGTTTGCAGGGCAAGTATACTTTTTCCACATGAGGTTTTCAACTTTTGATAAGATTGGACTTCACCAGGTCACCACGTTGATACAATTCAGGTAATCTCTTAGACAGGAGAAAGAAACTAATGAGAGCTGAATCAATCAAGAAACATGAATCAAGTAACCTTCGATCAGTTCAGCAGCTGTGATCGACACATACTATCAACAATTCTAGGCAAGAAAACTGAAGAGCTAGACTCATAAATTAACTGCTCATAGAACGGCAGCAATGAACTAGCGGAACTGTCACTGTGCTTATTCCAGAGATGACTGAAGGAAGCGTTCATCAGTCCAGCAGCCGTCATCAGTACCACAATTCACAGTTCCAGGCAAGACATTTAAGAGCTTTAGCATTAGATTGATTCATTAGCTGAATTAATGTACATACATGCACCAGGTATCAGAAGTACTCCGTACATGACATGGTGACAACGGTACAGCATTCCACTGCGGTTGCAGCCAACTGTTACAGCACTGGTGGGACACAAAAAAAGAAACAGCAGCAGCATGCCAGCATCTGGAGTTCGATCAGCTGCCGGCTTGATGCAGAACTCAACCTGCTAGCTACATTGGCCTAGTATAGACATGAACAAGGGGTACACTGCTAAACAGAGGCAGCCATGTGAAACTAGAACCATCTTGTGGATCCACAGATCCCCGCGCTAAGAAAGCACAAAAAAATGATGTTGCACCTGTACAGGATGAAACCTAGCTCTACCACGGCCCCAGATCATGAACCGTTGATACCATACCACTTGACCTTAATGACGAGATATGCCTAGAGTCAGACCTTGCTTCACTACCCACCCATCATTCAATCCCTCTCAGGGGCGTCTCCGGCCTCTTTCCGAGCGCTTAGGTTCCCGGCGTAGGTCCAGACCTTCTCCAGATCGCCGGCAAAGAGTTTCTCGACCTTGATCTCGTGTTTAGCTTGCAGACCGTTTTTGCTCGGTGGAGGCTGCGCTCTCCCAGGGCTGTTGCCTGCGACTGGAGTGGAGGAGCAGAAGGTTGGTGTGGCGAAGGGGGACGCGTACGGCGTGTGCTGGACCGAGAATGGGCTCGGGGAGATCTTCTTCTGGACCGGCATGCCTGCGCCACGGTTGAAGATGGACACGGTCTCTGCGGCAGCAGACTTCTTAGTGGCGTCGTCCACGTAAATCACATCATCGATCCTGGCGATGGTGTTGAATGCCAGGCTCTCCAGAACCCGCGAGTAACTCTCAAGTATGGACTGCCCAACATCCTGTGCAAGATTAGCCAGAAACAGGGTGAACATTTGTATTTACTCGAGTGGTGCAGATTTTTTTAACTGATGTTAACAGAGCAAGGTTCTAACGATAAAAAGGTGTATGCTCCAGGTCTGGCTAACATCAATTCTGAATGGTAAAATAAAAGTGCAAAAGAACCATTCCAATCACTTCAAGACCATTGTGTTCAAATGAGAAGATGTGAAGAACTACCTTGTTATACTGGATCTTGTTCATGTCAAGGGAAGTTTGTGGCAGACCAGGGTGTCGTAACCGTAAGCTCAGCAATAGACCGTCAGCTCTTTGGGACAAAACATGGCTCTTTGAATCTCCTACAAGACCCTTCACTTTTCCACCCCAAGATTTCTTTGATTTGGCTTGAGGCGATGATTTCTTTTGTCCCTTTAGTCTCCAGACATGGATGGCAGCCTCTATTCTGTTTGCTACTTCAAGTGTATGGTGCTCAGATGACAAATCTAAGCAGTCCAGGAGGCATTCAGGCGAGAACTGTTCGGCTGTTATGTATCGATAAATTATCTCCCCCAAGCAAGATCGACCACTCTGCAGAAATAAAAGGACATCATTATGGATGAAACCGATATTTTTTTTACCAACTGCTAAAAAGAATTACATTAGTGCAACAGCACTACATGCTTGAGCAAGAAAATATTGCAGCATTGTGTAAAAAAAAATATTGCAGCATTGGCTTAGAATTGCACAGCATGATTCTACCAGATTTGAGCTTGACTTGGCTATCATGACTAAATTATCTATATGCTGAAGTTCTTTACCTGCAAATTGTTGCAATTCTTCATATAGATCAACCTTATTTTCGATTGTCTACCAGACACAAGTTCTAATGGAGGAAATGCTAGATGCAAGCAACCATGATGCTAAAAACAAAGATGTCCAGGGCAAGTAAAATAGTCAGAGAACTCCTAACATGAGATGTGAGTAACCATTGAAAGACTTGCATTGCAATATCAAGAACAAAGTAATTTCACTACAGGTTTCAAGCCTCCCAAGACATGAGAGCTATGAAGTAGGATATCAATGGCAGCTTCAGTTCTTCAACATCAAAGATATACCAGACATGAATTCAATTGAACTAACTCCTCATAACTAGCATACCAGAAAGGGGAGCTATGGACTTATCATTGGAAAAAAATGCGCCGAGAATGACGCAGCTAGAGCAACAAGACTAGTTCGTGCAAATCGACAAACAGGCTCCCAACACTTATAGTGCACACCATTTCTATTGAGAACTAGTACTAGACACGAGTTAATTGAGCAGCTACATTTGCAAGCATGTAGGAGGCAAAGTGGTCCCGTTCAAATAACTCGATGCAATTGGTATTCTCTTATCAACAACTGAAGTAGTATATGCTATTCCATGGAGAGAAGAACTAGAGAAGCACGGGTGATAGCACACCAGTGAATGCATCTGCTTTGAAGTGGTTACCTTTGGCAATGACTCCAAGTACACCTCCGGGATCTCCATCTCGGCAAGCACATCGCTGTTGATGGCCATGGCGGCCTTGAGTATCTGGTTGGCGCAGTCCCTGCTCTGCTGCAGCTTCCTCCTAGCATCCTCAGGGAGCCCCTTGGGCGGCACCCGCGGGCAGGGCAGCCACCACTTGTCCTCCTGCCGCACGGACGACGGCCGCCCGCAGGACGAAGCACTGGCCGACGAGGAGGACGGGCACGGCCCGCCGGCGTCGTCGACGACGATGCCCCTGTCCACGTACCAGAACTGGGTCTCCGTGAACTCGTCGATCATAGCGAGGAGCATGGCGTCGAGCTTCCTGAGCGCGGGCAGGTTCATGTAGAGGTCGCTGCGCGGGCGCGGCACCATGACCTCGAACTGGCCGCCGCCGTCGGGGAGCTCCTGGAGCGACGGCGTGAGCTCGACGATGGAGTCGGCGACGGAGAGCAGCCACTCCATCTCCCGCGTCCACATCGCCTTCCGCGGCGCCGCCAGCGGCTCCAGCCGCCACAGCTCGCCGAACACGGTGGCTGGATAAGGAAACAAACAGACAGACATTCATGTATTTTTGGTAAGAAGAACAAGGAAGAATGCGGGTTGATTGAGCGGATGGGGGGGCGTACCGGAGAGGTTGGTGATGGCGTTGGAGACGGCGAGCGCGGTGCAGACGCCCTTGCCGCTGCCGGACATGTCCTCGCCGAGGAGGAGCTTGGCGAAGCGCTCCTTCATCATGTCGATCTCTGGCGCCGAACACAGAAAAACACAGCGAATCGAAGCTCGTGAGCGTTCAAAAAAGTAGGACGGGACAGGACACGCGCGGTGGAGTGAGATCTAAGCAAGGTGCGGTGGAACGTACCGGAGAGGTCGGAGGCGGGCTTGGAGAGGAAGAAGGCGGCGGCGGAGGTGGGGGTGGGGAGCTGGGAGGAGGAGGATGAGGCGAGGCCGCGGGAGGTGGAGGCGGAGGAGGAGGAGAAGGGGAAGCGGCGGACTCCGAGCCCGCCTCCACAGTCGCTGGAGGTCTCGGAGCCGCTGACGTCGGCGCTGGGGCTGTAGCTGCCGGAGCAGCGCTCCGAGCCCGCCTCGTCCTCCGACAGGCTCGCCATTGCGGGGGCGGCGGTGGGGAGCTAGGCGCGGCGGCGGGAGTGGTGGCGGAGGCGCATCTGGAGGAGAATGGAGGCGATGCGGATGGGGGAAAGCGACGGTAGCTCACTGATGTGATGTGGCCGCGCTCTTCTCTTTTCAACTCTTTTTTTTTTATCATGCGCGTGTCACGATGAGCAAAGCGGCAGAGATTAACCGAACCTTAGCAAAGTACGGTAAATCTTTTTCAGATCCCTTAGCAAAGCAAATATCCAAAGAATAATGTGTCGATATTTATAGGTCAAACCTATAGAGCATGAAGATATATTCTACTACAATGAATCTAATGAAGCTATAAATTGAATGTATTAATGCGGAAATCGTATTATATAATTTTGGATAAATCTGAAGTAGTTAGATTTAGTACACACCTACAGTTTTTATCAATTTTCAAATGGAGGAAGAAGATAAGAATATAAAACAGATAAATGAATATTTTTCATCAACATTGAATATTGTCGAGGCAAGATGATACCGGTTGCGCATGCTTTTGCACGAATTAAATTATACATTTGCATGAATGTCCAGGTATGCGATGATTCTTAGGGACATAAATAAGAAATACTCGTAGTACCAAACTTAGTGAGATTATTTACCAAATAGAGTGTTGATGGCACATAATAGGTGTGAAGACGAGAACGTGATCTCTGCATAACCGAGAAGCAAAGATAGAATTTATGTACACGCAAACATAAAACATTTCTATATTTTATCACCGAGGCTAGCACACACAACAGCTAGCGTAGCACTAATTACAAGTATCTCTTGAATCCTCCTCTTCATGTTGACAAGCAATGGTACGATACATCTAATTTGTACTATCCCACTTTACATTTTCACATCCCTATCAACAAATAGGTACTCACCGGCTCGTCGTGACAAACCAGTTACGCGAACCAAATCACAAAATTACACTTTGATAACCAAATTAAAGGTACCGGAAATGACAGTAGTAAACCATTAAGTGATCTTTATCTAAAATAAAAAAAACATTAAGTGATGCATGCCCTCACATAGATGGAGAAAATAAAGACGACGACTTTGTTTAAGTGAGCTTGGACAAGGAGGACCACCACGTCAGCATTATTTACTGCCACTTGGATTTGGCTGGTCACGGGTCCCACCTTTTGGAATTTGCGGTGGAGCCTATTTGTGCCTTCCGTGGAGCCTATTTGTGCTGGGCTCACTGACAGGTGGGCCCTCCCTGCGCGGGACTACTACTACTGTGCCTTGGCCCTACGTGTCGGCTTCATTGATTGTTGTCCGTGGAGATGTTGCCCTGGCGGTATCTACACTTTCTTGCGAGTACGTACATACTGGTCGAGTAAATTGGATAATACTGGATGTAAATTTTAACTCATTTTCATTTTCTCTATTTTTAATTTTCTACTCCGTACTATCCACAGAAAAAGTAAGAGGTCGAATTGCAGCGCCAAACTGGTAATTAGCACCACGTTGCATGCAGCTTTGCTTGTTCTACCACCGTAAAATCTCAGGGTGATTGAACTAGGAGCAGCACTGATCACTTATGAGTGAGTTATGACACGCACGGCGTGACGCAATGATGCGCAATTTGGGCCCGTAGCTAAGATTAATCGGACGCCGTGGGGACATGCATCATTGCCAGAGCCGCGCGCGCGTCGTCCATTGCTTATTTTTTTCTCATACATTCTCGTAAGTTGTAAGCCACGCCAGGTTTTTTATTTTTTGAAACCTCTCCTACATACGCGCACACACTCACCCTCCTACATACGCGCACACACTCACCTCTATGAACGCACACACACACACCCTACCCCCTATGAAGACCTCCGAGAGACTGAGTCGGTGGATCAGGTTTTAAGATTGACGAAGTCACTATAGACGTCTCGCTGTCGACGAGAACGTCGCCTCCCACTGAAGAATATTCGACATAAATGAGAAACATCAACGTCAAATTTGAGATTTAAACACTGGTGCGTTGGGTGTACAACCATCTTCCTAACCATCTTGTCACAGGCAAGTTCTCCACGCCAGATATTTGTATAACTAGAGGAGAGATAATGATTTAAAAAAGTGTATTTCTCTTAGATAAGAAATGATTTCTTGAAAAATAAGAGGATGCTATTTCTCTTGTCTATTACATGTCTTCTCTTACAAACACAATTGTATATGAAAATATAATTTATTCTCATAATAGTGTAACTTATACTTCTTACGTTTACTAAATGATAATGTGAATGGCTAAAAAGATGGTTGTCTTCTCTAACAATGTATATTATCCAAATCCAACAACCAATATCAGACGGCGACGTCCGCCCATTTAACTTCACTTGCTCCCACTCCTTCATTAGTGTGAGAGATCAGTACATGAATAGAAACTGGGAAAGTGTTATTCACTGCCTAATTCCACTGCTCTCTCTTCACCCTTTTTTTTTTACAAAATGCTGAAAAATACCGTGTGTACCCAATGGTGTATCTCATAAATGTGTAAATTATAAATTTACAATAATTTGTATTATGGGTTGCACAAATATATTTTTTACAAAACTTAGAGATTTAAAAACATGTACGTCCTCATTTTCATGTAGCGTAAAATATAAAGTATATCAACTTTATCTATTACACATTTCATTTCTTGAAACTTCTAAATATAACTTCGTTTTTTTTAGGAGCACTTGATCTTGGGGGTAAAAAATCTCCACTCGAAACCGAAATCTTCTTTTGTCCCATGCATGCGTCCATTTTAACTGTGCGTGTTTGTCCCATGCATGCATCCATTTTAACCGTGCGTGTTTGTCCCATCTCCCATGCATGCATCCATTTTAACTGTACGTATACTTACGCTCACTTTGTACGGATTAACTGTGCGTGTTTGTCCCCTGAAAGCAATTGAAGTGTAACAGTACTAACGACTTTGCCGGCCAACGACCTCTCTAGCCAGACAGGGCGACAACTCCCTCTATCAGTCTAGTCTAGCTATATAGCTCCAGTGTCGTGGATTTACCACATGGTTAATATATCCTCTCTCACCCATGAGAGAATCCACATGTTGGGTTTGCCCCCACAATAAGAATTAGGGTTCCGTTTGTGTTTGGTTCATTACAAAACCAGAATGCGCTGGGATCACCAACCCTCTTTTAGTCTTTTGGGTATCCACGGATATGGGTTTTTGACAATTTGATTGCTTTATTATTGACACAATGACACAATACATGATCTTTCAATAGTGACAGATCATAATATCGATGACAATGGCAGGATTGGATCAAAAGGAAATTAACCATTTATTACCCCTTGTTGACATATGTATAATTTAACCCTTTAGTAGTTTTTTTTACTACCTCTTAACACTACTCCCTCCGTTCTGAATTAATTGACTCAGATTTAGTACAACTTGAATTAAATCTGAGTCAATTAATTTAGAACGGAGAGAGTATGTTGCTGCAGAAGTCGGATGTATGTGGTATAGTCTTTAATATCGTACATTCCCGGTGTAGGAGAAAAATTGCTAGCCGCATGTATGTATAGACCAATATCGGTTCTTATTTGGTGGTGCAATGACGACTACAGCCCTCATCCTTACTCTCCATCCGAAGATTTGCTACACCTGCACCGGGAAAATGATTGTAGCACGTCAGTACATCGGCCATTAGAAGTTTGGGTGTAAATCTTATCTTCTTAATATTTATACATTCCTTTTGTTGAAGAAAGCAAAACATGTTATTTTTTTCTTATATAAAGTAGGGTGCATTCATTGGGCGAAAAATTTAAGTTCCCTATTGCTTATGTTTCTTGATTCCGGCGTACACTAACAACATCTACACAAGCAATGCATCATGCAAAACACATTACCAAATTACATGCATGTACAATATCATAGTAAGTTGTAAGGATCGAGACCTCGCCGCGGGCGGGGGGTGTAGTGTTTTTGTTTCACTGCGACTTTTCACCTACATACTCTACTGTTGATGCCTTGATGGTGTGTACCACTGGTAGGAGGTGTTATTTTTGGCACCGACATGTAGGCGCTACATATGCTTGTGCACATCAGCACATGCTTGTATATGTGCAGCTTGATAAAAGCGAGATGGATGTTCATTGGTGATGGAACACACAAACAGTACGCGTAGCTAGCCCAGCTAGCTTTCCTCTTCTTTTGAGAGTGATGTGGCCGGGGACGGATGCATGCATGATGAGCCTTTTTTATTTGTTTTAGCTGCAGGTAATTGTGAAAACAAGGAAAAAGGTTGCGATACCTGGATGGGATCCAAGAAAAGCTGGAATGATCAGAGCCAGAAGGACCGTATATATGTTGATTTGCGCCGATCCACCGGAGTATAACACTAGTACAGTATAACTTTGACTGTTAGTCTGGAGTTATCAATATATTATGGTAATCTTTCTGAGAATTGATCTGCATTTCTTTCCAAGGGACGAGAAATGATGGTCTCTCTCTGCTAGCACCCCAGATATGAGCTTGCGTTCGAACGTCGTGTGTTGGACTTGGAAGCCGAGCCTTGAAGTTGGCGATCGTTTTACGCGTTCAAAGTTGCTTGTTGCCTTATATAGGATTGATTATACGTAACGGAGACAAGGAGACGTACATTTGCTCGAATGCATCTGCAAAGGCGCCGGAGGATCCACCAGATATTGCCTGGTGCGAAGTGCGAACTCGATCGAGAGAGAAAAAAACTTCAAAAGCAGCCGACTACACGTAGAAGACCGTGCCGTGTTCTATTCTACGCTTCGATCGGGGTCTTCAGATTCTCTCTCCTTTTCCTTTTGCTCCCACGACTTTCTTTTTACCCGTATCGCATATTCTCTTCTCACTCACTGGATCCATCTCAAGACCTTGGAGTAGATACAAGATCACAATAATATATACGCTGTAAAGAACGGCCTTTGTTTGGTGATCTGTGTTGTGAAATTAAGGGCGGCAAGTCGCGACTAGTAGCTACTATGACAGACAAATCTACTTTGTGCACCTCCAATTTTATTTATAAGAAAATAAAAACAGTTGGTTGTTCATTAATTAACTTGTGTGCTTGCCAAGATCCTTGAATTTGCAACAAAAACACATGAGCAAGATAGGAATTTTTTTTTGTAACGATACACAAACAAAAAATGGTTGCATATTTAATATTTTCAGTTATGGAGTCTCCAACTTAAGTCTGAGTGGCTTGAGTCAGGATCTGTGGACATAAACCAGATGTGTACAGTACGGATCAATTTCCAGTTTGTTTCAATTTATTTAACACATAAAAACATGTATTTTTCTCGTGTGCAGATCCGTACAGAGTACGACCCATTTGCCATCTCTCAGTGGAAAGTATAATTTACAATGCAAAACCGGCCACTTTTCTGACCAGCTAAAGCATGAGGTACCCGAAGATTAAAATGTACTACGTAGTATCATATGTCACCAACATGGCACGGCACTTACAATGATGACGGGATGTGTTTAAGCAGCACGTATCCAGAGAGCACGGCACGGTTGCGCTCTTTCACCTTGGTCTGGAACTGCACTCTGCAACCATTCCATGGGATCGTGAGCATGGAAACCAGCAGCTACAGAACTGGATTAGTGCTACAGCAGAGTAACATTACCTCTGGCGGTCCAGCCACATCTCAGTGACCAGAGTCTCCCCGGGATAGACGTGCAGTAGAAACCGGCCGAAGATGTTCTGCACCGCCGCTGGATCCCCGTTGCCGAATGACTTGATCACTGCCCGGACCGCGAACCCTAGAGTGCAGAGACCGTGCAGTATTGGACGGGTGAACCTGCACAAGTTCTTCTTTTGTCAGATATGGAATTCTTCAGAAGATGAGCAGAGCTTCATGGACGGAAAGCTGGGTCCAGATCAAAGTGCCATACCCTGCAACCTGTGCAATCATAGGGTCTGAATGCAGAGGATTATAATCCCCAGATAACCTGTATAAGAGTGCCTGGATTGGAAATGAAGATGAATCAGGCTTGGCAGAACAATTAAACGTTAACCAAATTATCAATTAACTTCTTCTGCAGAAATAGAATCGGCCTTTCCTGGTGAATAAGAGAGAATCTGGACTCGTAAACGGTTGGAAGAGCAGACAGACATCATGGTACTTAGGATTATTAGCATACGATGAGCTGTTGAGCACGTAATTCACAAAACAACACAGGCACTAGTTACAGGTTACAGAGTAAAATGGTTACCATAGTTTCTCTGAGATATCAAGTGTGTCTTATATTATCAAAAATCATGAATGCTTGCACAAAGAAATAGTACAAGAAGCAGAATTAGTTAGCATGCCTGGGATTGTTGAATCGGGTCTTCATACACCGCGGTAGGTGCCGAATTTGGAATAGATATGCGAGAAATCTGGTTGGCAGGATAAGTCGTATATGAGTATGGCCGTGAAGAGTCAGAAAAACCTCCAGCACCACGCAAGAAAATAGTACTCCTGCGTTGTTAACAGGCATTGCTTACTTACAGTTTTACAGAATAAAACTGGAAGATTCGAACATTATAGCCATATCACGGACCTGTTCATGCATAACACTTCGCCAGAATCTTTGAGGCTGGTGGTAGTTTCGATCTCGAGAATAGCTGCCTTCCCTGCACATTAAATAGTGCCTCAATAAAATAATGCACAAATTTGAGTATAATCTTAGGGTTTTTTTAATTTAAATAAGAGGTTAGAGGATTTAAAGACTGTCAATGATGGTGACTCGAAACTACATAGCAACTGGAGTGTACTTTGACCAAACTCTCCTGGAGTAGTGGATGGACACTGAAAGCTGAGGGATGAATTGAAAGGTGCACTTGGTACTAGCATAGGATGAAATGGCAAGACGAGATTATTTTTCAACAGAGCGCTTAATTCGTACAATAGTAATTTACATGCACGAAGTTGAAGGCTCCATACAGCATGACAGTAGGTTGTATTTAAGGAGCTCCAATAAAATGATTTAGCTCATTATGCTTCCCTATTTCTGAGAATATGTTGTGCATTTATTGCACCCGTTGTACTTAAGAAAGCTGCAGAATTTGTATTTTCAAAATTGTAAAGACTATTGTTGGTCTGGAATGAAATGTTGGAAGACAGCACGTATTAACTTAGTCATAGTTCACCACCTGTCAAATCATCCAGATATAGCAACAGCACCAAAGCAATGATAAATTATAAAAACAGAAAACCCTAAATTCAGATTGAGAAGGCAAGGCGCACAAATCATCGAATATATATGCAATAGGAAATAAGCACATCTATTGTACCTTTGTCGTGCAAACCAGCTACCTTAACCTTATTTATAACCTGAAGAAAGAAAAGCAACATGCAATTGTTCCAATCAGTGGATGCTACATATGAGAACTCTGAAAAATGTTCCATACTAAAACCAATAACTTGTAATCTTCAGTATGTACCTCAGTACCAGACTACCAGTATACCAATGGTTGTTCCATTGATGCTGAATTAATTGATAAGAAAAGTGAACATGTTCCAACTTTTAATTTAGCAAACAACCTCAACACTAAGCTACAATATCCTCAATTCATACCTAACATGCATGCAGGAAAGTCAACGGGCTCATGTTCATAGATCCACAGGGAAGAACAATTTGATGAAGCAGTCACTAAATTCAAGCCACTTATGGGCCAGAACGACTACATAAATACTGGATCAATCAGAAAGCCCCTATATCATGCATAGCATCTTAACAAAAAAATTGAGAACAATGGTAAGCTACTTACACTAGCACATGAAGGAATTGGCTTGTAGATCTCTATGTATTGTTGACCATGCAACAAAAGGCTTTCATCGAAGCTGAAAAAAAAAAGAAAAAAAGCTAACGTACCTGTAACATAATATATCAATTCCATTACAAGATAATATGTCCACAAACTATTTTAGCTGCTAAAATCCAAAAGCATAAACTTAGTGAACTGGAAATAAGAACAAATAAAAATTGTACAAAGTAGGGGAAGTTTGCAAGCACTGAATAAACGGAAAGTAAAACTCAAAAGCAACTGCATCATGTAAGTCTTACTGAATGCCAGGCACGTTAACAATCCCACGCCCATTGCTGTTCTTGTAAGGAAATAAAGAAACAAATGTAGGAAGAGCCTGCGATGTAATATAAAGAACAAAACATGAGTTGACAAAATATTGATTTCATCATAGTTACTACTGACTAATGACAACGACTCGATCTTTCAAACATTTCATCCACAATTTATGATGACATGTAAGATGCCAGAGTAATGTGTCGATTCAAAAGTAACATGAATATGCATGTGAAAGGATGCATATTACCGAGATCAGTTGGGCTCAGAGAAGGGATAACATGAAGATGCATGTGAAAGGATACCAGATCAGCTGGGCTTAGAGAAGGGGTAACATGAGGATGCAATTTTGACTTCTTATACTTATTAGACGACAACCAGATGAATTCTGTGGATAACTTTTTTTCTCTCGAGAAAACGCAAAAAGCCTTTGCGTTTCATTTCATTGAAAAGGTGGGAGAGTTAATAATTACAATCCTCCTAAGGGGTACAGGGCCAAGGAAAGCAGCAAAAAAACTCAGTGTAAATCCTAGGTCGCCTTGGATGACTATTGACTAAACAAAATTCATCAGTACAGTTGCTTTTATTTTCTTGGCTATGCAATTGGCTTCTAAACTCTCAAGTGAATCACAGTCTCTAAGGTGTTGTCTACCAATTGGATTTTTACGGGAATCCTAGTTCCAGGGCCAGAATAAAATAAAATCACAACGCACGTTCATAGATTCATAGAGATGTGAAGCTTAATGATTTCCACTATAATGTGAATTAATTTAACACTCTTTCCCCACGAGCAGCCAGGAGAAATCTATGTGCTACTGATGGTGAAGAAGCATGGCAGGCAGCCAGACTTCTTTTGGTGCTACCAATATCTGGAGTGAGATACCGACGACATGTCCTACAGGCATCAGTATGACAAGCAGCCAGTCTTGTCTTGGTGGTAGTTCAAGCAACAATAGTTAGTGCTAGTTAGCTACTGATGGTAAAGAAGCTGGGATTGGGGCTAGTGCATTGTGGAATTGATAAATGATAATTATTCAGTCATTGAGGACATGAAAAGACAATAAATGGGGCAGTATTTTCATCTCACCATCTCAGTATCCCACGCGTTGATTTTTTCTGTCTTTATTACATGGCATACTATTATTTTTACATATGTACTCGCCGTATCACCGTATTGCTGTTTTCTGAAATTGCCGTATCCCGTATCGCCGTACCCGTGTCGCCGTATCCGTCTTGCCATATCGGTGCTACGTAGAGTATGCAGCTCCTCGTTCATCTAATTTACTTGGGACAACATGATGACAACAAGTCAACATAAGACCTAGGCTGAGTTGTCGAGCCCTAAGGTCGACACAGCTCAGCTACTCAATAATCTCAAGTCCTCACTGATAACAGTACAGAGTCTTCAAGAATTTAGTAAAATTTCTTCAATATAGTAGCATTGTCTTAGAGCTGAAATTTCCCAGCGTTTCTCCATGGAAATTGTGATTCTAGTTGCTTGGACAATTTGGACAGCAAGAAACGATTGTATCTTCAAGGAGATAAAAGCCCAATATTTATAGATGCAGCGAGAATTTTAAGGATGAGATGACTAGAAAGAAGCCCAATATTCATAACGCCGCTAGAAAAGCTTATCAGGGTTTGACAAACTGGGTACATTCTTTCATCTAGCTTTGTTAGTGCTTGTACATTCTTTTATCTGAAATTTAAGACTATAATGTTGGCAATTTCCAATTTAATGTTGACTGTAAACTGAGAAAGTGAAAGGATCACTTGCATCAATTCCCCCTCGCTCAGCTAGGAGCCATCTCACATCCTAGTCGTGTTCTACCGGAATTCAGTAAATTTGGAGTAACTATGAACTGGCAGCTTCCAATTTACTGTCGGCTGTGAACTGACAAAGTAAAAGGGCAAGAGGTTGCATCAATCCCCCCTTGCTCAACTACGAGCCGTCTGTCGCACATCACATCACAGCATGACATGCCCTGCAATGCACAGTCCCCAGAAGGCTATCTAGAATGCTAGCACAGTTCTGTAAGACAACCGACTCGATCGTACTTTTTCTTCCTCACACTCGAACTCGATGTCAACAGCCAAGACCAAAACATGGAGGGGAGGGGAGAGGACCTTAATGTGGCGCTGCCCGTCGCTGTGGTACACGAGGTGTAGCTCCTTGTCGTCGACGGCGTCCGTGCCGCAGGCGCCCACCCCGAGCGCGTACAGCGCCACGTCCCTGCAGGGAGACGAGGTGAGCACGGGGACCGATCGGATCAAGCAGAGGAAACGCGCGCGCGCAGGCGCCGTTGGGCCTATCAGGCGGTGGGCGGCTGATGGTGAGGTCCGCACCTCTCGTCGTAGGCGAAAGAGGCCTGCGCGGGGGAAGAGCGAGAACGTTAGGGGCGGATTCAGAGGAAGCGGAGGGGGGAGTGACCGGGAGGGTTGGTTACCTCGGGGAACTTGTAGGCGAGCGCGACCTCGGGGTCGATGGGCTTCGTCGCCATGGCCGTGGAGCTCCTGCTGCTGAGTCCGGTCGCCGGGGCCGGGGGGGGAGTGAGCGCTGAGCGGTGGCTGATATTAATGGAGAGGGTCGTTCAGAGGAAGAAGAGTCGTGTCGTGCAGGCAGAAGCAGAAGGTGAGGTCAAGCAAGACGGAGCAGCCGCCGAGACCTGACTGGTGGGCCAGTCAACTATTGACTTTTCAAATTTGACAATTTTTCCTCCAATTTGACATTTCATATGGCATATCATCACACAAATCGTGCCGTGAATCCACCAACAGAATACAATAAAAGAAGTCTATGTCCTCTTGCTTTGACACAGGGCGATTGAGAAACAAGAACGGCTCGCTTCGGTTGAATCGAAACAAAGGGAAAGATAAGTGGTTAATGTCCTCATTTTAGGATGTCACGGTATACTTGAGGACGTATTGTCACCGCCACCATACCATATGTCCCCGCTTTTGTCTCTAAAAGAGGAGTAGATTTAGTAAAATATGTAGGGAGGAAAACATTGACATCGCAGCCAAATAGAGCTACAATAGAGAAGATGAGGTTTAGATAGAATATCGATCTTCCAAATCTGCTTCTTCGAGAACCATCATTCCACCATCATCCTCACGCATATAAAAGGAGAGATTCATTCGTCTAATGTTAGGTTTTGTAATCTTTGTCTTGTGAACAACTCTGGTGAAGTATGCAGGGAAGAAAATAATCACAACGCCGCCAAGTCAGAATAGAGAAGAAGGGATCTATCTTTCAAAACCCGCTTTGTAGTTATCTTCTTCGAGATCCCTCATTTCAACATCATCCTCACACATAGAAAAAGAGAGATTCATCATTCTTCTAATCTTAGAATTATAAACCAATATTCGTATTTGAAACTCAATGCTTGTGTGCTTCGTCGCCATGGCCGTCGAGCTCCTGCTGCTAAGTCGGTGTGGTCGCGGGGGGGGGGGGGGGGGTGAGCGCTGAGCGGTGGCTGATATATTAATGGAGAGGGTCGGGGGAAGAATAGTCGTGTCGGGCAGGCAGAAGCGAAGAGGTCAAGCAAAGACGGAGCAGCCGCCGAGACCTGACTGGTGGGCTAGCTCGACCGGCTGACCTGGACGAACTGGAGCCAGTCAACTATTGACTTTTCAAATTTGACAAATTTTCCTCTAGTTTGACATCTCACTTGGCATATCATCACACAAATGGTGCCACGAATCCACCAACAGAATACAATAAAAGAAGTCTATGTTCTCTTGCTTTGACACAGGACGATTGAGAAACAAGAACAACACGCTTCGGTTGAATCGAAACAAAGGGAAAGATCAGTGGTTAATGTCCTCATTTCAAGACGTTGCAACAGACTTAAGGACCTACCGTCGCCGCCGCCCTACCATATGTCCTCGCTTTTGTCTCTAAAAAATAGTAGATTTCGTAAAGTATGTACGGAGGAAAACCAAACAGAGCGACAACAGAGAAGATGAGATCTCGAGAGAAGATCCATCTTCCATTATGCACTGTGATCGTCTTCTTCAAGATTCATCATGCACTCCACAAGCAACCTCACACATCGAAAATGAGAGATTCGTTTTACTAATGTTAGGTTTGTAACATTTGTCTCTAAAAAAGAGTAGATTTCGTAAAGTATGTAGGGAGGAAAACATTCACATTGCAGGCAAACAAAGCGACAATAGAGAAGATGAGATCCAGATAGAAGATCCATCTTCCAAATCTGCTTCTTCTTCGAGATCCATCATTCCACCATCATCCTCACGCATAGAAAAGGAGAGATTCATTCTTCTAATGTTAGGTTTCTAGAGTTCGATCCTAAACTATTTCTCGTGATATCTTCTTACGAAGTTTTGTTAGGGCATCTATAACCGCCTCCGGTTTAGGTGGGCAGCCCGGCAAGTAGACATCCACAGGAATTGACTTATCGATCTTTGTCTTGTGAACAACTCTCGTAAGGGAAGAAAATAATTACAACTTCCAAAACCTACTTTGTAGTTATCTTCTTCGAGATCCATCATTCCAACATCATCCTCACACATCGAAAAGAGAGATTCATCATTCTTCTAATTTTAGAATAATAAACCAAATTTGTATTTGAGCTCAATGCTTGTGTGCACTAGTAGCTGTTTTCCCCCGAGAAAAAAAAATGTTATCCCCGTGATCGTCTGTAAGGAAACAGAAATTGGACTAGACAGGCTGATGTAGCCAAGTGGATCAAGGCAGTGGATTGTGAATCCACCATGCGCGGGTTCAATTCCCGTCGTTCGCCCATCGCATTATTGCAAATTCCAAAAATGGAATTCCGGCAGATTCCAGGGGCCCCACCAAACAGCGAGAGAGCGGCGGCCGACTCTGTTTGGAGTCTCCTTCTTCCTCCTCGCGTCACCGCCAATTAAACACCACCACATTCGGAAACAACCAAACAAAATCCGGCTATAGGGCGATTCGACTCCGGCCCGCGCGCCTCCAGCTCTCTCGCTTCGCTTCTCCGATCTCTCGCCTCCGCGGCGGCCGTCACCCGTCCAAGCCCGCCGCCGCCGCTGCTGCTCAGGTCCGAGCCGCCCTAGGTAGGCTGAGGATCCACTTTCCCTTACCTCTCTTGCTTGCCTGCTGGGTACCCCCGGCCGCAGGCAACAAGACTCCACTGATCCGGTACCTCGCCTTGCCGGGAGGGACAGGCACCCCCTCCCTCCCCTAGATTTGTAGGCTGTCTCCGCCATAGGGTAGTGTGGTCATCCCCTTCTTGCTTATTAGCAGCGGATCCCATCATTTAATTGCGTTTTTGTGGAGTGAGAGCACCTGACACTAGACTGCATCCCCTCCCGTGACTACGGTTAGCATATCTTTTTTCTGAGTAGTATATCTTAGCTTGTTCTGCATCACATGAGACTATATTTTGGGTTGTATGGCTCGGCTAGTCAGTCATGGTTATCACTTCTCTCTGCCTTGTTCTGCATCCTGTACCTGCATAGATAGGTGTTCCTGATTCTCCTGCCAGTAAGGATGCATAGACAAAATCAGTCATGTTAGTTGTAGCAGCTATTTACCGACTAGTTCAGTTTGTACTGCTATCTAATTTAGCGCGCGGGGTTATGCGTGACGCCGCTTGTATCCTTACCTGCTAGCTAGCATACTGAAGTTCTTACCGGACGGCTTCTCTCTGTGGCTTCAAACTTGTACTATCACTCTTGTCATAATGTATATTTGTTTGTACTAGCACAGTAGTAAGTTACTAACTTCATGTTTTTCATCTCCTTTAGGTGCAGCGTTGTATCATTTTAAGCTTGGAAGATCACTAGGTAGGTGATCCATTGACTCAATGGGCCTGGAGGAGCAAGATGTGCAGCCAGACGGCGGTGGAAAGACCGACACCATCAAGCCACCGACTCTGGATAACGACCAGAAACCTGGCACCACCCCACGTGTATCAAACTGCAGCACCGACAGAGACTCCGGCCTCCCCCTCTGCCGGGTGTGCCACTGCGCAGAGCCCGATCTGAGAGGCGAGTCCGCTCTCGGTTTCCTTGGCATTCTACCGCCTTCTCCGTCGTGTGCCGACAAGGATTCGAGCAACGACGCCACTGCCAAGACCTCCACCAGCAAGGACGGCTCTGAAGCTCCCGCGTTCCTCGAGTTCATAAGCCCCGAGGGGGAGATATTCGTGTGTGCCACCGATGTGGAGTCGGGCACTCTGCGTCCGCAGGACGATGTCGTGACCCTAGGATGCTCTTGCAAGAACGAGCTGGCACTTGCTCACTACGCGTGCGCGCTCAAGTGGTTCGTCAGCCACGGATCCACTGTGTGCGAGATATGCGGGAATGTTGCTGCGAATGTGAGGCCTGAGGATTTCAACAAGGTCCTCGCGTCATTGAAGGATTATGAGGCTCTGAGGGAGAGGACGTCTACTGGGCAGCTGTCTTACTCGCAATATAGCGCAGATGCAGCTGTTGATCCGGTCGCCCTTGCGGCGATACGTAGACAGCGGCTTTGTGAGATATCGTCGTGGTTCAATCCTCACAATACACATGTGGTTTTCTCTCAGAGGCATAATGAAGAACTGGCAGTTAGCCCAAGTAATAATTCTGTAGAACTCGGCGTTGTGGCTGCAAGAGCAGCACAAGCAAGGCGAAGTTTGGGGGGGACTGGATTATTTGTTGCTATTGCCCTTGGTTTTGTTCTTCTTGCATGGTTTGTTGCTCCACACGTTGGCAAGGTATCTATCCTTCTTCATTCTTATTTTCTGTGTTTGCTTTAGCATTCTGAAGTTATGCCACTCTTTGTGGGCAGGATCATTCAAATTTCTTCGAGTTTTATTTCACAAGCATAGATAGACAAACCTTTTATTTATGTGTAACAAAAGTACATACAATCATTTTGGATGAACATTCAGCTGCACAACCATTCTAAGATGAACTGGTGATATTTTTAGAGGCATTCATCAGCAATTTTATTCTTGTGGTTCCTTTCAGTTTTATCTTTAGAATGTGGCATGCATCTCAAATTATCAGAATGTGGTGCGCATCTCAAAATTATGTCCACTGTACACGCAAACTTGTACTTTTCCATGTTATGATAGGCCGCTTGTTTTTCTGACATAACTGTATATAGTAAGAAATTTCAAAATTTTACGTGTGCCGTCTTTATACGTAAGTTGTGTGGTAGAGCACTGAACTCATTGTAGATCTGAAGTATGGTAGTCTGATGAAGAAAACGTAGGTGTACCTGTGACTTCATATCCTCAGGCTTTGCTCTCGTCATGCTTATCATGTGAAAATTCTTTCAGTTTTCTGTATGTGTTTGATCAGAAGTGTGATGGTTTTCCTCATTTTTTGAAATATCTGTGCAGAAAGCTGCTGCAATTAGTCTTCATATGCTTCTCGGAGGTCTATGTTCATTGACTATAATAATCTCGCTGAGATTTGTAAGTAAACTATGGTTCTCGATTTATATCGCATTTTCTTGGCATATCCCAAACTTTTGTTGCGAGCACTTACTCAGAAACAACTGATGATACTTCCTGTTTATGTGACTGACTATGGTGTAATTTCCACCATCCTCTGTATTTGCAGGTCTTTCCAAGAATCCAGTTTGGATCATTGCGATGCTGGGCAATCTTGTTTGTGTCATGGTTCCTGGTCTTTGGAGTCTGGGCTTCACGGACACGCCCTGTACGCTCTTCATGATTTCGGAGTATATCCTCTGTCATATTGAGGAATTAGGATCGCGTCACGAGGGTAGCATCCACATCAGTGTTAGGTATTGCATCCTTGTCTTCTATTCACCCCTATACCATTTGTGTATGTTCCTTACATGAAAATATTTCACGTGTATGTGCTTGATCAAGAAAACAAGGAAGGATATGGCAGTGGGTGTTAATAGTTAATCTGCCACTCATTACTGAAATAGTTTGACTACTATTCATCGTTGTAAAAAAGGAAAACAAGTAGTCCAAAATTTTTCCTGAGATTCGCATCATAGTCTTGGATCTTTCTGCAGCGTTTTCTCTGCCTAGTGGCACTATCTATCGATTCTCTATTGCTTGGACTTGAGTAGAAGCTATCTTCGATGTCTCGTACACTTCTTGGAAAAAGAATGGTTTATCTTTTTATTTATGCCTACTGCATACAAGGATATTTCAAATTATGCTTCGGGTCCTACACTCTTCACCACCTTAACTACTATATTTTTTGAGGTGAAGGTCTATTTTTCCGCGTGTGTGTTTGACATCCCTCATTTTGGCACAGACGCGAGTACCTATTCTGGCACGCAAGAAGGAGCAGTAGACGTTTGACCGGAGAATCGTGGGGACCCGGTGGCGGAGCAGGTGCATACGCCCAGCTTGTAGACAAGGTAGAAGAACACCAGGACTACATGCGTATAGTATGTCGAGGAAGATGTTATATGTAATGTAAGCTGTAGATGTGAGTTGCCAAAGCAGATGCTTGTATGTGTGAGTGTGAGCGTGTGTGTGTATATATCTACCTACCTATGTAGAGGAGGAAGAACGCGGTGGCCGTCTTTGCAGCTTATTGAGGACATTAGAGTTGCCTGTGGAGGAGGGACAAAACTTGACCAAGGCGGTGGTGAAATGGCAGCCGCCAGAACCAGGCTGGGTGAAGATAAATACTGCTGGCGCCGTGAATGATGTTGACGGAAATGGATCCGTTGGCGTGGTCGCCCTGGATTCTGCCGGGGATGTCATTGTTGGCCTGTGTGCTCGATTTGAAGGAGTCGCAGGCCCGGATTCTGTGGAGTTGTTAGCTTGCAGGGATGCTATGCTGCTGTTAAAGGAGAAGAACTATCAGCAAGTGGTGATTAAGGAGAAGAACTATCAGCAAGTGGTGATTGAGACAGATCGCCAAAACATTCAGATTTGAGGTTTACTTTGTGGGAGTTGAACCATGGTGGGTGTCTATATTTTCTGTGAGATGCGATCTCGTGTTAGTTGTTTCCAGTGTGTTCACCTTCGATATGTCAGATCAGATCAGATCATGTTATAAACTTCGATCGATCTAACCCGTGGCTTTCTGATTGACTTAGTTCAATTAGAGAAGCTCTCACCTGTATATTGAATAAATCCATTTCGAATAAAAAACCTATTGAATAAATGCCGTGAGGTGGAGTTGTAAGAAAAAAATATATTAAAACATAATGCATGGATCACATTGACGTTGACGTGCGCGGTAGGAAGACATTTCTGCTAACGAAACCTCTCTTGTACGACGTTTCTTGCCCGATTCATGTACGACACATGAATGCCCTTGCCAGTAAGCCGAGGCAATCTGTCAGTCACAACAGGTTGTCGAACAAAAATCATATAAAAAAAGTGTAGCGGGGAAATACCTGCAGGCTGATGAGCTTACAGGTAGCAAATGTAGCTAAATACTGTACTACCTCTGTTTTCTAATACTCCACCCGTTTCAAAATAAGTGTCCCCAATTTCTTAAAAAAAAGATATATCTTGACATGTTTCATGTCTAGATACATCCACTTTTAGTAAAATTTGAAACAATTATTTTAGGACACAGTGAGTGTAAGATGTGTTAACCTTTTTTCATATTCACATGTCTAAACTTGTATCTAGATATATTTTACTGTCTATATTCACTCATCTTGGTGTGTACTTAGATAATATGTGCAATAAGTAGCTAAAACAACTTCTACTGTCCATCCCAAAATAACTATCTTGAATTCATTTAAAAATGATATGTCTAAACATGAAACATGTTAAGCTACATCCACATTTAGTCAAATTTGAGACAATATTTCTATTTCGGGACGGGAGAGTATTAAAATACAGAGAGATGGAGTAGCAAAGTAGCAGATCACAACCTCTAATTTTCTCCATTTAAAAAAAAAGAAATTATTGAATAAATGTCTTGAGGTGGAGTTGTAATTTTTTTAAAAAATATTGACACAGAATGCATGTACAGTATCTCACGTGCGCGGTAGGAAGACATTTCTTCTAAAGTGTACGTAGCGCCGATGAGCTGCTATAAAATACCTGCAGCTTACAAGCAGCAAATGTAGTTTTTCGAACCTCGGCAATGCCTTTGATTGATAAAGTCGAAAAAGAGTTGGACAGTTTATAAGGAAAACCGGCCGAAAACCATACAACACAACACACCACACTGGCCCCGAGGCCACGTCCCAAAACGAGTCGACGACCATGTCACCCTAGCAACCATAGACGACACAACACGGCGGAGGCGACCTCAACGCAAGACAAAACCCGGAGCCGCCGCTCCGACATCCACGCCGGCCCCTAGGCCGCGCCCCAAACTAGCCGACGGCCATGTCGCCCTAACAACCATAGCCGACACCAAAACACGGCGGAGGCAAACTCAACGCAAGACAAAATCCGGAGCCGCCGCTCCGACATCCACGCCGACCCCAGGGTCACGCACCACCGAGCCGAAGGCGAAAACGCCGACGCCAACCACCATCACTCCACAGGTCCCTCTGGCCGATGGAACATCAAAAGCGAGGCCCCAAGAGGCAAGCGACGCGAGAGCGCCGCCCTCGCCCGATCCCACAGGATCTAGGGTTTCCCCCGAAGAACCCGGACGGAGAAGCAAGAGCACCGTCACGACGACGCCTCCAAGAAGGACACGGCGCCAGATGGCGCCGCCGTCGCCGGCCCCAGCCACCAGCCAGGGCAAGGCTTTCGCCCGACGATGCGTCGCAAACCCCACGACCGCCACACGAGGACCGGCCAGACCACCAATGCCATCCCGCACGCAGATCATCAGCCCCACGCGCCTGACGATCTGAGGCCACAAACGGAGCTAGGCGCCGGGGCCCAGAACCGCCTCCCGCGGAGCCTCCTCCTAGCTCAGCGCGATGCGAAGACCACCATCCGGGGCCGCCGCCCCGGCATCCGGGCGCCAAATCCAACCTGACAGGCACCTTCCACGGCAGAGACGACGAACGCGACGAAGAGATCGTGAAGTTCTCGCCAAAGCCGCGCGAGCTGGGCAGCGGGACCCAGCATCCAACGCGTCGCCATGCCTAGGCTCCCCGCCGCTGCGACGAAAGCCGCCGTGCAGATCATCACCGCTGCTCTAGATCGAGCAGCCACCACCACGCTCGGATCGGACACCAGCACCACCACAGACCTCCACCACAACCGCCGCCCCATGCCACCTCTGAAACAGGGCGAGAGCCAAGCACAAAGGAAGCCAAGCCCACCGGCCGACCACCCCCAAGCGCACGCGGAGGAGGACGCCACCGCCGAAGCCGGGGAACGCCGCCATGGCGCACCGCGACCACCATGCCAGCACCAGCTCGGGCCGTAGCCCGCAAGACCCAGATCGGGCCCTCTGGAACCCACGGACAGAGCAGGAGCGGCCGCAGCGACGAAGCTCGCCCCGCGACCCAGCCGGAGCACCGAAGACCGCCTCCGCCGCCGCCAGCCTGGGCGCCTTCCCGGAGCGGAGCGCCGCCCTGCACCACCGGAACCGCCGCCGTTGCTGCGCGAGAGAAGGACCTCCCCAACGCCACCATCAGGAAGCGGAGGGGGCCGCCGCCACCGCGGCTAGGGCCGGCGGCAGCGGCGGAGGAGAAGGAGGGCGAGGGGGCCGCCGCCGGCGGCTGCTAGGGTTTGGCCCCCCGGGTCGCCACACACGGGGTCGGGGACGAAGCTGTTTTTAACAGTCAGCTATGTTGGAGATTTCTCAAACGTGGAAGAGAGAGATAGATCAGCAAATGTAGTTAACTAGCAAGTAGCAGATTAATTGCAGCTAGAATGGTGGGAGCACTTGTGCCCTCCAATTTTCTCCATCTCTGATGTCTACGCGCGGCCAGCCAATTCTGTTCATGATTCAATATGAAAGAAGCTCTCCAACACCTCTCCTGTTAGTGTTACTTCTTCTGCTGCACGTACGGACCCCCAGCTACAGAAGAAAGAAGAAGCATTCTGAGCTAAAATGGTGGTCAAGACGAACACAGCTGCAACTGCAACCACTACGCGAATTGCTGCTGCTGCTGCTGCTACTACTGGCGAAAGGAATGCGCCGAGCCAGGCCCAGCCACGGCGGCGTCGACGCCGGCCTGCCGCTTCGCTGGCGGTGACGTTGTGCAACGCGCTGGAGGAGGCGATCAATACGTTCATCGACCCTCCGGCGCTGCGCCCGTCTGTGGATCCCCGCCGTGTGCTCTCCGGCAACTTCGCCCCCGTGGACGAGCTGCCGCCCACGCCGTGCCCCGTTGTCCGCGGCTGCATCCCCCGCTGCCTCGCCGGAGGAGCCTACGTCCGCAACGGGCCTAACCCGCAGCACCCCCAGCGTGGGCCGCACCACCTCTTCGACGGCGACGGCATGCTGCACTCCTTGCTCCTCCCGTCGTCGCCGTCTTCCGATCCCGTCCTGTGCTCCCGCTACGTGCAGACGTACAAGTACCTCCTGGAGCGCGACGCGGGCGAGCCTGTCTTGCCCAACTTCGTAGCCGCCTTCCACGGGGTGGCCGGGGTGGCGCGCGGCGTTGTCGCGGCGGCCAGGTTGCTGACCGGCCAGATGAGTGTGGCCAACGGCGTGGGAGTCGCCAACACCAGCCTAGCCTTCTTCGGAGGCCGTCTCTACGCGCTCGTGGAGTCCGACCTCCCGTACGCCGTGCGAGTCGACCCGGACACCGGCGAGGTGACCACCCACGGCAGGTGGGAGTGGGACGTGGGCGGCGGCATGGGCATGGGCATGCGCATGACTGCGCACCCAAAGAAGGACCCCGTCACCGGCGAGCTCTTCGCCTTCCGCTACGGCGTGGTCCCGCCATTCGTCACCTACTTCCGGTTCGACGCAGCCGGGAACAAGGCGGCCGCCGACGTGCCCATATACTCCGTGAAGCAGCCGCACCTGCTGCACGACTTCGCCGTGACGGAGCGGTACGCCATCTTCCCGGAGTCACAGATGGTGATAAAACCCATGGCCATGGTGACGGCGAACGGCGCCCCCGTCGCGGCGGACTTGGGCAAGGTGCCACGGCTCGGGGTGCTCCCCCGGTACGCCACAGAGGAGTCATCATCGTCGGAGATGCGGTGGTTCGAGGTGCCGGGCTTCAACATGATGCACTCGGTGAACGCGTGGGAGGAGGCCGGCCCCGGCGGCGAGGAGCTGGTGCTGGTGGCGCCCAACATGACGCCCATCCAACACGTGCTGGAGCGCATGGAGCTGGTCCGCGCCCGCGTCGAGATGGTGCGCATAAATCTTGGCACCGGCACCGTCGTCTCGCGCACGCCGCTCTCCGCAGAGAACCTCGAGTTCGGCGTCATCCACCCGGGTCGCCTTGGCCGGCGAAACCGGTACGGCTACTTCGGCGTGTGTGACCCCATGCCCAAGATCGGCGGGGTGGCGAAGCTGGACTTTGGCCGCGCCGGGGAGGCCGCCGGCGACGACTGCACCGTGGCTCGGCGTGACTTCGGTCCAGGGTGCTTCGCCGGGGAGCCATGCTTTGTCCCCGACGACCAAGCTGACGGCAGTGGCAACGAGGACGACGGATACGTGGTGTGCTACGTGCACGACGAGGCCAGTGGAGATAGCCGGTTCCTGGTCATGGACGCACGGTCGCCGGAGCTGGATATCGTGGCGGAAGTGCAGCTGCCCAGGCGTGTCCCTTACGGTTTCCATGGTATCTTCATCACTCAGGCCCAGCTCCGGTCACCACACTCCCATCCATGATCCATGTTGAAAATCATCGTCGGGCAATCGTCAGCAAAATCCTGCTAGTCTTATTATCCAGCCTTCCAAATTTCTAATCGTACTCTACCACTCTAATCGACAACACATACATCCGGTACATATCTTAACAGATTTGATAAATCGATCACAACTGTGTGACTGAGTGATTTTTTCTCAAGTCTCATCCACTTTAAAAAAAGTGCAAACGCAGTTGAAAAAACATATTTCTGTCTAGAAGAATTTAGTTGCACTTTTTTCTTTAAATTATAGTTACACTTTTCTAAGATGATATGAGTCTTAAAAAAATAATTTGACCGAGACATAAACACCTCCATATCTTAACAAGCAATATTTGCCATAGTTTGTGTGGAATATGTGTATAACCTACAGTTGAAATCAGATACACGGAAGTGTAGTTTTGGAGTCGAAAGCTTGTACCTGCCTATCATATTAAATACCCCGCGCGAGTTGCAACGAGTATCATAAATAAAAGATATTTGAGGCATGAAAGGTAAAAAATCTCATAAATATATAGGATTTGATTAGCCATAATAGTAAAAAGAAATATGAAATAACCTATAACAATTGATGATGTGAAAAATTAAATGGATAAAGAAATTATAATGTGAATAGCTTTCATGTATGGTGAATATCATTAATAAATATTGAATAACATGGATAAATCGATGTCTCAAATAATGGATGTTATGGTGATGACATGCATAAATTAATAGCTCAAATAAGGATGATGTGAACCCCTTAGATGTATAGATAGACTTATTTAATGCCTAATAATGAAGTTTTATCTTATAAGAGAAGTATAGATCTATATCTATACGTGAGGCGACTAAGGTTTCTTATGGTGCCTCGCTGAAAGTACCACTAAAGTTAAACAAAATTGCCCGCCACTACCCCCGTAAGTGAAATATTGTTTCATTTTTTTCATCCGTCAAAGCTCTTTTATTTCGCATGTAGCTATGGCTGGATGCTCTGACCGAGCTCTTGGGCTCGGCCTGTATATAGGTCGCGGCAAGTTCGGGCCTAGCTTAGCTTAGTCCGGCCCAATAAGCTCGTTTTTCTTTTATGAGATTTTTTGAAAGGTGTTTATAATAATTAAGGAACATAATTAGTATTACAATCAAGCATGACTTGCTTCAGCACGCAGGCTGGAGTAGAGTACAACAACACATCACTACTCCTAGTTTTGCTACTAAAGGCCGTCAAAATGTGAGCAGAAACATTTGCTGATCTCGGAGTATATTGCGCCTTGAAGCTGGGAAGTTCTGAGTTGTTTGCTATGCTTAGGCTCGCTTGAGATCTTCCCCATTTCCTGGAGTTCAACGCTGTAACCATGTTTTGACAATCGCTCTCCAAAATCAGATGGAGGTTTAGGTTCGCAGCGAGATGAATGCCTTCCAGAGCCGCCACCGCTTCCGCCTTCGATCGATCAGGCTCCATGCTGAAAGGATGATCTCACCTAGATGATTCCTCATGATCGCTCCATAATGGCCAGTTCCACCGTCAGTATTAAAGGCAACATGAATGTTGATTTTAACCGAATCTGCATCAGGTTTTGCACAATATAGAGGCAGAGAGGTTAGAGTGACAAGGTTCAGGAATTTTATTTTCACAGTTTTTACCTTTTCCTTTTCGATCACATTCGTTCCATCCATTCCTGATTTGAGTGGTGGTAGTCAGGTAATTGTGGATGAAGCTAGTTGTGCCAAAGATAGCACCATTTCGCAGGTGTCAAGCTCTCCACCAAATGAACAGAAGTTTTGATCTCATCTCACTCCATTGCGAGTTCAGAATATTGAGTACCCATTCATCTCCAGAGTTTCTTAGATCTTCTTCCTTTGGTAAGGTCCAAACCTCTCTCATGGCTTGGCATAGGGCCAAATCTTTTGTACACGACATCACTGCATGGTAAGCACATTCAGGTTCTGTACCTCACAGGGTACAGGAGGAGATTTCTTAAATCTTTTACTCCTATTTTGTTGCACAACCAGATCTAGAATTGGAAGCAAGTTTCCAGGCAAAGATCCTAATTTTTGGAGGCACATCAGCCTTCCAGACCAGGTCCCATAACTTCTCATAACTTCCTATCACCATCAAGTTGGCTGCTAGATCCAATAAGTATTGGATCTAATGGACAGGGCTAGATTGTAGGCACTTTTAGAAGAGAAACGATCTTGTTTATCAGGTTGCCAAGCTAATTAAGTGATCTTTCCCACTTATCTTTGGAATTTTAATCTTTAGGATTTCTTCAGCATCATGTTTAAAGTATCCTTGGAGTAAACCTCTTGGCGCGTGTATATGCCACCATACAAAATTCTTTGTGCGAAAATGGGGTAGTATTCTAGCTGTGCTGGTTTCCACAATTTCAGAAGTGGATTTAATTTGCCTGAGAGAGTAGTGAAGGTAGAACCAAGGGCGGACCCAGACCAAAATTTATGAGGGGGCAAAGATGTGTTAATTGGAGAAAATATCTTTTCTAAGTGGGGGCAAAACAATATTTAAGCTTGCAATTATAAGGGGGCTAAAATTTTGAGTGGAGGGAGCTGCCCCCATTGGATACACGCTGGGTCCGCCCCCGTATAAGAACCAATATTCTCGGATTCAAAAGTCTTGTTTTTTCTTACCTGAATCAGGTTCAAAACATCAAAGTTTTGCACCGAAAAATTATATTTGGCTATGTTCTCTAAACATAAAGGGGCATGTAAGATGTGTCAATGCACAGTTTTTTTACAGAGACAATGCACGGACCACGGTTAATTAGCCAGTATGCTAATGCTAAGTACGTCATTATAAAAAAAGCTAAGTGTACCAAATTTGGTCTACTCCTTGTACGCTCTAAGTATAAGTATACACATCTACGACTTTGTCTATAGTTTGCCGATTTAATTCTACATTTTGCATGTACGTATCAGATATTCAGATCGGCACCGCCGGTGGGTCGAGATCGAGCGGCGGCGGCATGGCCTTCTTCTGCTGGACGACGATCACGGAGCCCATCTCCAGCGACTCATCGGACGCGAGGATGTCCCCCACCGGGCCCATCTCGTCGCACTCGAGCCCTGCCAGTAGCCCCGCCGGCTGCCGCCCGCCATGACCGACCACGACCAGCGCGTACGCCCCGGCCATCCCGCGCAGGGCATCCACCACCTCCGCCGGCGCGCTGACCGCCTTCTCCTCGTACGACGCGAGCTCCTTCGCCACGTACTCGTGGTGGAACGCCGCCATGCAAACCTCGTCGGGATCGTCGCCGGCCGCGACGCCGGTGTCCACCGCCACGGACACTTCCCCGTCGGAATGAGAATGGTCATTGGCGCGTGCCGTCTGCCTGCTTGCGTCGTCGGCGTGGTCGTGCTTGCCACGCTGCACGAAGCGGATGACGGTGAGGCTCACGGTGTCGCTCTTGACGAGGCGGCAGGCGAAAGCCACCGCCTCGCGATCGTCGGGCCCGCCGAGGAAGACGGCGGCAACGTGGGTCGGCGCGGCGCCCCGGTCGTCGCGCTCGTTTCCCAACGTCTCCTCGCTCGTAGATATCTTTGTCGGCAGCTGGAAGCTCGTGCCGCCGCTCCGGAACGGGCGGTCGGCGAGGACGGCTACGGTGCACGGCGCGCGCTCCAGCGCCCCAAGGCACAGCCGCCGGCGGTCCTCCCACCGGCACACCATCTTCCCGTCGTAGAGCTGCTCCTTGTGGTACGGAACCAGCAGTACGTCCGCGCGGGCCTCCTCCGTGCAGCGCCGGACGGTCTTCAGATTCGTGACGGGGCCGCGGTCGCCGGCGTCGATCTGGCGGATGACGAGTCCGGTGACGGAGGCGAACAGGTCGACGGTCCAGTTCACCTGCGTGGCTGCGTCGTTGATGCGGTCGAAGTGCTTGTCGCTGTCGAGCTGGACCCGCTCGTGGTAGCGTTTGGCGCCGCCAGTGCCGTCGCGGGCGTGCTTGCGGGCCGCGTCGTAGAGGTGCAGGACGTGCACGGCTGGCTGGACGCCGGGGTCGCTCGCCAGCAGCTCGACTAGACTGAGCATCCCCGGCGCGCCGCGGGCGCCGTGCACGCAGGCGAGCATGTGGAGATCCGACGACTGGCCATCGGGCAACACCAGGCGCTCGAGCGACCTGCGGCCGCTGCTCAGGTACGCTTCCCTCTCCTTGCGGTAGATCACGGAGAACACCGGCCCGGCGATGACGGTGCTGATCATGCTCCCGATCACCATCGCCATCAGCGCCTGCTCCGCCCAGATCCCTTCCGAGCTGGCGAAGCTCATGTCGATCATGTTGACGTGGCCCTTGATGTTGAGGACGACGCCGAAGCGCGCGGCGTCGCCGAGCGGCATGCGGAGGAACCTGGCGGCGCCCATGGTCCCAAGGCACTTGCCGACGAGGCCTAGGATAGTGAGGAGGATGGCCGGCACGACGACGGCGCCTGACATGGCGCTGAAGTTGAGCCGCATCCCCATGGTGGCGAAGTAGAAGGGCAGAGCCAGCGCGTGCAGCGGGTACGCGAGCGCGTGCATTATGGTCCTCGCCACGGGGCCCTCCCTCGGAAACGCCAGCCCCAGCAGGAGACTGGCCGGCATCCCGTCGAACCCGGCCCGGCGCGAGAAGTTGCCGACGAAGGAGACGGCGATGAGGATCAGCGCCAGCTCCCAGTTCCCGATCCGGTGCCGCCCGGCGTTGCGGCGGTTCAAGAACGCCACCGCCGGCCGGAGCAGCGCGAGCGCGATGCCCACCTTGAGCAGCGCCAGCACGCCGAGGCCCAGCCGCTGCGACGCGCTGTAGCCGGGCGTCCGGGAGGAGGCCATCTTCATGCAGGAGAAGACGCCCTCGCCGACGATGCAGATGACGTTGGAGGCGATGGCGGTGGCGACGAGTAGCCGGCCGGTGCCCGTGGCGGAGAGGCCCATCTCGTGGACCATCCGCGCGACGTCGACGGAGGAGGTGTTGGCGATGGTGAGCATGAGCACGGCGGCGAGCAGCTCGGGCGACCTGACGGGCGTGTGCATCATGCTGCCGTACATGCCCCCGGAGACGAAGGCGGCGAGGAGGAGGCAGGTGGCGACGCTGGCGTAGGTGGCGACGATGCACCGGCGGCTGTCGTTCCAGAGCGCGGAGAGGTCGGCGTCGAGGCCGACGTAGAACATGTAGAAGATGCGCGCCTCGGAGACGTACCACTCGTACGTGTCCTCCACGTTCACCACGTCGACGTGCACGATCACCTCGTGCAGGCCCAGGCTGCCCACCATGACCCCGGCCTGCAAGCAAAGACGCCAAATTGTAAAATTGGTCACCGGAGACAGAGACGAGAGGATGCGTGCGTGCAAGTAATGGGGGAATGTGCGCACGTACGATGATCTGGGAGATGGCGCTGGGCTGGTTGTGGCGGCGGAGGGAGAGGTGGATGAACTTGCCGAGGGCGATGACGACGGCGGCCTGGAGGACGATGAGGAAGAGCGTGTCCAGCGACACGTTCTGGAGCTCCGGGTCCAGGTCGCAGTCCACCGGCCTCCCCATGGCTCGCTGGCCAATTCGTTCCGTCCGGCTCGCTGGCCGGCTCCTGTTCGTCGTGCTCGCGGATGAAGACTTCGTCGGCGGCGGCGGTAGCGCTCCGGCTAGAAGATGCCCAGGATCGTCGGGCTGTTCGTCGGTTCGTGAGGCTGGCGATCAGTTTGGCAATGGATGGTCGTGGTCTCGTAGGTGCGAAAATGCAAACGCCACTATTACCTGGACGTTTACCTAACGTCCCCGACCCATCTCGGGCGTTCATCTAGTTGGAGATTCGTGCTTTGTTTTTTACATTAAAGTCCCTACTCTTCAGAAGTTTTTACCTTTTTTGTTCTCATCATTAAAACTGAAAACACATAGATTATGTTAAATTCTAGATGAACATATTTCTGTGTTAATAAGATTGTTTGTATTAACAAGATTTCATGGATGAATAGCCAATTATTCGGATTTATGCATTATCAAGATTTTCAGTTTTATGGATCAACATTTTCTTTTTAGGATTTCTGGAATCAAAAAATTGAATCAATGTATTCATATTTTCTCCCTTTTTTAAAAAAAATCATGAATTTATAGGAACTCGATCCAATAAGATTTCAGATCAAAGAAAATTTCGGATCACATGGTTTTTTTATTCAAGCAGATGTGATCTTGACCAAGAACCGAAAACGAATCCAAAGCAACAACTCGCATGAATCAAGGAGCGGAAGAAAAGTGGATCAAAAACCATGAACACATAGCAAGGTCTGAATATGAAAACAAGTTTTATCGGTAAGAACAAAACCTAAATCTAAATTGGGGTTGAATCTGAATCCACGTCAAGATCCAGATGTCCTGATCTGGTAATCACCATCTTGATGGAGAAGGACGGAGCCTGACGGCATCGGCGACCTCGAAGTGCTGCTAGATGCCGATGGCGGCGGCGACACAGAGAAGACAGGGAGACGACGGGGCATCAACCCGACGACAAGGCGATGACCCAGTGCCAACGGTTGGAGGAGAGGCAACTTAGGTTGGAGGTGGGAGGAGAGCTCGTGACGTCGATGGCAACGACCTCACGTCTCTAGGCAAGTATCTGTCGGAGAAGGTTGTGTGTGCGCCCCTCTATCCTCCGCCATTCCTCCTCACCGACGGGAGGACGTGCCTCACGCTCTGAGCTTCCGCGTCGACCACTCGGAGGTTTTGGACTCCTACTTCTTCCCAAGCGACTCAAGGCTCTTCCGTGTCCCCAGGTTTGCCGGCGAACCTCCGCGCCTTGGCCCCATCCTCCACTGTGGGCTCCATCATCCCAAATCCACCCCGAGGCTCCCGCTCCCTCCGCCTCGGGCTACCACTGGAGTTGCCCCACCCGACCCGCCTCTCGGTCTCAGATGGGGGTGGACCGTTGTGGGCGTCAGCGCGACTATGGTGGTGGTGACACTCGCCCTCCTTGCAAGGAGGAGTCGTGCACAGCCCGTGGAGGCAACCCGGCGCCGCGCGGCTCAAGTCGAGGCGGAGCAGAACCGTCTCGAGGACGAAGCCGCCCAACACCGTGTTGAGGAAGTCCGGCGCCACACGGCTCAAGTCGAGGCGGAGAAGGACCGTCTCACAGACGAACAAAGTCACCCAGCACCGCGCCGAGGAAGCCCAGCGCCACGCGACTCAAGTCGAGGCGGAGCAGGACCGTCTCCCGGATGAAGCCGCCCAGCACCTTGCCGAGGAAGCCAGGTTCATTTTCACAATGCATAATATTTATAATTTATGAATATTTTCTAGTGTCTAAATAGAAGTATCTAGTGTTAATAAAGAGTCAATAACAGTCTGTTCGACCATGAGCATTGCTTGTTCGACCTCGTTCGACCATGGTCGTCGCTTCTTTAATTATCTCTGCACCAAGTTCAAACGGATGTCGCTTCTTCGACCACCAGGTCCAAAACAAGGTTGTCCTGAAGCGAATGAAAAGTGAATACAATTTATATTAAACTTTTATACTTCTTTATCTCTTATTTTAATCATGGTATAGTACTACAAGTATATTTTTATATTTATTCGTATAGTTTAACTAAATAATTGATAATATTACTAAATATTAGTTGGTGTGTTTTTTGTTTGTAAAATTTATACATACTGAGCTATATTTTGTTACCAAGTTCATTTTCAAAATGGATGATCTTTATAATGGGAAATATTTTGTTAAAGATCTAAAAATTATACCATTTAACAAATGTCTAAACAAAAGTTTCTAGTGTATAATAAAGTGTCAATTTTTTTTTGACGAAAAGGCCAGGCCATTTTCTATTAATTAAGGAGAAACAAGAATACAAAGAATGGTGTTACAGCAAGAGGGGTAGAGGACAGAGCGCCGGCGAGTCCGGCCTTTTTCCATTGGATCAAGTCCTCTGTGATTAGATCACACACCTGCAGAGGAGAGGATGCTTTGGCATTGAACACCCGCGCATTCCGCTCTTTCCAAAGCTGCCACCATGTAGAGATGATGATGAGCTTGGGCAACAGTAGATTATCTGTGCAGGATGCAGTCCCACACCTGCTTGAAAAGGAGCAGCAGCCTAGGAGGTGCAGCGCCGTTTCGGGGTGGATGTGGCACAAAGCACAAATGAGATTGTGTGGAATTCCTTTCTTGAGCAGAAGGTCGGCAGTGAGGCACCTTCCTTGAATTGCGAGGTAGGCAAAGAACTGGCACTTGGCAGGGATCTTAGTGCTCCAAATAAGCGTCGGGAAGTTTGAAAGCACAAGTCCTTGGAATTGGAAGTAGTAAGCAGAACGAGCCGTGTACTGTCCATTCGAGTTCCATCTCCACCGGATGGTGTCAGCCCGGTTTTGATCTAAGACAACAACCTGTATGTTTCTTGCAAGCTCAAGATACTCAGTTAGCACATCTAAGGTGGGGTTTGGCTTTATGCAAGCAATCCATTTGTTGTTCGGCAGGACCTGTCCGACCATCAATTGATGACCCTTGCTGTGTTTGAACAGAGCGGTGAATTGGATTTTCAGGGGGTTCCATTGAGCCAGTGTGCATGCCAAAACTTGATATGGCGGGTACACAAACTTGACATCTACGTGCAAAGTCATACACAAACTTACAACCTGCGGTCCACTAATCCTTAAACTCTGATGCAGATTTGTTTTGTCCCATTAGCAATATGGAGCCGACTTGTGGCAGGCCTGCAGGTAGATTAGTGGCACACGCTTCGGTTTTGTTACTTTGCAAATACCCCCAATTAAGCATATACTATAACAAAAGGAGTGGGGGCATTCAAATTGCCTGATCATTCAGCAGCAACAGGAGAAAATGAGAGGAGATAAAAAAAAAGTAATCCGAAGTTGTATGCAAATTATCTGAGAATAGGCAAATCAAGAGCCACGGCGTAGGTATGAATGCTCATGAAAACAGCAGCAAACAGAGAATGAAGCTTCGTCCTGGTCCTGCCTACATGGGCCTGAAACTTCTCCGAGCCCATGATATCCTAATCGGGCTCGTCCTATCATGGGCTGGCCGGCCTACGACGACAGAGCCTCTTCCTCTAATATTTTTTTTTCGGAAGAAGCATATTCGACAGTCGCTGTCTCCTCGAGCTCGAACTAGACAGCCATGACGTCAGAGCTAGGGTTACCGCCGCCGGCGAAGCGCCCGCCGTCGGCTCCCACCACCATTACTGACATAGGAGACGACTTCCTCTGCGAGATCTTCATCCTCCTCCCGTCCCTCTGCAGCCATTCTGATCCGTGGTGCGGAATTCTTCCTTACCGGACTCCCGGAACCGGAAGACGGCAGCAATTCCTTCACTAGGTTGGAGCTACAGAGATGCCACGGTGGCTACCTCCACCTCCTCAACCCTAACACGGATCAGAATACAGCCCCCTCGCGGTAGCGCTGGATGTCTTACCCCCAGCCACCTGACGAACTCGTCCTCTCCTGCTGCATTGAGTTACTTCCACATTGTCTTCTCCGAAGAGGACCAGGGGTTGTTCCCTGTGGTCCGTGTTCCATAATCCATAGAGAACACACTACATACTGTGTTTATTGTTCTTTGTATTAATATTTTGTATACCTCCAACGACATGCTATGCGCTTAGGTTGTGAGTTTTTCAGTGAGTATTTGAGATGCTTTGTAACGATGTTCTGAATTTTCCAGTGAGCATTTTGTTACTAGTTGCATTGATTGTTTTTAGTCCTGTGTTCATTTCTGTAGATGACAATTTTTCATGCTGAACTCAAGTATGAATCATGTTTACTTTGTACAATAATGATCTTGTTAAGCTTAGGTGTGACCAATGAGGGTGTCATAGACTTTTTAAAACTCTATACAACAAATAAGCCAAAAAAAGTCAGTAACACACAGTTTATAGAGTTTCTTTCTCCATGTTGAAATCTATAAGCCGGTTTATGCATAAACAAGAGTTTAAAAGAAGTGGACCGATAGGGAGCCATGCGAATAGTTACATGTCGGGAATTGATTTAATAGTGCTGACTTTTCAACAACAGATCAGTTTTATCAAGAAAAGGGAGGAAGACAAGACATTGTTGTCTAACACGGGCTGTTTCAAAAAGCATAGAATCGTTATTTCTGACAGGCATGTTCAGTAATGTAACAACGACTACTTATAGCTAGCTAATGGTAATAACGTACTATTAAAAACTTTTGGTAGGACGGTGTACCAAGCAAGCAGATCTCAATGGATAATCCATTCTCAGGATCAGTACTAGGCTGACTATTAATTGATCTAAAATTTTGTGACTTTGCTCTCACATGGTTTTCTTTCAACCCACATGTTGTGTACTGCTAATAATGATGAATTGGCTCCTGGTATAGTCAAACAAGGTATGTACTAGTAAACAAGGATTAAAAAAAGTGAATCCTCCTCCCTTCCTTCCAATAGGATGCGATACTTCGAACGGTTGAATCGTTTTTATACGAGAACATCAAGCTTAAGGTGCACATGTAGCGGTGTCCTCTATGCATACGGCGGTATGAAAAACCTATGGGAATCTCCGCCTGCCAGTCCATTCCAGCTTCTTTAATCTTCCCCGGCAGGTTTTCGTTGAATCTAGTATTGTCGCTAGTTTCCGTGTTCGCTGGCCGGACCGGCACTAAGGGCTCCACGAACAGAAACGACGATTTGTATGAAACGCAGCCGGCCGGAATGGAAAGAACAACGGCGGCCGGGGCGCCAGTATCAGTAACCGTGTCTGACCATTCGTCATTTTTTTAATATAAAAGGTAGAATTGTCTCTACCTTATTTAAAAACTGTAAGGTTTATTTAGAAGGTGTTGCCGTAAGTACGGCTGAAAAAGAGAAGAAGAAAAAGGTAAAAACTGATATTTAAATTACAACTGAGGTATCAGATTTGTCGGTCCAGACCTTTATCTCAGCTTTATGGTTCTGAGCTCTAGTTTCCCAAAGCAACATGTCTTCTTTGTAATATGTTGGTTGTTGAAATCCCTGTTGTTCCTTGCCTTCTAGAGATTCAGGGCGCAATCTGCCACTCAAATTGGCCATGTTTTTGAGTTGTCTGGTGCTGTACTTTGTATGAACTGTGCTATAGAAGTAGAACGCCATGCGGTCTATATGGTTGATTGATTCGGTAGCCGGGCATCTGGCACATCATGCATCAATCGTCCAACATTTTCTAGTCATATTATCCTTGGTGTTAAGCCGTCCTCTGTATGCTAACCAAAGGAAAAAATTTTGTCTCTTAGGAATGGGTTGTAACCAGATCCACCGTTGATGGTTGTATCTTTGTCCCCTGTCGAATATAAGCCTGTAGATATCGGCTGTGATTGGCACTTTGTCTGTGGAGGTCAATCTTCTCTCATCGTTTGTTTGAGAAGGGCTTGGCTGGCTGTTCCCTTGGTAGTTTAGTAGCTGAATCAACTCAGTCTCCGCTGTAGCAGTTAGACGTCTATGTAGCTGAATGTTCCATATGTATGTGTTTTCTGAGATTTGAGAGTTGATCGTGCATAGTTGATCAACATCAAATGTGTAGAGAACTGGGAAAAGCGGCTATGTTTTTCGCGATCTGAATGTGACCATTCGTCATCTGACCAGCCAACATTGTTCTTTACCACGTACTTCCTCGGTTTTTAAATATAAATGTCTTAACATTCATCTATATATATATAAATTATACATGTTTTCATTATGTGCCACTATTTTTTCATTTTTTTTTGAGAAACACCGTACAGTTAAGAACTTATGCTACATGGATTCAGTCTGTTCTTAAGGAACTTGGTGTTCATCAGTCCCGGCCGCCTGTTTTATGGTGTGACAATCTTGACGCCACTTATCTCTCTGTCAATCCTGTGTTTCATGCTTGCACCAAGCATATTGAGATTGATTTTCATTTTGTCCGAGAGAAAGTTGCCATGGGAGCTCTTCATGTTCGGTTCATATCCTCTGCCGATCAGCTTGCCGATGTGTTCACTAAACCTGCCAGCCAGCTCACACTCCGCAAATTTTGTTCCAATCTTAACCTTGTACACGACGGTTTAGATTGAGGGGGGTGTTAGAGATAGAATTTGTGTTTATCACGTTAGTGCATAGCTGTTCATATTCTGGCCCGGATCGGTTTGTGATCTGTTGATGCCTTGGCCTGCACGTACCTTGGCATGTACGTTGTTGTATGCCTATACCCATATATAAAGAGAGGACACCCCGTCGTGGGTTATTACGGCAAACATAGGTTCTTAACTAGTACAACGCAAGCGCTCATATACACGAGCATGCACTCACCCCTATGAACGTACACATGCATACCCTGCCCCTACGAGCACCTCCGAGAGACTGAGCTGACGGATCAGGTCTTGAGATTGACGAAATCAGCACATGCGCATCGTTGTCGACGGGAACGTGACCTCCCACCGAAGGATATTCCGACTAAATGTGAAACATCAGCGTTAAACATGGGGTTTGAACTCTGATGAGTTAGGGGTACAACCACCCTCCTAACCATCTTGCCACAGTCAAGTTCTCATATACCCACTAATTTTGACAGATACTATATTATAACACTTAAAATAATCTTATATTAAAAACGGAAAAAGAAGCAGTATTTTTGTTCAATGGGGCCTCGCCACACCATTTCAAGAGGAGCGATAAGAAACACCACGATGACATCACGTTAGCAGTATTTCTATGGTGGGCGGTCAAATCAACACCGAGTTGTAATATACAATGAAGCGGTGACTTGGATGCAAGCAATGTAAGACAGTGACATGCACCAACTACACATTGGTTGCATTTGTTTACCGGTATAGCTCCAATGGATAGCTATTGACAAGACGTGCGAAGATGATTTAGGTGATCGCAGGACAATAAAATATTCTGCATGATTTAGGTGATCGAAGATGATTTGAGAACTAGGCAGAGGCCTAGTGGTTGGAGGCACGGGGGTGCGCTCTGATGGCCAAAGTTCTCTTTTTTTAAAAAATATTCTGCATTTGAAGTGGATCGTTACGAGAGTTCTTCTCAATATTGCACGATAACTATGATTTTGAGCTTCAGGCAACACGGATAGCTCCCCTTGCCAATTTTTTTAAAAAATCATTAGCAAATAAATGATCCATGAGAAAAAAATTGTCCGTTCATATTTATTTTCACAAACCGTGTTGAGATTTGAATTGTATCAAGAAACAAGTATATCACCATATTTGTCTTCTTGCACATATCATGCAACCTAGCCTGACCACTTCTCCCAATCAACGATGTTGATGGGCGGTCCCATGATTAACGTGATGGGCTTATCTGAGCATGTCTGGACGCCCCTTGCTAGCCAAAATGTTAGAAGTGAAGTCGTGTCCCGATAAAAAAGATGCACAATTCGCTTGGATGGGAAGCCCTCCATATGTTCGGACTCATAATTGAGCCGATAGCGGGGAGGGGGCGCTGAATTTTATTTAATTTTTTAATAAACACAATATAACGCAAGCCCTTATATACAAGCACACACACTCAAATCTATGAACACACACACCCTACTCTTATGAGCACCTCAGAGAGACTGAGCCGGTGTATCAGGTCTTGAGATTGACGAAGTCACCATATGCGACTCGTTGTCAATGGGAACGTCGCCTCCCACTGAAGAATATTCGACCTGCGTTAAATCTGGGATTTGAATTCTGGTGGGTTAGGGATATCTAAAACATATCTATTTCTTTATCTATTACTTCGGAGGGAAGAAAACCCACAACGAGCATATGCTCACGCTTAGGTGCCAGTTTGGTTTCTATTTTTTATTTTGCTTTGTCCCCGCTAGAGATAACTGAGAGCATCTACACTCGTAGCATCCAAACGGCCACCCAACAAGTCCGTCCGAACGTTCCATTTGGGCGCCGTCCGGTCGACCCTTTGCACATGGGCGTCGTTGCTCCCCACACCCTCGACGCCCAAAATCTATTTTGCAAGATATAAATATAACAATTTTTATTCAAAATTTGGGACATCTTACATATGAATGAAATTTAATGAAATATAAACTAAACCTAATCTAATAATCACCGTCCTCGCCGCTACTGCTCTCGTCCTTGTTGTACACGGCGGCATCCCTCGGGCATAAAGTGTCATAGAATACCTTGATGACGAACTCGTTGTCGGTGACGAACTCGAAGCAGAGGATGGACCCCTGCTCAAGCTTGGATGCTTCGATGAATATATTCCACCCCTAGGCGAAGTACAACTCACTATCGGAAAGACGGTCTGCACCCCCAACTGTTGTTATCACAGTCCTCCATCCTCAGATGCTGCGTCTTTAGCACCCTGTTTTTGAGCTTCTACATGAATGCCGACGGGAGCCTCAGTCGCGATTCGATTATGTTGTACATGATAATGAGGAACTCAAAGCCGCAGAGATCTAGGTGCAGCTCATCGGACGACTGTGAGGGAGGCGCCGATGGTGCGGCATCGCCGTCGCGGCGCCACCCCCTACCATGGCCACCGCACCGTCATCCATTGCCACCACGTACTTGTCCACTTCCGTTGCGCCCTCGTCCTCTCGCTATGGAACTGGGTGGATCGGTTGTGGTGTGTTATGCTTCAATTCCTCCACGACGGGGGTACTATATAGCCGGACAGGGCGCCCTGACAGTCAACGGCCCGCCTGCCACGCCATTACGGCGACACTTGAAACGACACGCTCACTGTCGTGGCGCAGACGCTTCGCCGCTGTAGAGTGGTGCAGCGAATCGGCATTCGATGTGCCTGGTAGGGAAACCGAGGTGCCAACCGCCATAAATTGAGTTGACCGGCCTTAACGTCAAATATGAAAGGTGTGACCAGTTGGAGGCCGATGCGGTGTGGCGTTTGGTTTCGTCCGGCCCAGTCCATCGACCGCCCAAGCGAAGGGCGTAGGCTGGACTTGCAATACATAAAATCGGGGTACACAACCAAAAGCGAGTTTGGACGCCGTGAGTGGGAACGATTTTCTGTATGACATGCCCTAAAGGCTTTTGGGCGACCGTGTGGACGCTCCGAGTAGAGATGCTTTGAGATCTTTGTGTACATAAACACTCCCTTCCCTTTTAATCTAATTGGGTGGCAAATCGACTGCCTTTTAACCTAAAAAACACCTAAAACCCTTTCCCCAACTTTTCTTACCAAACCTGCTCCTGTGCTTTACCGTGAATTCCAGATCTAGGTTTAGGGTTAGTTTTAGATGTAACAGCTCAACTTAAAAAGAATACACTGGAAGGAGCCCGATTCGCGGGCACGTCGCCCATATAATATTTATCGGAGTAAACAACCTGCCAGCTTGCTCTTAAACTAGCCAGCGTTTGCCAGCGTTTATATATATACTCGTTTGAGGCGAGTCGATTAAAGGCTCTTGGGCTTCCCCTTTTTGTCAGACACTATAGGTTTCTCAAGCGTGGCAGAATATGACGGACAGTGGTCAGCATTCAGCAACATCAACACGACGGGGGCCAGCGAGTTTCTAGCCATCGCGGCTGCAAGTGAGAGCCTCGAACCCCACATGAAATTCGTTCACTCTTGGAGTCAGTATACAGAGTTGATCTTCATACTCGTCCCATCAGCAGGTGCAGGTCTTTCTTCTTCGAAATGAGGAGCGAATTCCCAGCCTCTAAATCAAAGCAGATGCAGGGGTATATGATGAAGGCCGTCGACAGCTAGGATGCTGCATGCTAGTGCTTGATCGTCCTAAGTTACTCCATGGCGACGTAGATACTGTGGTACCACGAGAGGGACAGCCGCGTTCCTGCTCTCCGGTGGTGAGTTGCTCATCTCTACAACGCTAAGAAGCTGTCGACAGGACGGTGGCGATGTCCATGCATGGCCTCCGTAGCTGCTTCACCGCAGGGGAAAGGCCTGTTTGGTTGCTACTCCGAGAGAAAACCAGCCTGACCGGACGTCTAGCTGGGAGGTGACACAGGCTTTTCATCGCTGTGCGCCACCAGAATCATAGGCCTGGCTCAGACGGTCGAGCAGTCAACCAGAATCAGGGAAGGATATCTTATGCTTTTGCCGGCAGCCGGATGTGCTCGAAGCCTCACATGGAGTGTCTTGGTTCCCATGTTCACCCTTAATCAGCCAGACATCAACAGCATATGGGCAGCGGATCATGTGGACTTCGTCGTTAGCATGAGGGCATGGGCGCTCTGAAGACACCTACCAACCAGCGCAGAGTTCCGATTCAATTGTTGATGGCCTCACCAGCTGTTACATGCTTGAGTTGTGAACCACCCTTTGGAAGGTTGTTGTTATGTGTTCGGAATTCAAGGTGTGGATACAGGTGCTTGGCAAATATGCTCTCCATACCCATTCCGTGTGTTCCTCATAAGTTTTCTTTGGGAGTCCTGATGCTTGTTCCGCTAGGTTACTCTCTCCATGTACTCTTCCTGCATGTAAGAAACTTCTTACAGTACCAGGAATTTTATTGTTTGTTCTTTTGCAGAGCGCTGATCAGATGATGGAGACTCTATTGCTTCAGGCCCAACAGGTTCATGGACATCCTGTTGTTGAAGATATGAGAAATAAAGAGAGGAGACGGGTTATGAATATTTGCAACCAGTGTTCGTTGAATCTCACAAAGGAGTTGAGTCAGGTGATGTGTATATGATTTTTTTGCTGGTATATCAGTTATGGGATGCGCCTTGGGTGTCTTTTCTTTATTTTTTGTTGTTTATTAGGAAATATGCCCGTGATATCATTGTATTACGGATGGGGGTTTCATCATATGTTTGCATATATAATACGCGCTGGAGCATAAGGGTGCTTTACCTTCTCGTCATTTGGCAGCCGTCATCACCCACTCAGTACTCACCTTTATTACAATTTACACACACTGAGCAAGAATACAATACTGCTTGTAATTTTAGAACAAAATTACATGTAAATTGCTTCTATCAATTAATTGGCTAATGCTGAAGAATTATACGAAGCTTCTATCAATACTGCTTGTAATACGACACTTGATACTCTGGCATTTCGTTGAGCACTTGGAACGTGTGCAGTGGCCAGCCGCGATGAAGCAGAGCTGCCTCTGTGGGGTGGAGCCATGGAAGCGATGCAGCTGCACTGAACACCATTACTGCTATATACACCTTCCACCACATGCCGATACATTGAAGGAGGTAATCACATGCTGCAAATTTTACAGCATCATGTTTAACATCGATTATTATCTGCGTTGTACCAACATATATATAATGCATAGTAATTTCATGCTCCATTCTGGTTCACTGGTACTTGTCTGGAAGGCCTGCTGGTGTCCACATGTGACTTCTACCCAGTACTTGCCGGCCACATTGCCGTTTTTCATCCTCCAGGCTCCAGTGTGTCATCATCGCCAGGGCTGGCTTTGGCTCAGGGCGAGAGGTGCGCCGGCCCTGGCCCCACCCAGATTTGGGGCATATAATTGATACGTTTGTGCCCATTGATGGAGTTGGCACATGGCCCTTAAAATATTAGAGCCGGCCCTGATCACCGCCTCCGCCCTGATGCTGTGGTGAAGAGGTGGCCGAGGGATCCAGCCCTGACCCTCTCGCCCATCAGGGCGGATCCATGGCGTGAGGCGTAGATCCTATCATCTAGGAATTTTTTTCAGCATCAGCCTATGCAAGCTCTTCCCTTCACCTTCCCTCCAACCCACATGGCAGTGCTTGCATAGGCTGAAGTCCCTTGCCCGGTGAGTCGGGCAGTGCCACATGTGGGCACAAGGGACTTCCGGATGGCGGAAAGTACACGTATCACCTTTTCCTCTTTTTATCGGGTCAAAATTTAGAGATGGTTATTTTTGATAATACAATTTGGCAGGGGGATCTTTTTACAAATATGACTCCCAGCTGAATCGTATCGTCAAAAAACATAGGTACATCCCGTGATCTGTGGCGAAGCCAGGATTTTTAGATTGGGTATGCGGAGTTCAAAATTCTTCCTACATTTGTCTATTTATCCTAAATTTACATGTAAATAGGCTGCCATGTACAAAATTATTGGGTATGCATTGCATACCCTTGAACCTACTCTAGCTACGCCACTGCCCGTGATCCCAGTTGGTGGATAGCAACGAAGTTCTGGTCTTAGGGCATCTCCAACGGCCCGACGTAAACGGACGTCCGTGGTCCGTTTCTGTCCGTTTTTACCGGGACCGGGCAAAACCCAGCCCAACGGGGCGACCATTTTGCCCTGATCGTCCGCGGAGATGCAAACGCGGCCCAAATTTGGGCTCGGTTTGCGTCGCCGCGGACGGTTCGCTCCGTCCGCACACCCTTTGACCGCGCCCCACACGTCATTGACCGTGGCGCTCGCTTCGTTTCCCGAGGACGCGAAGACTCGAGGAAAGGCTGCGCCCGCCGCTTCAGCGTCTGCGCCATCGCCATCAATGGTGGATGCGCCACTACGCCACCGCCTTGTGCCATCATGGCTCGGAAGACCGCGTCCTCGGCCTCCATTTAAAGGGACGGCGAGGCCACACCCCAGGACATCGCTCTCCGTCCTCCAACTCCCACTTCCACCACGGCGCCCTGGCCGTTCAAGAAGTTCAAGAAGGAGGCAGACGGCGGCTCCTCCTCCTCCTCGCGTCGCCGATCTCCACCACCAAAGAAGGCCAGGGACCGACCTTATATGTCGGTCCCATTTGCGATGATGTTGTTCCAAAGGAACATGCCTTTTCTCGTGGAGGACGTCCACCTCCCTGGCGGCTGGCTCGTCAATGCGAGGAGGGTGCTGGTTCCGCCTGCGTGTAGGCGCGCCGGCGAGGAGCGCACGGCCGAGATTGCAGGCCGTCACCGCCTCCTGTCCGACGACCTCCGACGCGACGTGACCCACAGTTCCACCCTGCCTCCGAGTGGTGGGATCACCCTGGCACCAAGCGCGACGCGAGGAGGCGCCTCAGACTCCTCGGGGACGGAGAGTACCCCTACGGCGACAACCGCTTCTGGCCGCAGGGTGGCCGAGGAAGCCCTAGATAGGGTGTTTTAATTATGTTTATAATTTATGTCTTTATTTTTACTCACTATATGTAATATAAATATTTTAATATTACCAAGTCCTAAAAAAATGCGTCAGGCTGCTGGGTGGGTGACTGGGGTGGGTGACGACACAAACATACATTGAGACGGACATAGCCCAATTACTATCTGCGACTCGACGCAAACGGATCAAATTGGACATGATTTATTTCCAAAATGCGTCGGGTCGTTGGAGTCTTGGAGATGCCCTGAGTCTGGATCATATGTTATCACTGAGTACTAGCTTGTTAGAGTACAAAGCGTTTAGTTGTCCGTGTTTTTTTTTTTGAAAATAAGTGCTCTGTTCTGTAGTTGTCCGTGATGCTCATGGATTTTTTTTGTTTGGATTAAGGTACTATAATCGAGGGAAACTATCTGACACACAATAAGTCATACACCACCACTAATCGTCATTGCAAGGAATGTCTTCGTTTTATATAACGGAATCCAAGAACCCGGCTCATATCTTTCAGCAGAATGCATGAATGGTATATACAGGGGCAGCAAATCCCCTATGATATCCTAAGTATTTTAATGGAAAACCATAGGACCCTACTGAGTGTCCGTATTTAAAAATTGCACATCAGACCAGTTTATAATTGTTGATATGTTCTCTCGGAGGGGAAGGAAAAAGAATGATGCATAGGCCGGGTACTATATGACGCCATTGTGGTCGACACCTACGTGCGACGGTAAAACTGGTTGATCCCACCAGGTGAGGTTACTTTATTTTACCGGTTGTCTTTTTCCTTTTCTAAGTTTTGCTCTTTTTTGCTTATTCATGTTTTGTATGTTAAATTTTTTGTCACTTAAAAATGTGATATTTTTTTTTTCGATGCTTGAATTTTTTTTAAAACATGAATAATAAGTTTGAACTATGTCAATGTTTTTAACTCTTAAACCTATAAATAATTATATATATATATATATGTGAATTGTTTTAAACCTTGAAAATATGATTTATATTTTATGCAATGACCGAACAATTTTGAAACATGAATAATTAGCTACAACTATGTGAATGTTTTTCAATTCTTAAACCGGTAATAATTATTTTCATATATATTATTTTTATAAACCTATGGCCAATATTTTGTAATGTGTGAACCTTTTTCCTTCTCTCATATATACATTTTTAAATTCAAGAATTTTTTATAGCTAAAAAATACGTATTCAAAACTGGTGAATATTTATACTGTTGAGTTATTTTTAGATCCATGAAAAATTATTTGAAAATTTCTTTTAAAGTATGTTATTTTTTAAAACCATGGAGAAGTTATTGAACCATTTGAATTTTTTTCTCTCTGATGAATCTTTTGTCAAACTAAAAGAAGAAAATTAAATATTTTCGTGGAAAAACATGTATATATTTATGTCCATAAAATATATTTCAAGATTTTATTTGAAAATAATGACGTAATGAAAAAACGAATTGGAAATAAATAAAAATCAGAAAACGAAAATAAAAAAATCACGTTATTTCTTTTGGCCCAGCAGCACCACCATGTGGGTGTTGCCTGCATCGCAGACGATATCCTCAGTATTGAGATTATATAAAGGTTTAAGCGGGCTGCGGTGCACGTTTTTAGAATGGGCTTTTTAGCTCTTGTGCTAGCCTAACCAAACTGTCTCAGCATTACAGCCCAACCCGATTGACTCTGCTTCGCAGCCCAAGTCTATCTTCTCTTTTCCTTTTCTTTGCACGTGGACCAGTTTTTTTTTCCGCACACTGCTCCAATTCTCTCCAGTTTCAGGGTTTAATAAAAAACAAAATCATATTGTATTTCACACCTCAAATAGGTTCACGGATTTCCAAATCAATGAAACTTTGAAGAAATGTTTCAAAACTTCCAGCCAGATTTGAAGTTTGGTGTTCAAATTAATTTCGAAAAATAAGTTTAGGTGATTTGGAATTGCAGTCAGAACCTACTAAATAATAGTAACTACCTAGGCCCTCAGAGACTACACTAAAGGCAAGTTCTTGCTACTTAGCATACCCTATTGCATTTAGATATGTGTGACTTTGAAAATTTGACGGATCTTCTTAACCTAAAGTTCCTGTTTTGCATGGAGCACATAGTACATTATGGAGCATTCTTCTGGATCTTTTGATCACTTGTTTTGCGAAAATTATTTTGATCAAGTTCAAACGGATAAAAGAAACTTTCAGTTCTCGGTACGTAGCTGTTTAATTTTCTACCGTCCGTTTAGTTTCTTGATTGATCTCATGCGCGCGTATCTTGTTTCAGGAGACCCCCGTCCGTCTACCAAAGTTGCACCCATGCAGCGCCGGGCACCGAGCCAAAGCTGCATCCGCTCCAACACGGCTAGCAAGCAAATCAAACAAGCAAAGCGGAGACGAAATTTCGCGAGGAAACCCCTGTATCCTTTATCTGTTTCAGTTTTTGATTTATACTCGTAGAACACTAAACGCCGCCGCCCCCATCCTCATTCCTCTCCTCTCTCTCCCCCAAGCGCCGCCGACATCAGCGAGACTTATCCATGTCTCCCACCATCCCCAAGGCGAAATCGGCGCCGATCGTGGGGCCGACGGGCCCGCTGGCCGTGCGCGGCAAGAACCCTAAGCTGCGCGGAGCGGGGGGATCGTCGCGCAGGGGGGGAGGGCGTCGCAGGGCAGGCACCCTCGACGGGTGGGGACGTCAGGCGGCCTGGGACAGGCCGCCGGCTCGATTCAGGCACAATCCCGCCCCTGGCGACAGCCAACCATCAGCGGTAAGTCCCTTGTTAAATCTAACGTTTCTATATATCATAGGTGGACTTGTTTGATCAGATCGTGTTCATAGGGCTTCAGCTAGATCGATCATTTATGCTTTGATTACTGGGGATCCGGTTGGTATGGTGCTTGTGGATCGGAGGGGGTGTAGGGTTTACAAGATCCCGCGGAAGCACTGATAGTTGGATGTAGGGTTCTTTTATATCTGATTTAGCGGTAGGTTTATATATAGCCCAGACTGTTAAAGGGGAATATATGCTTTTGCTAAACAGTTGATGTTGTACTTGTGTTCTAGCAAATTTCATGCTTGTATTTTGCATTCATGAGGCCATTGCCATTCTTGTTAGGGTTTAGGCATATATTATACTACTTGCCTCCATTCCTCTAGTTGCACTTGATGCTTGGACGCCAAAGCAACCAGTAGCAGCCATATCAAAACAATCGAGGTAGCTAATAGTGATAAGAGTTATTAGCTACCAAAATTTCTGCACCTATTACATTACCATTGAGGACTGCATGCTGATAACTAGGCATGGCTAGCCCCTGATGTAGGAAGCACCAACCATGCAACCAATAAATAAAAACGTGCCAACGGGGGAAAGATCCCGAACTTGACTTTACGATTTTAGTTAGGTGAGATCCCGGTTTACTGAGTGTGCCTCAGCGCAGCAATTTTAGACGCGGCTGGGACTTGAACCCAAGCCGTCGGCTAGGCGCACACTCGCTGCATTTGCCACTGAGCTAGCACTCAGTTCTCGACGCAACCAATAAATAATTGAACGACAACTTGTAAATTTTCCTCGCTAGTGTCCATCACCAAAGCCGGAGTTATGTAGTCTATCAATGGAGTGGCCCTAGTACAAATCCCGTATGCCTGCCTTAAAGTGCTGTAGAAGAACCTTATTGCCTTTTGGTTAACATTATATGCACATTTTCTTCTTTAATGGTGAAGTTCTTATGCTTAAAAACATCCATTTCCAAGATCATATCTATTTATTTATGGATAATTTCTGTGGCACCTGCTAGTTATAAGATCCTGCGGTGAAGTAGACTGTGTTATAATTATGTTCATTTGTATCTTGTTCATTACGATCAGTTTAGGGGAATACTACTTGTGCTTCCTGATGTATAATAGCAGAAGATGGTGCTAGGTTATTATTGTGGTACATTTGTTATAAACAACAAGTGACACTTCAAGTTGAATAGTTTGCTAGATTAAATTCCTGATATTGCTACAGTTTACATGGATTGTACCAGCGAACTTCCATCACAAGATTGCATTGTCTTTAAAATAAAACAATTGCATGCTAGTGGAGAACTTTAGCTCATAAGAGTATTCTATTATATAAGAGGAACCTAAAATGAAAATTGTTTGAAATGTAACACTAATTTCAAAGGAATATCTTGTCCATTATTCATAGATTTTGCCACTTAAGCCCAAGTGCATTGTTCTGCTCAACACAATTCCATTCCGAGGAGTTACAAGGGGATGAAAGTTGATGTGAAATGTCTCTTTAATTAAGAAAGTTCCCATTTATAAATTGAGTGTCCCTATACCTGGATCATCAACTATGTGTACCGGAAACATGAGTCCAAATTGTAACTTTTATCATGCCTATAGTCAGTTATTGTAAGCAAATTCGTGTTCCATTGTAACCCTTTGATGTTGTTATCTTGTTTCATCCAGGAAGAAAAGGATGGTGAGAAAGAAGAGCGTGGGAATGAGAAAACCTACCTTTCTCCGCCTGCCAGTCCAGACATAACAATTACATATTAGAGGCAATCATTTTTCGCAATGTAAATTTTACCACCAATACATGTCAAATGTGGCATCAAAGTGATATCATTGTACGCCTTTATAATACTAATTAGATGGTACTCCCTCAATCTTGTATTTTGAGATGTTATTACAACCGATGAAAGTATTTTGGTTACAATAACATCTTATATTAAGGCGCAAAGGGAGTATAACTGTCTAGCATATACTACCCATGTTTTGGACCATGTAAATATGGATGGATGGAGTTTAAAGGATACTATGTTTATGCACGATGATTATTTATTATAATCATCCATTGGCAAAGTATTTGTGATGGATGTTTGCTCATTATATTTCCTTATATATCCTATAGAGGGCTATCCATTGTTCATTCATCGTATTTCTATTTTTGATGGAAATACTATTAGTACAGAGACAAATGATGCCCCCCTTTGCTGATTGATGCCCAAATGATCTCTTTGTTTTTCTCTGTTTCTGTTAGGATGTGTTTGGATGGTAGATATTTGGACATGATATTAGACATTGTCATTTTCCAAGCGTGAATATCCCAAAACGAAAGCCCTTGCTATTCAAGAGATGTTTTTACGCTGCATAATGAGGACCACAAATATGTAGGTTGTGTGCTCAACATTTCCTTGCATTCAGGCCGACGAGTTTTCTTGATCCCCTTGTCTCTGCCCTCCCTTTTCTATTCGTGGAAATCATGCTCGTCTCGAAGTAAACCGGAATCCCAAACCGTGAGGAGAGAGGCGGTGGCCTAGGGTTTCAACCCTAGCCGTCGCCGCCGGCGCCATCTGCAACTTCATCGTCAGTTTCGTCTAAGAATTGACGGGTCCTCATCTCCTCTAGGTGCGGCTCTGGCACTAGGAGGGGGTGGGACCTCGGACCTGCACATGGCCCTATTCAAGGGTCCTTAATGTTAGAGTTTGATTTTGGTTGTTGTCTTTTTCGTCAATGGAGATGTCATCGTCTGGAATAAGTGATCTTTTGTGCTTTAGTCGTCGGCGAGATCTCCTTCTCGACGTCAATGGTGGCTTTGGAAGATTAAGTTATGTAACAGATAATCGTGTACTCTTTGTTGGTTTAATATATGTGAAAAATTCAAAAAAAAAACAGAATACCAAACCCGAACACGAACCTCTATAGCCCGAATCCAAAAAAGCATCTTTTCGAGTGTCTACACCGAATACCCGGATTTTATTCGTGAAATTTTGGTTTGTACTCACGGAAGACTGAATGGCTAAGTTATGTACACATATCACGACCACAATGATCAGTTCATCACGCTCACATAACCAAACTGTTGTTCGAAGTTACATCATTCAACACAGTAATACAAGTCCTACACAAAAAGATGGTCACATGAACAAGTCTGCATCATCGCCACACATGGCAGAATAAACTACGATACATCGTAATAACATGAAAAGCGTCATCCCTCGTCGTATCCTGACGAAATCCCAAGCCTGTAGTTGACCGGGAGACGACCTAGTTGGCGTACTCATCGACATACTCCTCCTCTTCTTCGTAGACCTCTTCTCTGTAATATGGATAGTCCGATATCCAGGGAACAAAACCCTACGAGTATATTGAATGCACTTGCAAACCACCCCTTGGGTCTTAGGTTTTTATGGAAACTGCAATTTCTTTTTAATCAAACTGGGATAGCTGATATATATGTATAGGCTTAGTTTTCGAAATCCATGTTTTTAAATATGGAGACACGACATCTCTATTTCTTGGTTGAAAAAGAAAACATTTAGAGATATGATTATATCTTGTAGATATATCATGTACTATATCTTGTTCAAAACTTGTGTTTTGTAAAACAAAACTTTCTTTGAAAAGACTAGCATAGGGTCACCCTTTTCTTGAAGATCACTCTGGCTGTCAGCCTGTGACCAACCAACTTTTCACCAACACCGTACCTCCGAAGTACATCTTTTTAATGCTTTCCTGCTTCTCCAAAAGACACACTTTGTAGTTGAAAAATAAAACTGCTCATACGCTTAGATATGTGGCCTTTTCAACCGTCCATGACCGAAGACTCGGCTATTCGAATAAGTTTACACTCTGCATAGGTGGTGCACTTTTTACCCTCATCAAACTATCATCCTACCGTGTCCGACATACATTAGTATGGGGATAATTGATGATAACCCCCTGGGTGCAATTATGTTCATAATAACCCTCTGATAGGTCTATGACATGTGGGCCCAAAATCGCCAGGCGGGGGGGGGGAGGGGGTTATTATCAAATTCCCCGATTTGTTTCCTCTCGGCACCGTGCGATCCACGAGATCCCTAATCTCTCTTGGAACTCCACATCGCAACATCATGGGACCCACCGTAATTGTCTGGTTGTGGATCCACCACAATGTATTGATTCCTTCAGACGACAATCCGGCTTCGAGGGTGTAACATCCCAAAAATTCAGGCCAACATTTAAGTTATTTTCTCACGTTGGAAACATTTTTCTATTTTAAAAAATGTTTGGAAACAATTTGACTTAGGGTTTACTTTCTGTTTGAATACCGAGGACTCCCTTACCCATATTCAGAAAGCCCATACATAAGTATTGTATACTCCAATGCATTATTTCCAAGTGATATGTTATTAGCTAAATGTCGGTCCTGATCACAAATTTATTTAGTCCACCTAGGAGCCTCAGAAAATTCTTATAATTTAGGGAGATGCATATTTTTTTCATTTCCTACACTTTTTCTGTTTAACCCAAACCCATTTGAGCAAATTTTGCCCTACCTCATTTTGTTAACCTGAATTGATGTGGCTACGTGGCTTAGCGGACACATATCCAAAACCCCTTTCTACAACATCAAATGAGCTCAAACTCCTTGTACACTCTCCCTATGTACAATATTAGGGGAATTTAGCGCTTGTCACACCGCGCCCTTTCGCATGTATTGCTTCGTTGGATCGATTATTTGATTGTAGGGGTACTTGATTTTTAGAGCAATTGTGTAATATTCATGGTAAAAACATACATAGAGAAAATATTTTGGCTAGCTAAGTTACATTTATTTTTAAAGTTTTTCTTGTAAGAATTTTCAATAAGTTTGTTTTGATTTTTTTGTATTGTTTGATGCGTGGATTTATTTGTATGTTTTCAATAGTAAAGGATACTATGTTTATGTACTGTTTTCTGGTTAGTTCTTTTTTTGTTTCAAACGTGTGACATGTAAGGGAAATGATATATTGTTTCTGTTGAGATGTATGAATGAGTGTTAGTTGGAGGCACGTAGTTTTGTTGTTTAGGATACGTTTCTGATTGCTTGCTTTGCAGTTGTGAGTGTTAGCTGCATGCACGTAGTTTTTTTGTTTAGGATACGTGTCTGACTGCATGATGTGTTAATCCTTATCTGGTGTTGTAGATAGGGATGCTGCTCTTGGTGCTATATAAGGCGAGGGGTAGTGTAAGACAACAATATACGAAAGAAGGACTCTCTATGGAGGCGGGATATCCAGTATGATCGTTTAGAAGTTTAGATGTCGAAGAATCTCCAGCTCTGGTCAGATTTGTCGGGATGCTCGAGGGATCGCCAGTTCTGATCGGATTTGTCGGTATGCTCGTGTAAGGACGTCGATGAGATGTTGCGCCCAGAGCATGATGTTGTTCAGTTTTGTTTAAAAGAAGGTGACGCAGATTTAGAGCAGGTTGATCATGATGTTCTCTCATCTTAATTCGTTTTCAGAAGTTTGATTGATGTGAGGAAGGGTAGCAACGGTGTTTCTGTGTTTGCGATAGCACATCGTATAGAGCATGCTTCTCATCTTCATGGGAAAGTCTTTTGTTTAGAAGAAGCATGATGGTTATATAGTGCGAAGGTTTATCGCTCTCGGATGGACGATAAAGATCAAGCTGAAGACGACATGCCAGACATAGAGTTTGAGTATTGAATTTAGTTATGTAATAGTATGTCTATATTTAAATAAAGGAGTTATGCAACGTATAGGTGCGTAAGTTGTCGGTCAGGCTAAGTTTGTAGTGGGCAAGGTTGCTGTATTACTCGGATAAATATATAAATCATGGGTGATGTCGATGTTGTTGTAAGTTGCGATGAATTTGTTGTTACTACTTGGATAAATATGTAAGTGATGAATGAAGTGGACGTTGTTGGAAGCTGTAACGTGGTATTCTTTTAATTTTTAGCATTTGCAAGTGTTTGAAAGTAGCGGTATAAAATGCAAACTGTATTTCGAAAAAATGGAGTCATGTAAAAGCAATTTAAATGTGGAAATTTGAATAGTTTTAAATTATTTAGGCTAAAAAATTGCACACATCTAGTACTTAAATTTGGAACTCGATAATGTACAAATTTTCAAAAAATTACAGGGTTGAATATCGCTTGAACTTAAATAGGTATGCGTTTATAAATTGATTGGTTTGCGAATCTTACAGAATTACCATTTAGGAAGTTGATGTCTATGCACGCTTCTATTCTCGTAGACAATGTTGTGCCTCCAAGAGCTTAGGTTTGTAGAACAACAGCAAGTTTCCCTTAAGTGAATACCAAGGTATATCGAACTAAGGGAGGTAGAGGTCAAACATATCTCTCTCAAGCAACCCTACAATTAAGATACGAGAAGTCTCTTGTGTCCCCAACACACCCAATACACTTGTCAGATGTATAGGTCCACTAGTTATGCGAAGAGATAGTGAAATACAAGTAATAAGGATGATTATAAGTAGTAATTGCTATCTGAAAGGAAGCCTTTTCCCAGTGCGCGGAGCCCCAATGAGTAAGGTGTTAGTGCTTTCTCATGGGGTCAATAATGCTAATCCCTATTTTTGTGCCGGGAAGAAGATAAGAGAAGGCTAAAAATGGCAGCAAGCAAACATGTAGCAGAACTTGTTATAAACGGTGTTTCAATGCTTAGAAATTAGGCCTATGGATCATACTTTCACCAGTGGACATTCTCAACAATGACATCAAAGCTGAATAATAAATAATACTCTTAAACACTCTCATGTCGGATGATAAACATCATTCATTGTGTATGGCTTCAAGAGCACCCTCAAAGTCAGAGTAATATAACACCAACAATGTCATAAAGGAATCACACACGGTGCACACATTGTCACCATTACAACCATGAATAACCTCGGAGTTCATATTAAAGTAACCTCTAGAGTGCATAATAGATAAAGAGTAGCATCACATATTCAACTAGATTACTAAGCTTGATCACATAAAGATCACATGGGAGAGAGAGAGAGAGATAAACCACATAGCTACCGGTACAGCCCGTAGCCCCGAAGGAGAACTACTCACTCCTCATCGTAGGAGTCAGCAACGGCGAAGGAGATGGCGGTGGAGTCGATGGAGATGACTCCGGGGGTAATTCCCCGTCCCGGCAGGTTGCCGCATCAGAGACTTCTGTCCCCCGAATCTCGTATTCGATGGCGGTGGCGCTCGGTAACTCGTGGAGGAAAAGTTTTCTTCCTATAGGTCTTAGGTTTTCGGGGGCTTTAAGTAAGCGAAAGGGCGAATGCGGTGGAGGGACGAGGGCCTGTCACCAGGTGCTCGCGCGGCCAGGGGTCCTGCCGCGCCTGGACCAGGTGTGGGCCCCTCGGTCCCCGTCTTTGTTTCTCCTTCGGACTTCTGGAACTTGTCGGGCAAAATCGGAGATTTGGAAAAGAAGTCGTCCAATTCCGAGAACATTTCCTTAAGTGGTTTTCTGAAACGAAAAACAGCAGAAAACAGACAACTGACACTGTGGCATCTTGTTAATAGGTTAGTCATAAAAACCATATAAAGTGTATATAAAATATGTAGCAATTGGTATAATATAAACATGGAACATAAGAAATTATAGATATGTTTGAGAAGTATCAACGTCGTGTTGACGTCACCATGGGCAGCCCCGCCCTCCGTGGCCGCGGCGGCGCGAACGACGCCGGCGTCCAGCTAGGCCGAACTGGACTACGGGGGCCGTCGCGTTGGATGCGCACTGACGCGGGGCGTCTTTTGGTGGCGGCGCCGTCGCCTGTAGGTCGCTGGAGCGTTGCCAGTGGCGCGGGGATGCGGCGACGTCCGTGGAGCACTCCGCGGATGATTCTGGCGCCGCCGTGACGATCTGACAGGCGATATCCGGCGTCGTGAGAGAGGGAGAGGCATCACACCTCATTGTTCCCTTCGATTTGATCTAGGGGCACGGAGCGGCAGCGGCGAACTCCGGATCACAGGGGAGAGGAGAGACGGAGGGGGTGATTGTGGCATGCCATTTTGCGAAACAACCCTTGACTTTTTTGTTTTATACGTTAAATGGTGGGTTCTTCATATGCTTTTCTGAAAAACGGCCACGCGGACGCCGCGCGTACCGTCGGATCCGGGAGCGACAACGTGGAGGTGGTCGGGCGCAGAAGCTCTCAAAGTTACAGTAAACAAGCCAAATGGACACATCGCGAGTCGTCCGATCGTCAATCAACGGGAGGGCTGCGATATGTGCCTCCTTAATATAGTTAGTAATACCATGTGGTAATTATTTGGAATTTTTCTGAGTTGAGGATGGCTCTATCATTTTGTCGAACACCTTGTGCGCGTTAAGTTTTCGTAAACGTTGGGTTAATAAGTGTGACGTTTAATTGCGTGTTGTCTTTGTAGTAGCGTAGGCCTTGCCCTTTCAAATCGTAGATTCCCCGGTTTTGAGTTTGGTGCTCTGAGTCACCCGGAACGTGACGATGCTGCTCGCGTCGCGCTCCAGACCACGTTCTGGCATGACCTTATACCCGCTTAGCCTAAGCATACTTAGTCTACTAGTAAAATACCCGTGCGTCGCAACGGGCGAAAAATAAAATTTTCATTTTTTTCCTTTGAACCTACTTTGCATCCGTGAGAAGTCAAAATTAATGCTATCAGGAATCTGTACTATATAATATAGCAGGGGTATTATAAAATAGTCATCAAAATCAAAATAGCAGGAGACCAGAACAGACAAAAAGAAAATGAGATCAACTTCACAGACTCCCCTAGAAGGATGCATCAGACACGAGCTTGGCCGATCTCTCTCCCACCTCTTCACCTCCACGTCAACAGTTCACACCGGCACCAAACTCCACCGGCCAGCTCCTCGTAGAGAACACGGTCTCAACCCATGGATTGTTGGCAAAGCTGAGCTAGCGTCCCTGACCAGGGTTGCTGTCGGGCCGGCGACGAAGGGTTCCACTCAAGAGCTGAGCAGGTATGTCTCCCTCTCTCCCGATTCTTCCTTTGCTCGTGCATCCTATGATTCCTCAAGCTCTGAGATGCCCTGAATCTATGGCGGTTCTGTGAGGTTTTTCTGCCAAAATTCTTGTTGTGTCTTGCTCCTTCAGTTTGAGAGAGACCTGAACCTGCTGCCACAGTTGAGAACAGGGAGTTGCTACATACTCCAGTGTCATTCTGAAGTGTTCTTGATACTCGGTGACCAACTCACTACTGGCCACCCAGCTCTAATCCTCATAACAACCGTTGTCAGCAAGAAATTTAACATCAGTTCTTCCATGTAATGGCTCTCATACTGTTGATTCCTGAGCTGAAGCAGCCCAGTTTGGTCCCTGCTCCTACGGAGGTTGTCCGTCAGTCAGTCAGTCTATCTCTATGTAATACAAAGCAGTATAATAAGTGTTCCTGATCTCCAGCTTATGCCGCTTCCATTCCTTCTAGATCACCAAAGCACCGTTTCTACCTTGAATCATGTCGAACTATCTGCCCCACTTTCAATTTTGTTTTGCAGGAAGCAGTTGCTGCTCCTCTAAGTTGCTACAGTGAGTAATCGTAGCAGCGAACGAACAAGTCATGGTGATGAGTTGCAGCGAACGAGTGCTGTGAGCGGCTCGCCTACTACGGTGGCGTCGCCTCCTCTTTTGCAACTACCTTCTGTTGCAAATCCTCGTAGGCGAGGAGTTTGAAGTGGAGGAGCACGCCGGGGAGGACAAGCTTCACAAGGAACTCCAAGGGGGGTAGGCAGGGAGCGTCAAGCGGCGGCGTCCGCCACAAATAGAGCACCCACCGACCCACGGCCACAGGTGAGTAGGCGGTGGCCGCCCCAGCCTGGAGCGCAGCGAGCGCTCGCGAGGATCATGGGTGGAGCTCGCCGAGCGGGGAGTGGAGTCGCGGAGGGCGTACGCATGGTCACTGCACCCCCTTCCGTTGCCGGCGGCCGCTGCGTCCCCTTCATCGTCGCCGCCGCACAAAGGAGTAACATGATTGGATGGAGGTGAGTGGATAAGGTTTAGGGGCTAGACTGTAAAAAGTGTCAAAACAGGAACATGTACCGCGGGTTATTTCTATATTTATGAGGGGCTAAAGTGTAAAACTGACATGACGTACCGGACACCTTAAACCGTATTATATAGTAGATAGAGATAATGGGCACCGGAGCTCTGCCGCAGCCTCACTCCTCTCACTCTTCACTCAGCAGCCACCCCTCACCATTCCCCCTCTCCCTCGACCTCTGGGTCAGTGGACAACTGGAATTACGGGAACAACGCTTCTTTTCTCCCTGCTGCGGCCGTGGAGCACCACATCGATCCTCGGATCGGTCCGTGGTCTGTGAGCGTTGTTGCTCGTGCGTATCCATGGAGGGAGCGACAACAAGTCAACGTCGTGCATCTCCGCCGCGTGCGCAACTTCGCGCGCGAGGCTGACGGCGCCCGAGCCTCGGTCGCCACCGCCGCTCCCAGCCCCTCGTGGCCTCGAACCCGCCACCTTGGGCCTGTCCCCTTCTCCTCCCAGCTGGCGGGCGCGCCCAGCGGCTGACAAGCTCGACGGAGCCGCACCCGCCCGTGCAGCTCGCGTACGTGCTGGAGCTTCAGGAAGTTAGCCAATCTGAACGTTCGGTGCTAGCTGATTTTTTTTTTCAGATTTACGTTTCTTACATGCGGAAGCGTACTTCCGTGAAGACACGACCAACCCAGCCCAACTCAGTAGCACCGGCCTAGCGAGCAGCGAGCAGCGCGCAGGAGGCTGGTCGGGCAGTCAAGCGGCCCAGCCTCCCGAATCCTAGCGGAAATCCTAGTCTCCGCGTAGTGCGGGGATAGGACGGCTCCGTGCAACTAAATCTCGAACTGGATCAATGTCCAAGTTCAGAAGGTGTTGGTCCAGCAATAGTCCAGTCCGAAATTATCTACCCCACCTCCTCGTCCACTTCTACTGTGTAGTGTCCAAATTCGTCCAAGTCTAGTTTGCTGGAACATTGGACATCCAAGGCCCAAATGGACCGTGCAGATGCACGTACAGCACGGGCGGACGCATTTCTATTGATGTTTTTTTAACTTCTAGTGAGTGTTTTTTTAAGTTCTACTGATGTATTTTATAAATATAAGTTTTTTTCTGACAGAATAGTAAATATAAGTTCTTTTTCTTAGAGAATCGTAAATACAAATTCAGTACAAAATCTGAATAACTGATCACACACTGATCAACACCAGAACAAATCTCTGATCAAGAACTTCTAACTACCAGGTTCCCTAACATGTTCCAAATAACCACCAATTAATCTCAGCACCATCTTGAAAAAGTAGAAAACAAAGACATCATCTCATAAATATCATCTCTTCATGACAAAAACAAAGGCACCGGTTCTTCCATATCTTGCAATCAACCATGTTCGAAAAGGGGATGATAGCTCCTGCAGTTTCAGTAGCTAACTATCAGTTTCAGTAACGTTTTCGGAAAAACAAAAAAAATACATATATAAAGCCAGATACACATATTTGTATAGCCATCCAAAAGCTAGATCGCACAGAATATTTAAAACAGAGAAGAACATTGAAATAAAAGGGTCATACCTACCCTACATCACTACAAGCAAAATATCTGGCTGAAGCTCGAGAGTCAATCTATGAATGAGAGAAAGAAAACATTAGTAACACCATGCAATGAATTATTTTAGAAATATAATATCATCACTTTTCAGGTTTTTTACCCTCGTCGTCGTCCTCCTCATCGGACAAGTATTCTTTTAGCCAATCTTTTGCACATATCAGTGCTTCAACTGTTTCTGGGTTGAGAGAATTGCGATGTTTATTAATGATCATGCCGGCTGTACTGAATGTTGATTCGGAAGCTACAAATGATAGTGGAATAGCCAGGAAGTCTCGTGCCATCCTGCCTAGTATAGGGTACTGCTCACAGTTTCTTTTTCACCACTTCAACACATCAAAACTTTCACCTTCTCTCAAAGGAACCAGTGGATCTTCTAGATAAATATCAACCTCAGACCTTCTAGAGCGATTAGGGCGATGTTCTTTTTTGAACAAAGCAAACCCCAACTCCAACTTGCGCTTCCCGGTCAACACTGGGAGCATATTGGCTGACCCTCCAACCTCGGGTGAAGAATTGACTGTGGTACTTTGTGAATCCGTTTGCATCATGAGCTCATAGTATTTGTAATATTCTTTGAACCAGAAACGAACATCAGCTACTCTTTGTTCAGCCACTTCTATCCCATAGGATTCTGTGTAACCAAACTTCAAAAGAACTAGCTTGTACCGTGGATCCAACAAGGATGCAACTAGAAGTACTTTGTTAGGTTTATCCCAATATTTGTCATACTTGGCCTTCATGTCTTCGCACAACCCTTTCAAGAAATCATCTCCAGTATATTTCTCATCAACAAGAAGTTCTCGAATGCTCCAAATTTCTTCCAAGTATCAATGTGCTGTTGGGAATTAATGCATGGAGAAAACCTTTGTTGCATCATCAAAATTCTTTAGAAATTGCAAACTGTCTCGGACATGCTCCATTCCTCAACAATGGGTCCTTGAATGTTTTGGAAATCAACATAGCTCGTGAGGGCTGCCTTAAACCTCAGAGCTTCTTCAAGCATGGTATATGTAGAGTTCCATCTAGTGGGAACATCTAATTTGAATCCACTCTTGGGTTTGTGAGTTGCCATCTCTGGAAGATAGTTAAAAGCCTGCAAGCGAGGTCCAGATGAGTTTACATGTTTAACAAGATCCCTAACAGGCTCAACCACATTCTGGATAATATCCATTCCATCCTGGACAACTAAATTCAGTACGTGTGCTGCACATCTCACATGGAGATCTTCACCTCCAAATGGCATGGATGTCCACAATTTGGCCTTTAACTTGTTCACTGTTGCGGTATTTGACATCGCATTATCCAGAGTAAAATCAAAAGCTTTGTTGGACAAGTCCGAGACAATCCATGATTGTACTATAAATTGCAGCAGCATTATGAGGGTACGGGACACTTTTAAAATCGTACATAGCTAGATCCTGGTGCTTCGGTGCGACATCTATGGCTGCTTCAATGGAACAACAATGGCTGCTTCGGTGCGACATCTATGGAACAACTGGTCCATCCAGATCCTGGTGCTCCTTAGCCTGAAGCTCCAGATCGCCCTCTTCCTCTTTGCCGGGATCCGCAGGCGCGGAGCCCACTATGTGCTGCGGTTCCTCCTCTGGCTGGCGTACCAGCTGGCCGACTACACCGCCACTTACGCGTTGGGGCACCTCTCCATCAGGGGAGCGCGCCCCATCGTCGCATTCTGGGCGCCGTTCCTCCTTCTGCACCTCGGAGGCCCCGACAACATCACCGCCTACTCCCTGGAGGACAACAAGCTCTGGAAGCGCCACCTGCTGTCTGCCATACTCCAGATCCTGGGAGCGGTGTATGTCCTCTACGAGCATGTCGGGAGCACGTCGGCTTCGCTCCAGCTTGCCTCCATTTTGATGTTCGCCGTCGGCGCGGTCAAGTACGTGGAGAGGACGCGGGCACTCATACGCAGCAACCTGGACACCATACGAGGCTCCGTCAGGAAGCAACCACCTGCCATGCACAGACACTTCCACCCTCACGACAGAGTGTTCAAGGGAGAAGAGTTGGACGAGGAGTCCCTTGTGCGGCGAGCTCACTCGCTGTTCCACATCTGCAAGCGCGCTATAGTTGACTATCCGGTGATCGAGGATGATTCACAATGCCAAGATACCACCACCACAATGATGGTCAGGGTCAGGATATGGAGATTGATGGAGACGGAGCTCTCCCTCATGTACGACATGCTGTACACCAAGGCAGCGGTCATCCACACCTGGCCCGGTTACTTGGTACGTCTCATATCGCCGCTCGCCATTGTCGCCTCACTGCTGCTGTTTAAGCTCACCAGCAAGGACGCCCACCGCGGAGCTGACGTGGTGATCACCTACGTCTTGTATGGTGGTGCCTTGTTGATGGAAACGATGTCTCTGCTGAACGCGCTAGGCTCCTCCTGGACATTTGCCTTCCTGAGTACCACGAGATGGCGCTGGCTCCGATACACAGCTCTGTGCAACGAAAGATGGGACCGACTCAGGCGTCTGGTTGCCTACCTTCACCATCTCGTCAGGGTAGGAGGAGGAAGCAGGTACACATCAAGGAGGTGGTCATGCACCATAGGGCAGTACAACATGCTGCACTTCTGCACTCGATCTGAGAGTGTTCTGCTGGGCAGGATGGCCAAGATGGTGGGGCTGGGACTCAATGAGTGGTGGAACAGGTGGCGTTTCTCGTGGGACATTGAGATGTCGGACCATGTCAAGGATCGTATTTCTCAACATATGAACAGAGTGTACACGGAAGGGCCCGCGATCAACTCTCTAGGCATGCTCAGGAACAGATGGGGCGAGGAGCCATTGAATCGCAAGGGGTTGCTCCAAGGCATACTCAAGGACTCGCTTGGTGTTGAGTTCCAGGAGTGCATCATCATCTGGCACATCGGCACCAACGTTTTCCTGGCCAAGAGTGAGGGGGGCATTGCGGTGGGCGAGGAGGCATCACTCGATGTGGAAGCGATCAAGGTGATATCCAACTACATGATGTTTCTCCTCGTGGAACAACCCGACATGCTGCCAGGCCTCTCCCAGAACAGGCTGTACCAACGAACCTGCGAGAATCTGCTCAAGCTTAGGCGATCGACAGATCCTAGGCACAAAAAGAACATGAGTCTCTGTGCCAAGCTCAAGAATCTCTTCCGCCTGCACGATGACCCCGGTTCTAGTTCCAGGGTAACCGATAGAGAGGAGCTTGCGAAAACCATATATGATGAGTACAACAGCAGAGGATTCAGCCACGACTCTCCTCGACTCCCTTATGTTGCTAAACTTGCCAAGCAACTGCTAACGATAGAGGAAAATGGCACCGCAGACTCGGTGAAACTCGTCCTTGATGTATGGACGGATATCCTTGTCTACGCGAGCAACAAATGCAGCAGGAAGGCCCATGCCGAGAAGCTCAACAGTGGCGGTGAGTTGACAACCATTCTGTGGCTTATGGCAGAACACTTCTACCAACTTTATCTGGAGAAGCTTATCAAAAAGGCTAAAAAATAACTCATCTGGAAAAGGTATCAATTAGGCAGGGAGATGAACGAAGATACATTTTATTTCTATTCTATAATCCATGTAAATTGTTTGTATCTTGTTCCACGTTTTGAATAAAGAACCCCCTGCATTGATGCATTTTTGTAGAACGGGAGAACAGAGCTCATCTTCTTCTTTCCAGGCCATCCTAGTATCCTACCCATCTATAGATTACAGTGAGCTAACGGGAGGGTAGAATTTTCAGGAAACAAATGCCAGTAATGCTGCGTATGTGCAACTCGTCTAACAAAAATGCCATGGGTAAACTATCTCGCATACAATATATGCATTAGCTATGTTATATACAGTGCGAGTAAACAAGCTCCCACTTGATGAGATAGTCCGCAAGATGCACGCTGGGTAACATGCTAATGCAGTGAGCATATGGGTGACTCGTCGCCATCTCTGCATGATTCTTGTTTGATTTTTGTTTCTTCTGGAAAGTATTAAGCTAATACACATGTTTTACTCAGCAATGGGTACTTGATCTTGGGAATATAGTGTAAACTCAACCACTCGTCTTGATGCGTAACTTACTCCTCGACATCATCTGCTGGAATGTCTCTGGGGCCTAAATGACCAGGAAAGAAAATATGTGGACCACCCTCTGCTATCTCACACCACATGCCACATTACCTACATTCAAGAAACAAAGTTTTGATTTCATTGATCACCAAAATGGGGGTTACATTGGTAGTTTTTGGTTGCGCTCCTTTGCTCATCACCCTGCGAACGAAACCAGAGATGGCGACGGTGATGGCGACGCAGATGATTGGCCCCAGCCGGTGAACTGGGGATGGAGATGAGGATGAGGGGACATGCCAGCCCTACGCTTGGACGGCGGCGCCGCGGACAAGGCCGGAGTCGGCGGCTCCTGCTCCTCTTCTTCCTCCGCCTCCTCACTCTTCCTCCTGCTCTTCTTCTTCCTCGGCGGCAGCTTCTCCCGCGGCTAGCAGCTTCGCCGCCAGCTCCCTTTGCCGCTGCTTGAGCTCCCTCCCCCGGCGCTGGAGGTTCTCGGCCTTCCGGTGGTCCTGCTCAACGATCCATTCTTTGTTGGTCATGCCCGGCGGCCTTTGCTTCGGCGCTCTTGGCTTGCGCGGCTTCTTGGCGGGGAGAGCAGCGGTGGTTGTTGCAGCTCGGGGGCCGACGAATTTGGCGGGAGGCATGGCGGCCGCAGCCTGATGAGCTGGGGGGAAATGGCGGGATCGGGCGGCGGGCGAGCTATTTGGGTGTGGGGGGGGGGGGGGGGGGGGGGGGGGGGGGGGGGATAGAGGGAGGCTCAAAAAATGGCGGGGAAATCGTCTTGTCTCGCCGACAGGCCTGTCCCACGCACGCCTTTTGCCCCCAGGTGGTACCCAGGTTTCTGGGTTTGGCCTGGGTTCGCCGGCGCAAAACGGCTAACCGACTCTAAAACGAGTTCTGGGGGGGGGGGGGGGGGGGGGGGCGACTGGTGGATTTTTCCTTCCGTCGGCGCTAAAAAGGCCTCCTGGGGGACGACTGGAAATGTCTTTTTTTTAGAAACACAGTACAGACGGAGACGCTCACAAACACGCACGTACAGACACCACTATGACCGCACACATGCAAACCCTACCCCTATGAGCACCTCCGAAAGACCTCACGTCACCTACCACTGAAAGCATAGCGCCGGTTAAATTCTGAAAAATTCAGGAAATGTGGCACCCATGTCAAGTCTGTGACTTGAATCTGGGTGGGCTGGTTCCAGCACAAGGAACCAAACCAACTGAGGTAGGGTCACTTCACGACTGGAAATGCCCTTAGCTGGTGTACATTGTGACTAATAAATTAGCTAATCAAAATATTGGGTGTGGTGTCCGATGGTAACAAACACCATGGAAGGCCTTCATCCCTTCTTTGATCTCCAACAGAACAGCAGCAGACCAGCACCTCATGCTTCCATATGTACCCTCACCTTTGCATTGTAGTGAAGACGATATGTGACTAAAGGCTTGTATGTTTATTTGTACTTTTTAAATATCCACACAAATTAAAATAAGTCAGTTAAGAGAGAAGTAACCGGCTAGACCATCCTCCAAGCAGAGGGGGCTCACAGAAAATGCTTCAGCTAAGGGCTACATTCAGAAAGGTGAACTAGGCACGAGTGTAACAATTTCAAATGTTCACTATTCATATATCCAAATCATATTGAAGTGTATTTTATAATAACTAATGGGTTGGCCCACGCAAATTGAGGACGGACATGGTTTCTTGTTAGCAAAATCACTTCTGTAGATGCAGAATTGACAAATGTGAGAGATCATATCTTGACTTGAGGATGAGTGCTGAATTCTATGGCTGCAAGGGAAGGACAGTAAGATGTGCTCTCTTTGCCCCGTTGAAAACTGAAATAGCCCCTTTTGAGTGGCCATGATATTCTCCTGAAATTAACGTCCAGCATATGAGGAAACTCGTTCCCGCTTGAAGAGTGAATGTTTACGCCCATGGCCAGGACTCTGGGTGCGAGTAGGGCACACCTTCAACGACATGTCGATATCTAAACCGAATCGTGTGTACGTAGGATTCTAGCTCTCGCCTCCTAATAACAAAAAAAAAGGAAGTCGATCGTGAATTCGTGACATGGTACTACGTACCCGCGCTGGACGCCTCTCGGCCGGCATGGCCTCCCAACTAGAGCCGCCGGCGACATATGCCACCGTGATCACCGACATCGGCGACGACCTCCTCCGCGAGATCCTCCTCCGCCTCCCGTCCCTCCCGAGCCTCGTCCGCGCGGCCCTCGCCTGCCGCACCTTCCTCCGTGCCGTCCGATCGTGTCCCGCCCTCCGCCGCCGCTTCCGGGCGCTCCACCCGCCCCAGCTCCTCGGCATCTTCGTCGGCCGCTCCTCCCAATCCCACCCCGCCATCCCTCCTTTCGTCCCCCTCCGCCGCCGCTCCGACCCGGACCTCGCCGCCGCCATCCGCGGCTCCGATTTCCTCCTCACCCGCCTCCCAGCCCCAGAGGACAGAGTCGATGCCGGATGGGCGGTCAAGAACTGCCGCTCCGGCTACGTCCTCCTCTGCAACCATAGTACCCGCCAGATCGCCGCCTACAACCCCGTCACGCAGGCGCTGGACATCTTCCCGCAACCGCCTCAGGAGACCTGTCAATCGCGCTACCTTGAGCTCCGCATCCTCCCCTCCGACGACCAGTGCTCCTTCTTCCGTCTGGTGTGCGTTCATCGGCACCACACGGAGGATCGCGTCTCTGTCTTCTCGTCCGACAGCAGGGACTGGCAGTGCTTCCCGTGGGTGAAGACCTCCAACTCCAAGCCGCAACCAGCCGGGGATGACGACGATGGAACCTCCAAGTGCGTGCTCTCGTCTTACGCCGGCACGCTGGCGAAGGAATTCGACAGGCTCGTCTACTGGAGACACAAAGCTCAACCCTACCTCGTCCTGCTCGACACCGCCACGATGCAGCTATCACTCATGGATCTGCCGCCGCCATTGAAACATAAGAAACGCCGTAAAAAGATACATCTTGGCCGGTGGTCTTCCAAGGACGATGACAATGCAGTCTGTATGGTCGACTTGGACGACGCCGGCGTCCACAAAGTGGCACTCTCTGTATGGTTTTGGAGTGTCGATAAGTGGGTGCTGGATAAGATTTTTACAGTCGATCTATCTCAATGTATTGATCCTGTTCTTCTGCCTTCACCCTATACGGTCACCATCCTCGCTCTCGTCGATGGCATTGTGTACCTCTTCCTCGGTGACCATGGTCAGTGCTACGTCCTATCTTTCTGCATGCAAACACAGACGCTAAACAAGCTCTTTGAAGATACGTTTCTCAGGCGTATCCATCCCTACATCATGGCATGGCCTCATTCTTTGCTCTGCCACAAGGTATTTCTTCAACATATTTACTGGCAATGGGTCCCTGTATCATATTTTGCATCTAATTAATACAGTACTATTTTGCAAGTCTAGCCAACGTATTCTAATTGCCGATTATACTATTAATTCCACAAATTTCCCAAATAAGATGTTTTGTAACACTGACCATTGTGGTGTAGGTTTATCTTAATTATTTCAATTTGATTGCTTCTGTCTCACTAAATGAATCTGCCCAGTGCCAAATATTTGAAGATCTGTCTTGTGCCATATTGAGTCTAACCTTGCACGATTCTATCATTACAAACACTATATCCTTAGCCATACTGAAATCATTTTATGTCCCAGGAGGATTCAGAAACCAAAGGTACAACTGTACAAGAGACGACGATGTGGCGGATGATGGTCATGTGGGCACGGAAGAAACTCCCGTTGTTCCTGTCTAGGTATTGCAATCATATTAAAGAGCTTTGGTTAGCGGTGATGGGGCAAAATCCGCGGAGATAGACACTTCTTTCTGTTAGAATAATATACGTGTACAACTAGAACTAGAGATATGTATAGATTAGAAATTAGAATCCGTCTTGTATTCCAATTCATAGGTATTTTAGCCCCCAGTTTGTACCACTATATATACCCCATGAGGGTCATGACGATACAATAACAAAGATTAGGGATTCTATATTTTCCACACTTTCTATCGAGGACGAGACGAGATTTCTTGTTAGAAAAATCACTTCTCTAGATGCAGAATTGACAAATGTGAGAGATCATATCTTCAGGATGAATGCTGAATTTTATGGCTACAAGGGAAAGACATTAATATATACTCTGTATGCCCCTTTGGAGTGACCATGGTGTTCTCCTGATGAGATTAGCTTTTTTAAATGTGTGCTACTACTTCAGTTTTTATAGTGCGAAGATAGCATGTGCTAGTTTCATAGAATAGTAGGCTACCTTATTTTGTGCCCTGAGAAGCACACACTCCTTTATTTTTTTATAAAAAACCCAAATCAATGTAACAAATTGTGTGTGTGGATATCAGAACAAGTCTAGCAAGTCTTTCAAGAAACAGACTTGAGTCATTGCATGCATATGAGAAGTTTTATTTGGATGAAGGCTTTCTTGGAAAAGGAGCGCATGAACTTATCGTGTCCAATGACTACTGTATTAACTATCATAATGAGTTTAACTTTCTACGGCATTTATCTTGTGGGTGTTCCGTACTTAAGGATGGCAATTATACCGACGGATAAGGGTACTCGTGGTACCGTACCTGTATGGATAGGGTATGGACCAGTGGCGGAGCCACATGAACCCAGCCGGGTGCACGGGCACCCGAATAGTTTTTTTCCTACCTTGTAATTAACCAAAAATAAGTACGTGCACCTCTGTAATCAACAATTAGTGCACCCTGGTGAGCTTAATCAGTACATATTACATAGTAGTGCACCTGATTAAATTTGCTCTAGCTCCGCCACTGGTATGGACATGATTTTATACCTATGGTATTTGTACCCTACCATAAGTCGTGGTCGATCTTGTATGCGTGAAGATTTTTGGATCTTGTGCCGAAATTTTCGGGATCATGTGACTTTCTTGTAGATCTGGATTTACATCCTTTTGAACACGAAATTGTTTTTTTTGTTAATGGTTGTGGGATACAATTTTTTTGAGATCCACAATCTTGAGATCATGATGTTGATGCATATGAAGAAATTTCCATGATTTTTTTTCATGAGTTGTTGCTAATTAAATTTGTGTTAGTTTGTTCATGCTCATGAAGGAATGGTCCAGGAAAAACCTCCCAATTTTCTTGCTAATACATAAATCCTGTAAATGTGTTACTTCATCAATTCATGTTAAATACAAAAAATCTTGTTAATTCATGTGTTCTGATGTTAATGTGACGAGGACCTAACGGTCAGGGCCGGTCCTGAGAATTCGGAGACCCGGGGCGAGACCAGAATTTGGGGCCCTTAATATAAGTAGACATATATACGTTGATGTAAGAAAAGTTAAATGAAAGAAATGAGATACATATTTCTACGTGAAAAACCCTTACGGGGAAAAACCACAGACGCACGAAGGCGTAATTTCATTATGAATCGTCACACTATAAAAAAATTCCTGACATTTCTAGATGCAAAATCATCGACGATGGAATAATATCAATATGATCCAACAAATTCTTCTCGATGCATAGAGTTGTCAAACCATTTAGCCTCTCATGTATGGCTGTGAGCATCACCACGATGCAGAGGTCGGGTTTCCCTTTTCAAAAAAAAAAGCCTCTCATGTGACATGGTAGATCTCAAATACTGCAATAATTTTAATTTTGAGAGCTTCTTTCGGCAGATAAGACAGTCACGGGTATAGTAAATAAGATCTGATAAGCAACATAAATTATGGAATAAATAAGTTATGAACATAACGGTGTGGAAGATCAATACTTACCGGTGGCGGCTGCGTCTGCCGGAGGCTGGAGCAATTGGGATCAGAATCGATAAATCGAATTGAGAGCTGGAGCGGATCGTCGATGTAGTTAGGGCGCGCAAGGCCAGCAGGAAACATGACTCACGCCGGCGCCGGACAGGATTGCATCAGAAAATCGCCACACGACGGGAAATAAGGAAATCGAATCATCACACGAACAGGATTAAATCATTATATGATCGGACAGGCTCAATTGCTTGCTAGCGGGACATAACCAGGCTTCCATCCGACCTCTCAAGTTAATTGTATTTCCCTTTTTCATTTACACGTACTAGCAACTAGCATACAATATATATATATACAAGACTGTATACATATATACTAGAGGCCCTCAAATTTTCTGGACCCGGGGCGGCCGCCCCGCTCGCCCCCTAGGACCGGCCCTGCTACCGGTAGACATGTCAGTTAAATATTGTGGGAACTGGGAAGGCATATTTAGCTCAACCCCAGTCTGTTGTCTTGGTGGGCCCGACGCCCCTCCTCGAGCAGCGACCATCTCACATTATTGTGAGGATCATTCACACTTCTGCCGAATTCACTGGACCGAGGGAAGCCCAGGAGTAATCTCCGTCTATCTACCCTTAGCCTAAGAAATCTTAAGCGTCTGTGGTCTGAAGGCTGTCAATGGGATCTTCAGATGCTGATTTAATTGACCTTCTTTTTGTTTTCTTTTCTTTTTTGATTAGACTTAACTGAACTTCTCTGCGTTGTTGTGGAAGTTTACATTTAGGAAGCTACCTTTTTTGTATGCACGATATCAGAGCCTTTCATTCTGAGCATGTTAAACCAACGAGATGTTTCGTTTTCTAATTTGCCTTGCTGAATATTGAAACGGAAAATTATAAGTGACACCACTTTATGTCAGCTTTGCCTCGAGGCATCTTGATTATTATCTTTGGGTTAAGAAATATTCATCTTTTTCGTTCCCAAAGGAAGATTCTATTGCTTCCTGCCTATGTAGTGGACCAAGTGTCTCAGGCCTTGCGGTGTGGAGTAGTGGACCAACTAATCTCAGGTCTGTACAGCATCCCCTTTGTTTCCTACCAAATACTAATAGTACGATGTATGTAGACCCAACTGCAAAATTGTTCTCCTTCACTTGGTTACAGGCTGCTATGTGCATACATCTACTTACACATTACATCGCATGAAGATCATCTACAAAAAAGGGAGTGCACATATATACACCAAAAAGAGATCATCACTTCTCGCTAGCTAAAAGATAGCCAGTGACTGGCCAAGACCCTTGTAAACCATGGCGATGCCATTCTGGTTGCTGCAGGGAATCACCACAGAGCTAAGGACAGCCCTCTCCACCTCTTCCGAGGGCTTTCTCCTGAGCAAGCACATGACGTACGCCATCACCGCGGCGTCACAAGGCACCATGATCCGATCTTCACTCGCAAACCCGAACTCGTCCTCGGACATCCTCAGGAGCTCCCCGAACACCGCCGTGCCGAGATACGACAGCGGGACCTCGAACCGCTCTCCGCCGGCGGTGTAGACGATGCAGTGGCCCTTGTCCGCGATGGCTGTCGCGCCGCCACGCAGGCTGCCCTCCTCTTTGATCGCCCCGGTGGTCGTCGTCAGCCTCCGCTTCCCAAGGGCCGCCAGCTGCTGCCACTTCTTTGCCTGCTGAACTAACCTCTTAGGAGTGATCATGCCGTATTTCCTCCGATGATGAAGCTGCGCTTTTTGCAGATATATATGTGTTGGTGGCAATTCAGTTTTCCGGTGGTGTGAAGACGCTTGTGTGCTAGTCCTATGTTTTTATAGGATGGCAGGGGAACACTGCAGCCATAAGTTTGTCAGATGGATGTAACCATCAGTATGACTAGTTAGCAGAGGAAAAGTCTTGAGGTTTATCCTCAGCTGTAGCTGCTTGCTCTGTATTATTGAGTTTGATACCCTCTCTGCTAGCTAGTATGCGCTTTAGGTCCACTCTATTTACCCTTTTGCTGGTCCAGTCCATGTCTGTCCCATTCTTCAGTGAAGGAAGTCTGCCTCATGCTGTTTGGTTCTACATTCCTAACGGGTTCTAATTGATAGGCAAGTTGTGGCAAGCGCACAGCCTTTGATTTGCTTGTGTTGGCTAAGTGAACTTGTTTTTTGTGGGGAGGCCAATTCAACTTGTTGTTTTTGGGGGGAGGCTAATTCAACTTGTTGATGTGGAAATCCATGAAAGCGAGACAATTAAAACAAGGTCTATTTTACCATGCCCACGGTGTAGCTTCTAATATACCCGGGGCATCGTCGACTAACCAGATTTCATTTCCTTAATATGGTACTCATTTGAAACTGGTTCCTCACTAATCTAATGCATTTTGTATTCACTGGTCAACGTATCGGTTTCCAGATTCCCTTTGGTCCGTAGTCCACAGATTCTTCCTGTATAGTTATCTGGATTTGTTACCCATTACTTGTATCTGCTACCCATTACACAAAGACATGGTTTCTTCCTTCAATTTTTTTGGTGGGCCATCAACTATTCTAGATGGAGTCGTTGTTTGAAATAGAGGTTTCTCATGCAGACATTGTTTTGAAGGTGCAGTCAAACTCCAGCAGACATCGACTTCCTAATCCACGCTGGTTTCTGTGTTTTTTCCCCTTTGAGATTTATCTGGTTATGGCTGACAGTATCTTGACCATGTTCCTGATGGAATATTCACTTTGAACTAGTCAATTGACATGACTAGTTGAATGCCCGTGCGTTGCTACGGATATAAGCAACTTTTGTAATGTTTTATCCATATAATATGTGTAAAAATGAATGTGTAAAAATATATAAAACATCCACTCGATATTAAAAAAAAGAATAGGATTCCAATGCAATTAAAATATATAAAACATCCACTCGATATTTAAATTAGCACCCCACCAATATCTACGCATTCTCATTAATGCTAGCTAGATATTGCCTACTCATTGTCATTGATGCTAGCTAGATATTGTCGTATAATCTCAGGAATGTTGTCTTGCACTTCATTTTCTTGGTATTTGAGCAAGTGTAACAGAAATTTCTTCCTCAACTTAAAAGCATCCTACACAAAAAGTACATGTCATTAGTTCCATGCTACTGAATTTGGAAATAATAAAAATTTGTAGTGTAAAAAACGCACCGTGCATACCGGATGAACCAAGATTTTACCATTCCATGAGAACATTATGTAAAAAACAATATAACCAGATAAATTCCTATAGATGGATGCATAATCATTAATAGTAAATAATATAAATAGAAAAATATAAAACACTCTTAGTTTATTTCGTAAGATAGTCACCTTGATGAGATTGTTGGAATACCAACTGATATTCTACGTGGCCAGAAAAAGATATCAGAATCCCAACCGGGTTGTGCTATTGCAAGCGCATCGTTGAAGTAGAATGAGATTCTTTGTAGTTTCATTTGCATGCCATGAGTTCGCATCATTTTATCCTCCAACGATGAAGATACAAAAAGAGGATCCAAAACGTATACACAAGATATGTGCTTGTCGATACAAAACAAAACGAAGTGGTCTATGGATGCATAAGGAAGAAAAACCTGCGTACGGACAATCATTAGAAAGAAATAAAATATGACAACAATGTGCAAGTAAAGTATCTTTACCATTTTGCGAGTTGAAATTTTGTAATCTATCCCTGGCCAACTATGGAACAACGTTGCCAAAAACTTAACATTTGGCTTCACGCGCCAGTTGCCGCCTCTTGTAGAATCAACCATTGCCGTCTAACAAAAAATTATACTTAGAGACAGAGTGATATAAATGATAATACATTATTGCAACAACTTACACAAAACCGCAGATCCATGTAATGAATGTCGGTCTCAACCAGCTGCAACAATAGGTCGCATGCCGTTATGCGTATGGCCAGGTTGAAACAATCATTGTTCATAGGCTTGTCCATCCTGATTATATCCTGAATTTTCTTAAGACTCAAACCTATAGGATAAGGTTTCGAGCTCCGCACCCATTCCATTCTGCACCATAAATATTAAGTTAAGGCTTACGAGAATCATAACAATGCATATTACGAACAATCATTGTAACTTTGGTGTAAATAGTACTTACTCCAAAGACTTGGCGTCTTGAATCGACATTATTTCCTTGCAAAGCTCATTATATAAAACACGTGGGTCCGTGGGCATGACTCTCTCAGGCGGATATATTGGTGCTCCTTTTATCTCATTTAAAACAGATTCATACAGAGTTACAGCTACATGCTCCCTAAAGGGTTTGATGCCCGCCTACAAAATATTAATTAGAATAAATTTATTGTAACAGTGTATTTATTAATTAATTGAAAATACCTGTGTTACAACATGTGCAAGTCCTTCACCCGTAAGGTATTCCATAAATTGCAGCAAGAACAAGCCGCATGATGAGCTGCAAATGTTAAGAAAACAATTTCTAAAATAAGTATACATGTTAATATTCATATTCATATTTGATCATATAATAAGTTTTTAACGTACCCATCTGATTGAATTGGCTCATGAACACACTCAACTATAGGCCATTTAGTTACTTGAAGGTCGACCCACTTATCACCTATGTTAAATTCACTCATTTGTGAAGCAATCATAAAGTGACGCTCGAGCCCTAGAAGCTGTTAATTAAAAGAGTAGATAATATGTAGAATTAAATTATTATGAAAACATGAAAGATGGTACGGAGGTAGTAAAATACTCACCATATAGTGTAGGTCCGACCGGCCCACCGCATAACCCAATGAATCGAATACCTCTATCAAACATTTTTTGGCATCAATACGACATACATACCAATGGAAGTCTGTCACATTAATTGGGACGAAGAGCTGACAAAAATAATGTAAGTCATAACTAAATAAATAATAAACTAAACCCAAAAAGTTATCTAATTAGTCTTACCATGTCATGTTCTAGATAACTAAGAGCTCTTCGAATAATTTTGGTATGATTTTTTGTACTTATGGGAATTTTACCATCTCGTTTAAGTTTTGCAGAAATATGCGTATCCACTAAGAATACATATCCACCTGCTCTTTTAAATAGATGTTCCTGAGTCTGCAGGTAGTAGATATATGCCGTGATAACCTATAATTTTAATTAAACGTTATAACAGATAAATTAGAAAATATTGTGCAAAAAAGTTTGTTTATATGTGAAAACATTAACTTACTTCACCATCCAACCATTTACCATCATGTAACAAACATTCCAGATCTGCACGTGTCAACCAAACATCCTGAATCCGCACCAATATGGTTTTTGGTGGGAAGGACATGATTTTGTCTTTCATTTTTGCAAAATCAACTTCAACATCCACAATTTTTTCTATGGGGTTGCAGGTTGATCCCATCTATAACAATTTACAAAATTATGTGAGCAAGGGAAGAAAATTATGAAACGTCTCTAGGAAAAAAAACTTAGTACACACCTCTTTTGATTGCGCGAGACTATTTGTGGTTTCAGTCTCTTCCAACAACACCCCACCGGACTCTATATCGATCGGAGTTTCAGTAGTGTCAACATTGTTAATTTCAGTCTGGGCCATGATCTACATAATTGAAACATACATCTAAATATAATATGGATATATAGAACATCTATGTATTATATTAAAACAAGAATATAATTTCGACCTCTTTCGATTCAGCTGAACTTGTTGAGTTTTTAGTCTCTTCTACCAGCAGTGCATTGGAGTCTTCGTCCATAGGTTCTTTCAGATCGCTGACAGTATCTATTTCTGTCGCGGCGACAATCTACAATATAAATATGTCAATATATAATTTGAATATAAATAACACCAATGTGTATAACTCTCCATTGCACCTCTTTCAATTGTGTAGAACTCGACAAATGTTCATTCTCATCCAGCGCCATCATGTCGGTGCCTAACATCTCCATAACTGTATAAAAATTTAAAACAATAGATATTAAAAGATGAAATTATTTGTAACCACATAAAAAATTAGCATCTCAATGTCTCTCCGTTGCCCATCGGTAGCCCCCACCTAATCTGCAACGATCCCCATCCACAGAAAAAAATCCTCACTCCTCTTCCTCTCCTCACTCCTCAGTCCTCACCGCCGCCCTGGCCTCGCCGCCCGCCCGCCCTTGCTCATGGCCACGCCGCCCGCCCGTCCGCATGGCCACGCTGCCCGCCCGCCCGCCATGGCCTCGCCGGCTCGGACGGGTCGGCGGCGCTCGCCCGCCCGCCCGCCCGCCATGGCCTCGGCCGGGTCGGCGGCGCTCGCCCGCCCGCCCGCCCGCCATGGCCTCGCCGGCTCGACTTCCACCTCCGGCGCAGGGCCCTCAACAGGCCGCCCTCCATGGCCTCCGGCGCCTCGCTGTCGACCTCCGCCGCCACGCCCTCGACCTCCACCTCCGGCCCTCGACAGCCGCCCGCCATGTCCTCTGGCGCCTCGCCGTCGACCTCCGCCGCCACGCCCTCGAACTCGACCTCCACCTCCGGCGCAGGGCCCTCGCCCTTTGGCGCCACGCCCTCGTCCTCCGGCGCAAGGCCTTCAACCTCCAACCCTCCAGGCCGACGCAACCTTGTGCAAGACCATCGCTGCTGCTACAGGTTCGCGTACGGCTGAGGCCTGTCAGCGGTATTTCGTGGATTCAGATCATACCTTGTCGCCGGTGTGTTTGATTGAATCCTCTTCAAGGTTGATCACCGAGAAAAATGAAAGGTAATCTCTGTTATATACATTGGTATATATTATTTGTTATTTGGTAAGTGTCTTCGTAGAATATTTCTTTCCGTTACATGATTCTGGAATGAAATAATAAATCAAATGTGAAATCTTCCTCTATATATGGTATATATGCTTTCACGTCTCCCATCTCGGTAGGCAAAGCTTCCAAATTCAGTAAAGTTCTACAATATTTAGGGGATTGAGTATGCTATTGATTGATTTTCCATATATATTCTCAGTAGAGATCAAATGGCAAATGGAGGCACAATTGATTTGGAAAATATCGAAACTTTCTTTCGGCTGATAGTTTAATGTTGCCATTAGCTTAAATTTACACTTAAAGCACTACATGAACAAGCATCAATTTACATGCATGGTTTCCCCCCAAGAATACCATCGTCGGTCATTCAGTTCACCATGGTAGGGGGCAAGGAGCTTAAACGTTGTCGATCGACATATTATATTGGCTCGATCGGGGCCCAGGCTCTGCCCTCCGAGCACTTAAGCATTATCGAGGTGGGATGGTCTCTTATCAGAACAACTCAGCAAATCTTCTGGTCATTGATAGTGAGTTTTCTATATTCTAAGTTATTTGTTATGTATGCCACTGTCATGTTTGTTGGTTGTGACTTATGAGAATTGTATACATGTTGGAAAAGACTGTTTACAGATAGCAGGGAGCTGGAATGTACTCGGATATACCCTATGCTCTAGAATTCTTGATAAGGTCAGTAACAATAGCAGTTTAATAGATTATGCAGAGCGGGTTGATTCTAATCCACCTAATATGTCTGGTCAGGTTGTCGTGCTGAGGGCTGTCCAACTTGGAATGCACGGTTGGTGTTTTCCCTAGAAGCAAACTATATGTATACCTCAAAGCTTGCTTCTATTTGGGAGCCCCACTACATCTTATTCAGAGTACGTTCGTTGATTTGGTAGACCATATAATTTCACACCGAAGGTTCATCCAACCTTCTGTCTAATACATATCTTAATGTAAACTTGCAGATAGACACGCCCACGAGGATTGATGGGTAAAACAAATTGTATGTACCCATGCCCACAATGAACTGACTATCTGCATTTTTTATGAAACCATAAGAAATATAATTATATTTTATAGTTTTGGTTTATCATGCACCGTGTAGGTGATGGGTGGTTTATTCAGACCATGGCTTATGTTTCCCTTCAGTGAACAACTCTATTCCCCAAAGTGCAGCAACCATAGATGCCAGTTGTGTCTCCAGTGCTGTAATGTCCCTTGTCCGGGGACCACCTTACATTCTGTGACTTCACATGACCTTACAACTCTATTCCCTAAGGTGCAGCAGCCACAGAATGCATCAACTTCAGCTAAACAATTATTTCCTCTCAACTTATATAATTTTTTTACAGTTGGTCACTTGCAGACGCGATTCAACAGAGCAAAATGTGGAGAAGATTGTGGCTTATAATGTTTAACAAAGTTCAGTGCGCAGTCTTATGGTTTTGTTGATCAATATAATTATTGGCTGAAGTACTACTGCATATGTAAGACTTCGCTATATATTAATCGTGGGTAGACCAATATTTGCTATCACATGATTATTTTGTCATGTTTCTTTTCTGTTCATGTAGTGGTTTATAGAGAACTACATGTGCAGGTTATGCGACATGAATCTTATCTGTTAATGTGATATTATTGTTTGCATAAGCATTTTTTAATATTTGTAACCACTATATGCTCAGTGTAATTATATATTTTAGATCAGCCTCATGTTCCTGTTTATACAGATTGAAGTTTTCGAGTTACATTATTATACAACAATATTTCAAATAAACAAACTACATATAAGGTATTTTAGAAAAAATAGAACTCTCACTTGCATTTTGATGTATATATATTTATGTCCTTGCCGAGTCAAGAAATCACACACTTTCTATGTGCATTGTATCAAGCTGTTAGCAAGCTTTGTGTAGCTAGTAAATCTATTTGATGTCACCATGTCGGCATCCTCCAGTGCCGAAACTCATAATGTTGAGGCTCTATATTCTTGTGCATTTCTATATCCTTGCGTACACTCATCAATTGTGTCATTTTTTAACATTTTCAGATTATCGAAGCACTCTCATGTGTTCCTTGTCCAAAACTGTCTCTCAGATTATATCTACAATGCGCGGAAGAAATTGCGGTATGACCCCCACCCACCTCTCTCTTACTCTATGCATGCCCTTGACCATTTCTTAAATTTTATTTGTTGTTCATGCATTAGGACATTTGAGTGATTTAACATATCTTTTCCTTGTAATGGCTCCATACCACGAGCAGGATTCTAAGGCTCAAATTACTGCACTACACCTAATTATTGGAACCCTCCAACTGATGAGTATATTTGGGGTGGAAAACTAAGACATCCTCACCCATAAAACAACATGGGTAACGATTTCTTGCTTTGTTGTTTTGATTTTGTATTTTTGTTATTACCCAGACCTTCAGGCATGAGAGTTGTGCACGTCAGGCATAATATTTAAAACAAAAGACGACTTTAAACATCGTCAACACACATTTAACAACCTGAATTTAGTTCTGAAGGCATACAATCATTTGTATGCATGGTAGATGAAGGAAAAAAGTCACACCCGGTCCATACAGTTATTTCTGAAATGTAAGGTCCTCGGCGCTATATTTTCTATAGTGTGCTTTCGACGAGGTTGTCATTTGCTGCTTGCATCCTCCTTAGTTCAATGACAGTCCTAACAGGATCCCAAAAAGACCGTTCTTCCGTAAACAGTGATGCACGAAATGCATCTAACTGTATGTTTGGTTCTTCCAGCACAATATGGCTCTCGTCCAGTGTGGACAAACCTCCTACAATATTTTTATAAGGTGATTAGAGTATATTCTATCAGTTATTATGAGAGAAGATATAATTATATCAGTTAACAAATTACCTTGTTGACAATTCGTCACCAACAAAGTAGCAGCCAGAGTCCATAAACGGTAGTCTGCAAGTCTCCACAGGGTGATGTGTTTTCCAACGTGTCGTCCCGAGACACGAACAAAAAGAATTTCCATCCTGTTTTGGCGAAAATGATTCATATGAACACACATATCTCAAAGGAAACAATTAGTAATAACTGACATAATAATCTTGACATACCTTGTGTTTATTATTGCAACATCAAGGTATGGAATGTGGTCTATATAGTTTCCATGCTTTTTGAACATGATTTTGCTAACATTCGCTACCAGTCCAGTGACATCTATCAAAAGTAATGACTTAGTTAACGGATACACAATTTAGTTTAAATTAAAAACAATGCGTATTTATTCAAATTACCTGCAAGCATGTTGTTCCGCAGATGATACACCGTTCTGAAGTCATTGAATCGCTGTGGTAGCCTAGGGATGTAGGTTAGCGGCCCTGCTAGCTGAATTTCCGTTTGTGCACGTAATATGATGATGTAGTCTGACGGTATTGCTATCCTAAAGGGCAATGGGAGATCTGCCGGCTGAAAGACTATACGCTTGAACACATAAATCGTGCCCGACTGAAATTGACTTTTGAACCGATCTACCAAAGTGTCGTAGCAGATCGCCTCCATCTTCACCCCCTAGAAATAGCTTATATTAGCAAATGTGACACTCATTTTTTAAACGAACAAGACGACATGCATATGAGTTTAAAATAGGCTTACTCTAATGTCAGATAGTATAAGGGACAGGAACCGTCCATCTGGAGTATCCTTTGTGCGAGTGCACACAACTTCAGCAGTTGTTTCCCAAGGGAAACGTAGATGTAGATGTTCCTCATTGATCTCATCAAATGTCAAATGTCTGCAAAGTACCGGGGATGATCATACATTAGATATAAAAATACTTCGCTAGCATTGATAGTAAAGACAATGAACCGAAATGAACAAATTAATGTAGTTATCATAATGTCTTCAGTTTATATCATGATTTTACTCCCTGGCCGTTTTGCTAAGGTCTAGCTTTCCTGATGCTCCTAAAATATGCTAAATGGCAGAAAAAAATATTAACACCTGGCCGTATTGGAAAACACAGGTTAAAAAAAATATTAGCTACTATCAATATACCGAATTGACTTGTGTTTTTTCTTAGCATCCATTGCACTACAGTGTCCCAAAAGGAGCTTCACCGATAAGTTAAACATGATTTGAACAGATTAATCACTCCGTCAGATTGTCCAGTCAAACATACTGCATAAATGTCAGGCTTTTTGCTTTCATACTCCCTGTACCTTCTTCTAAGGTGTAGCTTGACTCGATTTCATAGAACATGCTAGAATGGTAAGACACTCGTAACAGTATTATAAAGCGTATTATAAAGCATAGGTTAATAAAGCTCTAGCTCATGTGAACACATAATATACTATCGTTTTAGTTTCAAAACTCAAAAAGCCAATCCAGATAGTTCAGATTAACTATGCTATATTGGTATCGTGACCGTTTTATAAAGCACAGGTTAACTATGCTAACTACCAGTCATCCGAAATTAATCACTCCATATGCTAGCTAACCTTGAGAAATAACAATTGACATATGCTAACTATCTAAGCTTGAGAAAGAACATAGAAGTAAAAAACGGAGGGTACTTGAAACATACATGTTCACAGGCGGCGGCGAGAAGGCCGGAGGAGGCAACGTGACCCTTCTTGAGCATGGGTATCGAGCTGCCATGGTTTATCGAGCCGAGAAGAGGCGAAAATGGCAAATGCAAGCAGATAGGAGGCGAAAATGATAGATGCAAGTTGAGATGAGGCGAAAATGCATTCAACTTTGGTTGGTATTTATAGTGCCGTGATACATCCTTTCGCCTGATTTTTGCTTTCCTTTGAGTACGTTTGCTAGCAAGGAAAGAAATCGCTTTCCTTTGAGTACTTTTGCTAGCAAGGAAAGAAATCGAGCCGTGATTGATCTGGTAATTACTATCGTGGCTGCAGTTTCCTTGAGTAGTGGCTGCAGTTTCCATTGAGTACATTTGCTCTCAAGGAAAGAGATCGGGCTGTGATTGATTAGGTGATCGAGCGATGATTGATTAGGAATAGATAGGTTTATGCATCATTCCAAATATGATTTTCGTATGATTTTTTTTATCATTTATTGTCAGCACGAGGAAAGTTGATTTAATGCTTTATGTAGCACATTGGTGCGACACTTTAGGTAGAAATTAGCAAAATCACCTACTGTTACTGCCATAGCATGATTTTCGACTTCTTTGCAATACATCTGGATTTTAGTTACCAACAGCCAAAATATTAGGAAACTTATATTGGCTCAGAAGACCGGACCTTATAGCAACAAATATCTCTAACAACACCCGTAGACAACTTTGTAATATTTTTACCATTAAGTCCAATCGATTTGTGGGGCCTACCTGTCCTCTTATATCTGCATCACCTATGATCCAGAAATGGCGTCCCTGAAATATACTCTCTAGAATTGCTTTTCATTTCTGGATCCTTCATGTATAATTTAGTGGTTCTGAAACAACCTTGGAAATAATCCTCTCAACAACACCAACACTATTAAGAATAAGTTGTTACAAGCTGCCGCTCACCCCTTGAAAGACTGCTGCTACTTCTATTTCTCTCTGTTGAGCTGCCTTCTATGACTGTCACATTCATGCCCATCATCACGACTTCACGAGAACCATGATTACATGTAGGTGACAAGACGCCAGAAGTCCCAATTGTTCTGCATATTTACACAGCCAAAGTGTCATCCGAATGACCATAATGAAACTGTAGCTTACAAAATAATCAGCAGGCTTCTTAATTTACATGCACACTTGAACGCGTCTTTATACTTACTTAGATAAAAATATTTCTTTACCATAGCTACCAACAGTGAGGAAGGAAAATAAACTAAATATTTTAGAAGGACATGTTGGAATGGATTATTCATTTCACTAAAAGGATACACAGGAGAGTGAGAGATAACTAAAAAATAATGCATCGCTTTAGTTCTTTCTTTACTGCACTGAGATTGTATTCCATGATTAGTTACAATTTTCAAGATGACCCTGATAACTGAAGATATGTTTCCTGGATTAGCTTTGAATAGTAGAAAACAAGTTTACAAGTCTGGGCATGAGCACTGATTCTACATAGATAGCACTCAGCCAAGATTTATAGCTTCATGTTTCAGATCAAAGCAACACCCAAAAACATTAGGTGAGGCCAACAATAATTTGGCCCCATCCCCAGTTTCACTAAACATAACACAAGCCTGTTAAAGATGACATATTGACATGTGTCTTGACAAAAACATTATAGAAGTCCATGTTTTTTTCTTTTCATAATGTGAGACAACTTTGGAGTGCCTTCGAACAAAAGGGGAAATTGACTATTAAGAGTAGGAAGTCTGAAGTTACACATTGTGTAAGAATCAGCCTGTCACTTCACTCTTTGCAATATAAAGTACCTAGCGTTCACTTTGGGGACAGAGGATTTATGGCTTGTATATTTACACATGACCTTCAAGCAGTTGATAACTATATGCTTAAGATTCTCCAAATTTTGCAGAACTTAGAAACTTAAGATGTCAAAAACATTACACAGAGTATAGAAAATTTATATTTTTTCCTATGTTCTACAAAATCAAGTATAAGCATTTATTTCTTTTTAAGAAACAAGATTGCGTGGCTTTCTATGAATCTACAGATGAACTAATAAAAAATTGACATCCAGCAGTATAATTTATAACATGGCGAAGGAAAAAAGATCAAGTAAAAAACTCACTCCATCCCTGCTATAAGAAGTAGTGTGTTACATGTATAATGACAATGTAGACAAAGGCCAACCAAGTACCTTTACCTGGACCTCATATGAAAACACTACAGCGCCAATGCCAGTACCTGGTCTTCCATTCCATCTAGATCCAATGTCTCTCCAGTGTCACAATGGTGCTTGCCGCTAGAGTAGTATGTCATTTCTGTAAACTTCAAATACTCCCTCCGACCCGAATAAACTTCAAAAAAAATTAGAACCCAGTCCGCCCATTAATTTGGGTCGGAGGGAGTAAGAGAAAGGAATCTGATTTCCGAATTTTTCATGTCACTAATCTTGGTTCCGAGATCAAGAACGCCCCCTCCCCAATCTGCTGACCGCTCACTGGAGGACGCCATGAAGTCGCCCGGGCACGCCTCGCACTTGCTGATCGTTTCCGCGAACTCTTCTTCCTGTCACCAGTTTGACACGCCTCACAATCGAAGTTTTAACATGATATACATATGATACCATCTTGACGTACTTAAGAGATTGTGCAGTAATTCATAACCAGACAGTGAATAATCTTTTTTTGCTATGCACCTTCTTCTTTTCTAGCTAGTTTCTAGTCACACAAAAGTCCAATCAATTATATTACCTTGCATGCTAGACCCCAATCCGCAAGTACCAAATTGACTTGAAAGTTTCTCTCCACATTGCTTCTGATAATCCACACGATAGCCGATGTTTCGTTAATATTAACTGTAGAAGAAGTAACCTCAGGCTGAAGAGGGGACAAGTGTACACAGTGAGCAGCAGCAGAAGAGCAAGGGGAATAGAAAGGGCCTCAAGAACCTGATATGTATGTACAAAGTAAAAACATCTAGACATGTTAGTTAACACCTATATACAAATAATTTCTTTATTAAAATGCCACTTACAAATGTACAAACTAATTTCATGCTCTCGATTAATTACTTTCTGGTCACACTCGGGGAAACCAATTCAATAGTGGGCACAAATTTGAAATACATGAAGACTTGCAACTAAATGGTTAAGGAAAAATAATGACATGTAATTTTCAGGTCACATTTAGATTGAACGCAACAGACAAAGGAAGGACACCTATGTTAGCTATCCTAACCTCCAGCTACTTACTTAAAATTTCATGAGTGAATTGCTACATATTCTATGCACATACCCAAGACGATTATGGTCTGCAACCCTTTTGGTTTCAGCTCAGTTCACTCACATTTACCATCAGTAAAGTTATTTATGCGCTAGTGCTTCATTAGTTTGGTCAAGCATAATTTTGGAAGGGAAATGGTGGAGCAAAGTTGGATATATTAAATATGCCTAAAGAAAGAGATACGTTTATCTGACTTACTCTCCAGAATCCGCTTCACACTGGCTACAAGCACATAATGCCTTGCAAGTACGAGCCATATAAACATCGGCTACTGCCTTACCTAACCCTCCCAAAAAATTCGAACAGAAAAACATAGGGGAGAATCGGAGACCTCCAAATCCAAGCTAGCGAGTGAGACGTAAAGGGCACCTGGTGCCCAGGATAGGAAACCATCTTTAACCAAGCATTTGCAGTAATCTAGTTGTTGCCATCAAAACATTCAAAAGATTAGCAGGAAGAATAATTCAGGCAGGGAAGTACTACTGGAAAAAGCATAAAAAGCATAAAACATCTAGACTTTTAATTGAATAGACACTATCTCTTCATAGTCAGTAGTATTACTGGTATTACATTCCTATATAGCTGAGCCTGGTACCAGTCGCTGGTGGTCAAGATACGTTGATAGTCCAGTAGCTGACCCGCTGCATTATTCTCGCTGGTTACAGCCCCTGGGAAAAATAATAAAAAGCTCATAATTTCCGGTACGTCTTAAGAGATCATGTCTTACTTTCTGATTGAACCTCTCTAATTGTACTTCTGAAAATAACATCTCTGACCCAATAAAGTACGAAAAGATGCATGTACACCAGAAAATACAGATTTAATAAGACTATGTTTATGCATAAAAAACACTTTGCATAACAATGGTGGGAGAACAGTATGACTATCAACTTGATAGTTTAAGAAATATATGTATCTGAACCAGAAAAGACATAAAATGTACATGCTCCCCTCTTATTGGACACAAATTGTTGGGCATTCTCACCGCATTAGGAACCAGGTTGTATGGCCAGCATATAAAAGGTTAGTTTCATGTCGTTTTGCAGGGTTCAACTCCTGATGCTCCTTTTTTATCCATGATGCTATAACAAACTGTTCAAACCCTATTTATACACTGTACACTACACACATGTAAAAGAAAAAGAAATTAACAATTAGCTATTACCATGTTGCATCAAAAGGAGTAGCAGCTCGAAAGTTGAGTGATGATCATAACCTGAGAATCTCACTAACCTGATGGTGTATGCAACATTGATTCAAGTGTTAAGGACTTCCTTGTAGACTATGTTCTTTGTGGCCGTTATTAAGTCTTCAGATCTTTTTCTCTTCTTTGGATTTTGGGTCTGATCCTTGCCATTGCCACTGTCCTCTTCCTCTTCTTTGGTAACGAGGATCTTAATGTTAATCTTAGCAATAGCTCTGGACAAAGCGACATACAACTGTCCATGTGAGAATACAGGCTCTGGTAGGTAAACACCGACAATAGGGATTGTCTGCCCTTGCGCCTTGTTGACCGTCATGGCAAAGCTGAGACTGATCGGAAATTGCTTCCTTTTGAATCTGAAAGGGAACATGTCGTCATCAGAGGGACAGAGAGGTATGCGAGGAAGGAACACCCGCTGTCCGGCATGTTGTCCTACCACGATCTCCGCGTCGATAGCGTTCATCTGAAATCCCCTTACAACAAGCCTCGTCCCGTTACATAGGCCGTTAGCCGGGTCAAGGTTTCTGAGAAGTATAACAGGACAATGTATCTTCAATTTAATCTCGTGTGGAGGCAGCCCATTAGGAGCTAGTGAGTTTAAGAACTCGGGTGCATAGTATCCATGTGGATCATCTTCTGCACTGTCGAAGCTGTGGTAGCTCTTCTCATCACCAGTAAACCGCTCTATCATGTGTTTATTTATCTTGTCGACACTGTCATTTTTGGTTGCGAGGATTGCTCGAGAAGTCATGTAATTGGGATTATCCATGTTGTCTCCTAGAGCAGGATACACATGCTCGATCAGCTTATGTAGATCCTCCTTCCCCCCTGTGGACGGTACACATATATCTTCGGGGAGACGTATGTTCCCTTCCACGTCAGCTTCTTCTGTGCCATTCCCTACCCTCAACAAGTAATTTGCGAACCATGGATCGCTTTGTGCCCTCATGTTGGTGACAAGCCTTAGCTGCCGCATGCCCATCCAAAGGTGTGAACTCCGCAGGGAAGCGTCGACTATCTGCCCCCGTGATCCCTTTCTGACGACAGGAAGCACTTGCCTAAAGTCACCACCGAAAACGATAGTCTTTCCGCCAAACGGTATGTCCCGTCGACCCATGATGTCACGCATGCTCTTGTTCAGTGCCTCAACTGCTTGTCGCTTCGTCATTGTGGCCTCATCCCATAAGATGAGCGCAGCTCTCCGCAGGAGCTTGGCTGTCCCACTCTGCTTCGTGAAGTTACATGAAGTTCCATCTTCACTATTTAGTGGGATCTTAAACCTCGAGTGGGCGGTCCGACCTCCAGGCATGATGGAAGCGGCGACTCCTGATGTCGCCGTTGCCACAGCGATCTTGCCATCACCTCGAACTGTAGCAAGGAGCGCCTTGTATAAAAAGGTCTTCCCTGTGCCTCCAGGGCCATCGACAAAAAAGACACCTCCTTCAGCACTGTCAACCGCCAACAATATTTCATCATAGGCATGCTTTTGCTCTTCATTTAACGAAGACGCTAGATTAGCATCACTGGGGTCAACCTCGATGTTGGTCTCTTCGATGATCTCCCTAGGCTCGCCTCCAGTGTTGTCATACGCCTCGTCCATGTTAGGCAGAGGGAAAGTTCGTATGTCTTTTCCCATGGATTGCAATATGGCACTGATATCTAGCAACACCATCTGCTCAACTGCGTTCAGGCATGTGTGTTGTCGCCGGTAGTCATCAGACATTGCCTCTAGGTGCCTATCCCACAAACCTCGCACGTCGCCAGGCTCACAGAATACGAGGATTGTTGCGAATAGTCTCCTGAGCGAAGCTGGCATCGCAAACTGTTCAGACTCGGTCAAACACTCGTCGAGCGTGTTGTCAGCCTCGATGAGTCCTCTCCTCTCAGCAGACTCGCGAAAGCTATCACACAAGACACCATCTACGGTTCTCAGATCTTCGAAGGACGTCGATCCTGACACGTGGTTTAGCAGCACCCTCAAAAAATATCGCTCCCCCTCAGCTGGATGTGCTGACACAATTCGACCTACTTGATGACGTTGCTGCCTTGGCTTCCAGTGTTTTGATGCTTGCCATGTGAAACTCCCCGGAAAATTTCTGTACAAAATACCTCGAGCCCACTCATAATTCTGGTTGGCCACAAAATACTCAGTCAGCATGGACCTCGACACATTCTCTCGGGCTACAACGTCATTTAGGTCATCTCCTGCCTTGAACGTGACCCTGTGCATATTTGGGAGATGAAGTGGCATCTGTAGCACCGAGGGGGAGTTCTCACAGAGCTTGAAGCCAAATATCCTCCACATCGCCTCTGGTGGAGTAACCCACCTCGCGTCAATGTATCTCTTGATCTCGTCTATGTTACCATCGCTGTCAGGCTGATCGATGTTGAACGACGCTTTATCATGGCCCTTGTATATGTACTTATAAAGGTACTTGACGGCCTTGATGCTGGAGCACACCTCAACATTGATGTGGCAGTTAAACATCCGCAGAAGGCGAGGGTTGTAAGGCACAACCCATCTATTGTCCAGAGTCTGACCACGGACCTTCACTTGAGGACCGTTCCTACGTCTACGATAAACAGGGTAGGAGTCCTTTCCTTGCACGGTGCTCTCGTTGAACGGTCGGGGGTATCTGCACTTGCACACCCCATCTTGCATGCAGACGTTGTTGGGCTTGAGAACACCGCACGGGCCGTGCATCATATGCTTTACAACCATGGCATAGAGCTCCGGGTACTTATGCTTGTCAGGGAGCTCAGCAGATATGAGCCGGTCGTATTGCTCTGGCACAAGAAGCTTATGTGTTGAGTCCATGATCAAAAGAAAGTGAGCATGCGGGAGGCCTCTCTTCTGGAATTCAACAACATATACATGGGCTGTCACAACACCAAGGATGTGTTTCTTGAGGAGCATCTCTTTCATCACCTCCAGCTTGGCTCTAAACACACGTGCAACAAGATCTGGTCGGTCTTGCGGGGTCTGACCAGGATACAACTCGTCAAGTATCTCCGGCCAATTCGGGTTGCACGTCATTGTCAAGAAGATATCGGGTTTGCCGTATGTTTGAACCAATGCCATGGCGTCCATATGCCTCCGCTTCATGTCTCGATAGCCCCCCTGGAATGACCAAGGAAGCACCGTCCTTATGCCCACTTTGCTCCCTCGAGATTCTCCTGCAGTGATGCTATCAACAATTCCTTTATATAGATCAGCACGTAGCTCCGGCTGGTGCTCCCTTACCCAGTTCAACCTGCAACCCTCAATCTTGATGTACATGTCGACCGCGAACTGCTGCAACAATCGTCCTCCATGCAATATAGGGTTAAATATCGCAGGACGCGTCTGTAGCCTGTAGCAGTAGTAGTCCCTTACTGAGACGCACAACCGGCTATTCCCCTCTGTGCAAAGGAGAGAAAGCAAAATATAAGGCAACATACAGAATAATGATAGGAAACACATATAAAACATATGTAATGCAAGAGGCGGACCTGCATCGCTGCGATTAGCTCTTGGCTGTTGTGCATCTTCCCAAGACACCTTACGTTTCGGGATATTTGGATGCCAACCGAGTTCGCCCTTTGGGAAAAAGAGGGGGTACGAGAGCGGATCATAGCAGCCTTGTGTGGCCTGGATGCCGTATCGTTTATTGTCGGTACCATGTAGGGTGATGCTGCGGTCAAACCTTTTCGCTAGGTTGCTGCCCTCTACCCAGATAGCAGCCACCTCGGATGAGACAGGTTTGTTATATCTCCTCTGATCTAGCTTTTGGTCGGTGTTTAGTTCTATCCGGTACTCATCTAGATTTTCCCTGTGAGCTCCCAGACTCCTAAACTGTTGGGAGTATGGGTTTTCTTTAAGGATTTCCTTCACCGAATTGACGACAGTCTGATCTAACGTCTGGGTCAACGGCGCACGATGGTTTAGGCTAGGGTCATCATCGTAGAAGTACAGTTGTAGATGTTCTGGCCGTGAGCCTGGCCTAAACGAGTACACGTTATGGTACATGTTGCCCTGCGCTCGGAACGTATATGTCCCTGACCTCATGTTCGTGTACTTTTCATCGAGGGTGACACCAAGGGTTGTGAAGGCAAAGTGGCCGTTGAAGTACCGAATGCTCTCACGAAAATGTCGGGAGTCATTATCTGATGCAGACCAGAGCCTCATCAGTTCTGGTATAGGCTCGGGTTCAAGCAACACAGTGTCCCCGCCCCGACAACAGAAACCGTCGGTCTCATACTCAAATCTCTTGGCCTTGCAGTATTCACAGTCCACAGCGTGTTTAAGGATGTGTGTGTTGTCTGGTAGATTCGAGTAGACAAACTCAAAAGGATCATGTGGTTCATCGTGGTTCATCTGGGTCGGCTGAGCAGAATCATGTGGTTCATTAGGGTCAATGCCATCATAGTCATCACCTGTGATGAAATGTTGAGTTATAGTCCACTCATAAGCAATACTTGAACATACTGAACGACTGTGCATTAATACCTTCATTGTCAAATAAGTAATACTCATCATCCATTAGGTCCGCAGGATTGGGATTATCCTCCATTAGTCTGCTGAGCATCGCCTCCATTTCACCTTCAGCATTTTATAGTGTATAAGGGACCACTACTACTAAAGTGTATAGTATATACATAAGAACTGCAAAGTCATGAGTGTTTACCGTCAGTCCTGATGATGTAATCCTGTGTGTTTCCTGAAGAAACACTGGGAAGAGAAGAAGTTGTGGCATTCTCTGCGAAGCGAGCATTGGAGCGTTGTTGTTGTGCATGCCTCTCCCCATGTGGGATGTTTTGCCTATTTGCTCTTCGGCTGGCACATTTCTCTCGCCTCTGTTCTGCAGCCAAAATTTCTTTATGAGCTCGCTCTCGAGTTCTACGCTGAGCTCTGGTCTCTGGCCTCTGCTCTGTTACTTGATTGTCAGGTGTGAGATTTTCATTGAAGGTCCTGGAAATGTAATCACCTGCATGATTGTCGAACAGGTAAGATTTAGCATGATACATTAAGTACATAAAAGGTATGGAAAGATGCCAATTTTACCGTCGTTTTCTAAGCTGTAGTTACCCCTGAGCGCCGAGGGTGAGCTGTGAGGTGAAGCGTCAGGTGATGTTTGTGTGCTAACTGTCGGGCATGGCATTGCTATGGATGCAGAACATGGTGTCTTCCGCCTAGTTTCGTACATTGCCCTTCGACGAGCTAGAAGCTTTTGCTCCTCTTCGGTTGTTAGGCTCTTTCGTAGTGACCTTCTCTCCGCGGACCTTTCTTCTCTCTGCTCATGTGTTAACATATCTCGTTGTTTCTTGTCTCTCTCCCTTCGAATGAGGTTTTTACGGTCATGTATATCAGACACTTGGTCCCTAGTGTCGTTATTTTTCTGATGTTGCTTCTTTTCATGATATGATGCTCGTCTCCGTGCGTTTATCTTCTCCCTCTGTTCGGGAGTTAATTTATTTCTGCGTTCTCTATCACGTTGCCTCTTAAGTTGATTCTTATCAACATTGATAATGTGACTTGTTGGAGGTTCTTCTGTTGACGGGTTTGCGTTGGAACCATCATTTTGAATACCGCCTACATTTTTGTTATAGCACACATTAATAAACAGTATAATTTTTTAGCTAAAATAGTAACAGAAAAGGCAGCAACAATAAATATGATGTCGTACAAATAACAAGTATAGTACTGCCATATAAATAATTTTTAGTATGGTGATACCATTTGACTTTTCTGGGTGATCTGTGGCACCAACATTTATGTCAGTGCCTTCAACAAAGTGCAGTCGGGAATGCATTTGTGTACTAAGATCCTCATCAGCATATGAGGTTCCCAAATCATCCAACACATGTTTGACAATTGGCCGTACGCACATGGCACTCTGGGATTCCACTCCTGTGATATTACAACATGTTTTGTCAGGATATCTGCGTAAGTATTTACAGCAAAAAAAATATTGAACCACAAGATTTGTCTCTACTACAGGCCCTGAATACAAACCTTCATTCCATTTGTGGGTTTGTTTCTCCTGGCGATTAGCCATTTTCCATTGTTGTTCATCAGGAGTATGAATAGAACGTGTAGTTTCATTTGGTTGGGTGATAGGCGAAGTAGACGACTGTAGACCAACACTGGATATGTCTGTACAATTATTCCGTGAGCAAAACCAGTTACTATTGTGATATGTACATTCATCATGTCACTCATCTGTTCAAAAATCATCATACATACCCAAAACCAGACTGCTCTGCTTGGTAGTATACCAACCTTGTTTCGATGGAGTATATCGCAGTTGGTTGACACCTGAGTTTCCGTTGGCATTCTCTGTAGCGAATAGGCCTGACACAAAGATTTCATATACGTGATGTAGACAAGAAGTAAACTTACTTTTTTTTTCTTAGCTGGCATCGAGTGATTCGTTTTGAAAGTGTAGCTCACTTACCCATGCTATTTAGGGATCGCACTGGTGTTTGTACTCCACGTCCCTGTATAAACTTAGGAGTACAGTAATAAGAACCAAGTACAAGGTTTGCACTGTTGTTTGTACTCCACTGGTGCTCGAAAGGAGTTGCAGGTATGCCTACATCACATTATTTTGCACCATCAGTAGTTGTACATATCACAATGTTTAGTTTTTTAGAGTGACTGTCCTGAATGAACGAAACCTTGTGTAAGTGGAGTGTTCAGCTGTTTGTCGACAGTAGATTGCCCAGTACCATTATGTGGAGTGACATGCCCTGAATAGAGAGTTTTCAGAATTAGTTTCGCTATGTTGAACTTACATGGTATATTTGATTTTTCATGAAAGCTGAGATGGAAGCAACAAGTATCCTCATTTACACAACATATTTAAGTTTCGAACAGGGGTTTGTAACTCACATCCATGCATGTATCCAGGAACATAATGATGACCATGCAAAACATTTTCCTTATTATAAGAGGCATTTATTTCAGAACGTAATGAGTTACATCCCTCAATTGGAGTGGCGGGTAAGCCTACATTGATATGTATTTATCATATCAGTAGTAATAACCAGCATGATGAATGAATTTATGGTAGTAAACAAAACCTTGTGTAGTCGTTGTGTGTCTCAGTTCGGTCACCACTGATTCCCCAGTTCCATTTTGGGTCGTGGAAGGTCCTACATGAATACACTCATCAACTATTTGCTTGTTATGCATGATGGTTTTGACTGTTCCAATCATATGGGCGTGGTATAAAATGAGCGTACCAGGTGATATGGCGCACCGTATGTTAGATAGAACTTCCTTTACTACATGATGAGTTGATCTATCTTTCATCTGGTGATCGGCTTCACGTTTTCTTCTATTGATAGCATCTCTGTTTCGTGCATGCCTCTCCCGTTCCCTTTGTCTCTTCAATTCTTTTTGATCCGCTATTTTTCCTGCAATTGCGAAATGGTTAGTATGTGCAAGGTAGAAGCAGTTTCGTGTCGGGGCGTAAATTTACCCGAACTACAGCCGTTGGTTAAGTCTTGGAATGGAGTCCGTTCCCCGTTACCATTTGAGGACGCCATATTTGTCTGTTATTTCAAAGCGCAAGAGGGGAGAGCCATCAGAAATGAATAGACATGACATCCTACCCTTTGTGGCAACTGTACATGACCTTAATCAGAGTAGGAACATAACAAATAAAAGGGGTTACATGATATTAATTCCACTAAGTGTTGTATTGAGAATGGTTGTGTAAACAAGTATTTATGTGCATGTACAGTTGGGAATAGTGTGGCACCTGATGAATAGATTTTATGTCAGATATGTATGTACGCGGAGGTGCAAGGGATGTTACTCGCCGTTAAATATTTTGTCGTGAATCTTTACTATTAATGAGCACGATGGTTCTGTACCAACTACCAATATGTGAGACTTTTATTTCTGGTGTCTTATTATCTACATGTATTCTTATTATTTGTGTATGCACAAAGAGGTTAATATTTTTGGCAGCTTGCTAGGAGAAAGGATGATGTTTATTTTGCAAGTTCTGAAGTATGATCTCCATGCTTGTTCTTGAACTTTTGAGTTTCATCAGCATTATGCTTTTAGATTCAGTATATGGGCACCAAACTGTGCGCATCTGCATTTAGACATAAGGATCATGTGATCTTAAAATAAAATAGTACTGTAAAATTATGTGCTTGTCAAAAATCTGAGGCATTTTGTATAAAGCTGTAGCAACAAGCACTTCAAACAATTTTATTCACTGTTTCATTATCAAAACTGATTGTGCAGGAGCTGCTGCAGCTATGAAGAATGGACATGACGATTGATCATTTGTTTTTGACAAAGAGGCGGCTGAACTGCTAGTTGAACATTCAAACTCTCTTATTCGGTAAGAAGATTTACTCCCATATCTATCTAAAAACAGTTGATATTGTTGGTTACAGCTCCTACGAAAACAATCAAAGTGCTCATCTCGTTCAGTAGTTCTAAGAGTGTCTCTAGGTACTGTAAAAATAACCTCTATGACCGACTAAAGTAAGAAATCATGCATGGAACAATCCCGATATCAATTTGCTAGTTCAGCATTTGAATGACAGTACATATGAAAAAATACATGTATATGATCAGAAAAGACTGACATGTACATTTCCTTGCTCCACCTCTATTTGGATATATATTGTTGGCCATGTGATGTCTCAGCGCATAAGGATACTGGTTAGTGTTAATGATGGTTTTGATTAGCGTACCAGGTGATATGGCCACCCTAGTGTTAGTGTTAGATGTACTGTGTTTTTCACTGAGATCAGCTTATGTATATTTATTCAGTTGGTCGGACTCACGTTTCAGGTGATATGGCCACCCTAGTGTTAGATTTGATGTGTTTTCCACTGAGATCAGCTGATGTATATTTATTCAGTTGGTCGGCCTCATGTTTCTTTTTATTAATATCATCCCTGTTTCGTGTATATCTAGTTCCCTTTGTCTCTTCAATTATTTTTGATATGCTATTTGTCCTACTGGCACCTTGTACATCCTAAATTTTATTCACCATATGCAACACACTACTTGAGAGTTAAAAATGATAGTCTAAAATCACAATCAAACAAAGGTATATTTACATTCATGTCTTTCAAAGATTTATTGCTATAAATTGTGGGATATCTGCATTCTGCATCTAACACAATTGTGTCTGAACGGGATTGTGTCTGAAGTAGTTTAATTCCGAGGCTTAAGCTAAAGTAGCTAAAATGCTGTCCATGTCTAATGTCAACATCCAAGAAAGCATCAGTTATAACAGTGAATTCACCAACCAGTTGAAGTACATCAATTAGAAATAACTCACCGCCTCAATTACATCTGAGTGTAGGGCTCGGAGCACGCCGAAGGCCGGACGCGATGACCCGAATAACCTGGAGACGACGTATCAGGTATCAGCTGGCGTCGTTGAGGGCAATGGAGGGCGATGTCGACCTGGTAACCTCGACTATTTGTGATCGTGTGTGACTGATTGCGTCGGGAAGATTGGCTTCTTTTTGATGCGATTTGTTTGGGAACTAACGATTGGTTTTAATTGCTGGTTGATTCGTTGGTTTCTTCCTTGGTCACGGAAAGGAAAGCCTTCGTTATTTATGGCAAGTAACAGTTTTTTTTAATTTCTGATTGATTTTTACGGTTCCTTTCTTGGTCACGGAAAGGAAAGGCTTCGTTATTTTGGCAAGTAATAATTGGTTTTAAATTCGGACTGATTTTTATGGTTCCTTCCTTGATCACGGAAAGGAAGGCAGTCTGGTTTTAATTGCTGTTTGGACGCTTTGTGGTGCGCCTGCCTATGTTTTGACCGAAAGGAAGGCACATGTCGCGCTTTTATTGGTTTAGTCGTCTGCCGCTTACTTGTCGCTATGTGATTGGTTCGTTCGTCTGCCCAGGTCGGACGAACCTACGACCAACTCCCATTTAATAATAAAGATTGTATTTCCTTATCTTATGTGCACGCTGCAAATACGATTGCATCCTTTTATTTTTCTCAATAACAGGGTACGAAATCTTCCAATCTTATCTTTTATACACACATAACTAATCAGACCACAAACATAAAAGCATCTCCACCCATGTGCGTATTTTCAGCCTCCGGAGGGGACACCACACTACAGGAGTAACAGATGAATTTTTAATTTTGGGTACTTGCTTTTCCAAGCCGTATGTGCAGCTGGCAAAAAGAGAGAAGAGAGGTAGGTGGGGTTTGTATGTAAAAAGTTTGATCCAACGCACTTGGTTCGTCGTGGATGCGTCGGATCAAAATTTGACAAATCCGAACGAAAACAACGCCTTGGGAGGTTGGCTGGTATTTTTTGATCGTCCGAAACCAAAAAGTGGCCTGAGAGCTTTTGAAGGCCATGGCTGAAGATAGGAGACAAATACACTATATAATCGGATTAATTCCATCCAAATCCAAACTAGAGAAGTAGACTAACAAAGATTCTAATTACTCACGTACGTACATGGTCAAGTACAAATCGTGACCGCTGTACCTCCGAGTAGGACTAAGCTTCCGATTCTGATCCGATGTAAGAGATTAGCCAAGGAGATCTTTTTCCTACAGTATATAAATTCCTCCTGTCCTAGCAGCTCGTTAGACTCCACGGAGATCAGCCATGGAGTCGACCGACCAGACCCAGCGGCTACCGGAGGATCTGCTCGTGGCCATCCTCCGCCGCCTCCAGCCGCACGGACTCGCGGCGGCTCGCTGCGTGTGCAAGGTCTGGCACGCCGTCATCGACGCTCTCCGGCTGCTGGATCTCTACCCGCCCTATCTGGCCGGATTATTCATGAACTACTCGGACCTTGATTTCTCCAACTTCTTCTTCCGGCCGCCGAGAGAGGGCGCCGCGGTGAGCGGCAAGCTCTACGAGTTCATGCCCACCCCCGAGGAGTGGGATGACACTATGGTCAAGGGTCACTGCAACGGCCTCCTTGTGTACTGGACCTACGTGGCCAACCCCGCCACGCGGCGATGGGCGCCGTTGCCGCGGCCGCCGCCCAACATGATCGCTCAGCCACGCTACATAGTGTTTGACCCCGCCATCTCACCACACTACGAGGTGTTGATAGTTCCACGGTGTGGCGCTCACCAACTGGAAATGGAATGGCCTCCATCGTCGTTCACGATGCACGTCTTCTCCTCGACAACAGGGAACTGGGAGGAGAGGTCGTTTGCTCGTCATGGGGATGCCATTGGGACTGTCACCCATGTGCAGCAACGACCAAGGCCGTTATGGACGCGGAACTACTCTGCCTACTGGCGTGGACAACTATATGTGCTCACCCAATTTGTTATGAGGTATGAGTATGAAGGAACATATATAATTTATTTATTTACTAGTATGATTAACTTTTTTTTTGTTCACGTCAAGTTGCAGTTTATTGATATTTGTTTTATCGTGTGAACGGTTACGTTCTCGCTAGGATATCATTATCAAACAACACGTACGAAGCAATTGAACCACCCGTAGATGTTGGTTCATGGGATCGAGAGTATTGCCTTGGAAGGTCGGAGAATGGGGTTTATTTTGCATCAATTGATCATCACCATCGTCTCCGAGTTTGGATCCTTGAAGAATTACACGGCGAGGTGGAGTGGGTGCTTGTGCATGATAACGACCTCCGTGATATTCTGTCACGTGGAATGTATGACGAACAAGTTAAAGGACCATGGATTTTGGAAGACGTCGACTACGACTTCTATGATTCTACTTCTTCATCTGACTCGGAAGAAGCAAAAGATGATACATTTGAATGGAATTCAGACAATGAGAATACTCTCGACACCCGACTCAGAGTTAGAAAGGACATGGGAATTTCAATTCTTGGATTTCATCCTTATAGGGAAGTTATCTTTTTGAATGCACGTGTCTATAGAGGATTGGCCTATCATCTCAATAGGTCCAAGATTGAAGACTTGGGCAACATCTACCCACGCCATTATGTTTCCATGAGTAGCACGATCCAAGGATCTTTTCCATACACACCCTGTTGGATTGGGAAGTTGCCTGGCAGCATTTAATACACGGTTTGTAAGGAGTTTTGCCGAAAGTAATACATTTATTACAAACTCTAATTATTGCATTGAGATAAGTTCACTGTATTCGATTAAAAATATACTCCCTCCGATCCATATTAATGGACTCAACTTTATCTAGATTCGTATGTATCTAGTTAAGTGTTTAGACTAGATGCATTTGTATTTAGACAAAGTTAAGTCCATTAATATGGATCGGAGGGAGTACATCATTTGCCTTAATTTGTACAACACAAAAAAACGTAGAAGGAAAATGGAAAGTATTAGCGAAACTGCCATTCCTAAACCTAGAGTCATTGGATTTCTAAAACGGAAAGTATCGTTTCCGTACACATGCATGGGAGATGCGGTGCCTGCCACTGATGGTTTCACTGCCGCCGATCACTTTCAGCGGTGTCCGCTACCAATACTGTTGGTACAATACGATACAATGCCGTCATTCTGGAAACCTACTACCTCCGGTCCGAATTATCTGTTGCGAAGAGTGTACAGCCATAGTGCAAATTAGCATGGCGCTGGCGACGGAGGAGTATTTTTTTTGCGAATGTGCACCTTATATCTGTATAAACCTCGTGCTGAGCTGGAAGATTTCTTTACACGAGAATGCAACCTTTATGAAATTTTCTAAAGGTCGGAAAACTAACCCAGCAAACGTTTGCAATTATAAGTTGTGAAGATTTCTTTAACGGAGAATGCAACCTTTTTTAAAATCGTACAGAGCTGCCAGCAATAGAGTATCAAGAAAGTCGACGCTGAGCTGCCAGCAATAGAGTATCAAGAATCTCAATATCTCCGAGTTCTTCTTCCGGCCACCGAGAGAAGGCGCCGACGCGGTCAGCGGCAAGCTCCACCTCTACGTGCTCACCCCCAAGGAAGCGGATGACACTCTCGTCCATGGTCATTGCAACGGCCTCCTTCTCTATTGGACCTACGTGGCCAACCCCGCCACACGGTGATGGGCGCCTTTGCCGCCCGAGCCACCTGGCATGGACATTGATCCACGCTATATAGTGTTCGACCCTGCCATCTCGCCGCACTACGAGGTGTTGTTGGTTCCGCCGCTCCTATGTCGTGCCACCGGGTTTCAACTCCAACTGGAATGGCCTCCATCGTCATTCTCGATGCACATCTTCTCTTCAACAACAACAACAACAACAACAACAACAACAACAACAACAACAACAACAACAACAACAACAACAACAACAACAACAACAACAACAACAACAACAACAACAACAACAAGCGCCATAGGGACGTCGCCCATGTGCAGCGGCTAGTGGAGCCGTTCACGATGAGAGACGACCACTCTGTCTACTGGCATGGACAACTTTATGTGCTCGACCTGTTTGTTACGAGGTATGAACAAACTATACCGTTTTTTTACTATGATTATTTTTTGTTTAAAACCCCTTTCACTTCCATGGTTTGCTGATATTGTTGTTATTATTGATAATTATGTTTTTTATAGAATATCCTTATCAAATTGCACATACCAAGTAATTGAACCGCCCGTAGACGTTGGTACGCGTGACCGAGAGTATTGTCTTGGAAGGTCGGAGAATGGGTTTTACTTTGCATCATATGATCATCAATATCGGCTTCGAGTCTAGATCCTTAATGAATGGGATGACAAGATGGCGTGGGTGTTGAAACACGACCACAACCTTGGTGATGAGCTGTCACAGGGAATGTATGATTGACGAATTAAAGGATCATGGATTATGGAAGGTATCAACTACAGTTTGTATGGTTCGAATCCTCCTGTCGACCCGAAAGAAGCAAAAGACGATAGATTTGACGGAAATGCAACTACGCAACTATATGCGACCGCACTGTCTATCTGGGATGTCTATCTCGAATCCGACGGTTCGTGTGATATGTGTAAAAAGACACTCCACTTGAATAAATGGACAAAACGACCCCCCTTATATAAAGACCCTGACAGCACCCTAAACCAATATTTCCTTTAGTGAGATGATCTGAAAATTTGCGTGAGAATATTACCTTATGAATGCTTATCCTGTCAGAAAAATAAAATAAAAACTCATTCCTTACAAAGAAAGCATAACAAAATCTAGAAATCCTTTGTTGGATATTTTTTTAACATAACGAAAAAGCTTAACTCATTCCTTGTTGAAAATGCGTTGGATGATTTTTGTAACATAACGAAATCTAGAATTCTTTGTTAGTATATAATTTAAGGCAAAAAATGAAAAGAATTTTAACCAATAAAATGCAAACAAAACAATATGTTTACATTTTTTAGAAAATCTTGGTTAATTTTTTAATACATATAAATGTTTGCATAAACACACATATCCAAATATACAGTTATCCTAAAATATACACATATCCAGAAAATTATGTCAATACATGCTAATACAAAAAAAATTGTTTACATTTTCAGGAAATCTTTGTTTGTTTGTTAATATAAAAATATGTTTCTATAAACACACATATCCACAAATGTTAATACAAAACAAAAAAATGAAATCATCTCCAAATATTCCCATATCCACTTATTAATGGTAATGATGAAAAGTTAAGTAGGTATTCATAATATTGAGTACTTCAGTGCAAGAAACCTTTAAAGGTGAGGGGGTTTGATGCAAAAAATAGCACAAATTGAAGGGGATCGTGTGCAGAAAAAAAAAATCCTAGCAACGATATCCTTAAACTAGCCAAGATCTACACTATGCAGATATAGTACCACGGCGGAGATCGGAATACATACCCTCGTAGACCGAATAGCGGGGATTACGCTCCCGCACAAGCGTTGACGGCGAAGACGACGTAGCCGACCTCTAGGTCGCGAAGAACTCGACGCGACGAAGACGGCGAAGATGACCCCGAGGTCGGGTGGAGGAAGTAGGCCTCCGAGTACCGCTAGCGCAGCACCTCGCAGGGCGTTACACACATACGGTGGAGACGACGGCCTCCGAAGCTCCAGTCCAGGACGAGCAGCGGAAGACTTGGACCGGAACACCAGCAGCGCGACAACGGGCTATGGTGGAAGAGATCCCCCTCCTCTACTCGGCGCAACTCCGACAAAGGGAATCACGAGATCGAGAGAGAATTAGGTAATTAATTGGTGAATTAAAAGGCCAGGGGTGCCCCTCTATATATAGGCTCCCAGGGGGAGCCAACCTCCTCACCAGGCAATGTGGGACTATCCCCAGTTCCCCACATGCCTGGTGCGGCTCCATGGTGCGCCGGCCCCCTGGTGGGCCCCATTTGGCCCACCTTGGCCGGCCTCCATGCCCCCACCGAATCCCCTTGAGGATTTCCCCCCTCTTGGGCCTTCTTTCGACCAGAAGACCCATTTAGGGAAATCAGCCTAAATAAATTTGAAAATAAATATATAAAATCATATTTGCATATTAATTACACTAATTAATATCAAACATAATATATATAATTTATCCTAACTCCAAAAACTCTTTCGGCGCTGCCCGATCTCCATCGGACCCCTCCCGGGACGCTCCCGGTGATCTCTTTCCTTTCCGGTTGTCTTGTCGAAACCCCTTAAGTGTGTCACCCTAGCGGTTCGATATAATTACAGGTATGATCAAGACTCCTCTATGATCAACGACTAACTCGTAGGCCTAGACCCCATGAATTAATCTCTGTGATATAACGAATGACTTTCATCTATCAAACCTGGACGTATAGTCTTAAACCCTTTGTCATGTCGATACTTAGCGCGTCCGAGTATCATTCTCAGATATCTCCATATCTAGCATGATCTCGTTACCGACATCGCTATCTTCTACTCGTCTATGGTATTATGTCAGCTGGTGACCTAGTCACATGTTTGCAAACTCATTTGCCATAATCTCACCGAGTGGGCCCTATAGTATCTATCCGGCTATGCGGACTGACAAATCCCGCTGTTGACCCCTCGTCTCAACTACTCCCTTCTGATACCCAAAAGTATCACCTATCATTGTCACACTATATAAGATATGACGTTTGGTGCGATCAAAGTATCTTTCAGGGATAACAATAAGAGTTGATCTCACGGTGTTAAGGCGTAACGACTATGTCCTATAAATACTGGGTATGTCCATCACATCGTTACACCTAACGATATGACTTACATTGCCGACCGGCGCCATGCCCTATGATCGGAAAACCTCGATCATCATTCGCGCAACGAAACTAGTCTTAGTAGAGGCTACTAGGGACCTGGTTGTTTATCTACCACACCTGTATTTATATTTTCGCTTAATACAGTTATAGCATGGTATAAAACATATAATGAACGATTGAGATATTGCCAATAAACTATGTTTATTAAGTGCCTCTAGGGCATATTCCCTTCACAAATCGCAAAGCAAAATGGACGGTTTTGATGGAAGATGCGGTCGCATGTAGTTTCGGGAAAACCGCATTGTAGATTTGAATGGGACTCGGACAATGAGAATACTCTTGACATCAGATTTGGAGTTAGAAAGCACAATATAATTTCAATTCTTGGATTTCATCCGTATAAAGAAGTTGTGTTTCTGAATGAATGGATCAATAGAGGATTGGCCTATCATATTAAACAGTATGAAGATTGAAGACTTGGGCAGCATCTACCCATACAATTACACTTCGATGGATGATTTCATAACATAATCGTTTCCATACACACCCTGTTGGATTGGGAAATTACCCGGCAGCATTTAGTTTAGGCTTTGTAAGGAGTTTCATCACGATGTAATACAAACTATATCATTTTTTGAAATTCAAAAAAAAAACTATATCATTTTTTGCTTTGAGAGATTTTAGTCCTTTTCTATCCTTAACGAGAGCCGTCGGATTGAATTCCACGGTCACAGATCGAGGTCTATGGAGCGGTCTCTGGAAGATGAACACCTTGACCGCCGCCGCCGCCGCCGTCCGCCGCCACGGGTGCCCGGTCCTGCTGTTCCGTTCAGCGACGTTGAGCCCTCGGAGACAATCCGGGAGCCTGCTGTTCGGCGCTTCTCGGCGGCGTCGGATGCGCTGCTAGCGCGCGCCTGCAGGCGTTGGCAGGGAGCCGGATCGTGGTCGGCTCGAGCACATTACGGTGAGAACCCCTTTCTCCAGACCAAATGAGCCCTGAGAATTAGTAGCAGCAGCTCGAAGATCACGCGGATTCGCTCGATACTGCTCGAATCAAGTTCGTCTCGGCTTCCGATTCCGATTCCTTAACTGACGGAGTCCTCCATAACTTCTTCGAGCAGATCAGCCAAGGCCCCGGCTCTTGCGAGCGCAGCAGCAGCAGCAGCAGCACATGCCATGGAGTCTCAGTCGACGGATCCGACGCAGCGGCTACCGGACGATGTGTTCGTCGCCGTCCTCCGCTGCCTTCCGCCGCACGGCCTCGCCGCGGCTCGCTGCGTCTGCAAGGCCTGGCACGCCGTCATCGACGCTCGTCGTCTGCTGGATCTCTACCCGCCCTCTCTGGCCGGATTATTCATCAACTACCACGATCTCGACATCTCCGAGTTCTTCTTCCGGCCACCGAGAGACACCCCAGTCAGCGGCAAGCAGTTCCATGTGCCCGGAAGCATAGGGGACACCGGGGCCATGGATCACTGCAATGGCCTCCTCCTGTTCTGCACCTACGTGGCCAACCCGGCCACACGACGCTGGGCACCCTTGCCGCCACCGCCGCCAGAGTTTTACCACCGCCACATTGTGTTCGACCCCGCCGTCTCACCGCACTACCACGTGCTGACCATCCCGAGGCTTCCATGGTGCACCACTGGGTTTGAGCTGCAACTGGAATGGCCTCCATCGACTTTTATTATGCACGTCTTCTCTTCCACAACAGGGAATTGGGAGGAGAGGTCCTTCGCCCGGCAAGGGGATGCCATAGGGACTGTCTCCCATCTGCAGCAGCGACGAAGCTGGTCCATGATGCAACACCGCTCTGCCTACTGGCGTGGACAGCTTTATGTGCTCAACGAATTTGTTATGAGGTATGAACAAACTAATACCCTTTTTTATACTATGATTATGTGAATTTTCTGTTTAACCCGGCCCAGTTTTGTGGTTTATTGATATCGTCAGTAATTCTGTTTTTCCCAGAATATCCTTATCAAACTGCACGTACCAAGCAATTGAACCGCCCATAGATGTTGGCATGAACGATCAAGTGTATTGTCTAGGAAGGTCAGAGAATGGGGTTTATTTTGCAGCAATTGATCATAAACGTCGGCTTCGAGTCTGGATCCTTGATGAATTGCACGGTGGGATCAAGTGGGTGCTGAAGCATGATAACAACCTTGATCATATGCTGTCACGTGGAATGTATGATCCAGAAATTCAAGGGCCCTGGATTATTGAAGATATCAACTACAATTTCGACCGTCCTACTCCAATTGATACCGAAGGAGCAGTTCAAGAAGATAAATTTGAATGGAACTCGGACAATGAGAATACACTTGACACCAGACTTAGTGTCGGAAATGATTACACTAGAAGTATTACTATCCTGGGATTTCATCCTTACAAAGAAGTTGTCTTTTTGAATGAATCAGTCTGTAGAGGATTGGCGTATCATATCAATAGTTCGAAGATTGAAGACTTGGGCAACATCTTCCCAAAAAATTACTCTTCCATGTATATGCATGTAGGACAATCTTTTCCATACACACCCTGTTGGATTGGGAAGTTACCTGGCAGCATTTGATTTACAAATCGTAGTTCATACTGAAGAAAGTAAATGGAAACTCAGAAGAAGAGCAAAAGTGCTATTCCTAAACCCAAAGAGTCATCGGATTTAGATTGTGTGGCCCAGATCGAGGTGGTTTGACTGGCCTATAGGTTTTTTAGGTGAACGGCCTCCATCGAAGACTGCCTCGGATATGGCCACCACCGCTCTGTCCAACACCAGTGGTGGCCGCTTTTGTCTCCTGGTTGCTCCTGGGCTACCGTCCTTGGGTACACACCATCATTCTGGGAACCTGCTATTCGAAGCTTCTTGGTGGTGTCAGATGTGTTGCTAGTGCACTTCTGCAGGTGTCACCTGTCGGTTGGAGCACCGCCTCTATAGTTCGGTGAGAATTTTCGGCTCCAGATATGCCCTGGCATTAGAAGCCGTAGGTAGCAAATCTTGGGGATTTTCTTGAGTTAGTTCTTCATGTTCTGAAGTACTCACATCCGTATAAGCAATGACACGAGATGTAGACTTGTTTCCTGAAAAAAAGTGGACTTGTAAGTTCGTAGTCTTTAGTAACAAGAAGGATTAATAGTTGATCTCCTGTTATGATTCAAGTATAAAAATGCTTCATTCTGTAGTACATCAGTTTAATTTGGGCATAAAGTTCCAAATTCTGAAGGAATTAGGAGTACTAAGAAATCTGGATCGTACTGCTAAATAAATATACTTGCGCTTCCATTTCGTTTTAAGTACTTCACTATTTCTTATCTGAGGATCTTCTCAAGTTATATTCTGAGGGTTGATCACTGGGTATACCTTGTACCACATGACCATTTCACTTTCTCGAAGTCTGTATGATACATTTAAAAGGCTGGACTTAGATGCTAGACAGTACAGAAAGTGAAATTAGATGTTGTAAAGGCCCGACTTAGATGTTTTAATGATCAGCAACTCGTTCATGGTCTGACCGTTGGCTGCTGAACCTTCTGTCTCAGATTTGTTGTTGATCAATCAGATGGTGCGCCTCTGCCTTGATTAACTTGCTTGACAGAATATCGCTGGTTCTAGTCCAGCAGCTCATGCCATGTGGTCTCAATTCCATTGTTGCTTCTACCATTTCAATATTAAGTTAGAAGGAAAAAAACTCTGTTTCGAAAGGTATGTCTCCCATAGAATTAGTAAATTTTCATCAAAGTTGTATCATGTTATAGCTAGTAGGTTCAAGCATTTAGTAACTTCTCATAAAGTACTGAATCTGCAGCTGGCTATTTCAGCTTAGTGTGTTCTTTAAGGAAGTTTTGCTCCTAATTCTGAGCTATTAAAACATATAGAACTCAGTGGTCGATAAATTAAGCTCATGTCTTTTTAGTAAAGGTAACATGCGCATAACTCACTCGTTTTAGTTTCTAAAATAGGAGTATACAATAGTTTTAGTTTCAAAGTGTAAGGTGTTTGACTGAATTCCTTAGCATACAGTATAGCTGAGCTAATGAAGATTTGTCACTCTGTACCTGCTCCCAAACAAACAGTAGAACTGCACTTTTGCTTGATCAGAAAGCTTTGGGAATTACAACTCAAATCTTTCCTCTAGTTTCAGTCTACCACTTACAAGTTGTTTACGATATAGGGTGCACTCCTTCTGAAGCTAGTTACATGCAGACGCCATTTTTTGTTAGGAACATCTACACAGGTTAAAAATATTAAATAATGTGACTGCCCTTTTGACGGTCATTTTGCCAAATTAGTACACCCTCCTACCATGTATGTAAGGCCTCTCGAACTTTGAATATTAATTTGACTGACAAAATATGATTTTTTTGTCACATCAAATTTATCATTGGAAATATCTTTTGGATATGAATCCAGTTGTATAGTTTTTGTAGTATATAGCCATATTGTGTTTGTCAAATTCATCGTCAAAGCTAGTTTTAAAATGTGAGGGAGCCTTATATATTTGGAAGGAGGTAGCACTAGGTTTTCTTAAACTTGCTCTCGTATTATTTATCCAAATTCGTACTAGGTTTCCTTCAAATCTTTCATGTACCTAAATGTATCAGTATCAATATGCCAAGATTGATTGCAACCTTGCAAGAGTAAAAGTGCATCACGTAGTAATTTTCACACAGGGGTAGCAGGAAGACTGATAAACCATTTCATTGAAATTGGCATAAGGCACAATTTCATTCTCCATCTATCTATGTCTATTTTACATATACAGGTACTACAAATATAATTATCCGCAAAAAACCACCTAGAGATGGTGCCATACAACCTGCGTAGTGGTACGACATCACCATGGAGCTCAAGAATGCCTTCTCAACCTCTGCGGAAGCATTTCTTCTAGGCAAGCACATCACGTATTCCATCACTGTGGCATCACAACAACATGATCCTGCCATCATCGCTTACAAAACCAAATTCCTCCCAGGACATCTCGAGGAGCGCTCTGAAGATCGTCGTGCCGAGGTACGCCAATGACACCTCGAACCTTCTCCCGTGAAGTGTGTACATAACACAGTGGCCCTTTCCTGCCACTGCCGTTGAACACTCTGATTCTTATGTCGCTGTCATGTTAAGCCTCTTTCTTCCAAGGGCTTCTATCCTTTGCCACTTCTTCCCTAGCTGAGCTATTCTCTTGCCGCTGATCATGGTTGGTATTTCTTTTCCTGGAAAGTGGAAAATCTAGTTGAGTTGCAATGTTTTTGTTTTGCGTGGATGAAGCGATGGTGGCCACTGGACCAAGAATTTATAGTTGAAGAGAAGTAGGAGTCCGATAAGTTCCAGCTATGAGTGGGTATAAAGGGGACAAGACCATGAGTTTGGAACGTGCAATGGTGCGAGCAGATCAAGTCAAGATTGTGATTGGATATTGCTATGGACCTATGGTGCCAACTGTTTGGTGCTTCTGGGTACATCACAATGCACCGCCATGATGTCACGTTAGTGGATAAGTAGCACGAGGAACCCATGCAAACTGGGTTCAACGTGTGAGGACCAGGTAGTTAGCTATCACGTAAGAAGATGTGAGATAATGGCAGACAAGCCTTGTGGTTGCAGTCAGTTGGAGAGCCAGTGCCCCAGCATGGTTCTGTTGTCAATACTCCTGCTTTAGCAGATGCAAAACTGACTTAATTGGATTTATGATGGTAATGTGTGTCCTTGACATTTCGATTAGGTGTTGGAAGGAAGTGCTTTATTTGATGCAAGACACGCAACTTTGTGAACATTGTCATATATTGATGGACTGCCTGACCTATAGCATTGCATGTGGTATCCATTTCGTCCTTTTGCACAGCTGCAAGCCTGCAGACCATGGTTTGCGAACTTAGCTGAAGATCGTAAATAACAGTCATATACTAAATCCTGTACTGGTACAATCGTCTTTGGGTATTTTAGGACTTCCAGTTCCTTATGCAGAGTTGTATGGGTTTAATGGTGTTCAGTTCTTCAGTAACATTTAAATGTCATTCGTTTTTATTCTTCAAAGAAATTCTTATACTGCTAAATACTCTTTTTTGTTTCACTTTTTTTATCTATATTCTACTTGATCACTTATTTTCCCGAAACCCCTAAGGCCCTTTTAAAGTTTCTCTCAAAGGTTCATCAGTGAATTGCCTCTTATATCACTTGGTCATGTCACTTGTCAACATTTTTTGTTAATAGCCTGGCTTAGATGATAGATGTATGAAACCTGTATAGGCTTAGATGATAGATGTATGAACCCTGTATATTTTTTCCATTCAGCAGTATGAAAGTAGTACAGAACTATAGGCATCTAAATGAAGAGTAGCATCCCTTATTTATTTGATGTATGCAAAGAATATGAGAGAAGAGCAGCTGCAAGTACTGATTGTCCTCCTTAATTGCTTGCAAGATTGTAGTGCTTTACACAACATTTGTACTTCTCCTATTGCCTATATCTAACTATTTACACTATCCAGGTAAACTACAGAAAAAAGAGGACAAGTTTAGGCTCTATGTCCATGTTCTTCAGGAGCTAGAAGCAGCAAATTTGCTGGCTGGATCCAACAGTTGGCATCACACAACCAGTGTAGCGACAAGACGTCACCATAGAGCTGAGCAGCATGTTCTCGACCTCGGCAGAGACATTTCTCCTAAGCAAGCACATGACGTATTCTATCACGCTGGCATCACAAGGCAGTGTGATCTTGCCATCACTTGTGAACCCAAACTCCTCCTGGGACATCCTCAGGAGCTCGCCGAAGACCATCGTGCTGAGATACACCAATGGTACCTCGAACTGCTTCCCGTCGACCGTGTACATGATGTAGTGGCCTTTAACTGCTGCAGAGCTGCAGCACTCTTCATCTTTTTTGGCTGTAGCTGTCAGCTTCTTCCTCTCAAGCGTTGCCATCCTCTGCCACTTCTTTGCCAATTGAGCAAGTATGTTGACGCTGACCATGGGTTGGCTCTGGGTCTTGTGCTTCCGCTTGAAAATAGGAGAAGTGAGCTATGTATGTTGTGATGGATGATCTGATATTGTTCAGCTTAACCATTGCTGAATTTATAGCCGTGAGGAAGGACATCTTTGATGGTGAAGTGTAGTTGTTATTGGAAAATATGGCAAGGGACAAGGCCACTGGATCAGCACATGCAGTGTTGTAGTGTGATTAATCTGGATTAGATTTTGATGGGGCCAAATGTTTGGAGCATGCCGGATCCAGTAGCTGTAGCATAGAACCATTAGTTTGCTGACATATCATATGTCAGTGTGGCAAGCTGGTGAGGGACAAGGCCATGATGTATTCTGCGATTCGGATATAGATGGACCCTCTTGAGATCATTGTCAGTGTCAATAATCATGCTGATATCTGTGATTGACTCTGAACTGGCTGAAACAATACACGTAGGACTAATGCTCAAAAAGTTGTTCATGGTCGTAATCAGTTACCGCTAAATTTTCAATCTCATATTGGTTGTTGATCAATTAGATCCTTGCATCTGCCTGGATCCACTTGCTAGACAGACGTCGCTGGTTCTTCAACTCGTGGTCTGCTCCATGTATGTTTGCTCCAGTCTAGCATCTCTTGTGGTCTCCGTTTCTCTGTTGATTTCCCCATTTTAACTCCAAGTCGGAAAGAGATAATAAATGAAACACTGTTTCTAAAGGTATATTTCGTAACTTCAATTCCTCTCAGAAATTGGAAAATTTCCCTAACGGTCAGCCTTGTTTGTTTATCTAGGAGCCTTCAAGTGTTTGGAACTAGTTCTCATACAATTGCTAAATCTCTAGGTGTCATCCATTACTTATTCAGCTGAGTTTATTTTTTAATGGAAGTTTTCTTTCATCTAATTCTAAGCTGCTAAGTGTAAAACTCATATGGCATGCGTACTTGAATGTATCAATCACCCTTGCTTTTCTTCTTCAATGATAGACAAAGCTCCTAGCTCCTGGCTCGTTCTCCAAGAAAAACATATGCATTCTATTTTATAATTTCTAAAATAGCAACACACATAAATTTTAGTTTCAAAGTGTATGCTATCACTCAATTTGTTGATACCACAAATTTAGCTGTATTACTGAACTTTATCAGTTACGACTCTGAACAAAAGTTGAACATTTTTTCAAATCAGAAAGATTGCAGATTTCATAAAAAAAAATCTTTATTCTGTTTCCGGTCTACTAACTGCATATTTACACCTTGCATCGAACAAAAATGGTGCATAGAACAAGGATCTTAGCTAGCTGCTATTCTTCAAAAGTTATCAGACAGCTACATGCTGACTAAGCCCTATGAATGGAGCCACTGCACTGCCGTAAAAGCCACATGGCATTGCAATGGAGCTCAGGAACGCCTTCACTACTTCTGTGGAGGCATCTCTCCTAAGCAAGCACATGACATACGCAGGGCATCGTGATCCTGTCGCCGCTTGCGAACCCAAACTCCTCCTTAGACATTCTCAGTAGCTCCCTCAAGACCGAGGAGCCAAGGTACGCCAGTGGCACCTCGAACCGGGCCTCATCAGAGGTGTACACGATGCAGTGTCCTTTCATCGCTACTGATGTCGCTGTGTGGCACTCGGCAGCTGTTTTAGCTTTCGTAGTCCGCGTGATCCTCTTCCTTCCCATGGCCGCCATACTCTGCCACTTCCTTGCCAGTTGAGCAAGCCTCTTGGCACTCACCATGGTTCTTCTCGTTCTTTGTTGGCTCAGAGTTCAGGGGAATTTTTTCTCAGGTGGTATTACTCAACTAGGTGTTGTAGTGGTTGGCTTGTGGATGAACTGATGGTGCTAAGCTGATAGATTTATAGGGGAGGAAGGGGAGAAGCATGATGCAGTGTAGGTGCAGCTGATCAATCTACCATGACAAGTTGGCAAGCACAGAGCCATGCACTTAGAACATGCAATGCTACAAGAGTGCAGGGGCAAGCAATCTGATCTTGTTTTAATTTTCCTAGGGCCATCAGTTTTCCACTTGTTCGAGACTGTAGATTCTAGCAGTCTAGTCTTAGGTGTTTTGTCACCAGCTTGCTTCCATACTGATCTGTTTCACGTAGTGGCCAAGACAAGGACCACCTGTGGGTCCATTTCTGTTTGTAATTTCGCAATGAGATGCTGATTGATTATTTAGGTGTCGATGATATGATATCTTAATGATAAGGAACATATAGAGTGGTTTCCTGAGATGGAGATATCTGGTCTGACAATGCTTCATGCTCCTAACAATCTTGTTTTCCCTCTGCACATTCAGTCTAGCACATGATTTGTTTTGGTTTTGGCAGTCTAGCATGGTGGCTGCTCCATGTTTCATTTCATATCTAGTGGATACATCAATACATGAATACAGGACTAGAATCAAACTGATTACGAAGCTACCTTTGTTTCCACTGAAAGCGTTAGGATATCATGAAACAATGAAAAGCTTGGTTGGATGTTTTATTTTCTTTTCATTATTACTTTAACAACAATATAATTTTGTTTTTATTATCATAGAATAGAATCAAATATTTGCTTGTTCTAGTGGTAGTGATGCTTGTTAGGCGTTAGCTTCTATGAGCTATACGTTTGTACCCTGCGATATTAAAGTAAATTGCTTTCTTGCGCCCTACGTCCTAATGCTATATAGTTGCAGTTAGCGGTATTTCATATAATGCAACAAACTGGTATGCTACTATAAACCTCACATTCTCCAATGTTGAACTATTTAACATCGTGTTGGATAAGAGATCAAAATGGAGAACACTGAGGGAAAAACTCTGCATATATTCAGAATCTACAAACTGCAAGCTGCGGGGTGCATTGCTACAGGAGGCATGATACAGCTTATAAATATTGGCAAGGCATCACTACAGAGATCAGGAACGCCCTCTACTTCCTTCAATGCATCTCTTCTGACCAAGCACATGATATGCTCTATCGCCGCTGCATCTATGGACAGTGCGATCCTGCTGCTATCGCATATGAACCCAAACTCTTCCTATGACATCTTTAGCATCTCGCCAAAGACTTTGCATTTGGCAGGGGACAAGGCCATGAGCATGTTGCATGCAATTGTGGCTCTGGAAGGAGGCAGTGAGATTCAGATCAGGTTTTGCTAGGCCATGGCACTGTTGAGGCAAGGATAGTGGACTAGTGGCTGGATAATCAGTCACATTGTGCAGCAGTAAGATACAATCATACAAGTCTTTGCTGCTGAATTTGGGCACAGGCATTGTGCAACCATTCGGGTTCAGCCTTCATGCCGGCATTCCATTCAGTTCAGCCTCCTGTATCAAGAGGTTAGAAGATATTGCGGTATTCATACAGACCCGTCATCTCAAGGCTTGTGCAGAAACCGGGTAACTGCAATCAGGTGAGGTGAAGAGCTAGCGTCATAGCAATATAGCATCATGAGTAGATCCAGAGTTCACTTCACTGCTTTTTGGTGTGTACTTTGCACTTAACACTTGCAACTGCATGTTGGTTCAACAGTGCTTTAATTGCTGCAGATCTGGCAAGTTGCTGGGCAGTTCCATATCTCATTGTCCACCCATGGTCTGCATTAGTCAGCCATTTTCTATTATCTTACATTTTGCTGTGCAGTTGAGGATTTCCATGCCAGCAGTCTTGAATCTATGACATGGAATTGTAATTAATTCAAACGGATATTTCCATTGTGGAGGTGTTGTAAGTGAGTTCCAACACAGGTAAATCTATCTTACTGATGATTTACTTCGACCATGACAGAAAATAACTAGTGGTGTAAAATTTTATTTCCCAAGCAGGCCTTAATGAGCTCAAGCTGTGTGACAGGCCCAATTTCATAAAATTTGCAGGTTTGTCAATTGGACCCGAGTATAATTCTACGGTTTTATCTTCAGCTGAACAAAACATAATAGCCTTATATCCTAAAGGTCAGCTCCCTTCTCCATATGTAAGATCGGCTTGCTCACCTCAACATTTGTTTGCAACATTTCGTGTCTGACTCAGGCCATATAACTGCAGAGAAGAAATTTGTTGACACATACGGCTTAAGTCCTAAATCTCTGATCTGTCATTTATCTTTGCCAAATATATATATACATACATTGAAAGAACAATGTCTGGCATAAAAAATCCTTGATTTCTTCTGTGCTTGCAAGATCAAAATGCTTCACATAAACTATTTCCCTTTTTCTATTTTTCCTATATCTCCGCAGAGTTGGTTGGTAATCAGGAGCTGCAGACACTAAAGTGTTGGCTAACTCCCAGATGAGCCTCCGCATGATAGTGACATGGCATCATCATCGAGCTGAGGAATGCGGCCTCAATCTCCACGGAGGCGCTTCTCCTGAGCATGCGGCCTCAATCTCCATTGGTGGCTGCGAAGCCGAACTCCTCTTGAGACATCCGCAAGAGCTCACCGAAGACCGTCGTGCCAAGGAACACCAGTGGCACCTCGAACCGCATGCCGTCAGCGGTGTACACAACGCAGTGGCCCTTGCCAGCCACCGGCGAGTGTGACTTGACGCACAACCCTTTGATTTCTTCCGCCGACTTCGATGACAACCAGGTGAGCCTCTTCCTTCTGATGGCTGCCACCCTCTGCCACTTCTTGGCTAGCTGAGCGATTGTCTTGGCACTCATCATGTTGGCTTCTCGTGTTCCTAGAAGTGGGAGAAATTCTTCTGCTAGTTGGGGACTGGAATGCCTTTGTCTGTAGATGAAGTGGTGTTGTTTTGAGGGCACTTAGCCATGGGTTTATAGCTCAAGGATAAATCTGGCGCCCACACATTGGAGTGGGATGGTTGGGCAGGAGACAATCCCATGGGCATGGTACGTGTTCTGCTGCGGTTTTGGAGGTGCCGTGTTGTGATCTGGATCAGGTTCAGCTGGGGCCAAGTGGTTGGCACTCACCGAGTTTGGGCTAGGCACCAGCACAAGTGTGGTGATCGGTTTGCTGAGAAAATGGCACGAGGACCCCATGGATTATAGACATGGATGGTCCATGAAAATCTCATCAACATCATTCCTCACATTGTCTGCAGCTACTTGCAACAACATTGCATACAGAGCACTCATGACCTTGTCTCCTGCCCAACGCTCTTGTTGATAGCTACACACAACCTAAAAGCATATGCACTGCCCTGAGCCTTCTCTTCCTTCTACTATAAATCCATGGCTTCTCAACACAAACCTCTTCATCTCATTCGCAAGCAACATCACAATCTAAAACACACCTTCAGACTTTCACAGCCAAAGTGATATTTAGCCAGCCAGGAACACATCAGACTCAACCATGATCCATCCAAAGAAGATCGCTCAGCTGGCCAAGAAGTGTCAGCGGATGTTGGTTACCAGAGCTGGTGCCCGCCGCCAGCAGGCCTCAGACATGGATGACGACGAATGCTGCAGCACAACGTCATCTCTGGTCGCCGATGAGGGCCACTGCGTGGTGTACACCGCCGATGGAGCACGGTTCGAGGTCCCTCTGGTTTACCTCAAGACGACGATCTTTGCCGAGCTCTTGAGGATGTCTGAGGAGGAGTTTGGCTTTGCGAGCGGTAGCGACGGAGGCAGGATCACGCTGCCCTTCAACGCAACTGTGATGGATTACGTCTTGTGCCTGATCAGGAGAGAGGCCTCTGAGGAGGTCGAGAGGGCGTTCTTGAGCTCCATTGCTGGGCACTGCCACAGCTGCAGTGCTAGCGGCATGGAGCCATCAATGAATCTCAGCCATCAATTTGCTCTATGTACTTAGCTACTAGCATAGAAACTGAATTATTGTTAGGACCAAGAGGAGCTCTGTAGAGTTTGATGTAAATTTTGGTTATCAGGAAATGATACAAACGAGACTATTTTCTGTGAAAAAATTGATTGATTGACACATCTACATATTTCATTGAGTAAGGAGGAAAGTAGAAAAAAACATGCTGGGTACATCACTATACACCAGCACTGACATGTTTAGTGGAAATCTAGCCACCATGCTCAGTTATATGGCATTCCTTTGGCAGATGATAAACTGACTTGGTAAGATTCATGATGGCGCTTCTATGTGTGTTGCTAACAGTTTGATTAGATGTGGAATAGCTGGTGTTAATTGATGCACAGCTTACTGAACAGTGTCATAGCACGGTCCTTTTAATGGCCTACCTAAGTTGTAGCATTGCATGTGGAAGCCATTCCTTAGCTCCTTCTCTGCACTCTCCTTTGGCTCTCAACCAGCTGCATGTCTAAGTGAATAACAGCCATCTACATAATTCTTGCACTTATAAAGGTTTGTGGGCAGGACATTCAATCTTTGAGTAACAACATCACTTGATTTTACGCAAAAGTAAATTTGCCTTATACCCCTTAATACTTGTGGACTAAACATTGCTCTGTCTTTCATTTTGTGTTATTTTTCCTACTTTGTTTACTTCTTGTATTGATTGCCTTCTAATTTTTTCCTGACGGTTTATCATTGTAAACATGATGGCTCATATACCACCTGCTCATTTCAAAATTCACCAAATTTTAATTGACTGGCTTATGATAGATTCTAAACAAAAAATGGGTGTGTCAATTATCATGCTGCCATTGGAAGCTCTGAATTGACTCCGGACTGGCCTAAAAAGGACATGTAGAACTAATGATCAAGAACTCATCATGGTTGTGACCAGTTGCCGCGAAACATCAGTCTCGGATTGATTGTTGATCAGTCAGATGCATGCCTCTGCTTGAATCAACTTGCTCGACAACCACTGCCGTTTCTTCAGCTCGTGGTTTGCTCCATGTATGTTCGCTCCAGTCTAGCATGTCATGTGGTTTCCATTCCACTATTGCTTCCCCCATTTTGTCCAAGTCAGAAACAGAGAAAGAAAAGACATACACTCTGTTATGGAAGGTATATTAACTTTACTTTCTCGCACAAATGGGAAAAATTTCTATGAGCATTCACCTGTTTGGGAACTAGTTATCATACAATTGCTAAACCTGCAGGTTTCCATAGTTATTCAGCTGAGTTTATTTTTCACTGGAAGTTTTATTTCATCACTCTGCTTTTCTCTTCAGTAATAGGAAAAACTCATGTCTCGTTTTGCAACAAAAAAATATGCACGACTCAATAGTTTGTATAGTTTCTAAAATAGCAGCACCCATCAATTTAGTTTCAATGTGTATGCCTTGACTCACTTTGTTAACACTAATATAGCTGTAACAGTTCTGAAGCTTTGTCAGTATTACTTAACTGCACATATCTAAAGAAAGATTGGAAATTTTCTTCCATTTCTGATCTGCTTACTTCATATTTACGTCTTCCATCAAACAAAAATGTTGCCTAGAACAAAGGATCCTAGCTAGCTACAATTCTTCAGAAGTTAACAAACAGCTATATCCTGGCTAAGCCCTACACCACCATCGAAGCGGCATGGCCTTGCTATGGAGCCCAGAAATGCCCTTATAACTTCCATGGAGGCATCTCTTTTGAGCAAACACAGGGCGTACTCCATTACTGCAGCGTCGCAGGGCAGTATGATACGGCCATAGTCGGCGCTCACGTACCCAAACTCCTCCTGAGCCATCCTCAGGAACTCGCCGAAGACAGTGGTGCCGAGGTATACCAGTGGCACCTCGAAGCGCCTCCCGTCGGCGGTGTACACCACGCAGTGTCCCTTCACCGCTACTGAGGTCGTCATGCAACATTCCTCAGCGGCTTTTTTCGCCATCATAGTCTGGGTAATCCTCTTTCTCCCCATGTCCGCCATCCTCTGCCACTTCTTCGCCAGTTGAACGAGCCTCTTGGCACCCACCATGATTTCTTCTCTTTCTTTGTTGGTTCAAAGTTCAGGGGAAACTTTTCGTATCAGCTGGTAGTATTCAGCTAGATGGTTGTACTGGTTGGCTTGTGGAGGAACTGATGATGAGCTGGTGGTGCTAACCTGATAGATTTATAGGTGAGATGGGAGAGACGCACCATGTGGTGTAGGTGCAGCTGATCAATCTATCGTGACAAGTTGGCAAGGGACAGAGACATGGGCGCAGAACATATAATGCTGCAAGAGTGGAGGGGCAAGCAATGTGATCTGATTTGATTTTCAGGACTGTACTAGGAGATGTAGTCTTGGGTAGTTGGGTGCCTGGACATCACAATTTCCTGCCATACTGACCTGCCACATGACTGAGGACAATATTAACCATTTCTATAAGAAAAATGCCCTTTCTTTTGTGAAATCACTCCAAGAATGCTGCCTGGGACATACGCCTAGCTGAAGAAAACACAATACTAAAGGTGTTTGGAGGGCAGTTAGCCATGGGTTTATATCTCAAGGGTAAAGCAGACGCCCACACACCGGAGTGGGATGCATGGTTCGTCTGGAGACAATCCCATGGGCATGGTATGTGTTATGCTGCGGTTTTGGAGGTGCCGTGATGTGATCTAGATCAGGTTCAGCTGGGGCCAAGTGGTTGGCACTCACAGAGTTTGAGTTAGGCGCCAGCACAAGTGTGGTGATCGGTTTGCTGAGAAAATGGCACGAGGACCCCATGGATTTTAGACATGGATGGTCCATGAAAATCTCATCAACATCATTCATCACATTGTCTGCAGCTACTTGCAACAACATTGCATGCAGAGCACTCATGACCTTGTCTCCTGCCCAACGCTCTTGTTGATAGCTACACACAACCTAAAAGCATATGCACTGCCCCGAGCCTTCTCTTCCTTCTACTATAAATCCATGGCTGCTCAACACAAACCTCTTCATCTCATTCGCAAGAAACATCACAATCTAAAACACACCTTCAGACTTTCACAGCCAAAGTGATATTTAGCCAGCCAGGAACACATCAGACTCAACCATGATCCATCCAAAGAAGATCGCTCAGCTGGCCAAGAAGTGTCAGCGGATGTTGGTTTCCAGAGCTGGTGCCCGCCACCAGCATGCCTCAGACGACGAATGCTGCAGCACAACGTCATCTCTGGTCGCTGATGAGGGCCACTGCGTGGTGTACACCGCCGATGGAGCGCGGTTCGAGGTCCCTCTGGTTTACCTCAAGACGACAATCTTTGCCGAGCTCCTGAGGATGTCCGAGGAGGAGTTTGGCTTTGCGAGCGGTAGCGACGGAGGCAGGATCATGCTGCCCTTCAATGCAACTGTGATGGATTACGTCTTGTGCCTGATCAGGAGAGAGGCCTCTGAGGAGGTCGAGAGGGCGTTCTTGAGCTCCATTGCTGGGCACTGCCACAGCTGCAGTGCTAGTGGCATGGAGCCGTCAATGAAACTCAGCCATCAATTTGCTCTATGTACTTAGCTACTAGCATAGAAACTGAATTTTTGTTAGGACCAAGAGGAGGTCTGTAGAGTTTGATGTAAATTTTGGTTATCAGAGGAAATGATACAAACGAGACTATTTTCTATGAAAAAAATTGATTGATTGACACATCAACATATTCTATAGAGTAACGAGGAAAGTAGAAAAAAAACATGCTGGGTACATCACTATACACCAGCACTGACATGTTTAGTGGAAATCTAGCCACCATGTTCAGTTATATGGCATTCCTTGGCAGATGATAAACTGACTTGGTAAGATTCATGATGGCGCTTCTATGTGTGTTGCTAACATTTTGATTAGATGTGAAATAAATGGTGTTAATTGATGCACAGCTTACTGAACAGTGTCATAGCGCGGTCCTTTTCATGGCCTACCTAAGTTGTAGCATTGCATGTGGAAGCCATTCCTTAGCTCCTTCTCTGCACTCTCCTTTAGCTCTCAACCTGCTGCATGTCTAAGTGAATAACAGCCATCTACATAATTCTTGCACTTATAAAGGTTTGTGGGCAGGACATTCAATCTTTGAGTAACAACATCACTTGATTTTACGCAAAAGTAAATTTGCCTTATACCCCCTTAATACTTGTGGACTTAACATTGCTTTGTCTTTCATTTTGTGTCATTTTTCCTACTTTGTTTACTTCTTGTATTGATTGCCTTCTAATTTTTTCCTGACGGTTTATCATTGTAAACATGATGGCTCATATACCACCTGCTCATTTCAAAATTTACCAAATTTTAATTGACCGGCTTAGATGATAGATTGTAAAAAAAATATGGTGTGTCAATTATCATGCTGCCATCGGAAGCTCTGAATTGACTCCGGACTGGCCTAAAAAGGACATGTAGAACTAATGACCGAGAACTCATCATGGTTGTGATCAGTTGCCGCGAAACTTCAGTCTCGGATTGATTGTTTTTTTTTTAACGAAAGAGCAGCCTGGCCTGCTTATTCTATTAATCGTAGGGGGGGAACAAAGTACAGAGAAAGTACCGCAGCTACGAACTAGACTGAGAAACAAAAACTAACTAAGCAGCAAAAACTAAAAAGGCTAGCTAAAACAACAGCAGCAGCACCAACGAAGGCTTAGTGAATCTCGGATTGATTGTTGATCAGTCAGATGCATGCCTCTGCTTGAATCAACTTGCTCGACAACCATTGCCGTTTCTTCAGTTCATGGTTTGCTCCATGTATGTTCGCTCCAGTCTAGCATGTCATGTGGTTTCCATGCCACTATTGCTTCCCCCATTTTGTCCAAGTCAGAAAGAGAGAAAGCAATGACATACACTCTGTTATGGAAGGTATATTAACTTTACTTTGTCGCAGAAATGGGAAAATTTTCTATGAGCATTCACCTGTTTGGGAACTAGTTATCATACAATTGCTAAACGTGCAGGTTTCCATAGTTATTCAGCTGAGTTTAATTTTCACTGGAAGTTTTATTTCATCACTCTGCTTTTCTCTTCAGTAATAGGAAAAGCTCATGTCTCGTTTTTCAACAAAAACATATGCACGACTCAATAGTTTGTATAGTTTCTAAAATAGCAGCACCCATCAATTTAGTTTCAAAGTGTATGCCTTGACTCAGTTTGTTAACTCACTAATATAGCTGTAATAATTCTGAAGCTTTGTCAGTATTACACTATTACTTAAGTGCACATATCTAAAGAAAGATTGGAAATTTTCTTCCATTTCTGATCTGGTTACTTCATATATCTTCCATGAACAAAAATGTTGCCTAGAACAAGGATCCTAGCTAGCTACCATTCTTCAGAAGTTAACAAACAGCTATATCCTGGCTAAGCCCTACACCACCATCGAAGCGGCATGGCCTTGCTATGGAGCCCAGAAATGCCCTCATAACTTCCGTGGAGGCATCTCTTTTGAGCAAACACAGGGCGTACTCCATTACTGCAGCGTTGCAGGGCAGTATGATACGGCCATAGTCGCCGCTCACGAACCCAAACTCCTCCTGAGCCATCCTCAGGAACTCGCCGAAGACAGTGGTGCCGAGGTATACCAGTGGCACCTCGAACCGCCTCCCGTCGGAGGTGTACACCACGCAGTGTCCCTTCACCGCTACTGAGGTCGTCATGCAACACTCCTCAGCGGCTTTTTTCGCCATCGTAGTCTGGGTAATCCTCTTTCTCCCCATGTCCGCCATCCTCTGGCACTTCTTCGCAAGTTGAGCGAGACTCTTGGCAGCCACCATGGTTTCTTCTCTTTCTTTGTTGGTTCAAAGTTCAGTGGAAACTTTTGTCTCAGCTGGTAGTATTCAGCTAGATGGCTGTACTGGTTGGCTTGTGGAGGAATTGATGATGAGATGGTGGTGCTAACCTAATAGATTTATAGGTGAGACGGGAGAGACGCGCACCATGTGGTGTAGGTGCAGCTGATCAATCTATCGTGACAAGTTGGCAAGGGACAGAGCCATGAGCGCGGAATGTGTAATGCTGCGAGAGTGGAGGGGCAAGTAATGCGATCTGATTTGATTTTCCTGGGGCCATCAGTTTGCCACTTGTTTGGGAGTTGGGACTGTACTAGGAGATGTAGTCTTGGGTGCCTGGACATCTCAATTTGCTCCCATACTGACCTGCCATATGACTGGGGACAATATTGACCGTTCCTTAAGAAAACTGCCTTTTCTTTGTGAGATCACTCTAAATCCTTTTTCAGAATTGAAGTATCCACCTTTCTATAATCCTTTTGCTTCTGAAATTTTGCACAGGCACAGGCTTCTATCATTGACGTAGCACAGGCAACTTGCTGAACATTGTCATAACTCAGTTTTGTTGATGGCCTACCTTACTTGTAGCATTGCATGTGGAAGCCATTCCTTAGCTCCTTCTCTGCACTTACCTTTGGGCCTTCAACCAGGACCATTCCTGAAGATTGGAGTAACAAGCATGTTGCAAATCACTGCACCGACACACTGATTATCACACGTTTTTTCAGGCCTGCTTCTTTGGGTAGTTGAGCAAGTGCATTGGCACTCCTCATGTTAGATTCTTGTGTTCCTGGAAATGGGAAAAATTCCTCTGTGAGTCGGATATTGGAATTGCTATCTTTGTCTGCCGATGAAGTGGTGGTGTTTGGAGGACACTTAGCCATGGATATATAGATCACCGGTATATAAAGTGGGCGTCCACATGGTGGAGCGTGATGGTTGGGCAGGAGACAATGTGATGTGCATGGCTGCATGGTACTTCCGGACCTCCGGTGGTGCGATTTTGGAGGTGCCGTGATGTGTCGATCAGTTCTGGTGGGTTTTGGAAGTGCGATTTTGCTCAGCGTCTTGCCTGCACAGCCATGGTGATCGGCTTGCTTAGGAAATGGCACGAGGACCCCATGGGCCTCTCTAGCCACAAGCACATTTCAGACATGGATGGTGCTTAAAAATCTCATAAAAACCATCTATCACATTGTCTGTAGCTAGCTATAACAATAACATTGCCTATGCAAAGCACTCATGACCTTGTCTCCTGCCCACCGCTGTTGCTGATAGCTACACACAACCTACACCCATGTGCATTGCCCTGACCCTTCTATTCCTTCTACTCCTATAAATCCATCGTCTACTCACACAAATCTCTTCATCCCATCTCCAAGCAACATCACAATCTACAACACACCTTCAGACTTTTAGAGCTCCAGTGAACATTTAGCCACCCAGGAACACATCAGACTCAACCATGATCCATCCAAAGAAGATCGCTCAGCTGGCCAAGAAGTGTCAGCGGATGTTGGTCATCTCTGGTCGCCGATGAGGGCCACTGCGTGGTGTACACCGCCGATGGAGCGCGGTTCGAGGTCCCTCTGGTTTACCTCAAGACGACAGTCTTTGCCGAGCTCCTGAGGATGTCCGAGGAGGAGTTTGGCTTTGCGAGCGGTAGCGACGGAGGCAGGATCATGCTGCCCTTCAATGCAACTGTGATGGATTATGTCTTGTGCCTGATCAGGAGAGAGGCCTCTGAGGAGGTCGAGAGGTTGTTCTTGAGCTCCATTGCTGGGTACTGCCACAGCTGCAGTGCTAGCGGCATGGAGCCATCAGTGAAACTCAGCCATCAATTTGCTATATGTACTTAGCTACTAGCCTAGAAAGTAGAAACTGAATTTTGGTTAGGAGCCATGCAGAGTCTGATGTAAAATTCGGTTATCAGAGGAAATATACAAAAGAGACTAATTTTCTGTGAAAAAAATGATTGATTGGCACATCCTTACATATGTCATATAGAGTACTGAGGAAAGTAGAAAAAAACGTGCTGGTTACATCACTATACACCGGCACTGACAACATTATGGAAATCAACCCAGCATGTTCAGTTATCAGTAACTCGTCTTCTAGGAGGATTGTAATCTGAACTCTATCTTTTCAATGAAATGAAACGGAAAGGTCTTTTGCGTTTTCTCGAAAATTGATAAAACAAATAAGTTCGATTTATGATTGTGCTTTAATGCGTGTTGTTAACATGATTGTGGAAGGGACGGTGTTAATTGATGCAACACACGCACCTTGCTGAACAGTGTCATATCCCAGTCCTGTTGATGTCCTATGAGTTGTCATGTGGAAGCCATTCCTTAGCTTCTTCTCTGCACTTACCTTCGGACCCTCAACCTGCTGGATCTCTCAAGTGAATGGTAGACATCTACTAAATCTTGCACTGGCTGACGCTACCTTCTGTAAATTTTTGTGGTTAGGATATTCATTTTTTCAGTAATAGGCATCACTTGTTTTTACCCCGAAAAATTAGTCTGCCTTAATACCTGGCTGCTTTCTCTTTCATTCGCATCTTTTATCCTGCTTCATTACTTCTTGTATTGATGGCCTTTAAAAAAAAACGGACAGCATATTACTGTAGATGGCTCCTGTACCACCTGGTCTTTTCACAAAGTCACATTTCCATCTTTTTTTGTTTTGAATTTTCCATATATACAAAGATGACGAGCAGCAAGCCGCCTCATAAAAACCTTTTTTTTTTTGAAATTCTAAAACCCTTCTTTTTGATGGTCTGGCTTAGATGATGGATTGTAAATAACTTGGTGTGTATTCTTTGTCCAGCAGTATGGTACTATCGACATCTAAAAGTAGATTTGCAATCATTGCTTATTGATTTCATAGTTGTATGCAACTAAAATGTAAGAGAAGAAAGGCTGCAGCTGCTGGTTGGTCACATTCCCGATTTATTGCTTTGATGATCGAAATTCTCTATATACAATTTTCCTTTCCATATTTCTGGTATCTAACTATCTTACACTACCCAGGCAAAACTACACAAAACATTGGCCGGCTACAAACAACAAATTTGTTGCCCGGCTCCAATAATATGCATTCCACAGCCAGTGGAAGTCAACACAGAGCTTAGCAGCGCATTCTCGACATCGGCAGAGGCATTTCTCCTGAGCAAGCTTATGACATACTCCATCACGGAGGCATCACAAGGCAATATGATTTTGCCATCGCTTGCAAAGCCGAATTCCTCCTCAGACATCCTCAGGAGCTCGCTGAAGACCGTTGTGCTAAGGTGCACGAGCGGGACCTCAAAACGCCTCATATCAGACGTGTATATGACACAGTGACCCTTGGCTGGTACTGAGGTGCAGCAGCCTTCATCTCCCTTGGCTGTCGCCGTGAGCCTCTTCCTGCCAAGAGCTTCTATCATCTGCCACTTCTTTGCGAGTTGAGCAAGTCTCCTGGTGCAGGCCATGGTTTGGTTCTCGGTCCTTGTGTTTTCAGCTGGAATGTGAAGAGGTGAGCTGTGGATGTTGCAATGCGCAGGTGGTGGATGATGAAGTGATGGTGTTGATCCAGCAGCTTGCTGAATTTATAGGCGAGGAGAAAGACATTGGTGAAGTGTGGTTGTCATGGCGAAGAGTTGGCAAGGGACAAGGCCATGGGATCGGTGCATGCAGTGTAGCAGTATAACTAACTTGGATTAGACTGCAATGGGGCCAATAGGTTTGGTGCATGCCGGAGCCTCTATAATCTGTAGGAATGGGCTTGCATTATCATTTTGGCCGCCATACCGAACCATGTACGGAGCAAGGAAGCGTGTCGAGAACATGGCAATTGGAAACGTGCAAGGAGACAGCGATGGGTTCCAGATTCAGGGTCTGCACAATTTCGGTGATCGCCGATCGATCTACATGCTTCTCCTGACAGATACCGGACCTCGTCGTGTGCATTGTTCATGCCCCCTATCAGTCTATTTTTTGTGAAGATTCAGTCAAAAGCTCGTGTCGGTCCAGCACATATGATGTGTTTGATATCCGGCATCTCATGTGGTGACTGCTTGGTCTTTGCATTTCACTTGTTTTGGGGACATGGCTACATGACTAGAACTTAGCAGACTTATAGTGAAGCCACCGTTGTTTCCTTGAAAGTGGTAGTAGGTATATCACATTCCAGTGTTGCGTCTTCGAAAAGCGGAACACGTGTATTAACGCTTGATCGTTCTAAAGTATGAAGCTATCTGTCATCCCTTCGGTTCTGAACCCTGTGTTTTATCCGTACATAAAATGTTCAATTTGGTACCTGATGGGCCTTTAATTCGTGCACGCCATACATTTGAATGCTTTAGAATCATGCGATATGCTAGGCTTGAAACTAATTTGTGGCTGAAACTGAATTTGTAGGCCACATGACGAGTTTTGACGATGTTAGCAGAGTCATGTATCGGGGGTCATAGGGCGTCGAAATCCTCCCGGGATCCAAAAAACGTGGACTATAGCCCACGAAAACGGACAGAAATGTCCGAAATCATGAGTTTTGATGATGCCGCTAGAGTCGTGTGTATCGGGGGTCACGAGGCATCGAAATCCGCCCGGGACCCGAAAACCGTGGACTATAACCCACATAAACGGCCAGAAATGCCGAATTCACGAGTTTTGACGATGCCAGTAGAGTCGTGTACCGGGGTCACGGGGCATCGAAATACTCACAGGACCCAAAAATTGTGGACTATATCCCACGGAAACGGCCAGAAATGCCCGACATCACGAGTTTAGACGATGCCAGTAGAGTCGTGTACCGGGGGTCACGGGACATCGAAATCCTACCGGGACCAAAAACCGTGGACTATAGCCCACGGAAACTGCCAGAAATGCCCGAAATCACAAGTTTTGACAATGCCAGTAGAGTCGTGTACCGGGGGTCACGGGGCATCAAAATCCTCCAGGGACCCGAAAACTGTGGACTATAGCTAGGGCTGGACATAAAACTCGAATTTCATTAAGTTTGTTGAGCGCTCGGTAACTCGACTCGTTTGCGCTCGAATCGTTATCTTAACGAACCGAGCTGAGTTTTAATTTCAACTCTTCGTGAGCTTCGTTAAGATCGTTAGCTTTATTTCTATTAAGTATTATGTTGGACTGCTGTCATTGGGCAAGTTAGTTATACTTATTTTTATTTCAATCTATGGCTCCTTTATGAGTTTGTGAACTATTAGCTCTCGATTTGACATTTTGAATACTTTTATACATTCACGGCTAAAAACTTGTCTGCCTAATGCATTTTAAATTTTTTACATCTTCTTAACGAGAACGAGCTACTCGCGAGGCTCATTAACAGCTAATGAACCAAGCCGAGCTTTACTTTCAGCTCGTTATCCTTAATGAGCTTAACGGTCGGAGCCTTAACGATCACGAGCCATAATGAGCAGAGCCTTAACGATCCGAGTAGCCCGTTAGTCCAGCCCTAACTATAGCCCACGAAACGGCCAGAAATGACCGAAATCACGAGTTTTGACGATGCCAGTAGAGTCGTGTACTAGGGGTCACGGGGCATCAAAATCCTGCCGGGAGCCAAAAACCATGGACTATAGCCCACGGAAACGGCCAGAAATGCCCGAAAACACGAGTTTTGATGATGCCAGTAGAGGCGTGTACCTGGGGTCACGGGGCATCGAAATCCTCCCGGGACCCAAAAACCGTGGACTATAGCCCGCGAAAACGGCCAGAAATGCCCAAATGACGAGTTTTGACGATGTTAGCAGAGTCATGTATCGGGGGTCATGGGGCGTCGAAATCCTCCTGGGACCCAAAATCCGTGGACAATAGCCCACGAAAACGGACAGAAATGTCCGAAATCACGAGTTTTGACGATGCCGCTAGAGTCGTGTATCGGGGGTCACGAGGCATCGAAATCCTCCCGGGACCCGAAAACCGTGGACTATAGCCCACGGAAACGGCCAGAAATGCCGAAATCACGAGTTTTGACGATGCTAGTAGAGTCGTGTACCGGGGGTCACGGGGCATCGAAATACTCCCAGCACCCAAAAGTCGTAAACTATAGCCCACGGAATCTGCCAGAAATGCCCGAAAACACGAGTTTTGACGATGCCAGTAGAGTCGTGTGCCTGGGGTCACGGGGCACCGGGACCCAAAAACCATGGACTATAGCCCACGAAAACGGCCAGAAATGCCCGAAATCACGAGTTTTGACGATGCGCTAGAGTCGTGTACTAGTGGTCACGGGCCATCGAAATCCTCCCGGGACCCAAAAACCGTGGACTATAGCCCACAAAATCGGCCAGAAATGCGCGAAATCACGAGTTTTGACGATACCATTCGAATCGTGTACCGGGAGTTACGGGGCATCGAAATCCTTCTGGGACCCGAAAACCGTGGACTATAGCCCACGAAAACAGCCAGAAATGCCCGACATCATGAGTTTTGACAATGCCAGTAGAGTCGTGTACCGGGGGTCACGGAACATCGAAATCCTACCGGGACCCAAAAACCGTGGACTATAGCCCACGAAAACGGCCAGAAATGTCCGAAATCACGAGTTTTGACGATGCCAGTAGAGTCGTGTATCAGGGGTCACGAGGCATTGAAATCCTCCAGGGACCCTAAATCCATGGACTATAGCCCACGGAAACGACCAGAAATGCTCGAAATCACGAGTTTTGACGATGCCACTAGAGTCGTGTATCAGTGATCACGGGGCATCGAAATCCTCCCGGGACCCAAAAACCATGGACTATAGCGCACGAAATCGGCCAGAAATGCACGAAATCATGAGTTTTGACGATGCCGCTCAAATCGTGTACCGAAGGCAAGGGGCATCGAAATCCTTCCGGGACCCGAAAACCATAGACTATAGCCCACGAAAACAGTCAGAAATGTCCGACATCACGAGTTTTGACAATGCCAGTAGAGTCGTGTACTGGGGGTCACGGGGCATCAAAATCCTACCGGGACCCAAAAAACATGGACTATAGCCCACGGAAATGGCCAGAAATGCCTGAAATCACGAGTTTTGACGATGCCATTAAAGTCGTGTACCGGGGGGTCACGGGGCATCGAAATCCTCCAGGGACCCGAAAACTGTGGACTATAGCCCACGGAAACGGTCAGAAATGCCCGAAAACACGAGTTTTGATGATACCAGTAGAGTCGTGTACCTGGGGTCACGGGACATCGAAATCCTCCCGGGACCCAAAAACCGTGGACTATAGCCCGCGAAAACGGCCAGAAATGCCCAAATGACGAGTTTTGACGATGTTAGCAGAGTCATGTATCGGGGGTCATGGGGCGTAGAAATCCTCCTGGGACCCAAAAACCGTGAACAATAGCCCACGAAAACGGACAGAAATGTCCGAAATCATGAGTTTTGACGATGCCGCTAGAGTCGTGTATCGGGGATCACGAGGCATCGAAATCTTCCCGGGACCCGAAAACCGTGGACTATAGCCCACGAAATCGGCCAGAAATGCCTGAAATCACGAGTTTTGACGATACCATTCGAATCGTGTACCGGGAGTTACGGGGCATCGAAATCCTTCTGGGACCCGAAAACCGTGGACTATAGCCCACGAAAACGGCCAGAAATGCCCGACATCATGAGTTTTGACGATGCCAGTAGAGTCGTGTACCGGGGGTCACGGAACATCGAAATCCTACCGGGACCCAAAAACCGTGGACTATAGCCCACGAAAACGGCTAGAAATGTCCGAAACCACGAGTTTTGACGATGCCAGTAGAGTCGTATATCAGGGGTCACGAGGCATTGAAATCCTCCAGGGAACCTAAAACCATGGACTATAGCCCACATAAACGACCAGAAATGCTCGAAATCACGAGTTTTGCAATGCCACTAGAGTCGTGTATCAGTGATCACGGGGCATCGAAATCCTCCCCGGGACCCAAAAACCGTGGACTATAGCGCACGAAATCGGCCAGAAATGCACGAAATCATGAGTTTTGACGATACTGCTCAAATCGTGTACCGAAGGCAGGGGGCATCGAAATCCTTCCGGGACCCGAAAACCATAGACTATAGCGCACGAAAACGGTCAGAAATGCCCGACATCACGAGTTTTGACAATGACAGTAGAGTCGTGTACCGGGGGTCACGGGGTATCAAAATCCTACCGGGACCCAAAAACCATGGACTATAGCCCACGGAAACGGCCAGAAATGCCCGAAATCACGAGTTTTGACGATGCCAGTAAAGTTGTGTACCGGGGTGTCACGGGGCATCGAAATCCTCCAGGGACCCAAAAACTGTGGACTATAGCCCACGGAAACGGCAGAAATGGCCGAAAACACGAGTTTTGATGATGCCATTAGAGTCGTGTACCTGGGGTCACGGGGCATCAAAATCCTCCCGGGACCCAAAAACCGTGGACTATAGCCCACGAAAACGGCCAAAATGCCCAAATGACGAGTCACTTTTGACGATGTTAGCAGAGTCATGTATCTGGGGTCATGGGTCGTCGAAATCCTCCCGGGACCCAAAAACCAGGGACTATAGCCCACGAGAACGGACAGAAATGTCCGAAGTTATGAGTTTTGACGATGCCGCTAGGGTCGTGTATCAAGGGTCACGAGGCATCGAAATCCTCCCGGGACCCGAAAACCGTGGACTATAGCCCACAGAAACGGCCAGAAATGCCGAAATCCCGAGTTTTGACAATGTCCTGTACCGGGGGTCACGGGGCATCGAAATCCTCACAGGACCCAAAAATCGTGGACAATAGCCCAAGGAAACGGCCAGAAATGCCCGAAAACAAGAATTTTGACGATGCCAGTAGAGTCGTGTACGTGGGGTCACGGGGCATCGAAATCCTCCCGGGACTCAAAAACCGTGGACTATAGCCCACGAAAACGGACAAAAATGCCCAAAATCACGACTTTTGACGATGCCACGAGAGTCGTGTACCTGTGGTCATGGGGTATCGAAATCCTCCCGGGACCCAAAAACCGTGGACTATAGCCCACGAAAACGGCCAGAAATGCCGGAAATCACGAGTTTGGACGATGCCGCTAGAGTCGTGTACCAGTGGTCACGGGCCATCGAAATCCTCCCGGGACCCAAAAACCTTGGACTATAGCCCACGAAATCGGCCAGAAATGCCCGAAATCACGAGTTTTGACGATACCGTTCGAATCGTGTACCAGGAGTTACGGGGCATCGAAATCCTTCTGGGACCCCAAAACCATGGACTATAGCCCACGAAAACGGCCAGAAATGTCCGACATCATGAGTTTTGACGATGCCAGTAGAGTCGTGTACCGGGGGTCACGGAACATCGAAATCCTACCGGGACACAAAAAACCGTGGACTATAGCCCACGAAAACGGCCAGAAATGTCCGAAATCACGAGTTTTGACGATGCCAGTAGAGTCGTGTATCAGGGGTCACGAGGCATTGAAATCCTCCAGGGACCCTAAAACCATGGACTATAGCCCACAGAAACGACTAGAAATGCTCGAAATCACGAGTTTTGCGATGCCACTAGAGTCGTGTATCAGTGATCACGGGGCATCGAAATCCTCCCGGGACCCAAAAACCGTGGACTATAGCCCACGAAATCGGCCAGAAATGCACGAAATCATGAGTTTTGACGATGCCGCTCGAATCGTGTACAAAAGGCAGGGGGCATCGAAATCCTTCCGGGAACCGAAAACCATAGACTATAGTCCACGAAAACGGTCAGAAATGCCCGACATCACGAGTTTTGAAAATGCCAGTAGAGTCGTGTACCGGGGGTCACGGGGCATCAAAATCCTACCGGGACCCAAAAACCACGGACTATAGCGCACGGAAACGGCCAGAAATGCCCGAAATCACGAGTTTTGACGATGCCAGTAAAGTCGTGTACAGGGGGTCACGGGGCATCGAAATCCTCCAGGGACCCGAAAACTGTGGACTATAGCCCACGAAACGGCCAGAAATGCCCGAAATCACGAGTTTTGACGATGCCAGTAGAGTCGTGTACCGAGGGTCACGGGGCATCGAAATCCTCCCGAGACCCAAAAACCGTGGACAATAGCCCTTCGAAAACGGACAGAAATGTCCGAAATCACGAGTTTTGACGATGCCGCTAGAGTCGTGTATCGGGGGTCACGGGGCATCGAAATCCTCCCGGGACCCGAAAACCGTGGACTATAGCCCACGGAAACGGCCAAAAATGCCGAAATCACGAGTTTTGACGATGCCAGTAGAGTCGTGTACCGAGAGTCACGGGGCATCGAAATACTCCCAGCACCCAAAAGTCGTAAACTATAGCCCACGGAAACTGCTAGAAATGCCCGAAAACACGAGTTTTGACGATGCCAGTAGAGTCGTGTACCTGGGGTCACGGGACACCGGGACCCAAAAACCATGGACTATAGCCCACGAAAACGGCCAGAAATGCCCGAAATCACGAGTTTTGACTATGCGCTAGAGTCGTGTACCAGTGGTCACGGGCCATCGAAATCCTCCCGGGACCCAAAAACCGTGGACTATAGCCCACGAAATCGGCCAGAAATGCCCGAAATCACGAGTTTTGACGATACCGTTCGAATCGTGTACCGGGAGTTACGGGGCATCGAAATCCTTCCAGGACCCGAAAACCATAGACTATAGACCACGAAAACGGTCAGAAATGCCCGAAATCACGAGTTTTGACGATGCCAGTAAAGTCGTGTACCGGGGGGTCACGGGGCATCGAAATCCTCCAGGGACCCGAAAACTGTGGACTATAGCCCACGGAAACGGCCAGAAATGCCCGAAAACACGAGTTTTGATGATGCCAGTAGAGTCGTGTACCTGGGGTCACGGGGTGTCGAAATCCTCCCGGGACCCAAATACCGTGGACTATAGACCACGAAACGGCCAGAAATACCCGAAATCACGAGTTTCGACGATGCGAGTAGAGTCGTGTACCTGGGGTCACAGAGCACCGGACCCAAAAACCGTGGACTATAGCCCACGAAAACGGCAAGAAATGCCCGAAATCACGAGTTTTGACGATGCCGCTAGAATCGTGTACCGGGGGTCACAGGCCATCGAAATCCTCCCGGGACCCAAAAACCGTGGACTATAGCCCACGAAATCGGCCAGAAATGCCCGAAATCATGAGTTTTGACGATGCTGCTCGAATCGTGTACCGGGAAGCAGGGGGCATCAAAATCTTTCCGGGACCCGAAAACCGTGGACTATAGCCCACGAAAACGGCCAGAAATGCCCGACATCACGAGTTTTGACGATGCCAGTAGAGTCGTGTACCGGGGGCCACAGGACATCCTAATCCTACCGGGACCCAAAAACCATGGACTATAGCCCACGGAAACGGCCAGAAATGCCCGAAATCATGAGTTTTGACGATGCCAGTAAAGTCGTGTACCGGGGGGTCACGGGGCATCGAAATCCTCCCGGGACCCGAAAACTGTGGACTATAGCCCACGAAACGGCCAGAAATGCCGAAATCACGAGTTTTGACGATGCTAGTAGAGTCGTGTACCGGGGGTCACGGGGCATCGAAATACTCCCAAGACCCAAAAGTCGTAAACTATAGCCCACGAAAACTGCCAGAAATGCCGAAAACACGAGTTTTGACGATGCCAGTAGAGTCGTGTACCTGGGGTCACGGGGCACCGGGACCCAAAAACCGTGGACTATAGCTCACGAAAACGGCCAGAAATGCCCGAAATCACGAATTTTGACGATGCCGCTAGAGTCGTGTACCAGTGGTCACGGGCCGTCGAAATCCTCTCGGGACCCAAAAACCGTGGACATTAGTCCACGAAATCGGCCAGAAATGCCCGAAATCACGAGTTTTGACGATACCGTTCGAATCGTGTACCAGGAGTTACGGGGCATCGAAATCCTTCTGGGACAAGCAAACCGTGGACTATAGCCCACGAAAACGGCCAGAAATGCCCGACATCATGAGTTTTGACGATGCCAGTAGAGTCGTGTACCGGTGGTCACGGAACATCGAAATCCTAGCGGGACCCAAAAAACCGTGGACTATAGCCCACGAAAACGGCCAGAAATGTACGAAATCACGAGTTTTGACGATGCCAGTAGAGTTGTGTATCAGGGGTCACGAGGCATTGAAATCCTCCAGGGACCCTAAAACCATGGACTATAGCCCACGGAAACGACCAGAAATGCTCGAAATCACGAGTTTTGACGATACCGTTCGAATCGTGTACCAGGAGTTACGGGGCATCGAAATCCTTCTGGGACCCGAAAACCGTGGACTATAGCCCACGAAAACGGCCAGAAATGCCCGACATCATGAGTTTTGACGATGCCAGTAGAGTCGTGTACCGGGGGTCACGGAACATCGAAATCCTACCGGGACCCAAAAAACCGTGGACTATAGCCCACGAAAACGGCCAGAAATGTACGAAATCACGAGTTTTGACGATGCCAGTAGAGTCGTGTATCAGGGGTCACGAGGCATTGAAATCCTGCAGGGACCCTAAAACCATGGACTATAGCCCACGGAAACGACCAGAAATGCTCGAAATCATGAGTTTTGACGATACCGTTCGAATCGTGTACCAGGAGTTACGGGGCATCAAAATCCTTCTGGGACCCGAAAACCGTGGACTATAGCCCACGAAAACGGCCAGAAATGCCCGACATCATGAGTTTTGACGATGCCAGTAGAGTCGTGTACCGGGGGTCACGGAACATCGAAAACCTACCGGGACCCAAAAAACCGTGGACAATAGCCCACGAAAACGGCCAGAAATGTACGAAATCACGAGTTTTGACGATGCCAGTAGAGTCGTGTATCAGGGGTCACGAGGCATTGAAATCCTCCAGGGACCCTAAAACCATGGACTATAGCCCACGGAAACGACCAGAAATGCTCGAAATCACAAGTTTTGACGATGCCACTAGAGTCGTGTATTAGTGATCACGGGGCATCGAAATCCTCCCGGGACCCAAAAACCATGGACTATAGCCCACGAAATCGGCCAGAAATGCACGAAATCATGAGTTTTGACGATGCCGCTCGAATCCTGTACAGAAGGCAGGGGGCATCGAAATCCTTCCGGGACCCGAAAACCATAGACTATAGCCCACGAAAACGGTCAGAAATGCCCGACATCACGAGTTTTGACAATGCCAGTAGAGTCGTGTACCGGGGGTCACTGGGCATCAAAATCCTACCGGGACCCAAAACCATGGACTATAGCCCACGGAAACGGCCAGAAATGCCCGAAATCACGAGTTTTGACGATGCCAGTAAAGTCGTGTACCGGGGGGTCACGGGGCATCGAAATCCTCCATGGACCCGAAAACTGTGGACTATAGCCCACGAAACGGCCAGCAATGCCCGAAATCACGAGTTTTGACTATGCTAGTAGAGTCGTGTACCGGGGGTCACGGGGCATCGAAATCCTCCCGGGACCCAAAAACCGTGGACTATAGCCCACGGAAACGGCCAGAAATGCCCGAAAACACGAGTTTTGATGATGCCATTAGAGTCGTGTACCTGGGGTCACGGGGCATCGAAATCCTCCCGGGACCCAAAAACCGTGGACTATAGCCCACGAAAACGGCCAAAATGCCCAAATGACGAGTTTTGACGATGTTAGCCTAGTCATGTATCTGGGGTCATGGGTCGTCGAAATATTCCCGGCACCCAAAAACCAGGGACTATAGCCCACGAGAACGGACATAAATGTCCGAAATTACGAGTTTTGACGATGTCGCTAGAGTCGTGTATCAAGGGTCACGAGGCATCGAAATCCTCCCGGGACCCGAAAGTCGTAAACTATAGCCCACGGAAACTGCTAGAAATGCCCGAAAACAAGAATTTTGACGATGCCAGTAGAGTTGGGTACGTGGGGTCACGGGGCATCGAAATCCTCCCGGGACTCAAAAACCATGGACTATACCCCACGAAAACGGACTTAAATGCCCAAAATCACGACTTTTGACGATGCCGCTAGAGTCGTGTACCAGTGGTCACGGGGCATCGAAATCCTCCCGGGACCCAAAAACCGTGGACTATAGCCCACGAAATCGGCCAGAAATGCTCGAAATAACGAGTTTTGACGATGCCGCTCGAATCGTTCACCGGGAGTTACGGGGCATCGAAATCCTTCTGGGACCCGAAAATTTTGGACTATAGCCCACGAAACGGCCAGAAATGCCCGACATCACAAGTTTTGACGATGCCAGTAGAGTCGTGTACTGGGGGTCACGGGACATTGAAATCCTACCGGGACCCAAAAACCGTGGACTATAGCCGACGAAAACGGCCAGAAATGTCTGAAATCACGAGTTTTGACGATGCCATTAGAGTCGTGTATCGGGGGTCATGAGGCATTGAAATCCTCCAGGGACCCTAAAACCGTGGACTATAGCCCACGGAAACGGCCAGAAATGCCCGAAATCACGAGTATTCACGATGCCAGTAGAGTCGTGTACCGGGGGTCACGGGCATCGAAATCCTCCCTGGACCCAAAAACCATGGACTATAGCCCACGGAAACGGCCAGAAATGCCCGAAAACAAGAATTTTTACGATGCCAGTAGAATCGTGTACGTGGGGTCACGGGGCATCGAAATCCTCGCAGGACTCAAAAACCGTGGAATATAGCCCACGAAAATGGCCAGAAATGCCCGAAACCACGACTTTTGACGATGCCGCTAGAGTCGTGTACCAGTGGTCACGGGGCATCGAAATCCTCCCGGGACCCAAAAACCGTGGACTATAGTCCATGAAATCGGCCAGAAATGCTCGAAATAACGAGTTTTGACGATGTCGTTCGAATTGTTTACCGGGAGTTACGGGGCATCGAAATCCGGACCTGAAAATTTTGGACTATAGCCCACGGAACGGCCAGAAATGCCCGACATCACGAGTTTTGACGATGCCGGTAAAGTCGTGTACAGGGGGTCACGGGACATCGAAATCATACCGGGACCCAAAAACCGTGGATTATAGCCCACGAAAACGGCCAGAAATGTCCGAAATCACGAGTTTTGACGATGCGAGTAGAGTCGTGTATCGGGGGTCACGAGGCATCGAAATCCTCCAGGGACCCTAAAACCGTGGACTATAGCCCACGGAAACGGCCAGAAATGCCCGACATCACGAGTTTTCACGATACCAGTAGAGTCGTGTATCGGGGGTCACGGGGCATCGAAATCCTCCCTGGACCCAAAAACCGTGGACTATAGCCCACGGAAACGGCCAGAAATGCCCGAAACCACGAGTTTTGATGATACCATCAGTAGAGACGTGTACCGACGGTCACGGGGCATCGAAATCCTCCCGGGACCCAAATACCAAGGACTATAGCCCACGAAACGGCCAGAAATACCCGAAATCATGAGTTTTGACGATGTCAGTAGAGTCGTGTACCTGGGGTCACAGAGCACCGGGACCTGAAAACCGTGGACTATAGCCCACGAAAACGGCCAGAAATGCCCGACATCACGAGTTTTGACGATGCCAGTAGAGTCGTGTACCGGGGGTCACGGGGCATCGAAATACTCCCAGGACCCAAAAGTCGTAAACTATAGCCCACGGAAACTGCCAGATATGCCCGAAAACACGAGTTTTGACGATGCCAGTAGAGTCGTGTACCTGGGGTCACGGGGCACCGGGACCCGAAAACCGTGGACTATAGCCCACGAAAACGGCCAGAAATGCCCGAAATCACGAGTTTTGACGATGCCGCTAGAGTCTTGTACCAGTGGTCACGGGCCATCGAAATCCTCCTCGGACCCAAAAACCGTGGACTATTGCCCACGAAATCGGCTAGAAATGCCCGAAATCATGAGTTTTGACGATGCCGCTCGAATCGTGTACAGAAGGCAGGGGGCATCGAAATCCTTCCGGGACCCGAAAACCATAGACTATAGCCCACGAAAACGGTCAGAAATGCCCGACATCACGAGTTTTGACAATGCCAGTAGAGGCGTGTACCGGGGTCACGAGGCATCAAAATCCTACCGGGACCAAAAAACCATGGACTATAGCCCACGGAAACGGCCAGAAATGCTTGAAATCACGAGTTTTGACGATGCCAGTAAAGTCGTGTACCGGGGGGTCACGGGGCATCGAAATCCTCCAGGGACCCGAAAACTGTGGACTATAGCCCACGAAAACGACCAGAAATGCCCGAAATCACGAGTTTTGACGATGCAAGTAGAGTCGTGTACCAGTGGTCACGGGGCATCAAATTCCTCCCGGGACCCAAAAACCGTGGACTATAGCCCACGAAATCGGCCAGAAATGCTCAAAATAACGAGTTTTGACGATGCCGCTCGAATCATTCAAGGGGAGTTACAGGGCATCGAAATCCTTCTGGGACCCGAAAATTTTGGACTATAGCCTACGAAACGGCCAGAAATGCCCGACATCACAAGTTTTGACGATGCCAGTAGAGTCGTGTACTGGGGGTCACGGGACATCGAAATCCTACCGGACCCAAAAACCGTGGACTATAGCAGACGAAAACGGCCAGAAATGTCCGAAATCACGAGTTTTGACGATGCCAGTAGAGTCGTGTATCGGGGGTCACGAGGCATTGAAATCCTCCAGGGACCCTAAAATCGTGGACTATAGCCCACAGAAACGGCCAGAAATGCCCCACATCACGAGTTTTCACGATGCCAGTAGAGTCGTGTACCGGGGGTCACGGGGCATCGAAATCCTCCCTGGACCCAAAAACCGTGTACTATAGCCCACGGAAACAGCCAGAAATGCCCGAAACCACGAGTTTTGATGATGCCAGCTGTAGAGACGTGTACCGGGGGTCACGGGGCACCAAAATCCTCCCGGGACCCAAATACCATGGACTATAGCACACGAAACAGCCAGAAATACCCGAAATCACGAGTTTTGACGATGCCAGTAGAGTCGTGTACCTGGGGTCACAGAGCACCGGGACCCAAAAACCATGGACTATGGCCCACGAAAACGGCAAGAAATGCCCGAAATCACGAGTTTTGACGATGCCGCTAGAGTCGTGTACCAGTGGTCACAGGCCATCGAAATCCTCCAATGACCCAAAAACCGTGGACTATAGCCCACGAAATCTGCCAGAAATGCCCGAAATCATGAGTTTTGACGATGCCGCTCGAATTGTGTACCGGGAGGCAGGGGCATCGAAATCCTTCCGGGACCCGAAAACCGTGGACTATAGCCCACGAAAACGGCCAGAAATGCCCGACATCACGAGTTTTGACGATGCCAGTAGAGTCGTGTACCGGGGGCCACAGGACATCGAAATCCTACCGGGACCCAAAAACCATGGACTATAGCCCACGGAAACGGCCAGAAATGCCCGAAATCACGAGTTTTGACGATGCAAGTAGAGTCGTGTACCAGTGGTCACGGGGCATCAAATTCCTCCCGGGACCCAAAAGTCGTAAACTATAGCCCACGAAAACTGCTAGAAATGCCCGGAATCACGAGTTTTGAGGATGCCGCTAGAGTCGCGTACCAGTGGTCACAGGCCATCGAAATCCTCGCGGGACCCAAAAACCGTGGACTATAGCCCACGAAATTGTCCAGAAATGCCCGAAATCATGAGTTTTGACGATGCCAGTAGAGTCGTGTACCGGGGGTCACGGGACATCGAAATCCTACCGGGACCCAAAAACCATGGACTATAGCCCATGGAAACGGACAGAAATGCCCGAAATCACGAGTTTTGACGATGCCAGTAAAGTCGTGTATCGGGGGTCACGGGGCATCGAAATCCTCACGGGACCCGAAAATTGTGGACTACAGCCCACGAAATGGCCAGAAATGCCGAAATCACGAGTTTTGACGATGCCAGTAGAGTCGTGTACCGGGGGTCAAGGGGCATCGAAATACTCCCAGGACCCAAAAGTCGTAAACTATAGCCCACGGAAACTGTTAGAAATGCCCGAAAACACGAGTTTTGACGATGTCAGTAGAGTCGTGTACCTGGGGTCACGGGGCACCGGGATCCAAAAGCCGTGGACTATATTCCACGAAAACGGCCAGAAATTCCCGAAATCACGAATTTTGACGATGTCGCTAGAGTCGTGTACCAGTGGTCACGGGCCATCAAAATTCTCCCGGGGCCCAAAAACCGTGGACTATAGCCCACGAAATCGGCCAGAAATGCCCGAAATCACGAGTTTTGACGATACCGTTCGAATCTTGTACCGGGAGTTACGGGGCATCGAAATCCTTCTGGGACCCTAAAACCGTGGACTATAGCCCACGAAAACGGCCAGAAATGCCCGACATCATGAGTTTTGACGATACCAGTAGAGTCGTGTACCGGGGGTCACGGAACATCGAAATCCTACCGGGACCCAAAAACCGTGGACTATAGCCCACGAAAACGACCAGAAATGTCCGAAATCACGAGTTTTGACGATGCCAGTATAGTCGTGTATCAGGGGTCACGAGGCATTGAAATCCTCCAGGGACTCTAAAACCATGGACTCTAGCCCACGGAAACGACCAGAAATGCTCGAAATCACGAGTGTTGACGATGCCATTAGAGTCGTGTATCAGTGATCACGGGGCATCGAAATCCTCCCGGGACCCAAAAACCGTGGACTATAGCCCACGAAATCGGCCAGAAATGCCCGAAATCATGAGTTTTGACGATGCCGCTCGAATCGTGTACCGAAGGCACGGGGCATCGAAATCCTTCCGGGACCCGAAAACCATAGACTATAGCCCACGAAAACGGTCAGAAATGCCCGACATCACGAGTTTTGACAGTGCATCAAAATCCTACCGGGACCCAAAAACCATGGACTATAGCCCATGGAAATGGCTAGAAATGCCCGAAATCACGAGTTTTGATGATGCCAGTAAAGTAGTGTACCGGGGGGTCACGGGGCATCGAAATCCTCCAGGTACCCGAAAACTATGGACTATAGCCCACGAAACGGACAGAAATGCCCGAAATCACGAGTTTTGACGATGCCAGTAGAGTCGTGTACCGGGGGTCACGGGGCATCGAAATCCTCCAGGGACCCGAAAACTGTGGACTATAGCCCACGGAAACGGCCAGAAATGCCCGAAAACACGAGTTTTGATGATGCCATTAGAGTCGTGTACTTGGGGTCTAAGAAGCACGGACACGGGGACGAAAAGACGGGGATACGGATACGGGATACGGCATTTTCCAAAAACAGCCATTCGGGGATACGGCGAACATATATAAAATAAAATAAAAATATGCCATGTAAGAAAGAGTTAAGACAGAAAATTAATGAGCAAAAGATCAGGACAGAGAATACTGCCCCATTTGGTGCCTCTTTTGTCAATTGCTTGATTGATCCCCGCCCACCCTTGTCAAATTTGCACTAAGAAGTAAGAGCATGAGAATGATATAAATAGAAGCTAACATTTAACAAGGCTCAGATGGCCACATAGTTGAATGGTTCAAATGGCAAAATAGGTAGTTCAAAAGTACATTACATAACAGCTAGGAATATAAATGGAGAGAAGGACTGATGGGTGCATTCTCTCATGGCTGAAGCCTAAAGGAGACTTAAGTCAGAGAATCAATCATCTCCTCCTCCAATTCTGGTTCATCAAGTGTAAGATCTGCGCCTTCTAGGATGCCAACACCACCAAAAGTCTCAAATCCATCTCCCCCAATGTCCCACATTCGGCTTGGCCCAGTTTGATATGCCTGAGAATTCCTTGAAAGAAGGCGATGGTTATAGTGTGTGTACACCAAATCCTCGGCCCGAGCAGGTGTCAGCTTGTTCTTGCAGCACTATGGATGAATCCATACGTGCTCCAATTTCTTTCACATCAAGAGGACGATGCAGGATGCCCAAGTACCTTCAAAGCCAAATTTTTTAATAGCCTTGTGCTGACTCCATGAGTTCCCCACCACTGCTTTGGTTCAAAATCTGCTCTATCTTCAATAGAATCAGGATTTTCAAAAGCATTCATGAAAAGAGCAAAGTCAACAAATTCCTTCTTGATGGTTTTGAAATCCTCTTGATCTGGATATAACTTCCTGAAACACTTGTTTCTCATTTCAGTAACTTCATGGTCATCATTGGGGCTGGTACGGTCAGGGACTTCATTAATCCAAGCTGGACTATAGTACCTTGGGTTAAGTGAATGAGCCAGACAATGCAAAGGCGTGTTGCTCTTGGTCCAACGGGCAACCAGAATCTCCTTAATAATTTCATATAACATGCACTCTTCACCTTCCAACTTTCCTTCAAACCGATAGATAGGAATTCTAACCTGTGAACATGAGAACAAATAAAATCAGCAAGCTACACAAAGAAAATCAGCAAGCTACACAAGGAAAAAGGTTCAAGTAGATATTTGTTTATGGTTTACCTTCTCTATCATGGTATCCCACATCTCATAGATCAAATGGAGGCATGGTTTGTCCGTGTCAGCCAACCTTATCATAGAATAAATTGGCTCGGTGAAAGAAATAATGTACTCAATATTGTCCCACCAAACATCATTGAGAATATGCTCCTTCACCTTCTGAGCTTTAGGTACATCATCTGTCCTATAGGCAGCCCAATCGGGATGAACAACCATTTGAACCAGTGCATCCTTGATTAAGAGAAACCTCTTCAGCATTATTACAACACTTGCAAATCTAGTCTCTGCAATCTAAAGGAACTTGAGCTTGCTAAACTCGTTGAACATAGACAACCTCATGCTATGGTTCATAATAAAGTTCTTCACAAAAGTATCATCTTGAGCCACCTCTTTGATGAACCAAAGATAAGAATCGTTGCCCTCATTTTCCTTTGGATCACAAATCCTCCTCAATGCAAGATTGAGACTGTGCACAATGCAAGGAGTCCAAAAGATGTTCGTGTACTTAGCTTCGACCATCAGCCCAGCAGCTTTGCAAGATGCAGCGTTGTCGGTTATCACTGGAACCACACTTTCAACTCCAACTTCCTCAATGACTTCCACCATACGGTCAAAGATATATTGCATCTTTTTTTCCTCTCTCTCAGTGTCAATTGCCTTCAGGAACATTGGACTACTATCACACACAGCCATGAAGTTCAATATGGGACGCCTTTGAGGGTCAGACCAGCCATCACTTGCAATGGTCACTCCTTTGGTAGGCCATGTAGACTTAATGGGTTCTAGGCTCCTCTGAATGTGCTTCTTCTCTTGGGCAAGAAGAGTTGTCCTCAATGAATTATATCCCGGAGGCACATACCCACCAAGGGAATTGTTTGCAAGGAAGATTATAGCTGCCCTAAAGTCAGGGTTCCTCGCAAGATTGAATGGAAGCCCTGCGGTGTAAAACATTCTAGCAAGGTGAGCATCAGCTTGTTGCCGAACTTCAGCATTAAAACTCTCTGGAATAGCTGTTTGCTTTCTTTTTCTTGTTGGAGCAGATGCATCAAAAGGAGGCAATGGAATTGTATGCCTAGTTACACCATGATCAAGGAGTTGGGAGGCTGCTCTATCTTCCTTGCATATTTGCTCAAAGGAAGAGTGAGGAATCTTGTCACAGGTTCCAACATCTTTCTTTGTAATTTGAAGAAGATGAGGCCTCACTCTCGTATAGCTTCCAGGGTAAGTTTTGTTACAAAATTTGCAACGAAACCTTGTGTTTCCTCCACGGCCACCAGAGCCACTACGGACCAAGCCTCTCCACATAAGCCCACAAAGGATACCTGGGATCTACAGCACCAGGACGCCCTTCACTATCACCCACAGACGATTGGCTACCAGTACCGCTAGCACTCCCAGATGCCATGCTACCTCCTTCCTATCAATAACAAGCATCTAATCAACAAGCTGGCAAAGAGCAGCAAGAAAATCTCAAGAACAAAAGAGGAAGACGGAAAGAGGAGAGGGCGAGAGGTTGCTAGAGTGCTGGGTTACCTGAGGCTGTGACGAGTCTCTGCCGCTGGTGCTGGAGGGGGCGGTCGCCGGTGAAATCCAGGCGTCGCCGGCGGCGGCGGCGTCGAGTACAGGCCGACAGGCGATGGTGGCTTCGATCCAGGATGCGGCGGCTCGTTCTGCGCGAGCTCGTACAAGAGCGTGCGGAACCCTGCAAAATAGGGTTTGCTACTGGGCCGAACCTGTTTTTTTTGGGCCAGGCCGTATCCCAAGCGTATCCCAAACGTGTCCCCCGTATCCCTGAATTATTTTCTTTATTTTTAATTCAAATATATGGGATACAGCAAAGTTCGCGTATCCCGCCGTATCCCTGTATCCCCGCGTATCAGAACGGCAGTTCGGCAGTTTTTGCCGTGTCCGTGCTTTCGAGCCTGAGGTCACGAGGCATCGAAATCCTCCCGGGACCCAAAAACCGTGGACTATAGCCCACGAAAACGGCCAAAATGCCCAAATGACGAGTTTTGACGATATTAGCAGAGTCATGTATCTGGGGTCATGGGTCGTCGAAATCCTCCCGGGACCCAAAAACCAGGGACTATAGCCCACGAGAACGGACAGAAATGTCTGAAATTACGAGTTTTGACGATGCCGCTAGAGTCGTGTATCAAGGGTCATGAGGCATCGAAATCCTCCCGGGACCCGAAAACCGTGGACTATAGCCCACGGAAACGGCCAGAAATGCCGAAATCACTAGTTTTGACAATGCCAGTAGAGTCCTGTACCGGGGGTCATGGGGCATCGAAATCCTCCCAGGACCCAAAAATCGTGGACTATAGCCCACGGAAACGGCCAGAAATGCCCGAAAACAAGAATTTTGACGATGCCAGTAGAGTCGTGTACGTGGGGTCACGGGGCATCGAAATCCCCCCGAGACTCAAAAACCATGGACTATAGCCCACGAAAACGGCCAGAAATGCCCGAAATCACGACTTTTGACGATGCCGCTAGAGTCGTGTACCACGAAACGGCCCGACATCACGAGTTTTGACGATGCCAGTAGAGTCGTGTACTGGGGTCTCGGGGCATCGAAATCCTACCGGGACCCAAAAACCGTGGACTATAGCCCACGAAAACGGCCAGAATTGTCCGAAATCACGAGTTTTGACGATGCGAGAAGAGTCGTGTATCGGGGGTCACGAGGAATTGAAATCCTCCAGGGACCCTAAAACCGTGGACTATAGCACACGAAAACGGACAGAAATGCCCGAAATCACGAGTTTTCACGATGTCAGTAGAGTCGTGTACTATAGCTTACGGAAACGGCCAGAAATGCCCGAAACCACGAGTTTTGATGGTGCCAATAGTAGAGTCGTGTACCGGGTGTCACGGGGCATCGAAATCCTCCCGGGACCCAAATACCGTGGACTATAGCCCACGAAACGGCCAGAAATACCCGAAATCACGAGTTTTGACGATGCCAGTAGAGTCGTGTACCTGGGGTCACGGGGCACCGGGACCCAAAAACCATGGACTATAGCTCACAAAAACGGCAAGAAATGCCCGGAATCACGAGTTTTGACGATGCCGCTAGAGTCGCGTACCAGTGGTCACAGGCCATCGAAATCCTCGCGGGACCCAAAAACCGTGGACTATAGCCCACGAAATCGGCCAGAAATGCAAGAAATCATGAGTTTTGACGATGCCAGTAGAGTCGTGTACCGGGGGTCACGGGACATCGAAATCCTACCGGGACCCAAAAACCATGGACTATAGCCCACGGAAACGGCCAGAAATGCCCGAAATCACGAGTTTTGACGATGCCAGTAAAGTCGTGTACCGGGGGGTCACGGGGCATCAAAATCCTCCAGGGACCCGAAAACTGTGGACTATAGCCCACGAAACGGCCAGAAATGCCCGAAATCACGAGTTTTGACGATGCCAGTATAGTCGTGTACCGGGGGTCACGGGGCATCGAAATCCTCCCGGAACCCCAAAACCGTGGACTATAGCACACGGAAACGGCCAGAAATGACCGAAAACAAGAGTTTTGATGATGCCATTAGAGTCGTGTACCGGGGGTCATGGGGCATCGAAATCCTCCCAGGACCCAAAAATCATGGACTATAGCCCACGGAAACGGCCAGAAATGCCCGAAACCAAGAATTTTGACGATGCCAGTAGAGTCGTGTACGTGGGGTCACGGGGCATCGAAATCCTCCCGGGACTCAAAACCCATGGACTATAGCCCACGAAAACGGCCAGAAATGCCCGAAATCACGACTTTTGACGATGCCGCTAGAGTCGTGTACCAGTGGTCACGGGGCATCGAAATCCTCCCGGGACCCAAAAACCGTGGACTATAGCCCACGAAATCGGCCAGAAATGCTCGAAATAACGAGTTTTGACGATGCCGCTCGAATCGTTTACCGGGAGTTACGGGGCATCGAAATCCGTCTGGGACCCGAAAATTGTGGACTATAGCCCACGAAACGGCCCGAAATCACGAGTTTTGACGATGCCAGTAGAGTCGTGTACTGGGGTCTCGGGGCATCGAAATCCTACCGGGACCCAAAAACCGTGGACTATAGCCCACGAAAACGGCCAGAATTGTCCGAAATCACGAGTTTTGACGATGCGAGAAGAGTCGTGTATCGGGGGTCACGAGGAATTGAAATCCTCCAGGGACCCTAAAACCGTGGATTATAGCACACGAAAACGGACAGAAATGCCCGAAATCACGAGTTTTCACGATGTCAGTAGAGTCGTGTACTATAGCTTACGGAAACGGCCAGAAATGCCCGAAACCACGAGTTTTGATGATGCCAATAGTAGAGTCGTGTACCGGGTGTCACGGGGCATCGAAATCCTCCCGGGACCCAAATACCGTGGACTATAGCCCACGAAACGGCCAGAAATACCCGAAATCACGAGTTTTGACGATGCCAGTAGAGTCGTGTACCTGGGGTCACGGGGCACCGGGACCCAAAAACCATGGACTATAGCTCACAAAAACGGCAAGAAATGCCCGGAATCACGAGTTTTGACGATGCCGCTAGAGTCGCGTACCAGTGGTCACAGGCCATCAAAATCCTCGCGGGACCCAAAAACTGTGGACTATAGCCCACGAAATCGGCCAGAAATGTAAGAAATCATGAGTTTTGACGATGCCAGTAGAGTCGTGTACCGGGGGTCACGGGACATCGAAATCCTACCGGGACCCAAAAACCATGGACTATAGCCACGGAAACGGCCAGAAATGCCCGAAATCACGAGTTTTGACGATGCCAGTAAAGTCGTGTACCGGGGGGTCACGGGGCATCAAAATCCTCCAGGGACCCGAAAACTATGGACTATAGCCCACGAAACGGCCAGAAATGCCCGAAATCACGAGTTTTGACGATGCCAGTAGAGTCGTGTACCGGGGGTCACGGGGCATCGAAATCCTCCCGGGACCCCAAAACCGTGGACTATAGCACACGGAAACGGCCAGAAATGACCGAAAACACGAGTTTTGATGATGCCATTAGAGTCGTGTACCTGAGGTCACGGGGCATCGAAATCCTTCCGGGACCCAAAAACCGTGGACTATAGCCTGCGAAAACGGCCAGAAGTGCCCAAATGACGAGTTTTGACGATGTTAGCAGAGTCATGTATCTGGGGTCATTGGTCGTCGAAATCCTCCCGGGTCCCAAAAATTGTGGACTATAGCCCACAAAACGGCCAGAAATGCCCGACATCACGAGTTTTGACAATGCCAGTAGAGTCGTGTACTGGGGGTCACGGGACATCGAAATCCTACAGGGACCCAAAAACCGTGAACTATAGCCCACGAAAACGGCCAGAAATGTCCGAAATCACGAGTTTTGACGATGCCAGTAGAGTCCTGTATCAGGGGTCACAAGGCATTGAAATCCTCCAGGGACACTAAAATCGTGGACTATAGCCCACGGAAACAGCCAGAAATGCCCGAAATCACGAGTTTTCACGATGCCAGTAGAGTCGTGTACTGGGGGTAACGGGGCATCGAAATCCTCCCTGGACCCAAAAACCGTGGACTATAGCCCACGGAAACGGCCAGAAATGCCCGAAACCACGAGTTATGATGATGCCAGCAGTAGAGTCGTGTACCGGGGGTCACAGGGCATCGGAATCCTCCCGGGACCCAAATACTGTGGACTATAGCCCACGAAAAAGGTCAGAAATACCCGAAATCTCGAGTTTTGACGATGCCGTTAGAGTCGTGTACCAGGGGTCACGGGGCATCGAAATCCTCCCGGGACCCAAAAACCATGGACTATAGCCCACGAAATCGGCCAGAAATGCCCGAAATCACGAGTTTTAACGATGCCGCTCGAATCATGTTCCAGGATTCATGGGGCATCGAAATCCTTCTGGAACCCGAAAACCGTGGACTTTAGCCCACGAAAACGGCCAGAAATGCCCAAAATCACGAGTTTTGACGATGCCAGAAGAGTCGTGTCTTGGGGATCACGGGACATTGAAACCCTACCGATACCCAAAAACCATGGACTATAGCCCACGAACGGCCATAAATGCCCGAAATCACGAGTTTTGACGATGCCGCTAGATTCGTGTACCGGGGGTCACGAGGCATCGAAATCCTCACGGGACCCAAAAACCGTGGGCTATAGCCCACGAAAACGGCCAGAAATGCCCAAATGACGAGTTTTGACGATGTTAGCAAATTCATGTATCGGGGGTCATGGGGCATCAAAATCCTCCCGGGACCCAAAAACAGTGGACTATAGCCCACGAGAACGGCCAGAAATGCCCGAAATCACGAGTTTTGACAATGCCAGTAGAGTCGTGTACCGGAGGTTACGGGGCATCGAAATCCTCCCGGGACCCAACAACCGTGGACTATAGCCCACGGAAACGGCCAGAAATGCCTGAAATAACGAGTTTTGACGATGCCGCTCGAATCGTTTACCGGTAGTTACGGGGCATCGAAATCCTTCTGGGACCCGAAAATTGTGGACTATAGCCCACGAAACGGCCAGAAATGCCCGACATCACGAGTTTTCACGATGCTAGTAGAATCGTGTACCGGGGGTCACGGGGCATCAAAATCCTCCCGGGACCCAAAAATTGTGGACTATAGCCCACGAAATCGGCCAGAAAAGCCCGAAATCGTGAGTTTTAACGATGCCGCTCGAATCGTATACCGGGAGTTACGGGGCATCGAAATCCTTCTAGGACCCGAAAACCATGGAGTATAGCCCACGAAAATGGCGAGAATTGCCCGTTTTCACGAGTTTTGACGATGCCAGTAGAGTCGTGTACCGGAGGTCACAGGACATCGAAATCCTACCGGGACATAAAAACCGTGGACTATAGCACACGAAAACGGCCAGAAATGTCTGAAATCACGAGTTTTGACGATGCTGCTAGATGCGTGTACCTGGGGTCACGAGGCATCAAAATACTCACGGGATCCAAAAACCATGGACTATAGCCCACGAAAACAACCAGAAATGCCCGAAATCACGAGTTTTGAAGATGCCGCTCGAATCGTGTAACGATAGTTACGGGGCATCGAAATCCTTCCGAGACCCGAAAACCGTGGACTATAGCCCACGGAAACGGCCAGAAATGCCCGAAAACACGATTTTTGGTGATGCCAGCAGTAGAGTCGTGACCGGGGGTCAGGGGGCATCGAAATCCTCCCGGGACCCAAAAACCGTGGACTATAGCCCACGAAAACGGCTAGAAATGCCCGAAATCACGAGTTTTGACGATGCCGCTAGAGTCGTGTACCCGTGGTCACGGGGCATCGAAATCCTCCCGGGACCCAAAAACCGTGGACTATAGCCCACGAAATCGGCCAGAAATGCCCGAAATCACGAGTTTTCACGATGCCGCTTGAATCGTTTACCGGGAGTTACGGGGCATCGAAATCCTTCTGGGACCCGAAAATTGTGGACTATAGCCAATGAAATCGGCCAGAAACGCCCGAAATCACGAGTTTTGACGATGCCGCTCGAATCGTGTACCGGGGGTCACGAGGCATCGAAATCCTCCAGGGACCCGAAAACCATGGACTATAGCCCATGAAGTCGGCCAGAAACGCTCGAAATCACGAGTTTTGGCGACGCCGCTCGAATCCTGTACCGGGAGTCACGAGGCATCGAAATCCTTCCGGGACACGAAAACCGTGGACTATAGCTCACGAAAACGGCCAGTAGAGTCGTGTACCGGGACCCAAAAACGGTGTACTATAGCCCACGAAAACGGCCAGAAATGCCCGAAATCACCAGTTTTGACGATGCCGCTAGAGTCATGTACCGGGTGTCACGAGGCATTGAAATCCTCACGGGACCAAAAAACCGTGGACTATAGCCCACGAAAACGGCCAGAAATGCCGAAATGACGAGTTTTGACGATGTTAGCAGAGTCATGTATCGGGGGTCATGGGGCGTCGAAATCCTCCCGGGACCAAAAAACTGTGGACTATAGCCCACGAAAACGGACATAAATGTCTGAAATCAAGAGTTTTGACGATGTCGCTAGAGTCGTCTATCGGGGGTCACGAGGCATCGAAATCCTCCCGGTACCCGGAAAACCGTGGACTATAGCCCACGGAAACGGCCAGAAATGCCCGAAATCACGAGTTTTCACGATGCCAGTAGAGTCATGTGCCGGGGGTCACGGGGCATCGAAATCCTTCCGGGACCCAAAACCGCGGACTATGGCTCACGAAAACGGCCAGAAATGCCCAAAATCACGAGTTTTGAAGATCTCGCTCGAATCATGTACTGAGGGTCACGGGGCATCGAAATCGTCTAGGGATCCGAAAATCATCGACTATAGCCCACGGAAACGGCCAGAAATGCCTGAAATCACAAGTTTTGACGATGCCAGTAGAGTCGTGTACCGGGGCTCACGGGGCATCGAAATCCTCCCGGGACCCAAAAACCATGGACTATAGCCCACAGAAACGGCCGGAAATGCCCGAAAACACGAGTTTTGACGATGGCAGTAGAGTCGTGTACCTGGGGTCACAGGGCATCGAAATCCTCCCGGGAACCAAAAACCGTGGACTATAGCCCACAGAAACGGCCGGAAATGCCCGAAATCACAAGTTTTGACGATGCCAGTAGAGTCGTGTACCTGGGGTCACAGGGCATCGAAATCCTCCCGGGAACCAAAAACCGTGGACTATAGCCCATGAAAACGGCCCGAAATACCCGAAATGACGAGTTTTGACGATGCCGCTAGAGTCGTGTACCAGGGGTCACGGGGCATCGAAATCCTCCCGGGACCCAAAAACCGTGGACTATAGCCCACGAAACCGGCCAGAAATGCCCGAAATCACGAGTTTTGACGATGACGCACGAATCGTGTACCGGGAGTCACGGGGCATCGAAATCCTTCCGGGACCCGAAAACCGTGGACTATAGCCCACGAAAACGGCCAGAAATGCCCGACATCACGAGTTTTGACGATGCCTGTAGAGTCGTGTAACGGGGGTCATGGGGCATCGAATTCCTCCCGGGACCCAAAAACAGCCCACGAAATCGTCCAGAAACGCCCGAAATCACGAGTTTTGACGATGCCGCTCGATTCATGTACCGGGAGTCACGGGGCATCGGAATCCTACCGGGACCCAAAACCGTGGACTCTAGGCTACGAAAACGGCCAGCAATGCCCGAAACCACGAGTTTTGACGATCCCGCTCGAATCGTGTACCGGGGGTCACGGGACATCGAAATCCTCCAGGGACCCGAAAACCATGGACTATAGCCCATGAAATCGGCCAGAAACGCCCGAAATCACGAGTTTTGGCGATGCCGCTCAAATCCTGTACCGGGCGTCACGGGGTATCGAAATCCTTCCGGACCCGAAAATCGTGTACTATAGCCCACGAAAACGGCTAGAATTGCCGCACATCACTAGTTTTGACGAGGCCAGTAATGTCGTGTACCGAGGTTCACGGGACATCGAAATCCTACCGGGGCCCAAAAACCGTGTACTATAGCCCACGAAAATGGGCACAAATGTCCGAAATCACGAGTTTTGACGATGCTGCTAGAGTCGTGTATCCGGTGTCACGAGGCATTGAAATCCTCCCGGGACCCGAAAACTATGGACTATAGCCCACGGAAACGGCCAGATATGCCCGAAATCACGAGTTTTCAGGATGCCAGTAGAGTCGTGTACCGGGGGTCACGGGGCATCGAAATCCTACTGGGACCCAAAACCGTGGGCTATAACCCACGAAAACGGCCAGAAATGCCCGAAATCACGAGTTTTGACGATGCCGCTAGTGTCGTGTACCAGGGGTCACGGGGAATCGAAATCCTCCCGGGAACCAAAAACCGTGGACTATAGCCCACGAAATCGGCCAGAAATGCCCGAAATCACGAGTTTTGACGATGCCGCTCGAATCATGTACTGGGAGTCACGGGGCATCGAAATCCTTCCGGGACCCGAAAACCGTGGACTATAGCCCACGGAAATAGCCAGAAATGCCCGAAATCATGAGTTTTGACGATGGCAGTAGAGTCGTGTACCGGTGGTCACGGGGCATCGAAATCCTCCCGGGACCCAAAACCATGGACTATAGCCCACGGAAACGGCTAGAAATGCCCGAAAACATGAGTTTTGACGATGCCAGTAGAGTCGTGTACCTGGGGTCACGGGGCATCGAAATCCTCCCGGGACCCAAAAACCATGGACTAGAGCCCACGAAAACGGCCAGAATGCCCGAAATCACGAGTTTTGACGATGCCGCTAGAGTCGTGTACCAGGGGTCACTAGGCATCATAATCCTACCGGGACCCAAAAATCGTGGACTATATCCCACGAAATTGGCCATAAATGCCCGAAATCACGAGTTTTGACGATGCCTGTAGAGTCGTGTAACGGGGGTCATGGGGCATCGAAATCCTCCCGGGACCCAAAAACCTTGGACTATAGCCCACGAAATCGTCCAGAAACGCCCGAAATCACGAGTTTTGACGATGCCGCTCGAATCGTGTACCGGGAGTCACGGAGCATCGAAATTCTTCCGAGACCCGAAAACCGTGGACTATAGCCCACGAAAACGGCTAGAAATGCCCGACATCACGAGTTTTGACGAGGCCAGTAGAGTCGTGTACCAGGGGTCACGGGACATCGAAATCCTACCTGGACCCAAAAACCATGGAATGTAGCCCACGAAAGCGGCCAGAAACGGCCGAAATCACGAGTTTTGACGATGCCGCTAGAGTCATGTACTGAGGGTCACGAGGCATCGAAATCCCAACGAGACCAAAAAAACCGTGGACTATAGCCCACGAAAACGGCCAGAAATGTCCAAATGACGAGTTTTGACGATGTTAGTAGAGTCATGTATCGGGGGTCATGGGGCGTCGAAATCCTCCCGGGACCAAAAAACCGTGGGCTATAGCCCACGAAAACAGATAGAAATGTCCGAAATCACGAGTTTTGACAATGCCGCTAGAGTCGTGTTTCGGGGGTCACGAGGCATCGAAATCCTCCCGGTCCCCGAAAACCGTGGACTATAGCCCACGGAAACGGCCAGAAATGCCCGAAATCACGAGTTTTCACGATGCTAGTAGAGTCGTGTGCCGGGGATCACGGGGCATCAAAATCCTACCGGGACCCAAAACCGCGGACTATAGCCCACGAAAACGGCCAGAAATGCCCAAAATGACGAGTTTTGACGATCCCGCTCGAATCATGTACTGAGGGTCATGGGGCATCGAAATCCTTCAGGGACCCGAAAACCGTGGACTATAGTCCACGAAAACGGCCCGAAATGCCCAAAATCACGAGTTTTGACGATGCCAGTAGAGTCGTGTACCGGCGGTCACAGGGCATCGAAATCCTCCTGGGACCCAAAAACCATGGACTATAGCCCACGAAATTGGCCAGAAATGCCTGAAAACACGAGTTTTGACGATGCCAGTACAGTCGTGTACCTGGGGTCACGGGGCATCGAAATCCTCCCGGGAACCAAAAACCGTGGACTTTAGCCCACGAAAACGGCAAGAAATACCCGAAATCACGAGTTTTGACGATGCCGCTAGAATCGTGTACCAGGGGTCACATGGCATCGAATTCCTCCCGGGACCCAAAACCGTGGACTATAGCCCACGAAATCATCCAGAAATGCCCGAAATCACGAGTTTTGACGATGCCGCTCGAATCGTGTACCGGGAGTCACGGGGCATCGAAATCCTTCCGGGACGCAAAAACCGTGGACTATACCCCACGAAAACGGCCAGAAATGCCCGACATCACGAGTTTTGACGATGCCAGTAGACTCGTGTACCGGGGGTCACGGGACATCGAAATCCTACCGGGACCCAAAAACCGTGGACTATAGCCCACGGAAACGGCAAGAAATGCCCGAAATCACGAGTTTTGACGATGCCTTTAGAGTCGTGTACCGGGGGTCACGGGGCATCGAAATCCTCCCGGACCCAAAAACCGTGGGCTATAGCCCACGAAATCGGCCAGAAACGCCCGAAATCACGAGTTTTGACGATGCCGCTCGAATCGTGTACCGGGAGTCACGGGGCATCGAAATCCTTCCGGGACCCGAAAACCGTGGACTATAGCCCACGAAAACAGCCAGAAATGCCCGACATCACGAGATTTGACGAGGCCATTAGAGTCGTGTACCGGGGGTCACGGGACATCGAAATCCTACCGGGACCCAAAACTCGTGGACTATAGCCCTCAAAAACGGCCAGAAATGCCCGAAATCACGAGTTTTGACGATGCCGCTAGAGTCATGTACCGTGGGTCACGAGGCATCGAAATCTTCACGGGACCAAAAAACCATGGACTATAGCCCAAGAAAACGGCCAGAAATGTCCAAATGACGAGTTTTCACGATGTTAGCAGAGTCATGTATCGGGGGTCATGGGGCGTCGAAATCCTCCTGGGACCCAAAAACCGTGGACTATAGCCCACAAAAACGGACAGAAATGTCCGAAATCACGAGTTTTGACGATGCCGCTAGGGTCCTAGGCCATTTAAATCCACCTCGAACCCTAAAATTGTATGCTATATCCCACGAAAACGGCCAGAAATGCCTAAAATCACGAGTTTTTTCTATGATTTTCGGAAAACTCATTTACGGATCCCGGACCATTTAAATTCAACTCGGACCCCCAAAGTAGTGTGCTATAGACCCGAAAACGGCCAGAAATGTCCAAAATCATGATTTTTTACAATTTTTTAAAACTCGTGTGACGTAGTTCCGGACAATTTAAATCCACCTGGGACACCAAACAAGTGTGCTTAGCACATGAAAATGACCAGAAATGACGAGTTTTTTTATGATTTCGTGAAACTCGTGTGACGAGGATCCACACCATTAAAAACCATCTGAAACCCAAAACTGTGTGCTATAGCCATGAAAACGGCAAGTTGTGCCAAAAATTACGAGTTTTTTTGATTTCGTGAAACTAGTGTCACGGGGTTCTGGATCATTTAAATCCACCTCGGATCCCAAAACTGTGTAATATAGCCCACGAAAACAATTAGAAATGCCCGAAATCACAAGATTTTTTACGATTTCGTGAAAATCATGTGATGGGTCCCTGACCATTTAAATCCACCTCGAACCCAAAACTGTGTGCTATAGCTCACGAAAACGGTCAGAAATTGTGTGCTATAGCCCACGAAAACGGTCAGAAATTTCAGAAATCACGAGTTTCTTAAGATTTTTGGGAAACTCGTGTGACGGATCCCGGACCATTTAAATTCAACCTGAATCCTAAAACATTGTGCTATAGCCAACAAAAACGGCCAAAAATGCCCAAAATCGTTTTTTTTTTATGATTTCGTGAAACTAGTGTCACGGGGTCTTGGACCATTTAAATCCACCTCGGACCCCCAAACTGTGTGCTATAGTCCACGAGAACGGCCAGAAATGGTCGAAATCACGAGTTATTTACATTTTTTGGGAAACTCGTGTGACGGTTCCTGGACCATTTAAATTCAACTCGAACCCTAAAAAAATATGCTATATAGCACTAAATCGGCCAAAAAGTCTGAAATCGTGATTTTTTACGATTTCGTAAAACTCGTGTGACGTGGTCGAGGACCATTCAAATTATCCCGAGACCCCAAAACAGTGTGCTATAACCCACGAAAATGACCAGAAATGCTCAAAATCATGAGTTTTTTTTACAATTTTCGAGTAAAACTCGTGTGACGGATTCCGGACCATTTAAATTTAACTTGGACCCCATGGCCACCATCCTCTGCCACTTCTTTGCCATCTGAGCAAGTCTCTTGGCACTAACCATGTTTCTTTTTTGCTCCCTTTCTTTATTGACCTTGTGTAGTGTTGTAGTGTTGCTTTATCTTGTGCTTTGTGGATTAACTGATGAGCTGATGGTGGTGCTAGGCGCTGATAGATTTATATGCGAGGGAGAATGAGAAAGGAAAATTGCGGTTTAGATGCAGCTATCGTGACAAGTTGGCAAGGGACATGGCCATGAGGTCTGAACGTGCAATGCTGGAGGTGCAACGCAAGCAATGAGATCTTGATTTGATTTCCTCTGGGGCCATCAGTTTGCCACTTGTTGGGAACAATACTAGCACTGCCTTGTGTAGTTGTGTGTGGTTCAACATCATAGTGTGCTGCCATACTCATCTGTTTGGGTGGCAAAGATAATAATCATATGGCTGATCGATGAGGACCATTTAAATTGGATCCAATAGTGGTTGCAGTAGGGCAATGGTACGGATAATTTTGTGTTTGATTAATCACATTCTAATCAAATGATATATATAGAATGCCCCTAAGATGTAGATATGGATTTTAGTGTAACAGTAATTCATGCCCATGACAGAGTGTTGCTGAACAATAATAAAGCTAAATCTCTTCAGTGGCCCCCAAACATCTAACAACAAGATTGCAAGTAGCTAATGATTATTATTATGTGATCATACCTGTTATACCACATTTCTCAGTTGATACTCGAGATGGTCATCTTTTTTTCTGTGTAGGAGCAGAGGTGGACAACTGTTATCATACAGATTTACTCAAAAAAATATTGAAAGAAAAAAGAAGTTTTGACTGGCCAGAACAAGATGTGATGATCTGTTAAACATCCTAGTCATTCCAGCAAAAATTAGCTTTCACCTTGCTTCCATGTTATTTTGGTAAATCAGTACCGCATTCCCTTTTAGGGACGATTGGTACTACATCCTCGTCGAACCTTTCGTGTACTTCCTATAGATAATGCAAGAATATATCTCGGCCTATGCGATCTTTGGTGTACTCAAACATATTGTATATACACGCCGTAATGCAATTGAGCCTTAGCTTAACCTATGCTCAGCGTTCAAGAGTTCAACTTACTGTGAAAAAAGAACAGATATTAATATCTGGCATACGATTCTTTCATTCACTTTCTCCCATCTGAAACTTCATATTTACATCATCCTAAATAATGAATGGCTAAGAAGTCTAAAAGGATCGCGTTGTGGATCTTCAGAAAGTAGAGACAGCTACTGATCTAGTCCCCATGAACGTCGACTCCAAGCCATTGTCGTAGTTGCAGGTCCTGACCACGGAGCTGAGGAGAGCCCTCTCCACCTCTTCCGACGCGTTCCTTTGGAGTAAACACAAGGCATACTCCACCACTGCCGCGTCGCAAGGCAGAGTGATCCTCCCGTTGGTGCTGGTGAAGCCGAACTCGTCGTGGGACATCCTCAGGAGCTCGCCGATGACGGCTGTTCCAAGGTATGGCAGCGGCACCTCGAAGCGCGCTCCGTCGGCGGTGTACACCACGCAGTGGCCCTTCACCGCCACCGAGGCTGTCGCGCAGCACTCATCGACGGTGGATCTTCTTGCCGCCGATGTAGCCCGGGTGAGCCTCTTCCTGCCCATGGCCGCCATCCTCTGCCACTTCTTGGCCATCTGAGCAAGCCTCTTGGTGCTGACCATGGTGTTCAGAAAGTTGAGAGAGTTCAGTGTCTAATCAAAGCTTGCTAGATGCTTTGCTTGTCTTGATGGTTGTAGTTACCCAGCTGATGGTTTATATATAAACGGAGGAGGGGAGAGGGATTCCGGCGACGAGAATGCCTTGTGTTGTGTGTAGTTTTAGGTGCGGCGATGCCATCATGGATGATAAGTTGGCAAGGGACAGGCGACAGGACCATGAGCTCTGAACGTGCAATGTCCAACTGCAAGTGTAAGGCCAAGATATAACAACGTGATCCTGATTTGAAAGCCCTGGGGCCAGTATCGTTTGCTCTTGTCGGAAGACAATGGTATATATGCGGAGTATATAGCAGTGCCTGTCATGTCTGGGTAATTGGAGATCGCAATGTGATGCCTAATCAAGACTCAAGAGGCATGACATGATACAAATAGATGATTTTGCTTGCTACCATTACACACGTTGTGCCTGATTAACATGCGGCCCACATGCCGGTTCCAGAGCCACTGAACTTGACACACAGTATGGCATGGCTGCATCCACGTACTGTTGATGTGCAAACAAACCAGACTGGACTAGACGATCCTGCACTTAGCCGCAGGAGCCATTAGAACGCGCACACACTCCTGCATTCATGCATCCATTCAGATTTGCAGGCTGAAGAATTGCACGTTAGCTGCTCAATGAGACATTCAAATTTGCAGACAGCAGCATTCCCAGCTTGCCACACTGACAGGTGCATGCAATGCATGCACTTGATCCAACCCCTAATCCTCACACTTGCTTTTCGACCGCCTACAAATTCATTAAGCCAGCAGGCAGATTGATCATTAAGCCAGCAGGCAGATTGTATGATCGAATAGGTACACAAGGTTCGAAACAAAATATCACAGAAAGCTGGACAAAACTAAAACCTTGAACATATATATCCAGAAGACACAAATTGATGTGTACCATGACTTTCTTGAAGAGGGATTTTCTTTTTCCGGATTATTCTCATCACTATGAAGAAACGACTCTTTTTCCTTGAGATCGGCAACTAAGCACGTATGTCGGGTACCACCGTAGAACACTCGGGTAAAAAACACTCAGCATTTTAGTAGTTTGCTGAGTGTTTTTTCGGACGACACTCAGCAAATCTTTGGACTCTATTCCATTCTAACCACAGTTTATGGCAGACCTGACTTAGTATTTCTTAGAAATTCCGGAAGTGATGATACACGTAGTGGTTGGCTTAAATTCAGTCACAAGTTATTGTGGATCGGAACACATAAAATTCACACTGAATGCAAGCAAGTCCTGAAGAGTACACGCGCGAAACCAATTGCTCTGATGCACATATGTGAACTTGCAACAAGATCCTTTCATATTAACCATCTCTCATATATCTGTACATCATCCTAACTAAACAAGGTGTCTAATGGCTAAAAAGGATCACGTTGTGGATGCTCAGAAAGTAGAGACAACTACTGATCTAGTCCTCACGGACGTCTCCAAGCCACCGTCCGAGTGGCAAGTCCCGTCCACGGAGCTCATGAGAGCCCTCTGAAGCTCCTGGGACGCGTTCCTTCCGAGTAGGCACAGGACGTACTCCATGAACGCCGCGTCACACGGCAGAACGATACTCCCGTCGCTGGCGAAGCCGAACTCATCATGGGACATCTTCAGGAGCTCGGCGACGATCTCTGTGCCCAGGTATGCCAGCGGAACCTCGAAGCGCGCCCCGTCGGCGGTGTACACCACGAAGTGGCCCTTCACCGCCACCGACGATGATATTGTGCAGCACTCATCAACGGCTCCTTTCGCTGTCGCCGTACGGGTGAGCCTCTTCCTGCCCATGGCCGCCATCCTCTGCCACTTCTTGGCCATCTGAGCAAGTCTCTTGGCGCTGACCATGGTGTTGAGAGAGCTTCTTTGTGTGTGAGGTACTATTCAGCCTGCTGCCTTGTTAGGTGATGGAAGCTGTGGTACTTTGCTTGGTGAATGGTGATGGAAGCTGTGGTTCTGAGCTGATAGATTTATAGGACAGTGCATGCAGTGAGTCTAGGTGCGGGGACACTATCATGGGTGACAAGTTGGCAAGGGACAGGGGCATGAGCTCTGAACATGCAGTGCTAACAGCAAGTGTAAGGCAAAGATATCAATGGGATCTCGATTTGATCTCTATGGGGCCAAACTATTTGGCTCTTGTCGGAGACAACTATCATAGCAGTGTTGTACTGATCATGCGGTGATTTCTGGAGAGATCAAACCAGCCATACATACTCGTTGGCCTGCTTAATGGCTGATGATTAGGACGCTTGATTCATGAGAAGTACATGTAGTGATTCTGCTAATGGAATTTTGGGTTATCACGCACGTTGTAGTTTATTGACATGTGGCCCACATGCCGGTTCCCCGCGGCAGCCGCACACAGTTTCTATATTAGGGTTCACGCATGCATTGCACCCATATATCCATTAATTGGGCACACGGTTCACGCCTGGAGTTTCAGAAGCGCATGCTACGTGCTCATGGTATTGTCACTCTCTCCCAGCTTGACACACACTCACAAGTGCATGTACAGATGCACTTAACCTACCACTGCAACCCAGCTTTTTTATCGTCTATAAGATTAAGCATCTGAATTAGGTCAAGCCAAGTAACAGAACATGTTTGTACAAGTTTACAAGTAAAAGGATCACAAATAGGCGGACACTCCAATTCTGATTAAGTAAGAATAAACATCACACAAAGGCAGTATTCTTAGAGTGATCTCACAAAGAAAAGCAAGCATTCTAAAGAGTGATCTCACAAAAAGAAAGGCAACATCCTTAGAGAAGATGAGACAAGGAGGATTGTAACACGCATCACAGACTCCGACTCAGCATGTAAAGGCGATATACCGCTTTCAGTGGAAACAAAGGTGGCGGGGGCATGCGCTAGACCAGCACAAGCTTTCAATTGAATGTTCAGGAAGCATAGACTGTCAAACCATAAGTCTCCATCTCAGGGGCCACTCTAATGTATACTTATTGTCATTAGGATATCATTCAACACCTAAATAAGCATTGGTATCTTCCTTGCTCAATCACAAAAAGAAATAGACCCACTTTCATATGCTTGTTATATTTTAGCTTAACTATTGAACCGAAACATATCAGTATGGCAGCACAATTGTGGTGTCCAGACACCCAAGACTACATCCGCTAGTACAATCCCCAACAAGTGGCAAGCTAATGGCCCCAGAAAAATCAGATCAAGATCACATTACTTGCCCCTTCCCTCTCACAGCATTGCATGTTCTGAGTGCATGGCTCTGTCCCTTGCCAACTTGTCATGATAGATTGATCAGCTGCACCTATAAATCTCTCAGCTTACCACCACTATCTCATCATCAGTTCATCCACAAGCCAACCACTACCACACCTAGCCGAGTACTTCCACCTGAAACAAAAAATTCCCCTGAACTTTGAGCCAACAAAGAAGAGAAACAATCAAACAACCATGGTGAACGCCAAGAGGCTCGCTCAGCTTGCAAAGAAGTGGCAGAGGATGGCGGCCATGGGAAGGAAGAGGCTCACCCAGGCTACTATGATGGCGACGACCTCAGTAGCGGTGAAGGGACACTGTGTGGTGTACACCGCCGACCTAGCCCGGTTCGAGGTGCCACTGGCATACCTCGGCACTGCACTCTTCGGCGAGCTTCTGAGGATGTCTCAGGAGGAGTTTGGCTTCACAGGCGGCGAAGATGGCCGGATCACGCTTCCCTGTGACGCTGTGGTCATCGAGTATGCCATGTGCTTGCTCAGGAGAGACGCCTCTGCAGAAGTTGTGAGGGCGTTCCTCAGCTCCATTGCAAGGCCATGCCGCTTTGATGCCGGTGTAGGGCTTAGCCAGCACGTAACTATTTGTTAGATTCTGAAAAATGGCAGTTAGCTAGGATCCTTGTCCTTGCCGCCATTTTTGGTGGATGCAATGTAAATATGAAGTTAGTAGATCAGAAATGGAACAAAAATCTGTTGACGAAATTTGCAATCTTTCTGGTCCGTGAAAATGTTCAGTTGTTGTTTCAGAGCCAGTATATACTGACAAGGCTTCAACAATGCAGCTAATTTGTCTGTGAACAAATTGCGTCAGAGAATACACTCTGAAACTAAAGGTGATTACAATGTACTTCTGTTTTTTTTTAGGTTTTAATGTACTTCTGTTTTAGAAACAATGAAACTAATGAGTCGTGCACGCATGTTTTTCTTGAAGAATCAGACAGGAGCTTTGCTTAGCTTTGCAGAGAAACAAAGGGTGATATATTCAGCTATGCCTTCTACGTATTACACATGTTACCAGATGAAAGAAAACCTCCATTAAACATCAAATTCAGCTGAATAATTAATGAGCACCGGCAGATGTAGCAGTTTATGAGAACTAGTTGCGGGACACTTGAATGCTGCTCGGTGAAAATCTCAGTTTAGTGGGGAATTGAGTTATGAAATGCAAGGATTAAGTTATAAAATACACCTTTCTAAACAGATTGTGTACTTATTGATTAAAGTTAAAATGGGGAGAAACAATATTGAACTGGATACCACATGTGATGCTGGACGTGGAGCGGACCACGAGCTAAAGAAACATCCACCTCTGTTGAGCAGTATCTGACTGATCAACAACCAATCTGGGACTGAAGGTTATCAGCAACCGGTCACATCCATGGACGAGCTTCAGATAATATGATCATTGACACTGATGATATCTCGACCAATCCATCCATATCCGAAACGTAGAATAGATCATGGCCTTGTCCCTCACCAGCTTGCCGCACTGACAACTGATATGTGAGCCAACCAATTGCATGCTCCAAACATTTGGCCCCAACACAATCTAATCCAAATTAATCTTTCTACAACACTGCATTTGTTGATCACATGGCCTTGTCCCTTGCCATCTTTTCCAATGAAAAATACACTTCACCGCCATGATGTCCTTCCTCTAGGCTATAAATTAAGCAAATGGCTAAGCTCAACAGCACAGCTCGTCCACCACCATTCCAGCATTACAGCATCGATAACCCACTTCTCCGAATTTCCAGCTGAAGAAGAAGAGCCATAACCAACCATGGTCAGCGCCAAGAAACTTGCTCAATTGGCAAGGAAGTGGCAGAGGATGGCAGCCCTTGGGAGGAAGAGTCTGACAGCAACAGTCAAAGAAGATGAGTGCTGCACCTCTGCAGCGGTCAAGGGCCACTGCATCATGTACACGGCCGACAGAAGGCGCTTCGAGGTACCATTGGTATACCTCAGCACGTTGGTCTTTGGTGAGCTCCTGAGGATGTCCCAGGAGGAGTTTGGCTTCACAAGGAATGGAAAGATCACGCTGCCTTGTGATGCCGGAGTGATGGAGTATGTCTTGTGCTTGCTCAGGAGAAATGCCTGTACCGAGGTCGAGAACGCGCTGCTCAGCTCTATGGTGGCATCTTGTTACCACATGTGTTAGCGTGATACAACTGTTAGATCCATCCAGGAAATCTGCTGCTTGTAGCTCCAGAAGAACATGCACACAGATATTGTTCTCTGTTCTCTGCAGTTGACCAGGGTAGAGTAGATAGTTGAATATAGGCAGTAGGAGAAGGAAAAGAGGCATAAATTTTGATTAGGTGCATCTGTAGTATCATGAATGACAGAACAGACAAAGACATGAGCTCTGAACATGCAATGCTAACTGTAATTATACAAGTGCAAAGCCAAGATATCGATGTGATCTTGATTTGATATCTCTGGGCCAATCTCTCTGGCACTTGATGGAGCCAGTGATATATTAGTAGTGATGGGAGATCACAATGTGATGCCATACTGACCTTTTACTGGCTACTTAAGAGGTTGGTGTGATACAAATCATTTAGATGCTGGTTGCTTGCTAATGGAACTTGGGATCATATCATCACACACGTTGTGCCTGATTAACATGCGGCCCACATGCCGGTTCCATAGTCACTGAAGTAGTCAGCATGGTAATAGCTGCAAGCACTGTTGATGAACCCCATATGCTAGAAGAACGCTGCCGGCAAGAACTAATTTGTCTTAGTATCAAATATGTTACAGATAAATCTGGAGGGCCCATGGCTGATAATGACAATCAGGCGACAAGAGCACACGTGGAGACGGCACCGCAGTCGGCTCTTACATTTTCCAAAGGTGTATCATCTCCTCCAGCTAAAATCCCAAGACGGACAGGTGGCTTCATGTTCCTCTGCCTCTGGACTTGATGTGTTTCTTCAAGGTGCAGCGAAGTCAACGAATCCACCAACACTCATCAGATGCAATATGGTACAAATGGTGAAACTGAAACAGGCATTCAAGCGTGACCATATCGAACTCATCTACAATTGCTACGCAGGTTCCATACATATGATGGAGGCGGTCGATACAATACCCGTTGATTTTGTTAGAAAGCTTGCTGAACTTGTTAATGACAACGGAGAACTGATACTTCCAGGGGTATAACCTGTATGCCTTGGCACCTTGGGTTTTCAATCTCTCAAATGAAGGTGATTTTGTGAAACCGGCAATGGGGACTCTTCTAGATCGTTCAATGTTGAAAGGTGAACTCGCAAATACAAGTCTCGGTAAGATGAAGACTGAGGTGACGAGGCTGCAGTACCTGATCAACTACAAGAGTTTGGAGGAGGTTGCTGATGAGTTTATTAATTTGTATATGCTTGTGTTGATGGGTTCTGTCTGCACACCGAATTCCAACATTTCCACTAATACCAATTACTTAGCTGTACTTTGTACCGGTAACAAGTATGGATGGAGTGATCATATGGTAAAGTACACGGTGACTGGTTTCAAGAACTATAGAAACCGTTCCTGTCAAACAGTAAATGCAAATGTATATCTCCCCGCGGTGAGTAATCTGTTTGATTTTGAATTTAATTACAAATATTTCGACTAATGTGTATTAAAATTACTTTTCTGATTGGTTTCTCTACAGATAGTTGCTTCTGACTTGGCGATCCTTGAGGGAGATGATGAGAAAGAACTCACGACACCAAAATTTACAACGCCAAGACTTGTATTTGCAGCCTCGTCACCTCAGTCTTCATCTTCCCGAGACTTGTATTTGCGAGTTCACCTTTCAGCATTGAACGATCTAGAAGAGTCCCCATTGCCGGCTTCACAAAATCACCTTCATTTGAGAGATTGAAAACCCAAGGTGCCAAGGCATACAGGTTATACCCCTGGAAGTATCAGTTCTCCGTTGTCATTAACAAGTTCAGCAAGCTTTCTAACAAAATCAGCGGGTATTGTATCGACCGCCTCCATAATATGTATGGAACCTGCGTAGCTATTGTCGATGAGTTCGATATGCTCACGCTTGAATGCCTGTTTCAATTTCACCATTTGTACCATATTGCATCTGGTGAGTGTTGGTGGATTCGTTGGCTTCGCTGCACCTTGAAGAACCACATCAAGTCCAGAGGCAGAGGAACATGAAGCACTTGTCCGTCTTGTGATTTTAGCTGGAGGAGATGATACACCTCTGGAAAACGTAAGAGCCGACTGTGGTGCCATCTCCACGTGTGCTCCTGTCGCCTGATTGTCATTATCAGTCCGGATGGCACCCGCCGGGTTCGGGTGCGGGTATGGCATCCCCATACCCGTACCCGCACCTCTACCCGCTCCCTGTTACCCGTACCCGTACCCGCATGTGGGTATAGATTTTCCCCATACCCGACACCCGCCGGGTATCCGATACCCGTCGAGTACCCGCTAAAGTCTTGCAAACAGCAAAATGTCAGGTTCTTCGGCTGGATTGCCGGGCTCTCGCTGCACTCACTCATCTCCATGTCGCCTGAGGACATGTCTCCGGGGAGCGGCAGCAAAGCGCAGGAGGTTAGGGTTTGAATTTGATGTGGGGTATGTGTTTTACCATATGACATGTGGGGCATACCCACTGACATGTGGGGTCTCCCGGGTATGCGGGTAAAAGGGTATGGGTATGGCATCCCCATACCCGCACCCGCATACCCGATGGGTATAACTTTTTCCTGCTAAGTATACCCATGGGTATTTTTCTAGCCCAAACCCTCCCCATTTGAGGCGGGTACCCGTCGGGTTTGCGGGTATCGGGTACCCATTGCCATCCGGAATTATCAGCCATGGGCCCTCCAGATTTACCGGCTACATATTTGTAACATATTTGATAATAAGACAAATTAGTTCTTGCCGGCAGCGTTCTTCTAACATATTTGGTTAGGATATAATCAAGCACTCAAATAATATTGATAACCGGTGTCACCATGGTGTATGATATTATAATGCTCGCCAATGGTTTATATATCATTCAGCTGTATAGGATAGGATCCTCTGAAACAACATTCAACAAAGATAGTTCTTATCAAAATGCAATCATGAGTACAACCTACTTGCCAGAATATTCATAGAAAATATACTTCTGAAATCAATATATACATGTGGAAAAACGAAGGCATTCAGAGCTAATGGCAGCTTACAAGCATCGCAAGAGTAACTTCTGGCCCTCGGCGGGTGGCGGAAACGCCGCATTCCCATGTCGAATAACCTGCATGCAATAGTTATACAAGATTTAGCCATCTGGTCATAACTTATTAATTAGACTTCAGTTTGTGTAAGGATCTGTCACATGATCACCAACAATGTATACTATCTTGCGATTATGTAGCATGAATGCATGATCGAATTTATTTGAGTGCTTGATTATATCCTAACCAAATATATACGGTAGCTCTTGAGATGGAGATATATAGTCTGAAAGTTGGTTGTGCTCATAACGAATTGTTGTTTAACAAACAGATTAAAGGTATTTATATGTTCAAACAACTTGCTCGACAATCTCGAGTCACCTCTTTAGTTGATGGTTTATTTTATTAGTAACATCTCATATGTGAACTCCACTTCTTAGCTGTACCTAACCACCAGTCTGCTAAATTAGTACTAAACTTATCATCAAATCTTTAGTGCCCTTACACAAATCTGCATGTCAAACTCATTCTTTAGTCTGAATTACGCTGTCTTATGCAATACATCCTTGCTTAATTTTTCACTCAAAGGAGTAATGGAAATAACCAGCCAGGAGTCAAGACGGGAGTCAGATGGTCAACTTGCTACAGTATATGATTCTTTCATTTTCTATCTCCTTTACAACTATTTACATCATCAAAAGAATGGACAGAAGAAAAAAGGTAAAAACAAACACTGAATGTTCAGAAGCTAGAGACAGCTATTAGCTGGCTAAGTCCCACTGATGGATACAAACCATTTCCATAGTGGCAAGGTCTCACGACAGAGCTCAGAAAAAGCTCTCTACCTCTTCTGACGCATTCCTCCTAAGCAAGCACATGACATACTCCATAGCTGCGGCATCACTTGTGAAGCCAAACTCATCTTGAGACATCCTCAGGAGCTCCCCAATGATCGTTGTGCTGAGGTACACCAACGGCACCTCGAACCGCGTCCCGTCAGCAGCGTACATGGCGCATTGGCCCTTCACTGCTACAGATGTGCAACACTCGTCAACTTTTTTCGCTGCCGCCCACATGAGCCTCTTCCGCCCGATGGCTACCACTCTTTTTCACTTCCTTATCATTTGAGAAAGTCTCTTGGCACTGACCATGGTTGTATCTCCTTCTTTCTTGTCAGAAAGCTCGGAGTTTTGTGTCAAGTATTAAGCTAGATATGTTGCTTTGCTTGTGGATGGAACCGGTGACGTAGAGCTGATTTATATATATAGGTGGGCTGATAAGCATGCAGCTTGAGTTCAGCTATCAAAGCAAGCTGACAAGTGACAAGGGGCAAGGCCATGAGCTTCACATGCAATGTTTAGAGCATCTCTAGCAGCGCCCTCAAACTCACACCCTCAAATAAGTTTTAAGGTTCAACTTTTGCGCGAATTCTACTTGGAAGAACGAGCAACGCATAGCAGAAACCTTAAAACGGATCTGTAAAAGGTCGAATTTGGGCGCGAACGATTTTGCTTTCTTCTCCACGGAAGAGTTCACCACCAAATCGAACATAATGTACCATAATTCCAAAAGTAATCTAAACTCGTCGCCGCCCTACCCCACTGCCAAAATTTGGCTCACCGGAGCCTTTGTTGCGGCGGCGACGAGCTTCAGTCCTCTTCGCGGCGGTGCTCTGCCTTCTTCTCCTTTCGTAGCAAGACGAGGGAGAGGACGCAGCCCACCATGTCGACGGGGATTGTGTCGAGAAGGTCGAGGGCGTCCGGTTGAAAAAGATTGAACGTCCGCTCGAGCATGTCGAGGCGCGCGGCCGTCTCCGCTGGGGTCTCCGTCTCGCGGCGGACCTTCATCTGCCGTCCGAGGCGCGCGGCGGCGGCCTTCGCGTTCTCCGAAATGCCACGGCGCACCCTCTCACAGTCAAACTCCTCCACCTCGCGGCGGTAGCACGACCACGGGACCTCCTTCCCCTGTTGCTCGAACTTCTTCATGAGCCGCTTGCGACCGGCGTCGGCGCGGACGAGAATCTTTCTCCTCGCGACGGAGAAGTCCCTGAATCGGTCGCCGCAGCCCCGTAGATTCGACTGCGCCTTCTTAGGTGCCATCACGCGGCGGCGGCCTAAAGTACGGCATGGATAGCGTATTGCTCGTCGGAGTTGAAAGAGCGTCGGCATGGATTGCTCGTCGGCGGCGCGGGTGGATAAGGATTTTGACCTACAAATGTGACCCAGCCCGGCATAAATACGGATGGACACGCCGTCTCGACGGGCACCCTTATCGCGTTTGAGGGCCGGTTCACGTTCACAGGCTCTGCTATGGGCCAAAAAAAGCCTCGGCCCATGAAGTCGCCGGAGTTATAAGGGTTTGAGGGCTCTGCTAGAGATGCTCTTAGAGGCTACCTCTTTCACTCTTCGGTACTTCCTGTACACAGTAGTGGTAGTGTTTGGGGTATTGGATATCACGACGTGCTGCCATACTGACCTGCTTAATGGCTCAGGGGGCATGCTTCATGAGGACTACATGTAAGTTAGGCCCAATGTGTGAACAGTGAGGGACAGTTCTGTTGGCAGTGAGATATTGATTGTTTAAAGATCTGGGTATTCCTGAGATTGATATACATAGTCGACGGTTGTCCATGCCCACAATACATTGCTTCTGAACAACCAGTTTTAATATGTGCATGCCCCTTCTACTCTTGGGCCACTGGTCAAGTTGGTATTTAACTCGGACAACTTGTTGAAAATATGAATAGATGTGTTCTAGTTTTGAGTTGCAGCATACCATGTGATTTGTTTCATTCCACCCATGTTTCCTAGTCAGTATGTTGTTGTGGGTGGTACCTGGTTTCTAATTTCAAATGGAACAAGCATGCAGCTGATTCCTCACCATCCTATGACACCTAAATGGGCTCAAATCCTAGTGACGTCTATATTATTAGAGTTTTGACCAGGGCGCCATCAGAATTCATGATTTATGATGATGCAATTTTGGCCTACTGTGCATATACCAGTGTGCAGGTTCAGACCCTCAAACGCAGCACTCATGAAAACATCACATGTCAAAATGCATCTTTTTTGGGGAATATGTCAGATTATACTCTGTGAAGGGCAAAATATGAAAGCAAATGTATATATCCACAAGACCACAAGCACGAGAGAATTCAGAGGTAACGGCACTTACAACGTGCAAGCATTGCAGAATCCACATCCGGCCTTCGGCATCTCCAGAATGCCTGCCGCTTCTCATGTCAAATAGCCTGCGACCAATAGTTATACGACTGAGTTTTATCCATTTGGGCACAACCTCATACAAAGCATGCAATCTGTCTCGCTATGGGTGTGTCATCAGGCGACTCTGAATTTTAATTTCTTGAGAAAAAGAAGCAAGGGCAGGGATTAGAAGAATCCCCCACTGCTGCGATTTGGGAGACTTGGGAGTTGGGAATGTACTCCCCGAGTCTAAACAATCAGGTCTACTAATAAATCTACAGAAAAGAGCATCAACTGCCGGCCGTGATGCAGTAACGGGAAGAAAAGAAATGGTTTCCGCTGCTATCTGCTGCTGATTAGACTAATCGGCTTATTCGATTCGAAACCCTCACCAGAGTGTGCAGCGGAGGGGATGATCGAGCCGCCGCGCAGGCGTAGACCAAACCAACGCCCGGCGGCGAGGCGGATATATCCAGATGGAGGGGCCCCAGATATGCGCGGCGGCGGCGGCGGGCAGGCGGTAGAGGCGAGAGCGACGCCATATTCCGTAGACTGTAAATGCAAATAATCCGCGGGTCCCATGTGCAAAGATAGATTTTTATTTGGTTCGTAGATTATCAGCCGCCACTCCTGCTGCTATAACTGGTCAAATGGACCGGACCAAACGGGCCAGCACGAGCCACGTTTTTTTACCCGGCCCAAACAGGGTTTAAATGGGTTACGGTACGGCACGGGTCCATTAGTGCCTGGCCTCTTCTCGACTTGAAATACTTGGGCCGACACGGTACTGCACGATTAACTATTTTTACCTTTTTTTAAGATTTTATACCTATTTTAATTTATTTTATTGAATTTATACCTATATTTACTTTTTAAAAAAAAATACAGCTATTTTTATCGTGTTGTGTCAGATCGTGCCTGCGTGCCACATTCGTGCCGGCAAGACTCAGGGTATGAACTCGTGGATTTTCTGTCGCCGGAAGGCGAAGAGAGTGCATGTGCCCAACTTCAAGCCGAGACCCACGTGCCGGCACGACATGAATAGAATCATGTCGTGTCGTTAGCATGCCATGCCTGACGTGCCCGTGCCGTGTCGGCTCGTTTGGCCAGCTATACCTCCTGCTCGGTTTCAGCTTTTATCACTTATTGGCAATTCTGTCGTTCTAAAACAATGACAGGTTTACAATAAAGTGAACAAACATTTTTGAACAAACAGACATATATCCAAATAATTCATATGCATGTCGTAGAAAAGAGAATATTATTTGTCTTGCAAATAAATGTTGTTACCTGAAAATAGAAAACATGTGTTATAATGAGCCAAGCAAATACGAATGGATGGAGGTGATAAATATAAAAAGATTGGACACTGGTTTTCAGCAAATATAATTCTGAAAGCAAAGAAATGTTGGAAGAACACCATACGTACTTCTGCTTGGGGATAATGGGAAGGCGTGTAACAATCAGGTCACAGAAAAGTTGAATGATTTCATTCGTGGCCATAATGCTATGTTCTATAATTTCGACAACAATATCATGGAAAAGTTGCATGTGAACAGAAAAAAACAGATGGAACCAGCAGGCACAGAAAGCGCTGATGCGCGCTCTGGAAACGACGCAAGCATGCGAATCTCAAAAACCCCACAGCAGCTGTGTCCGTTGTGTGAGATCATCTTGACTGCTTATTCTAGCTGTGAGGAAACTTTATATTATCCTTGCAGCTTTTATGCCTGATTGCAGGTTTTTCTAAGGAACCGAGCGTGATCTCCTGTCTCCTGTCTAAAAAAACTACTCCGTATCCGTATGATAGTTGGCAACTGATCCTGTGTTGTGTCTCCTCTTTAGCATCGATCTCAGAACCACAACCACCACCTTCAGATCTTACGCCTTAGTTTCAGTCCAAAGAATTAACAAGAAGCTGTGCAAGGAATGGCGTCGTCGGAAGAGCACGGCAAGAAGCTGCGGGTCGTGCTCATGCCCTTCTTCGCCAGCAGCCACATAGGCCCCTTCGTCGACTTCGCAGTCCGCCTCGCCACGGCCAGCCCTGGCGCCGTCCTCGAGCCCACAATGGCCGTCACCCCGGCGAACGTTGCATTCGTCCGGGCTGCGCTCGACCGGCACACCGCCTCCGGCTCCGGGGCCGTGAAGATAGCCACCTACCCGTTCCCAGCCGTGGACGGCCTCCCGCCGGGCGTCGAGAACCTCACCGTCGCTGCCGGCGACGCGTGGCGCATCGACGCTGCCGCCATCGACGAGGCGCTCACGCGGCCCGCGCAGGAGGCGCTCATCCGCGAGCTCTCCCCAGACGCCGTCTTCACCGACGCGCACTTCTCCTGGAACAACCTCGTCGCCGGCCAGCTTGGCGTGCCGTGCGTTTTTTTCAGCGTCATCGGCCCCTTCTCGACGCTCGCCATGCGCCACCTCGTCGGCGGCACGAGCACGATCGACGGCGAGGAACAGGAAGTGGTTGTTGTCCCTGGGTTTCCAGAGCCGGAGATACGGGTCCCGAGGACCGAGCTGCCGGAGTTCATGAGGTGCCCGCCGAAGCAGCAGCAGTTTCTCCCGAGCTGGACGGCGCCTTTCTTCGGCGTCGCCTTCAACACGCTCTTGGACATGGAGCGGCAGTACTGCGAGCTGTACCACCACCACGGCTGCGAGAAGCGCGCCTACTTCGTCGGGCCAGTGTCGTTGCCGTTGCCATTGGCCGGAGCAAGCGCTGGCGAGTCGTCGCCATGCATCACTTGGCTGGGCTCGATGCCGAGATGCTCCGTGCTGTACGTGTGCTTCGGCACCTACGCCTCCATCTCGGACGATCAGCTCCGGGAGCTGGCTCTGGGACTGGAAGCTTCCGGCAAGCCGTTCTTGTGGGTGCTGAGGGCGGCCGACGGGTGGGCGCCGCCGCAGGGCTGGGAGGAGCGCGTGGGGAAGCGGGGGATGCTCGTCAGAGAGTGGGCGCCGCAGACCGAGATACTGTCCCACGCGTCAACCGGGGCGTTCCTGACGCACTGCGGGTCGAGCTCACTGCTGGAGGCGGCGGCGGCCGGCGTGCCGATGCTGACGTGGCCGCTGGTGTTCGACCAGTTCATCGAGGAGAGGCTGGTGACGGACGTTCTCAAGATCGGCGCGAGGGTGTGGAGCGGGCCACGGAGCACGAGGTACGAGGAGAAGGCGACGGTGCCGGCGGAGGCGGTGGCGCGCGCCGTGGCGAGGTTCTTGGAGCCTGGAGGAGCAGGGGAGGCGGCGAGGGTGAGGGTGCAGGAGCTCGCTGTCAAGGCTCACGCGGCCGTGGCGGAAGGCGGGTCCTCGCACGGTGACCTGCGCAGGCTTATCGACGATCTGATACTAGCAAAGGAGGCCGGTCGTGGTGGCGGCGACACGGCGTCGGGCTCTGCTGCAGCTGCCATTTAGTTAGCTCAAACCATCGAGTTGTTGATGAGGTTCATCTGTACGATTTGAACCGCACGATAATAAGATCTTGCTTTGTTACCTTCCAGTTCTCTTGTTGATGGCACCATGAAAATCACATGAAATCCGCACCAATGAGCTTCTTCAAGTTTCAACCAGGATCCACAGGGATATCATAGGAGTGTCCAACCTAGATGATGGATCCATGGCATTCACCACCATTATCAGCTTATCTTTTCTCTTCCACAAAACATGATATGATTGCCCACTCAACAAAATTGCAAGCATGATTAAGGAAACTAGTGTTCCTAACGACCCACAAAGACCACAGGACTTAAGCATCACATCATTCTCCACTGCACGACAACCACCATAATTGTGAATTTGCGGAAACTGGTGAGGAGATGGAGACTTGCACTACTACCATACCCGTTCAGTTACTTCCTCCGTTTCTAAATATAGGCATATTTTTGTCTTTTTCTGATTCATACATACTTAGACCCTATTTCAGTCTGTATATAGTTCATATTGAAATTGTCAAAACATTTTATAATTTAGCGCGGAGTGAGTATAATGTGTTTTACATTTTTCTGAAACACATATATTTAGATGGATTTTAGTGTTTTGATTCACTTATTCTGATTCGTATATAGTCTTTATTGACATATATCCATAATGTCTTATAGTTGTGAACGTAGGTAGTAGCTCGTATTTTGGCAACCCTCCACGTGTGTGCAGCATCATAAACAAAAATTAACCCTAAACTGGTGCCAAGTCAACTCAAGTGAATCGGACTCAAGGTTTTATTTACCGGTACAAATGTTTTCCCGAGGAGGGTTGGGATATCCGGTTACCGTGATTACCAAAAATCATGAACGGTTTCCGGACAAATTTGAAAAGCGAAATTCAGAAATTCAAAAAAGGGTACAGCCAAATGAGAGGGATATGGGCAGCGTTACCGGTATTGGACATGAAATATCGTACGTATAGCAGCTCTCAATTCATAATGAGTACAAACATCATTCAGTGCATTGAATAAAGGGTACAGCCAAATGAGGCACATCAGAGAGGCTTGTTGTCGAGCCACCGTTGAGCCATGGCCAGTCCTTGTTTGGGCCGGTAGCTTATTGCTGTATGGCCACCGCCCTGCACGACGTAAGAAGCAAATTATTGTTTTATCATGCCACATTCCATCTATCACATCTTCATAAAGGGGATTGCAATACTGAAAATAATGGGAGAGAAAGGGTATAACCTTTACTGTCGCAAATGTCATATGATTCGCATATGCAATTGTGAATCTGCGCAAAAAAGACACCAACACACGTTTCCTTATCAGATAACATATAACCAACGTAACTACAATATGAGCCTATACATGTTATTCTACAGAAGACATGCAATGCAAGACGTGTTATTAGCACTAAGTCATCTCTATAACTGTATGCTTTGTTGCAACCTTCTGGTTTTGAGACTGAGCTTGCTCACTCATATTGTAATCCTTTGAAAGGGTTAGCAATGATGTTTATCATGGTCTAAAAAGGTTTGACACAAAAATAAAGCGAGGATGCACAATTTGAAGGATGAAAATCAGATCACTTAACCCTGCACACTGGCCATCCACATGCCATGCTCTCCAGTCATCAACAACGGAGAAGTTTAAGGATCTTATCCAGGCTTGCGTTCCCAGGAATGGTACCATCATGTCATGGTCTCCGCTGCACTCACACAGGTCATGATTTCAATATGTGCAAGAAATTTTGACCGGCATAGACAAATCATGTCGGAAGAGAAAAGACAAATTTTATACTTATATGGGAAATTTATCTATTGTTATTTTCACCTGATCACAAGCGCACGGTAGCCCTTGGTGGTGAGGTTCAACTGGTACTCTATGCTGCTTGGAAGTTCGAAAGTATAGGGGAATCCTTCGGGGCATCGTACCCACTCTCCAATGGTACCCTACATGTCATAGTTATATAGTTAATAGTGGAATTTCGTTCCAAGTACAGTAAATTACATCAAAAGGGTTCTATAACAATCCTAGAGGTGTCAAGTTAGTCTTAGAATTTCATATCTGGATCCAAAAGTAATTTAAGTTGTCCACCGGCATTCATAAGAAGCCTGACAAGCATTGACCTACTCGCGTGGCTCTTGGGTCATGACCACACCAGCTAGGGGTTCCATAATTATAAGAACATGATGGATAACTTTTCAGAAACTCCCCTATAAGGCATAGGACTCTCACTGAGCACTCCTCTTTTTTCCTCGTTGTAGACCAAGCGAGATGTAACTCTAGTTCTGAAAGTGTAGTAATCGGGGATTATATGCTCACTCGCTCGCTTTTGATATAAGAGTGGATGCATGAGAAAGCGAGAACTAACTTTTACTTCAAATTGTGCATCCTCTTTATTTTTGTCTCAAACCTCTTTAATACTATCTACTATTACGGTGCTCCACCTCGCTCGCTCATGTATCCACTCTTATATTAAGAGCAAGCAACTGGTAAAGCATATAACTCCATAGATATCCAAGATGGTCACCTTGTTACTCTTGAAGATTTTGCTTCTACTAGATGGTTAGCTATCAGACCGTCGAGCATCCATATTGTGGAATGCCGTGGTGGCCTAAAGCATCCAAGGTGTGGATTTTCCGAGGTAAGGTTTGGGTAGAGCAGGTCAACGTTTGTCAAGGCTGCTAATTAGGACTACAAACAAATAACTTAGATTGTTTAGGATCCGGAGATGTTCACTTTTGGAGCTATACGACCAAATTTACACCTTTCACATAATTATAGAAATGGTGATCATCTCCTTTTCGAAATAAATCGGTATGGTTTGGCAACCAATTTAACGTGATAGCAACAAAAGAGTACATTAGAGAAGATTTCATGCAGTTACCTTCTTGATTTGAAGAGCATCTCTGGTCCTATTATCGTTCGCCCAAATGTTAGATAGGTAGTAACGGTATGACTGCATTTTAGAAAGCAATGAAAATAAATTCATATTAGGGGTGAGAGCAAGAAATCAGATAGTTCAACAATTCATACAATCTTCCACAAAAATTAACAATAAGTATAATACTAACTTACAAAGCAATTGATAGTAGGGTGAGGAGATGGATCTAGCTGGATGTCTTCTCCTGACAGAAACCTATCCCTTACAACATTATCACTCACAGGTTTTGGTGCAGCAATTACATCACATTTATCACCCAAGATATATCCTTCGTCCAATTCTGCAATGAGCTGCATTTCAAAGGGTCAGTGTGCATGAATCGAATGTAGCCACCATCAGTTATTCCAGAAAAAAACAAAGGCCGCATATGAATCTTACATTGTTAATGGTTTTTAGAACCTGACCACACATTCTGTTCGTCGGGGTTACATAATCTCCTTTACAATTCTCAACTGCAGCCTTTGAAAAATGAAAGGAACATACGTGATCCATGATTGTATCATTGCACTTCTCAAAGCATATGAATTTCGGATTTACCTCATATAGCTGATCGGATATGATTCCCATACCATGAGCATATGGTATTCTGGAATTGAAATCAATAAACTCGGAGCCTGCTCTAGGGTTGCCAATCATATAGCCCTGTAGGAAAACAAAAATAATGAGTAAACGAAAAAAATCTAATCTCATAGGAAATGGGCACCTTTTATCGTCACCACAAATTAGGAGCGATGAAATGATTTTTTTTGTTTGAAGCTCTGTCAAAAACAAATTGTTTGAAGGCAAGGAATTACTTGCCTTAAGATTAATCTCTTGGTGCTCCCCTATTTCTTTCCCTGGAGTAAAGCAAAACCAGAATGGAGATATCACATTAAGAATAGATTACTAGGATAAGAGGTTGGAGCATCTCAACTGGCGCTCCCGATAAGCCTCCCCATCGGCCCAATGGGGATCCAAACATAAAAATCATGGTTGGTGTGCGGAGTATTATTTCACCTACCTTCTGAAATGTATTGTGCTATAAGTGGAATCACCATTCCAGCATATGAACTTCCTCCAAGGTAAAAAGGATTTGAAATATAAGATGGGTGATCTCTGAACCACTGCATGCACAGGCACAAACGATCACGGTAATTAAGACTGATATACAAAAAACTTGCAAGAGTACTGTGATCAGATTAAGCGTGCCCTCCCACCTTTCTCAGGAAAGTGGCTACTTGCAAAGAAGACGAGATGTCCCCGACATCGTAAGCTTTGGGATCACGAGCATACGAGAAACCAGCACCGACGGGGGAGTCCAAGAAGATGATACTTGCAATCTGCGTATTGTTCGACGAGGACAGACTAACTAAAACTAGGCAGATTAAGGGGAAAATGTCTTCAATATATAGTAGCATTGTTAACTACTGTATGATTGAATATCGATCTCACCTTGGACCATGAAAAAGGGTTATAGACTAACCGCGGCAGACTACCATTATTAGGCTCTAGCACAAATTTCAGAGGGCCTGCAGAACATGGAGATCCCGGATCGTAAAAAGATGATACTCCTACATCAGTAGATTTCAGCATTACAGCTTTCTTGAAGGGACTCACTGACCAACTTCGAAGACCATGCCGCTGAAGCCCGAGCAGCCGGGCCCGCCGGTGAGCCAGAGGATGACAGGGTCCGTGCCGGGGCTCCTCTCCGACTCGACGAAGTAGTAGAAGAGCTCCGCCGCAGTCTCCTCCTCCACGCCAATGTACCTGCACGATCGAGTTCAGTTTCAGTCCAACGCAAGATGCAGCAGCTCGATTGCCCTTGAAGCTTACCCGGTCTCGAGCTGGAACGGCAGGCGGCCATTGAATCCGGGGAGATGCGTGACCGCCGACGCCGAGCGCGTGAGCGGAAGCCGCGACAGGAGAAGGAGGAGGAGGAGGCAGGGAAAGAGATGCAGCTGTAACATGGAGGAAAGGCTGTGGATTCCGGGGAGATGATGAGTACCCACCATCCCTGGAGAAGAATGCTTCGGCGCTGCCAACTTCTTTCTTCCCCGCTATGGACCGTACATATCAAATGTCCTGATCGATGGATGGAGCTCATCGATCGTGATGGAGCTCGATGTTGACCAGAAATTTATGAAGACAACGTGTGACTGTCAGAAAGATAAGAAAAATTTATGAAGACATGTGACATGCATGGAGTGATGTTGGTCCGAGCTGATGCTTTCTCAGCTACTGTAGCTAGCTACGATGGCACACACAGAGAAGTGGAACGACTAGTAGTACTGTACTGGAGTGGTCACGATACACAAGTAAAGTTTTATTGCTGGATTCATAGGTGTTCATCAAATCTCTTCGCATCCATCTCCAACAGCCCGATGCAGTCATACTTACCATTTTAGACCGAATTGACATGCCCTTTATGCAAAACCATGAAATGTTTCTTCAGAGGTAAGGAATTTCACAGGAAGTGCATGGAGAGTTTACATTCAATTCAGCCCTTAGAAATATTACTACAAGAAATGTTCCCTGTCTCGATCACTTCACAAGTTCAAATAGCCTATACATACCTGGGGTAAATACAAGAGTAATATCTTGGGCACAAGGAAACAGCACTTCAACAATAGAATGCACCAAAGAAGTACTATAACCTACAACTACTACTACTACTAGTATATAGTTCTGGTATCATATAGACGCAACAAAGAAGTAACATCATTGTAATGACGAACCCTAAGGAAGCTTCCCGGATCTCAGCGCCTCAAAGCGCGTGGTCAGGGTCTCAAAATCGAGGGGCATGCTTGGATGAACACGGGAGGCAGGGTTCGCCTTTGGCGGCTCGGGGAAGTCGTCATCATCTAGTTCTTTATCCTTGGTGTGACCATTTCCTCGGTAATGTTCTCTTCTGGGAGGTCGCCTTTCCAGGGACTGTATCTCGGCATCGCTATCATCCTCTACCTCTGAATTCCAACCCTGTGATCTGTCGAACTTTACCTCCGAGTGCACCTTGCGAGCAGCAGCACGGCCATCCCTTTTGTTGCGCGCAGAGCCTTCATTCTCTGCCTCTGAATCATCAAACTTTATCTCCGAGTGCACCTTGCGAGCAGCAGCACGACTATCCCTTTTGCGCCCATCGCTTTCTGCCTCCGAATTCCATCCCTCTGATTCATCAAACTTTATCTCCGAATGCACCTTGCGGCCGGCACGGCTGTTTCTTCTGCGCATCCTCCCAGTACCAGAATCTACTAGGTCCGTGTCTGTGTCTTCTGTGTGGTTCGGTCCACTGAACCTCCTCCCCATGCTTCCCCGGGGCCTTAGCTCATCAAAGGTTGACGTGTTTTCTTTTCTGGAGGATCTACTTGTGTTGCTCATCGTTTGGCGTCTGCTAGAATGAGTGGACTCATTAAAAGTAGTCTTCCAGTCTTCATCTCCATCAGATGAATGGGTGGATTCACCAGATGAATGGGTGTTCTTATTGACAAGATCAGCCGCAGCCTTGGCGGCAGATGCTGCTTGAGCAGCAGACTCCGCGGCTGCCCTAGCGGCTGAAGCAGCATCTTTGAATTGCATAGCATCCCCATTATCATATTCATTTCCATATTCAGACCTGCTAATGTGAACAAGAAAGAATATGTGAGGAACAAGTGTTATGCAGGTTTTATGTCATTTGTATTGTATACAGACATATAAGCCAAGAAAGAATTTAGAAACCTGTAATTAGATGTGTTGGGTTGCACAATATTTCCAAATAGAGTTATGCAGGTTTTAAGTCATTTGTATTGTATACAGACATATAAGCCAAGAAAGAATTTAGAAACCTGTAATTAGATGGATTGGGTTGCACAATATTTGCTGATAGCGTAGTCTTCACGGGAAACTTGGAAGCTTCAACAAATGAACTAGGTCCTTGCTGCACAGGATTTAAACTTATTAGCTCAAGCCACAAAAGCATGTGAAATAAAGGTATGCGCAATAGAGTTATGGCGGCACATACAATCAGCTCTTCAGAAGGTTTAAGAAGATCATGCTCAGTCTCGGTTGTATCCCAATCAATTTGATGCTCCTTTGCAATATCCTTGAGAACTTTCAGCTTAGTTTGCCCAGAAGGCTTATTGACTGACAGCTTCTCAATTAGCTTCAGAAGGACATCAATTTCAGAAATTAGCACAAAAAAACATGCAGACACGAGAATGAATGATTTTTGAACAAAAATACAATACAAACACTTACAAGGTTATTAACACTAGCATTTGGGCGCAGATCAACTGCAGCAGCAACGAAATCTTTCCCATACTTCTTCTCGAAAAGGTCACGCATCCGACTGAGTTCAGGGAGTTCAGAGCACCTTGGAGCTGCAAATATCAAACTGCAGATACCTTCTTTCAGGTCTGCTGGGCATTCCCTACAAAAACAAGATTGGCAAGTGGCAAGTTTAGGACCTGGTTTTCAGCAAATATAATTCTGAAAGCAAAGAAATGTTGTAAGAATACCATACTTCTGCTTGGCAATAATGGGAAGGCGTGTAACAATCAGCTCACAGAAAAGTTCAACGATTTCATTCGCAGCCATAATGTTCTGTTCTCTAATTACATGCTCAACCTGCAAAATACCAAATAACTTTATTTTCAATATGGTCGATAGTGATGTTTTTCATTGTTATGTATCATGTGCATATCCTTTTCTTGAGTACACAACAAGTGCATCTTCTAATTTACAAAGGTTAGCAATCAAGAGGAAACAACAATAAAATAGCAGCCTTTTTCTCTTTTGAGGAAACATGTAACAACATGATTTGTCAGAAAATAACTATAGTCAAAAACAGCAAGTATGATCGGATATAAGTGAAAACATGCATTGTTTCAGGAACTAGTAAAACGCCTGTGTTTTGCCACGGACAAAAACGAAATCAGATGATGTAAGGTTATTAAAGATAATATATTGTGCTCCTTCTCTGATGGGAAAGATTAAACTGTGCCTAAATCTGGAATGTTTCTCTTTTTTCCCCGCATGTAGGGTTATGAAAATTTATATAAATTTTGACAAATGAAATCGTTTTCATTATCATTTGATTTACGTAGAAAAATCGCAAATGTGCTCCTTCTCTGATCATATTTCACAACTCGGAACTTGTGTATTACGGAAATTTCATAATATCATGCACTATGTATAAAACTCGCAAATGTGCTCCTTCTTTGATCATATTAAAAACTCTGAACTTGTGTATTACAGAAATTTCATAATATCATGCACTCCCATATAATCAGCCCACGCCTAGATATCAGGATAGTCAGTACGTTACATGGTAAAAATTCCAGTCAACTAAATATAGTGTAAACCTAGATATCAGGATAGTGTAAGCCCAATACTTTTCCCATCTCGTAACCAACAGACCCAGTATGTTACATGGTAAAAATTGCACAGTCGAGTAAATAAAGTTGGTTATAGATCTCGCTGACCTTCTCCACAAGTTTCATAGTGGGGCAGATTTTGTTTTCAATAAAGAAGTTCTATAACTCAAGAGTCGGATCCAGGCGGTACAAGCAAAAGAGTTTACACCTAGCCTCTGCACATGCATACAGCCCATAACAACAAAGATAAAGTTCGAACAAAGCTCTAATTTGTGCCACAAGCAGATGCAGATGTATTCAGAGGGTTCTCATGTGGATGTGCTGGCTGACATTATACGGAAGACCGAGCAAGCTGATGAGATACTCTCAGGCCTCTTCCACAACGCACGTCCCTTAGCGCTTTGGTGGAAACCATCAAGACTGAGGCTCGCGTTCTTGGGTGAGCGGAGGGGCCGTGGAATCGCACTTCTTCTCCCCCAGTTTAGGTCGCTGGGTTGAGTTGTATGGTGTGGGGTGGCCTCTACTAAGGCTTGTAAATAACTCTTCTTCCTATCAATGCACCGAAACGCAAAGCTTTTGCGTTTTCGTGAAGAAAAAAAAAGGTCCTCTCAGGCAACCAGAGGCTATTTACTCTTAGACTCTTAGTGATTTTAGCAATGACGACAGCCGGTATAATGATGCAAAAGGTGACACTCGCAGTGATGCAACGACAAATGCAGCAATGACGACGGTGCCGGCAACGGTAGCCACGATTTTGACAGCAACAACAAATGTATTTGACATCACATATTTCATATCCTGGCTCCGCCACTGCTCAAGCGTAACAAGAAAGTAACCTACCCGATTTGAGCACAAATTAACTACAGTAGTGTAAGAAAATCCACTGGACATGTCTGGGTATAAATAAAGATCTTGCTTTTGCTTGGGAAATTAAAGACAGTTAAAATGCTTCCTTATGTGGAATGCAAGTACTAGTATCAGCCGGCCAAGTAAAAGAGGAAACGCCAAATTTAAGGCAGCAGTTAAATTCTCTTGGGCGTCAATGTTTTCTACCTACTCCTACAATGCCTGAGATCTGTTCCCCGATTCTGTTTGTCCAAAATCGCAGAGCATCATATCTGCTACGCCAACATATCTGTCCTCGGAAGTCTTCCTCCGCATCAAAACTTTCCTACGCCTGAAATCCGTTCCGCGATTTAGTTTGTCCGACGAATCGCCCAAAGGGTTCCTTGCCATCGCGGTAGCGGTATCAGGATTCGCCCGCAGATCGCGGGATTGAGCGAGCGCGCGAGCACAAGGAAGGAAGGCGGCCGGCGCAGGCCTGACGCAGGACCGGCGGCGATCCCAAACTAACGACCCCGGCGAACAGACGGAGACGCGCAATAAGAGGGACGGGACGGGACGAGACGAGACGAGACGAGGCGAGACGTACCCTGATGCGCGCGGTGTCGTCCCTGCCGTCCCGGAGCAGCGCGGCGACGTCCCCGCGCATCTTGCGCACCTGCGCCTCCCGGCGGTTCCGCAGCAGCTTCATCCGCGCCGCCGCCATGCGCGCCTCCGTCTTGCTGCAGCCCACAACACACAGATTCACGCACGGCCGTCAGATACTCAGATGGTTAGCACGTGACGTGAGGAAGGCGGAGGGAGGGATGGGAGGGGATGGGAGGGGACGGACCATTTGGATGCGCTGAAGGAGCCGCGGAGGCGCGCGGCGGCGAGGAGGGCGCCAGCCATCCGGCGCAGCGCGCGCACCGGGGAGCGGGAGTCCCCGGCCGTGGGCATCATGATCATCTTCTTCCTCCTGAGGTGGAGGCGGCGGGAGGCGGGAGGTGGAGGCGGCGGCGGCGGCTTGGGTGTGGTGCCTTCACAGTTCACAGTGGTGTTGCAGGCGTGTTGCGGGTTTTGGGCCACTTTTGTTTGTTGGGTTTCTCTTTGCGCTCTGTATCCAACGGTCACATTGACTGAAAGATGCTCCTCCACGAGGCGGGAGAGGCGGGCCCACCACGGTGGCGTGGAGCGGCACGGGGAGAGTTTCCCGGCCGTTGATCAATTGCACAATTTGTTCGGCTGTTTAATTTTTTTTTGATGAAATGCTGCGACTATATTGTGATGTCCTCCACATCCATCTACCCTTCGTTGCTAAGTTGTGCGGTGTGACACGTCATTCATTGCCACCGAACACACGAAATCTTCAAAAGCTTTCCGAAACGAAAACAAAATGGCGTGTCCCAAACGAGCAAATACCCCATATGGCCAATCTGTCCCGGCTCGACCCTCCCTTGTCATCTTCGGAGCCACCCCTGGTACTATCACTCTCTCCAGAACAACCTTCTTTCCATCACCCTTGCGGAGCTCCGACGTCGATATCTAGATGTGTTGAGCAGGTGCGCCGACATTTACAAGCTCCACCAGCAACCAAGCACTGGAGAAGACCGATGGGGTCGGCTAGTCTGGTGCGTCGACCATCGACCTTCTCTCAAGAAAGCAACTAAGTATGATACAAGTTTTTGGCCGAGTTCATCGACATCGACTCATGTACTACTACTATAAGGGATCGCCTAGATATGCCCTAGTTGTGTGAAGGCCACAACTTCCCATCCAACGGCGTTTGCCATATTTGGTTATGGCCTATTTCATAATTTATGTACATTTGACAAACCTGTAGCACTATGGATGGACAGAACAAGCATTCGAGTTGCTAGAGTATAAATGAGATTCGTTCCCATCCTAAAAAAATACATTTCAATTGAGATTATATTCAAAATCCTGGATATTTTCAGGAAGCGTCTAGGAAATTCTCAAGCTGAGATCAACGGTTCGGGTCACCTTTTATGGGGAAATTCCACACAGTACCTTCAAACTCATATATAGTTTAAAAAATAAGTTCATTTTTTTGCTGGACTTATAAAAAATTAGTGCAAATGTATGTGAATACTAGAAGCAGCAACAAGAGAATCCCGAAGTCGCGTGCTACCGAAGTATCCTAGGATATTTGGAACACATCGGTACATGTATCTGGCTTCAAGGTTCATTTGCAAACACTTGCAGTTCGAGTTTTAAGTTCTTATTCGTGTATTTATGAAATCTTTGGAATTGATGGTGCCAAATGAAATCTTTGAAATTGACCGTGTACGTGAACTGCTCAAATTCTATGCCACAAACTCAAACTCCTGCTGCAAGCATCCGTGACAGGCTTTGCTGCCATAAATAGATGTTTTAATCAAGTTTTGTGTTCCTTCGAGATGATATCCAAGTGTGGAGAACTCACATTGCTATCCTATGTAAACATCCATCTAACTAGGTGGCACCCATGCAGCCGACCAAACACAACTACCTCCACAACTGCGGCAGGCCAAACATATGAAGGTAACTGACGCAATCACCACAAGTAACTAAAACAGTTTTCAAGGTATCATGAAAGTTTAGTAGATAGAACTGGACTCACAACATATGAAATATTGCATATATGTACTAATAGAAATATCTAATTAAAACATAGGCCTTAAACAGGTAATTCAGTTCAGGCCGGCAGAGTTCAGAAAACTAGCAAGAGTGCAGCAGGAGTTCGCGACAATGCCACATAACAAAAAAAATTAGAAACTAAGGGCAAAAGCTTTGCCCCATTTCATTAATTAAGGAAGAGAGTTAGGGCAGTAATACAAAGCACAACAACGGCCCAAAGGCACGAGAAAAAACAACAAAAAGGCAAGCTAAAACAAACGACTACTCTCGCGCCAACATTTCACCAAGGCGCTTAGCTCCCGTAATGACCCAAAGCTTTGCCTCATCCTTGATCTTGGAAAGGATGTTGGTGGAGGAGGTTTGTTTGTTGCGGAACACCGGGGCATTCCTCTCATTCCAAATCTCCCACGACGTAAGGAGGACGAGGGAGGTCAATCCTTTGCGGTTTATCATACCAGAGCCGGACATATGGCGCCACCACTCAAGTAGTGATAGGTTAGGCCAAAGTGAGAGGTCCACATGGTGTAGCCCCAACCAATCCTTGAGGAGGCCCCATATCCTAGTGGTGAAACGACAATGGACAAGAAGGTGCGAGACGTTCTCGGGGGCACGTTTACAAAGTGGGCAAAGGCCACAATTTTGTAAACCACGCCTAGCCAAGCGGTCGGCCGTCCAAAGTCGGTTTTGAAGCGCAAGCCAAGCAAAGTACTTCGTCTTAGGCGGCGCCCAAGCCTTCCGAACCAACGACTTCATGTCGGAAGAGGGGGACCCAAAAAATTGTGCCTTATAGGCCGATTTCGCCGAATATTCACCGGTAGCGGTAAGGTTCCAAACAATGGTGTCTTCAAGGTTCTCAACGAGGCCAACATGTTGAAGTTTCACCCAAAGATCAATGTATTGGCGGACATGGTGAGTGGTGAGATCTTGGGTCATAGCAATGTTTCCGAACCAAGCGTTGTTGAGCAAAGCTTGGTGCACGGTCCACTTCTTCTTGGAGGATAACTCAAAAATGAGTGGGGCAATGAGTCTTGGTTTTTGCCCCCCAAGCCAAGGGGCCTCCCAAAACGGTGTCTTCCTACCATCCCCAGGCGAAATGGTGGTGGATGCGTAGAAGAGATCCATATCCTCCTTAGTACATGGGTTAGCTGAGCCGGCCCAAATCTTGTTGGGGTCCCTCCAATGTAGCCAAGGCCAACGTAGACGTAGAGCACGGGCAAATTTATCCGTGTGAAGTACTCCAAGGCCGCCAAGAGAGGTGGGGCGGCAAACTACATCCCAACTAACTTTGCATTGCCCTCCGGAGACCTTGTCGCTCCCTGCCCAGAGAAAAGCACGATCAATCTTGTTGAGAGCGGTGATGAGGCCCGACGGGACAATGAGAGGTGTCAAGTAGAAAATGGCTTGGGAGGCAAGAACCGAATTCACGAGGGTGCCCCTACCGGACAAGTTGAAGAAACGCCCATGCCATGTGGTCGCCTTGCCCGCACGTTTATCTTCAAGGTGTTGGAAATCACCCCTCCTAAGGCTCCAAACCGAAAGGGGGAGGCCTAGGTAGCGTAAAGGAAAGGTGGCCCTCACCACCGGGAGGCCACCCAAAACGACATCAAGGTCAATGTTATTGCACCGAATGCAAACCACCGAGCTCTTTTGGAAATTAGTACATAGTCCCGTCACAACCCCAAACTCAAGGAGGATCTTGGAGAGGGTTTGGACATCCTCCTTGAAAGGTGCTATAAATATGGCTGCGTCGTCCGCATAGAGGGAGGTTCGTAAGATGGTGCCCCGCCCACGTATCTTGTGAAGCAAACCAAGATTAGTAGCCACCTCTAGGATTTGTTGGAGATGATCGATGGCGATGACAAAGAGAAGCGGCGAGAGGGGGTCACCTTGGCGCAGCCCACGCCCATGCTTTATGGGTAGGCCGGCCACACCATTAAGGAGGAACCGTGACGATGCGGTGCAAAATAAGGCGGTGAGCCAATTCCGAAATTTGCTAGGGAACCCCCGCCGTTGGAGAAGGTCAAGTATGTAGTCCTAACGGATGGAATCGAAGGCCTTGCGGATGTCGAGCTTGAAGAGTAGGGACGGTGTCTTGCTCTTGTGTAGCCGACGGGAGAGGTTCTTCACATAGAGAAAGTTGTCGTGAATGCTCCGTTTCTTAATGAAAGCACTTTGCGCATGGGAGACGAGGTCGTTCATGTGGGGGCTAAGGCGTAAGGCAAGCATCTTGGTAATAATCTTGACCACGACATGAATGAGGCTAATAGGCCTATAGTCGGAAATGTATTCGGCCCCATCTTTCTTGAGCCAATGGAGATTGTTGGTGTGTAGGCTATCAAAGCAACGAATAACCCGCATGACATCCGACCGGACGATGCCCCAACATCTCTTGAAAAAAGCATCGGTGAAGCCATCCGGTCCGGGGGCTTTGTCACAAACGATATAGAGAAGATTAGCATGGCCCATGCCACATAACAATAACTCTGCAGAAGTTCTTGCTTTATTGATGGGAGATGTGAAGGGGATCGTGTGCAGAAAACAAAAATTTTCCTACCAACGATATCCTTAAACTAGACAAGATCTACACTATGCAGATATAGAAGTACGACGGAGATCGGAATACATACCCTTGTAGACCGAATAGCGGGGATTACGCTCCCGCACAAGCGTTGACGACGAAGACGACGTAGCCGACCTCTAGGTCGCGGAGAACTCGGCGCGACGAAGACGACGAAGATGACCCCGAGGTCGGGTGGAGGAAGTAGGCCTCCGAGTACCGCTAGCGCAGCACCTCGCAGGGAGTCGCACACATACGGTGGAGACGACGGCCTCCGAAGCTCCAGTCCAGGACGAGCAGCGGAAGACTTGGACCGGAACACCAGCAGCGCGGCAGCGGGCTATGGTGGAAGAGATCCCCCTCCTCTACTCGGCGCGGCTCCGTCAAGGGAACCACGAGATCGAGAGAGAAATTGGGAATTAATTGGTGAATTAAAAGGCCAGGGGTGCCCTTTCTTATATAGACTCCCAGGGGGAGTCAACCTTGCCAGCCAGTCAATGTGGGACTATCCCACATGCCTGGTTCGGCCAAGGCTGGTGTGCCGGCCCTAGGTGGGCCCCATTTGGCCCACCTAGGCCGGCCAAGCCTCCCCCACAAAATTCCCTTGAGGGTTTTCCCCGGCCTTCTTTCGACCAGAAGGCCCATTTAGGGAAATCAGCCTAAATAAATTCGAAAATAAATATATAAAATCATATTTGCATATTAATTACACTAATTAATATCAAACATAATATATATAATTTTTCCTAGCTCCGAAAACTCTTTCGGCGCTGCCCGATCTCCATCGGACCCCTCCCGGGACGCTCCCGGTGATCTCTTTCCTTTCCGGTTGTCTTGTCGAAACCCCTTAAGTGTGTTACCCTAGCGGTTCGATATAATATCAGGTATGATCAAGACTCCTCAATGATCAACGACTAACTCGTAGGCCTGGACCCCATGAATTAACCCCTGAGATATAACGAATGACTTTCATTTATCAAACCTGGACGTATAGTCTTAAACCCTTTGTCATGGCGATATTTAGCGTGTCCGAGCATCATTCTCAGATATCTCCATACCTAGCATGATCTCGTTAACGACATCGCTATCTTCTACTCGTCTATGATATTATGTCAGCTGATGACCTAGTCACATGTTTGCAAACTCATTTGACATAATCTCACCGAGTGGGCCCTAGAGTATCTATCCGGCTATGCGGACTGACAAATCCCGCTGTTGACCCCTCGTCTCAACTACCCCCTTCCGATACCCAAAAGTATCACCGTTATTGTCATACTAAATAAGATACGACGTTTGGTGCGATCAAAGTATCTTCCAGGAATAACAGTAAGAGTTGGTCTCACGGTCTTAAGGCGTAATGACTATGTCCTACAAATACTGGGTATGTCCATCACATCGTTACACCTAACGATATGACTCTCATTGCCGACCGGCTCCATGCCCTATGATCGGAAAACCTCGATCATTAATCGCGCAACGAAACTAGTCTTAGTAGAGGCTACTAGGGACCTGGTTGTTTATCTACCACACATGTATTAATGTTTTCGCTTAATACAGTTATAGCATGGTATAAAACATATAATGAACGATTGGGATATTGCCAATAAACTATGTTTATTAAGTGCCTCTAGGGCATATTCCCTTCAGTCTCCCACTTGCACTAGAGTAACACTTAATCTAGTTTACAACCTGGTAAAAGCTCAACACCCATAGCATCTTGGTGTCTGCTCGCCTCGTGGAAGAGGAATACAGTCAATAGATCTCATACATTGAGACCTATATGTGCTTTGCAACACTTCTATGTCACCTAGTTTGACATAATCCCGTATCTTACGATGACGGTGAAATATATCCCAGTGGATGGAGTGAGACTCGAGCATTCGCGTAGCATACGCCTTAAAAGTCTAAGAGATCTATTAAGGAGACCACCTACGCTCGGAAAACTGCTCAGTCCAATCACACTTGCTACTTCTAAAGTCGCGGTATATTTCTATACCTATGTAGATTGTGCGACAGTGCATTCATATGCAACTTCGCAAACTAACCATGTCTATCTTCAAAATAAAGGACATCTCCTATATGAGATTTCTAGTCGTATGGGTCAGTGTAATAACTTGCATCATCGTAACCGCTTTACGGCAAGTTGCCATTCCACTCTTACCCGTTACTAGAAAACCTATCTTCAGTTCTCACAGACACTGAAGAATAAACTTAACGTTTGTTCATTGATCCACACAAGGATCACTATAGAACCTGTTCTTTAACCAAGAACTCGGGTCACACTAAGTCGAGCTTTCAGTCTGATAGACTCTATGTGTGATACATAGAGAATGTCGAACATCATTTTCTATCACTGAAAAAGCCAAGATTAACTCAATCTTTTACCTAGTCATACAAGCAAGAACCTCTTTCTTCGCTTTTCCTTTTCTGAAACACTTCAGAATCCTGACTTAGGAAATACTCCGACTTAATGTTATTAAGCCCCCTCTGATCTATACAATTATAAATCAGATGCCTAATACTCCTAACTTCATTTCACAGAAAATTTAATCACTTAAATAATCCTTTACACTGTACTAGAGGATCTGTGTCATTCAATATGTTGTTACATACCAAATCACGAATGACACCTAGCTCCCACTCAAATATGCCTTCCGCATATAAGATCAAGGAGAGCTACTTTGCTCCCACTCACTTCTTTGCAAATGTAGGTTTCTTCAACTATTTTGGACAACTCCAAAATCTTTTGATCACATTATCAAAGTGAAGAATCCAGCTCCGATATGCTTGCTTCAGCCCACGAATGGACCACCGAAGTTTGCATACATGTTTAGCATCCTCAGGATTACAAACCATTCTTAATGACACTATTAAGAACCATGATTTTCTCATCCATCTATCAATTTCTCATTCGAAATTATAGTAATTGCTAAACGATCCAGAATAGATTTAGGATTCGCCACTTGAGACAAACTCTCATGTGGTCTGTCGGAACTGTTTCACGACAAATCGAATCTGCTCAATGTCTACTCTCTCATAAAATTCCATATACTATTAACATCCTAGATGCCATCAAGAAGATCTCCCAAGTCAATACCTGGTAATCGTATATGGGTTTTATTTCGGATCACAAATGACTCATAGCCATTTCTCGGACTTAGGTCCACCATCTCTTCTTCGTAGTTCGTAGGTCTGTCATATTCCATTAATATGACCTTCATAACAAGATTGTCATAACACACAGTGTGGAACACAACCTCGTATGCCTACGCTCTTAGTATGAGCTCAGAACATCATGTTACTGAATCATCAGCTTTTTCAAGCTGTGGAGCCTCACACCGAAAACACTTTCGATTGCGCCACTCTGATGTTTCGAGAAGAAGTTCACCAACTTCGTCTTGCTCTACTTTCTTTCTCACTTATACCCTCGGACAAGAAACTATTTATTTCGCAAGGTACATCCCGGCAAAGATTTTGCCTATGTCGTGAGACATGTACCCAACTAACTCTTTAGGTAGGGTATACTACAAAGATTAATCCATTTTAGGTTCGATTACATCGAAACACTAAATTGCTGAAACGACAATCCAGGCTAAAAAGCCATGCCATCACTCGTATGGTATTGTCTCTATGGATTCAAATGGTTTCCCTATTTGCTAACGTGAGTGTTTACGTTTCTACCATATGACTCTAATGATCACAATAATTCGGTAAGAGATTCATTTACCACACACTATCCGATAGGGTGCGATTACGACGCCCTAACACACCATAACACTATGGTGTTCCATGCGACGTAATTTGTGGAACTCTTCTCACAAGTCTTCCAATGATGTGCCAACATTATAACTCAAATCTTCATTCCTCGATTTGCATCGCGGGAACTTGATTTTCTTGTTAAGTTTATTTCCTACTTCATTCTGAACTTTGTTTGATCGAATCAAAAATTCAGACTAACATTCCCCGAAGTGGATATCCATATATCTACTCGGAATATTCATGAAGTCTATGAAATAAAGACTTCCACTACACGTTAAAGTACTTCATTGATTCACATACACCCATATGCATGATTCTCAACAAGCTATACTCAAAACGTTCAGTGAAGTTCACGAAATAAAGGTCTCCACTACCCGTCAATTACTTCATTGAACCACATACATCTCCATGTATGACTATCAATAAGTTATATGCCCGTTTTCCGAAAACGGTGTCACCGTTATTTTGCAAGTGTCAAAAGATCAAATCTTAGAACTTGTAGGTCCATCCTGTGTGGAGCTAATGCATATAACATTGACATGACTAAACGGTAGTGCCACACATATGTGGTGTCTTTATTAAGTTTGTATCCTTTGGCATTAATATTATGAATGTGGGAGCTTCTATCATCTAAATTCAAATCGGTATATGATCATTACTTCATAAATATAGGACACCAATTTGTCACTATCATGTATGAACAAGTGTCTCGCTAGAGGAGACACACTCGTAACGATCATACCAACACCCGATCATAAAGAATTTATTCAAATGGTAGATCTAGAGGGAGAGTGTCTATGGCCGTCACAACAACTTGACTGCCGTTATCAACACGCAATGTCGCCTCATCCTTTCAAGCTACTCAAGCAGTAAACCTGGTTTTTCACAAAACATGACTAGTTCAAGACTTAGTCACTACTGCGAGTACTTGCTTAGCTAAAACATTCATAACATGTATATCATATACACACCATCATCATTGATGACTTCCGGCGATCTGTTTCATCTTCTTGATACTTCCACCGTAATCAAGAACCATGAAGGTGAACGATTCCCCTTGCATGACATAGTCTATGACAGAGGATTTGCACTTGGCAACGATGTCTGCATCCAGTGATTGAGCTGAGCGAGGCGTCTCAATGTTCATTAATCATGAACATACGTCATTAAGTATGACCGCCACATGCTCCCTCAATGTGTGCATTCTCTTCCATCTTGGTTGAGAAGACAATCAGTCAACGTACTGATAAACTTCATCAACCCAACTATAGAGGTACCCCGAGTTTAGCGACCAAATGTTTGCGATCCAAAAAACTCGTACCCGCCATTGGTTCTTTATGGAAGAGATCATAGCATATACTGGACTATGATGATATCATCCGCACAAAATCCGATAATCAAAATTATCTTTTGTTAGCGGAATCTCCGGGTTTATCTCCTAGCGGGTATTGTAACACAAAGAGCTAACGGTTTAAACAAGGAGTGTCCTCAAGCTAAAGTATAAAACTATGAAGTTTGGACCCAACCTTTTAAGTTTCTCAATCGCAGGAATGCGCCTAATTTGAAAAGATGCTATCACAATGGTTAATATCTACAAAGGTTTGCAAAACTGACTCTATTCATTATATTCTGAGTTCTAGTATTTTAAAAAATAACTATCCGAACTCCCACTCAAACGAACATCCCTCCTGGTCGTTTAAGCGATTACACGACCCCCATCCATTGCACCACCCCTCATCATCAGAGCCGGCGGCACAACTTCAAGAGTAGACAAAATCGTCCGCCACACCAATTTTGTGACTCGTGCTTGACCTTTCGGTCTTCCTGTTCCGAGGCCATATTTCTGAATATGCTAGGCTCAGCCATCAAAAACCTCCACGCTGACGTTTGTGCAACATGGCTTACACCCACTGTATGCGAACGACGAGATGTCTGACACCCGATCATCACAGCCTGCCTCATAACGTAGAACTTTCTTGGTGGTGCGCGTTGGAGGGAGAACACTAGTGGTCTTTTGAAGGGATCATCTTATATAGCTACCGCCGTGTAACTAATGTATACTATACACACAATCACACAATATAAGATGCACACAAAACATCAAATGTAATGCAATGTGATATAGTCCATTGCGCCATGGTCTTCTTGGCGCCCGCAGTTTATAAACAATTTAATAAACCTACCTTGACCATATCACATAGCCACTGCAAAATAAAGTTAGACGCTTCTACTTTATCTTTTGCATATTTTACGTGGCTCGGGGCTTTCGTAAATAGAACCGCTTCATACCTACGAACCTTATGACCACAACAACGATCCAATAATTGCATGTTTAAGCATCCCTTTTGGGCCCTCCATTGAAAATGCAAAGCCAACTAAAGAGAGAGAAACATGCACCCGCCAGCCACAGATACGGTACAAGCCGTATGTCAGTAGTGGAACCAGTCTCGCGTAAGCGTACGCGTAAAGTCGGTCCGGGCCGCTTCATCAACTTGATGCCGCTGGAATCACAAGTGCACGCTAGAGGGTAGCAAATAACAGGAACGGTGCCCCCGTGCAGAACACGGGTTCTAACAGCGTACAGCTATATCTACGATAGATCGGCTCTGATACCACTGAAGGGGATCGTGTGCAGAAAACAAAAAATTTCCTACCAACGATATCCTTAAACTAGCCAAGATCTACACTATGCAGATATAGAAGTACGACGGAGATCGGAATACATACCCTTGTAGACCAAATAGCGGGGATTACGCTCCCGCACAAGCGTTGACGACGAAGACGACGTAGCCGACCTCTAGGTCGCGGAGAACTCGGCGCGACGAAGACGACGAAGATGACCCCGAGGACGGGTGGAGGAAGTAGGCCTCCGAGTGCCGCTAGCGCAGCACCTCGCAGGGAGTCGCACACATACGGTGGAGACGACGGCCTCCGAAGCTCCAGTCCAGGACGAGCAGCGGAAGACTTGGACCGGAACACCAGCAGCGCGGCAGCGGGCTATGGTGGAAGAGATCCCCCTCCTCTACTCGGCGCGGCTCCGTCAAGGGAACCACGAGATCGAGAGAGAAATTGGGAATTAATTGGTGAATTAAAAGGCCAGGGGTGCCCTTTCTTATATAGACTCCCACGGGGAGCCAACCTTGCCAGCCAGTCAATGTGGGACTATCCCACATGCCTGGTTCGGCCAAGGCTGGTGTGCCGGCCCTAGGTGGGCCCCATTTGGCCCACCTAGGGCCGGCCAAGCCTCCCCCACAAAATTCCCTTGAGGGTTTTCCCCCCCATGGGCCTTCTTTCGACCAGAAGGCCCATTTAAGGAAATCAGCCTAAATAAATTCGAAAATAAATATATAAAATCATATTTGCATATTAATTACACTAATTAATATCAAACATAATATATATAATTTTTCCTAGCTCCGAAAACTCTTTCGGCGCTGCCCGATCTCCATCGGACCCCTCCCGGGACGCTCCCGGTGATCTCTTTCCTTTCCGGTTGTCTTGTCGAAACCCCTTAAGTGTGTTACCCTAGCGGTTCGATATAATATAAGGTATGATCAAGACTCCTCAATGATCAACGACTAACTCGTAGGCCTGGACCCCATGAATTAACCCCTGAGATATAACGAATGACTTTCATCTATCAAACCTGGACGTATAGTCTTAAACCCTTTGTCATGGCGATACTTAGCGTGTCCGAGCATCATTCTCATATATCTCCATACCTAGCATGATCTCGTTACCGACATCGCTATCTTCTACTCGTCTATGATATTATGTCAGCTGGTGACCTAGTCACATGTTTGCAAACTCATTTGACATAATCTCACCGAGTGGGCCCTAGAGTATCTATCCGGCTATGTGGACTGACAAATCCCGTTGTTGACCCCTCGTCTCAACTACCCCCTTCCGATACCCAAAAGTATCACCGTTATTGTCATACTAAATAAGATACGACGTTTGGTGCGATCAAAGTATCTTCCAGGAATAACAGTAAGAGTTGGTCTCACGATCTTAAGGCGTAATGACTATGTCCTACAAATACTGGGTATGTCCATCACATCGTTACACCTAACGATATGACTCTCATTGCCGACCGGCTCCATGCCCTATGATCGGAAAACCTCGATCATCAATCGCGCAACAAAACTAGTCTTAGTAGAGGCTACTAGGGACCTGGTTGTTTATCTACCACACATGTATTAATGTTTTCGCTTAATACAGTTATAGCATGCTATAAAACATATAATGAACGATTGGGATATTGCCAATAAACTATGTTTATTAAGTGTCTCTAGGGCATATTCCCTTCAAGATGGGCAGGGCGGCACACGACCTTTTTTTTACATTGGTTGACAAAACACGGGAAACTTATGTCAAAGATCCACAGACATCTCGATTCTCAGTGGGTGGGAAAGAGAGGCGTGTGATCGGAAGATGAGTGAGAAGAGGAAGGCTGGAGCATTCGTACTAGCCAACCTCGTGCTGGGAATAGAGTCGCCTCCTTCCTCGAGAAGGAACACATTGAGAGTTTGAGAAAAGGTTGTGAAAGAAACGATTTTTAACATAAGAGGCATGGAATTTAAGTTTTTACCATCATATCATATTTTATTAATTACTGTGTATAGAGTAATAAATAAAACTACATATGACACTACATTTTATATTGCTTTGTACTACAAGGGTATTAACATAGACTACTAACATGTACTATTTCTGTTTTAATGATTAAGTCTTACTCCCTTAGATACATGCAAGTTTGGACAAACTTGTGACATCCTTTTATGGACAGACGTAGTATATTATTTTAGAAAAGTCAATTCATGTAAAATTTTACTAAGTTTTTATAGAACATATTAACATGCAAGATATAAAACCAATGTCACTATAAACATCATGAACTATATATGTATGTATGATATATACGTGTGTAATATCATATTTGTTAATAGATTATTCTAAAAGTTTGGTCAAACTTTTCTTGGCCACAATTTTCCAAAAAATATAAACCTTCTTCACCGGAATGGAGGGAGCATACGTTACTGATTGAAGTTACTCCTCATTGACTAGTCTAAGAGCTTATTTTGGATATTGTCAAAAAAAAGTGTCTCTAGCAGACTTCTCAACAAAAACACATATTTATGAGACACTCTACAAAAGAATTACATTGTCAAGGTGGGATGGATCACAATAGATACACGAAAATCATGTACTACCTTCGATTCATAAACGTGTTTTTTTTTACTTAAGAGACATGGATTTAAAGGTTTTTCCCTTGAAATAAGAGCATCTTTAGGAGACTGTAAAAAAAGCGTCTGTAGAAGATTTGTCAACAAAAAACACAAATATATATGAAACACTCCAAATATCTTTTTAGAATAGTCAAGGCGGGATGGATCAGAATGGATAAGAAAAAATCATGCACTACATCCTATACTTAATAAGTGGCAGTTTTGAACTGACCCTAGTTAAAAATGCGACACTTCTTTTGAATCGAACAAGGAAATTGCATCAACTTTGTACTCTCCCATACTACAACTCCAGTTTGACTTCTAATAATCAAATATTTTCACAAGTCAACATCAACATAATAAATCATTGTCATCGTTCCAACCGATGTTACGACCATAGTTGTCGTTACCCGTGAAACTAACCAAAGCTCCACCTCCCACCATTCTTGTCCTGACATTCTTTGTTTCTATGATACACTCGGAAAGACGTATATTATATATTTTATTTATACGCTCTCGGTCTCAAATTGATTGTCTTAAATTTGACGTTTCATGTCTAGATACATCCACTTCTACATATCCAGATATATTCACTTTTAATCAAACTTAAAACAGTTATTTTGAAACGGAGAGAGTAAAAGAAGTACGGGAGACGGGAGACGACAGATAAAACGTCATGCATAGAGAACCTCACACAAGCGGGTAACTAAGGACAACCACAGTATGTGCTATATTGCGATGCCAAATCTACTTTTTGGTTTTTGGAGCCGATGTCCTCCACTGTGAGCCATGTTGCCAAATCAAAAAATTGGGAGCCAGAGCAACTAGATGCTCCCAATGCCAAATTCTGATCTAGAATAGAATAATAGCATGGGGAGGTATAGAGGGATTGCATGGAAGGTAAAAAAGAGTGGAGGGACATTCTACAAGGAGTGATATTATTACTTTAGTACAAGATGGTCCCACTTTACATGCATTTGGTTGCTCCCTACGATTGGAGGAGTACACCACATTTAGCATCAATGTCAAAATCTGACAACTTTATCAATTTGGCTTGGATGCCCTAATGGGAGCAAAAGTTGAGCTGCCTGGACATGACATAGTGGACTGCAAGCACTGACACCCCCCACCTGCTCTTCATCAGTGTCGTGGATCAACAGTTGAACACGATCCCTGGCACTAGATAATAACACTGAACAAGCAGCGTCAATCGCATCCAGCTAGCAACACTACGATGATGCGGTTCTCTGGCACCTCTCCAGTTAGCAACACTGTCGCTCAGCAGCTACGCATCTCCTTCCGGCGCCCAACGGGCCTGCCATGCCATGGCGTGAGCACTGCCCCGGCGCCGGCGCCGGCGGTTCTCCCGGCAGGGCTGCGGGCGGAGTCGCTGCCGCGGCACGTGGCGGTGGTGATGGACGGGAACTCGAGGTGGGCGCGGGCGCGCGGGCTGCCGACGCAGGCCGGCCATGAGGCCTTGAAGAAGGTGGTGTGGCTCTCGCGCGGCTGGGGCATCCGCGTGCTCACCGTCTTCGTCTTCTCCCAAGAGAACTGGGGCCGCCCAAAGGTATGCAAATATGCAATGCGTACACCTTCGATCTCACCTCACCTCACTGCTCCTTGTTCTGGCGCGCATTCGTGTTTTGCTGCCGGAATGTGCAGGCGGAGGTTGACTACATGATGGAGGTGTTCGAGCGGTGCATCCACCAGAATGCCGCCGAGTTTGTAAGGTACGTCGGAGTGTACGTACAGTATAGATCGCCTAGCTACTGCAAATTCATGCATGGTGACACTTTTGAAACTCGGTTGTGTTACTACTACCATTATGGTGAGAAAGTTAGAGCTATTCACGTGGTTCACATGGAGTCCACGGCGATATTAAGCATGTGAACACAAACCATATAATATATGGATGTGTGCAGTACGTGATAACTAATTATAAACTTTGAATACCAACTGTTCACTCTAAATCCGACAGTTTTAAATAATTCAGATATTGTGTGGATCAATGTGGTGACTCTCGTGATGTGCTTTACAGGGAAGGAATACGCCTACGCGTAATCGGTGAATGCTCAAGGCTGCCGGTTTCACTACAGAATACCATTAAAGAAGCCGAGGAGGTAACCAGTAACAACTCGCAGTTCGAGCTGATACTAGCAATTAGCTACAGCGGGCGATGGGACATCGTGCAAGCGTGTGCAAACCTGGCCCAGAAGGTGCACGATAAGCTGATCTCGCCTGATGAAATCGACGAGTCGTTGTTTAACAGCGAGCTCCAGGGGAGTTGCCCCAATGAGTTCCCTTACCCGGACCTTCTCATAAGGACCAGTGGTGAGCTGAGGTTGAGCAACTTCTTACTGTGGCAGTCGGCCTACTCCGAGCTCTTCTTCAGCAAGACCCTCTGGCCTGATTTCGGAGAAGCCGACTATCTCGAAGCACTCATCTCCTTTCAGAAGAGAAACAGGCGATTCGGTCGAAGAACATAAGGCCACAAATTAAGATGGGTTCTTCTACATGCACCATACCAAAGAAGGGGAGTACTCTATCATAATAATGTCATCATTTCAAAAGGTACCCTTGATGGCAGGCATTTTCACAACTTCTACTCTCTCATTTATTTGGACTGTGTAATTGTATGAATTTCTCCACACTGTTATCATTTTATAACTGATACTTCACTCATTCGTATGGTGGTGACTTATGTTGGTTTAATGGTCCGTGAGGTAAGGATGCGAAAACGGGACCTATTTGTGTCGCTTATTTTTTATTTTATGCATGACTAGTATAATTTTTTTGTCATGCATAAAATGAAGAATAAGTGGGACATATGGGTCCCTTATTTGAATCATTCGTGAGGCAATATTACTAAGTACACAAGAATTATCCAATGTGTGAGACAATACTAAAAATATATAAGAAATGAGCCAATGTGCAACAGATGGAATATCATAGTAATATATGCGGTTAGAGCATTGTTACAATGATTCGTGGGTCTGACAAATTATTACATCCAGAATGCTTGAGCATCAAAACACTCATTGTGCCAGGAATCTTGTAACACCGAGCCTCTTGCGGCGAGCCATCACCATGGGCTTGTCGTCCTGGCCACGCCCGACATGAAAAACTGTAAGCCGCATCAACAACTTGTCACCATGGCCAAAGCAATAGTCATTGCCCCCCTCTGGTCGTAGACACTCCATCAGGCAAAACTAGTAGTCGCCGCCTTCGTAGGGCACCATGGACACAAGCTTTTCCTCGTAGTCCCTCCAGCCAGGCACGGCGTCGTCCTCATCGAGGTGGAACAACTTCTCCTTGTCAACCTTCCACTCTGACGGTGTGGGCGCGATGTTGTCGATGCCAAAGTGTTTGTCCGTCAAGCAATTCAAGGAGTCCTTGCTTCCCTAGTTGGGCCTCTTTTGTTCACACGGATTGAAAACCATGGGAATAGAAAAAACTAAGAATAGAATGTCATATATGTGTAATCCTACAGTAATTGAAAACATAGAAACCGGCCATACTAGTTGTTTGGTTGCAGTAAAGGAACAATATAGGAATTCTCTATGGAGTTGGGAAAGTATTTTCATGAGGTCATAAACTTAGTTGAGTTTTTTCATGAGGTCGAACCTCTTGCGAGAATTCCTATGCAACTGTAGTGTAGGAAAGTATTTCATAAATATTTGAAGGATTCATTTCTTTAAACCAAATAGACTCCATAAAAAACATCCAATTGATTGAAATTCTATAAAATTCCTTCGAACCAAAGAGGCCCTTGAATTCCAAGCCGCCTGTAATTGCCACTCCCCACTCGCCGTGCAAAATGATATGATAAAGTAATGACCGTGTCCCCGTCCACGTCCGTGACCTGAGCGGACAACATCCGGCAATCTCAAGGACGGAGACAAGGGGGGACGAGCAGGGGCATAGCTCCCCTAAGCTCATGTTTTTCAATGCAATATTAGCCAATATAGCTAGCAGTACACATTGCATTGCTAATTCTATATCAAAATTTACGTGGCAAGAAAATATAGTTGTTTCGGCCAATGCACTAGTTTGTTTGTTCTAATAGAAACAAAATTAGTTTGGGTGATCCACAAACCTAATTAAGAAACTATATCCAAAATGCTTGAGCATCAAAATGCCTATTATATCTCCATACTTGGTAATAGCGAACCGGCTGGCGAGACGTGACCATGGGCTCGCCGTCTTGGCCATGCTTGACACGAGCGCGGATTTACCCCTTACGGATAGGGCCACCAGTACTATCTGAGCCCCTCGTTTTTTCTTTGAGATTCGTGCGGGTCAACTGCTCAGAGGGGCATATGTTTTTGCATTTTGCCCCCCTAAAAATAGTAGATTCAACCCGCAGTACACGGCTGCCTTTATATTCGTCAAAAAACAGGGAGAAACCCTAACCTCCCGACCCGATCCTCCCCAAATCACCTGCCCGCGCCGACGGCGCCCCCGAGGCCACGCCCTCCCGCCGGCGGCGCCAAAACGCGTCGTCCCTCCCGCGCCGGAGCCTGCGTCGGAGCCCGCGCTATCCCGTGCTATCGCCCGTGACCTTCGTCTCCCTGGCGGCGTACAAGGAGAAGGCGGCGGCGGCGCACAACGAGGTGGTGCTGTCCACGCTCAACATCTTCACCCCGATCCTGCATTTTTTGGATTTTTTGATCTATTTTTCTTGTTGTATTCAAAGTTCTTTTGGTTTATTCCCCAGATCCCAATCCGTATCATTTTTTTAATCTTTCACAACATAGGTGTGGATCTGAGCTCCTTGCGCGTGAAAGAGCATTTTCTCTCATGTATGGTTTTGGTAATTATATGAAAATCTCTATGGACTAATTTTTACATTGAGATATCTTTATAGATCATGTCCATGTGACTAGTGGAGCTCTTGTGTTGAGTGAAGCTTATTACAAGTATGTCTTGAAGTATTAGTGAAGAAATGTTGGAAGATACAAGGTTGATCAAGATGTTGATAAACACACAAAGCTACAAGATGTACCAAGAGCGATCATGTATCTCTTGAGATGGTAAACACTTGTCCGTATAGCTTTGTGAACTAACCCATGATATATGTGTGTGTTGTATCATTATATGAGGTTAGGTATCTTCCCATGGTCTTGCATCAAATGAAGATTTCATATAGCTCATGGAGGATGACGTCGTGTGGTGATCGTCATCAAAGTGAGATGTGCAAGACCAAGAGAAGCTTCTTGAAGAGATCCTATGCTTGGTGCTTGCAATGATACATGAAGATGTAGCTAAGCGGGACTCTCTCATTGTGAGCATGGGAGAGTATTTGGAGAAGTCTTCATCAAGCATGTGCTTGGACGCGCAATCAAGAAAGATGAACCACTTGAAGAGATCAAGATAGTCATCGTCCAACTACAGTGGAATGTTCAAGGCAAAGGTACGATCTTGATAGGGCTATAGGATAGATAGGCGTACTATCAAGAGGGGCTCTCAAGTTAGTAACTTGATCGCATCGTTGTGCAGAGCTCAAACATTTGCATTCTTGGCATATCATATTTCTTAATTCTTATTTGGCTTTTATGGTGGTGAGAAATTAGAGTTTGGTTCATCTCCATGTCAAGTTTTAGTTCATCGAAAATGGTTTTACTTTAGAAAACTTGCTGTATTTTCAGTGATTCTACCGTGAGGAAAAGTCCCACACCTTAGCATGTATGACGATTTTACTCTATTTATGGGATGCAATATTTCCAAGCCAAATAAGGTAAAACTGGGAATGTAATTCTGCTTTGGCCTATGTTTACATATTCACTCAAATAAGTTTGGTGGATTTTTTTTCATTTCCAGACATGGACAATGGTTGAATGATTAGTTTACCAAATTTCGTTATTAGTTTGTGTTTTACCTAATATGCAAAAAGTAAAGTTTAAGATTTACATGAATAGAATGATATAATATAGTTTCCCAACTACGACGCATGCAGACTACATTAACATTATATGACAGTAAAATGTAGCAATAGTTACTTACAGTCAATATGGGGCTTCATTTCAATGTTAATTAGTTCTGGCTGTACTCCATGGTAAGCAAGGACGTTTAATATTTGGTCAATATTTCCAACTTCCTTGGAATATTCAATTTGGACTGCCTTGAGATGCTTTGACACCAAGAATTGTTCCTTTGGCTTGTAGACTTTACTCGTTGTAATTTTCTGTTGAACAAGACACAATTTACTAATATGAATAAACAGTACATGGAAATTTCAAATATTAAGACATCATACAAAGAAAAAAAGTATATCTTAGAGCAAATGCTAAGTTGAAGTGTAAGCATCTCTAGAACCGGTGAGTGCTTGAGAAAGTAAACTAGTCCCCAAAAGTTAGCACTCATAAACCAGTTACCAAGGAACAATGTTTTGAGCTTGCTAAACACAGGGCGCCACTTAATCTCCCTCTGAAGATCTGGATAGAGTTAAGAATTAAAGGACAATTGAAGCTCTAACTGCAATTACATGATTTAGTAATCCTGAGCTGAATACAAGCTTTCTAGAGAGTTCCTAATTTCTTACTAACCAATCATGAGCAGACATAGGTATTCATGTCCTCGAAAAAGATTTTACATCGTTTGATGTATTCATAAACATATCTAATTAAGCCACACAATTTAAGTCTTCCATAATTTGACGTGGGTCCTAATCATACTTGACGGATAAGCTGGTGCAAATGTAAATAGCAGCAAACAAAAAAAAGGAGTCGTCAAAACAGCAAGCATATCCACTGGGAAAAAAAGAGCAAGCATACCATAGAGCTAGGACTCATCAGCTCCAAATCCGTAGCGCTTGACAAAGCTTTGAGAAGCCCATGATCATCTATACCATCGAAGTGCACACATGAAGTAGCACCACATACATTGCAAAAATTATGGTCGTAGGAATTATCCAAGCAATGATGTCCAATCCTAATGAATGCCTCTACCAATGATGGCATGGTCTTAAGGAATGGGGTCCACCACCAAGAATCAGCTAGTTCCAAGGTAACAAGACCTGGTGCAGAAATAGAACACCGGGTATCCTTGGGCAGAAATAGTGCATCTCTGATTCTTAGAATTCGTAAGGATTTTGGGAAGTCGGTCCTGATGGTGACTACAGATTGGTCAATCTCCAGCTCCTGGAGTGATTGACAGCTCGAAACATCTAGAGAGAAGTCACCGGACCCAACACGAAATAGAAATAACCTTGTCAAGTGCTGAGAGACGAGAGCACCACCTGGTAGCGGCAAATGCAGCTTCACAACTCCACACGTGGAACCGAAGAACACTCACTTTGCACGATACCACCACAAAACGGAGCCATCGCTCGGCATGTAGGTGGAACTCATACGTGCAATCATCTTCAGCATAGATCTCACATTCATGCAGAGGTGTCGGGTCACGGTAGCGAAGCAGGCTGTTGACAAAATCAGCGCTGTACCAGGTCTCGTCAACCGAAAGGGACGGCACGGATTTCCAGAGGTTGCGCCAGCGAGGCGCGAGCACGCATGTCCGCACTGCTTCGACGGAGGGCAGGAACGAGAGCACCAGCTGGATGACTTCGTCAGGGGGCGCGCTCAGGCGATCCTCGTCACCAGGCACGGCTGCATTGTTGTTTTCACCCAGACCCATGGTGCGGAGCCTTCTTAGGCAATTCGTCGAACAGTTGTCCTGCGCCGAAGCAGCGGAGGTGGTGGACAACAAATGAGCAAAGATCAAACTGCCAGTGCCAGGCGGGGAAAAGAAACCCAAGATTCGCACCGCGCCACGTTACGTGCCTCTCTTCGCCGGCTCCGGCGGCCGCGTAGAAGGGCTGAGTGCACCGTCTGCTCGGCGGCGGACAGTGGGTGGGTGGTGTTCGCTTGCCGTCCTCCGAGGAGAGCACAAAGTGATCCCTCGCCTAATCCATCTCGATTCTCAGTGGGTGGGGAAGAGAGGCGTGTGATCGGAAGATGAGTGAGCAGAGGAAGGCTGGACCATTCGTACGACCCAACCTCGTGCTGGGAACAGAGTCGCCTCCTTCCGTTGAGAGTTTGAGAAAAGGTTGTGAAAGAAACGAGGCATGGATTTTAAAAAAAATGGATAGGAGCATCTCTAGGATACTGTCAAAAAATCATGCATTACCTCCGATTCTTAATAAATGGCAGTTTTTAACTAACCCGAGCTATTAAAAAAATACGACACATACTTTGGATGGAAAAGGGAGAATTGATCAAACTTTAATAGCTTGAAGAATACTACTCTCTCAGTTTTATATTGGATGACTTTCATTAACGTAAACTTGTAACTATGTGCTGGCACTCAATCAAGTAATAGCGATGGAACGTCACTCAACTCCTCGGCTCCCTTCGACGACAACTTCTTCTTAGGTGCATGTCTCAGCCTATTACAGGACTTGACCAAACATCTCACCACACGAGCTGACGTGAGCCGCACATCCCAAAAGGCGTATTCGAGTAACAGTCCCGTCTCCCTAATCGATCAGAAGTGGAGAGAAAGGGGTCACGGATTCAATACGCTTGCTAGACCCATTCTTAAAGCAATGTATAAGGCCCAACCATTGTGATGAGTGGGGGGGGCCTTAGAGCTTCAGACCTACATACAGTGACCCTTATGGGCAGCATCCTGGTCTGGCTATGTATGATACATTTTCCGGGTCCAAAGTTTCCATTTTCAGGCCTGATAGTTTTCTACTGAAATGAATACATCTACTTTTATATTAGTTTAACTCATCTAATTGAAACGGATCGAGCTAAATAATCAAATAATTTCACAAGTCAACATGAACATGATAGTAAGCCATTATTGTTGTACCAATCACGGCTACCACCGTTGTTGCCATTGCTCGATGAAAATAACCGAAACTCCACCTCCCACCATTCCCGTCTGGACATTTATTAAGTAGACCCGTAAAGATTTATAATTATATTTTGTAAAGAAATACCAAGACGTTAACATCATAGAGACTACACCATGTAGCCACCCTGGTTCAAGTCTTTATGGGCGAGAATTTCGGTTCTTATTATTAAAAAAAATAGTTGTGTGGGCTTCCCCCACCACTTCCTTTAAAAAAAAATACAAACATGTACATAATTGGAGAAGTTACACATTCAGGAGTATACCCATCTAAAATGTAATGTATTTTTCAATAATGAAGGATGTATATGGGATGGATCGAGTTTGTATAAGATAAAACATAATTACTTCATAAATTTAAAATACTGAAGGTGATGCCCTCGCATTACAAGGGCACGTGTGCTAGTTGCAATAAGATGACCTTAACAATATTGTCACCCATCACAAACGGAACTGATTTAACAATCCAGAGAGATCAACAGAGGCCGAACCTAGCACAATCCTGAGCATGGTCGATCAGAGAAACCTGATTATTGCATTGAACTGGCTAAAAACCGTGTCAATTCTTGCATGGATCTCACAACCATCGAACTTGGCGTTTGAAGAATTAGTAGATTCTTTTAGTTTCTCCTCTAAACTATGCCAACGCGTTTGGAAGTTGTCGACAACACCAATCTCACAATAACACTGTGAACATGCATACATTGGTTAATATAGTCCCCTCATATTAGTAACTAATTCGGAGCACTTGAGTCTTGAGCTTAACAAAAACAGTTATGATGGAACACACATACCTTGCTGCTTCCTTCTGTGAAAAGCAACGGGCGACTCCAGGCAAGTAGGTAATCTTGATCCTCGCCATCTTTGTCCTTGCCACGGTACACGACCGCACCAATTGATTCTAGAATATCTGGGCATAAATGCCAGAAGGCAGCCCACTGGCCGTTGCGGATCTCTGTAGGAGGGAGAGGACCGTCGATGCGACCATGCCAGTCATGATTGGTGACTTGATAGAGGGTCTCGCCGGTCGCGTTATAGATGAGGCATAGTGTGCCCTGCATATGAGCCAAAATGGGCAGAAGAGGGTGAACGTAATTGGAAGCCTTGCTTGCCTTACCGTCCTCATCCCCCAAAATCAAGGCTTCTCGTGCTCGGTCTTTTCGCATCTTGGGTTTGCCCATGTATTTCACCATTTTGTTTAACTTGTAGTTGTCCACTATTTCACCAAAGAGATTATTTGTGTTGCTCAATATGTTTCTTGTACGCATTTCTTCTTCTTCTTCTTCTTCTTCTTCTTCTTCTTCTTCTTCTTCTTCTTCTTCTTCTTCTTCTTCTTCTTCTTCGGTTACGTATGTTTGATGGTTTTCCTACATATTCAATGCACTTTTATGACAACCATCCATTTCAAATGAAAAATTGTAACATGTGGCGACCACCTATTGGTCATTGCGGCAAAGCCAAGAGCCACCATTGCAAATAAGAGCAGGCTACATGTTGTGAGGGCCTACTTATTTTTAAGAATGAAAATATCTAAAATTGAATATATTAAAAACTACTGCATATTAAAACACCGTGGGAAATGCAATTCTTAAAACGACAAAACTAATTATTTTCACATAATGTTTCAAATCTAATTATTTTTTATAATCCGGACCATTAAGAAATCAGTAGAGCTACAACATTTGGATTGTCTACACGTGCTTATCGTTGCACGCGATATGAAGTGATGCCCCTCAAATTTGTGTGCAAACTACTTCTTTTCAAAACAGAGAAAATCTTTAAAAATTAGTAAATAAAACGGTCTCCGATAATTTGGTTAAGAAGAGTGTGTCACACTATCAAGCATGCAACAATAGGTCAAGTAAACCATGCACATTAGAGAATTGTTGACATGTAGACAAAATATAACACCTACAAAGGCTTGAGCACACTAGAATACAAAAATTGAACATTTTATATGAGCTGGAGGAGGCATGCATGTATAAATATAATTAAACATGTACATAAATTTTCTCGTGATCCCACCTGGTCCATTGATGACCATGAGTTATATTGTAATGCATCATAAAACTGAACCATAGTTTCTGTCTCATTCAACTCCTTCACGATATCCCCTATTGTTGGCCTTTTGTGTCGATCCGCCTCAACACAGGTTAAGGCTATTGTGATGCATCTCTTTATTTGCTCACAATATGATTCTAGGTCATCCACTGAGGCAGCTTGTAGCCTAATCCTCCAATTCGCATGGACCTGGTAATTTTAAATGTAGAAGTACATCAGAAAAAAAATATGATTCATGAAACATACATATTTGACCTTGACCAAGGAGACATATTTTCTTACAAGATCGGTGAATTCCAGGGAGGATATTTCAGCAATTCGCGAGTAGCCCGCACGTCCTGCCATTATCTTTATGATTATGACACCCAAGCTGAATATATCCAACTTATTTGAAATTACATGATGATTTATATATTCTGGCGGTAAGTAACCACTGCATGGGAACATGATATACATTACTAAGATGCATGTCATGCGTCAAATAGAAACATAATAATTACTTGATTATAGAAATAATTAGTTGACATGTAGAATTGAGCTTACATCGTTCCTATATCACTTGTTGTGATACATGTCATTTCTTCTCCCATGAGCCTTGACAAGCCAAGGTCTGCAATCTTTGCAACCATATGCTCGTCCAACAATACATTAGCTGGTTTTAAATCCAAATGAAAAATTGGACTGCTCAATTCCTCATGAAGGTATTGCAATCCGTTGCAAATTCCTTTAATTATTGCATAGCGTGTGTTCCAATCATGTCCACTAGATTCATCTGTCATAACAAACAAAGAATATCCAAGAACTGATTTATAAAATATTATCGTGTTACCTACTAATACACGTATAGCACCATGCACCATACCAGAAAGACAACTGTCTAGGCTTCCATTTCGCATATATTCAAAGCAGAGTGCTTTGTGTGTCACTTCACAATGAACATTTTTTCCTTCGTATGGCACAAATCCTCTCGTTGTTTCATCGCAATAGCCAACTAAGCGCACAATATTCCGGTGTTGGAGACGTTCAAGGTTGCGATACTCCCTCTCAAATTGCCCATCGTCGGGTCCTAGCATGGGGCGCAGCATCTTCACGGCAATTTTTTCTCCGTCCTTATCCAATCCCTGTTCAATATCAGAAATTTGGATATATTTTTTTGGTTATTTCTAGCATTATATGTGACAAGTTTAAAGTATAAAATAGCACTTGTTGAATATTTTGGTGCCCAAGTGTGAAGATCAAAGTATGCATTAAATAATTACCAAACAATCTATAGAGAACAAAACATTGTAGCGGGCAATTCCACAATGTGGCCATGATCTCTGTTGTTAGCATACACACGAATATACAATATATATTGCAGTTTAACCATGACACATATATAGATGTAAACATTTACAGATGGATTACACAAAGTACAACCTAGAACAGTAGAGAACTTTTGTTACGACAATTGCATCTATATACTTGTTTTGTTGTTTTGTACTCCGGACAATGTGTAAAGCGTGAAGAGAAAGACAAATCAATAAGTAACTATTTTAACCTCCAACCCTAGCACTGAAAATGCAAATTGATTGCATATATTAGGAAGGAAATAGCTGCAAAGTTTAATATCGATTTACATTATTGACTTGTTGGAAACAAGTGGTGCATCTCCGCCTTCTCAAATTTTATGAAACTATGATTCGAAACTATATTAACCGTACCAGATAGACTTTTCCGTACGTTCCTCTACCAAGCTCCTCGGAGAAATCATTTGTCATCTCTTTCAATAAATGGTACGACACGTTCCTTGGCAACACACTCGAATGGTCCATGTTACTGTTCTCCTGGTAGAAGAACAGAAGGAAGAGATATTAAATGATTATTTTTAACGCTAGAATTAGCATTAAGTTATGGGCAATTTGAATTTCCTTCTCCTTGTTAACCTCTACCAAAAGAAAGTGGAGCTTGTACAGATCAAATCCATCACGAGCAAGAACAGTTCGCGATTGACCATTTTCTCTGCTATAATTATAGCCATGCAACAAACATATTCTGACTTACATAACATAACAAGTAAAAGTTTTTCATTAACTAGTAGGTTGTTACAAAAGCAGTATACTTCAATGCGAGTAATCCTGAGGGATCCAAACATGTGTAAACTAGCATGCTATCAAAGCAGCAGAAAACATCAACTAATGGAGAAGGTACCAACCATGGAAAAAAGGGGAATATGACTTTCGATTAACGCAGTGGAAGAAGAATGCGCTGCTAGCTTGGTCTTACACATGAAATAAAGAGTACATCAACTTATAAATCGAGATATGTGAAGATCAAACGGTCACAGATCTAACTAGCATGTTGTTAAACCAGCAGAAAACTCAAAGGAGAGTAAATGGCAATGGAACCAACCTTGCAAGAAAATGGCCTGAACTGAGAAATTAAAGGATGCGCTTGTCAACGTGCGCGGCGTGGGTGATGCGGCATAAGGAGAATGTGTTGCTAACTCATTCTTAAGCTAATGATGGGGCAAGCCGCAGTTGCTCATCGACGTGCAGGTCACGTCATGGACTAAATTACATGGTTGATTAAAACTGAGTTTACAGCCCAAATGGTGCCCCGTCCAGCTATCATTCTATAACCCAAATGGCTCTTAAACATATATACATCAAATGGTGCCTTGTAAATATTTCCAGTTGATTTCCAGCCATTATTGAAACCACTTGAATTTTCTTGTGATAAATGGAACAGGGCCTTGGCGCCACAGTTTCATCATCGGAGAAAAGGTCGAGGCATTGGAGTATTTTACGGCTAGCAGCAGAACCATTAGAAATTTATGGCCAATTTAACTGGTCTGAACCTTCTGACCTGAGATAGAAGACCAATTAACGGTGGGACTCGTGAACGCCGCATGGTCTCTAGTTTGTCGAGATGGTTTATCAATTGCAAGAGGGGCCTTAAATGAATTTGGATGGACTCAGCACCGGTGGTTCAGGTGCATAGCACAAGACGCAGCCGAATTTAAATTAAACATTTGGATGGGCTTTAAGTATTTAAGATGGACCCAGCACCAGTTGTTCAGGTGCATACATCACAGAACGCAGCCCCGTTTAAATTAAACATTTGACTGAAACATGCTTCTCTTTTTGTACAAAAAAGATGGCAGCCCTGCATTTCACTGATGATACACTATTAAGCAAAAGATAGGCACGGTTTTAAAGAAATCAGGCTTGAAACTGAACAGCAACTCAGGCTTTTTTTGAAAGGAAAGCCGTGTTTTCAACATCAAAGTAACGTGTCTCGTCGAGGTCACAACCCCTCATTAAGGCCAACTACTTTGAATGATGTGGTTACGTAACCATTATTTTTATGTTAAATCTTAAACATAGAATTTAGATGTAACCATCCAAATAATTTGAATGATATGGTTTAACATGATGTCTCCATTTTGATGTCCTTAATATTGCTTTTAGTATATACTACCTCTGTTTTTTAATATAAGATGTTTTAGATTTTTTCAACATTCATATATTCAACATGTATCTAGAGTTCTAGACATGTTTTGATGTTTATATCCATTCATTTTTGTGTGTATCTAGACAAAATATGCAACAATTAAAACATCTTATATTAAAAACTGTGGGAGTAGTAGACAAATAGATTCTGTGTACGTGGTTTCATTCCGACAATCGATTTTGAGTTGTGTCGAATGTTATCTTTGATTTTCGTGTTTATATTTTTTTTTTGAAAAACTGTTGTTTTTTCGTGTTTATATTTTCATCATTCGTAGACAACTTTCATATTCTTATTAAATTCGGGACTGACATAGTTGAGCGGCGCATCGCGCCATCGTGCTCCTCCATCTCCTCGCCGACATCGGAGGAGTTCCATTGACTCCCCCCACCATCCACCACTCAAGCCCGGACATGGCCGCCGAGTCCCGCGCGTCGCCCGCCAGGATGGCCAGCGGCAACTTCTCCGACGAGGACACGCTCCCCGGGGTGCTCCGCGGCTTCGTCGACGGCGTCTGGGCGCCCGGCGCCAGCAGGGACCCGCTGCTGCGGCGGATCCGGTCGGCGTCCTGGGAGAGCGCGCCGCGGCTACGCGGCGCCTCCAGGAACTCGCTACGCGACCTGCTCGTCTGGACCAAGCAGGGCAGCGGCCTCCGCGCTCTCCTCGTCATCTCGGTGAGCAAAAGAAACGGCTTTCGTTTTCCAGTCCGTCCATTCGGCATTGCTGTGTCGCTTTGTGCACCAAATGATACTCCTTTTTTCTTGCGTTCGTGTGTGCCAACATGAACTGTATCGTAGCTCATTACTGCCTACTATGGCTAAGATTTTGTTACGTTTGTCCAAAGAATTTGCCGAATGCCAGACAGATTATAACGTCAACTGAAAGATAAGTTGAACCAAATACGAACTGAATGACCCTTCAAATGAATTTAGCTAGTTGGACAGTAAGAAAAAATGGTTTAAACGTCTCAATTGCACAATAGGAATAACGATAATTTCTCCTTCCCATCATCCTGTTGTCAGAATTTCTTCAGTTAGTAGAGTATATATTTCTAGACACTAAACAAAGAAAGGTTCTGTTTGTAGACCCACTTTAATTTTCCACATCTTCTGTTTGTACTAAATACCAGAAAGTATTTAAGCTTTATAAGTACAGCTCATTGTGTTTTGGCATCAAAGTTTTTTCTTTACCACTTATGGTCGGAATGAAATATTCAGGTTGCTGCACAGTGAATTAATTACCTTCGTTTCATTCGTTACAGGTTGGAACGATTACGCTCATATCACTCACTGGCCTGCTCATTTTCATGTCCTTCCTGCTGGTTGCGACCACCAATGCCATCGTTGTTTCAGCCCTAATGTCCTTGGCAGCCGCTGGAGGATTCCTGGCTCTGTTCTTTGCTTGCCTGGTTGCAGTATATGTCGGAACAGTATCAGTTGCTATATTCGTTATTTCGGCTACGGTTATCTCAGCAACTGTTGGAGTCATGATTGCCACTGGTACAACATCTCTCTGTCTCTTTGTTTACCCTGAAGAAAAATTAATTACTTGCCCTTTCAACGCTTTCAGTTTGAACTGCCAAAACGTCTTACATTAAGGAACAGAGGAAGTAACTTTTAGGGCCATAATAATCACTAGTTAGACAGGAATTGAAGTGCCTTCTACTCTATCATCACGAATAGTCGACCTGCAGTCTTACAGACAAGTTACAGTTTCAGTCATAATAGTTTTCCTGTGAATCGCCACCTGATGCATCACCATTATGAAGATCATACATTCCAGACTACTCTATTTGCTGATTACGTTCTCAACCACCTTCTTATGGCAAATCCAGTGAGCCAAGTAATTGGAGGATTTCTGTATGTTTAGTTGATTTAATATGATTTGGTGGATGGTTAAGGTGATCACTACCGTTCTAAAAAACTGATTACTGTCCCAACGGCCACCGTGACTTAGCCCGTAGTACTTCTTTTTGAAGCGTAGATAAATAATTATTTATCTTGTGAGTCTGGGTTATCTATATTCCATAATGTTTCATCACTTTTCCTATAGGCTTGCCTTAGTGCCCAGTGGAATCATTTGCATTTACCTGTATTTCTGCAATTAAGAAGAACTTGATGTTACAGCTGTGTCATCTCTGTAACAGTAATTTATGATAGTGGATTACCTTTGTACCTTGACGGACTTTGGAAGCTAACTTTGAATAGAGACAGTACAAGGTTTTTTCTGTTATTTAAGTTTGTCGAATCATAGTGGCTGTGGTGTGTTCTTTGACTTGTTTTTTTCTAGTTAACCAGGAACATCATATACATGCATCCTAACTAGTCATTAAAACTTTTAGTGATTTACCAGTTTTAGTTCGCAGAATCAACTTCACCACAGAACTGTATAAAAGGCGAGTTACCAACCGTCTAGAATATGCCGTCAAATTAGTTTTCCTTTTTTGTTGTTCTGAATTGGTAATCAGCAATAATTGTGTCACCACCCCGCATATTTGTCCTGTGAATAGATCAAATGTGCGCAAAAAGGCGAGCCGGCTGACATAAGCAGGGATAACCCAATCCAACAAAGGGTACTGCTTTAGCAAAAAATAGTTTGTTGGTAGCACATTTTTTTTAAAAAAAAATGTGGATTCCTGCTTCCTGAATGTGTATCAAAAATCGTATGCCAATGCCACTAACTGTAAGTTCCACCTGCGCTAACGTCATAAACCTTCTGCAGGTTGGATTGGATTCTTTTGGACGATCTGGTTTGTTGCAAGGAAGAGCATGGACCTTACTAAACACTCGATCGGCATGACATCTTCAGCTGTGCGATCATATTCGACTACTCAGCATGCGAGGCAGAATCCCACGGACTGAGATGGCATGTAGTTTAGCTACAATGCATGCGTCTTCTATCGCCATAGCTTCCTTGATGCCCCTCCGTTGTGTTATGGCTGTCCCCTTTGTGAATATTATGTCTTGTATAGTAGCTTTTCGAGGGTGGAGGACATGCGACATCGTGAAGAACTACAGTTTCCTGTATATTGGTCTGATTTGGTGTGTATTACGGGCCTCCGAACCTTTTGGCAGTCTGTATATACTCGCGTAGCCAATGCTGGCCGTCTAATATGGAATAAGTTATGGTGTTGTTGTGCTATGAATGTACATGTATTCCATAATTGTGTTCACTAGTGCAGCCAGAAATGCATAGTGCTATCAAAATCCTATGGACTGGGGCCAGCACCTTGTGTACATAACCAGTTGAGACAGTTGACACCACTATTCCATCCCAAGGGAAACGCAATAGAAGGAAGCAGCTATAAGAAACAGATAAGTTATGCACACAAACATTCCAACCACACCCTCTATCTACAAGTACATCCGAGAGAATGAATCAGTGGGTCGAGTTATGAGATTGGCGAAGAATTTTCTGTGTTTTGAGGCATGACATCACGGGGACATCGCCTCACTATTGCCATGAACATCGCTTCCCACTAAAAGAATATTTCGCATTAATGAGATGCACAGGTGAAAAACATGTGGTTTGAACTAAGCTACGGCTATAGCTACTGCCTACTGCTAGCTATCGAATCATGGGTTGATTCGAAGAGAAGTTGGGTTTTGAGTTAAGGAGTACCATGGTTTTTTTCAAAAGATATAATATGTTGATCCGGTAATAATAATACACGATTATTTAGCTAGTCATGTTAGTGTGTAAAGTTGCTAATACTTTACCGGTGTTTGTGGCATCTTCAACATGATGTTGTCCCCTTTTTGTTCCCGTTTTGGAATTTCTTCGTCACAAGGGAACACAACTGTGGAAAGAATATGTCCGGCCCAACAGTATCTCCTGGACCGTAGTTGGACCCGACTAATTCTAATAAAAAGGCCGTTCTTGTTGGGCCACAAAAAGGGCCACTTTGATGATTTGATTCACCTGATGAGCATTCCCCATGGTTGCTGGCCCTTGTTCTTTTTTAAGGAAAACATATATTTTTTTGTCAATTCTCAAAAAATAAAAGAGGCATATTACTTTCTTCCCTCAGAGAAAAGAAACAGAGAGGATCAGAGGATGGATCTGTTGTTGGTGCGTGGAAGAGCATCTCAACCAGCACGCACAACACATGCTACTCGTAGTCGTTCCATCAGCAGCGGTGCCACTTCTCGTTATGATGTGTCGGCTTTGTGCGATTGTAGGATTTTAATCCTTAGAAATTTTTCCAATGAATTTCCTTTGATTTAAAAGAATAGTGCTATCAAAATCCTATGGATTGGATTCGTATGCCTATGAATTGAAGTATGAGCTCCAACCTCTTTTCTGACTCAAACGCGTAGAATCAAGACACTTTTCAGTGTTTTTCATGTGTTTAATACAAACGATTATTGTTATAGTTTTTCTATATTATACAATACTCTGTTTTATCCTAAAAAAACTGTCAGATGGCTATGTTATTTGTTTCTATGTCTTTTAACACTGCGATCTAAGGAGACCCTAAAAATTTTATTGCACGATGGAGATGCTCTAAGAAGGAACCGCCAAAATGACCGATGTTTAAGCAAATATATGGAACTCACATACCATCTGGCAATACTTCCACCGTGTTTTGTTGCAGTTCACTGGCCGGTGTCAAACTGCCAGGTCTCGGGCTCGAGACAGTATAAATAATCAGACAAGGCCCGTGTACAGGAGAGACAGAGCGGTGGTTCGTACGGCTGCGTGCACGAACATCAATGCGGTCAAGCTAAGTCAAAGAGCAACCGGCAGCGTGCTAGCAAAAGTCCTTTTGCTTGTAGCGCCGGCTGTAAACGTAAACTTACTCAGAACTAAACAAAACAACAACAACAACAACAACAACAACAAAGCATGATCTCTTCGTCAGATGGTAATCGGACAGCAGCAGCAGCTCTGCCTTGAATTAAATCAGATTGCTGCTAGCTCCAGGTTGCGGCTGATCTGATGCAACCCTCGGTTGATTGCAGGTTTTGCTCCAGCTCTGCATTCAGAGAGCCTGGTGCATGGTGATCACAGGTCGCCAGCTCGATCGAAGACAACAAAAAGAGACAGAGTTTGTGGGGGCTAAAGACGATTTTAGGTTCAGGTGACCACCCAGGCACCAAATTAAGCAATAATACGTATTCAGATTGCTGGGTCTTGGACCAGGTGCGCATGTACAGGGGATGTGAGCGACTGGCGAACAACATGGAACTTTGGCCCGCGAGTTTCAAATTGTTCTCCGCCGGTCGAGAAAGAAAGACGAGCTCCCGATTCTAGGAGAACCGCACGCACACCGGGGTCTCTTTGCACAGACAATGCCTACACTGTTGGTACCAGCCGGCGACGAATCTTCCTCGGAGTGCGGTGATATGGTATTCTGCTCCGGTGCTGAGCACAAATACTTTGTTTCTTGTTATTTCCCTGCTAAAAATTCGGATCCGAACGGTTATCTGGGCTTCACGAGCCCAACGAAAAAGACGGGACAAACTTTTCCTTTTATGTTCCGGCAGGGGGCGAAGCACTAAAACAAACCTTTTTTTATTATTGGTTTTATTGTACGCGGAATCGAGTCGGGAGGCGATTCGGGAGAGAAAGAGAAAGGCGGCGGCTTGGGTTTCAACCCTAGTAATCGCCGCCGGCATCATCTGCAACTTAATCGTCGTCTTCGTCTAAAAATTGACGGGTTCTCATCTACTCTAGGTGCCGTTCCGACACTAGGAGGGGTGGGGACCTCGGACTTGCACAGGACGCTATAAAAGGGTGGTTTTGGTTGTTATCTTCTTTGTCAATGTAAATGGCGTCGTTTGCAATAAGTGATCTTTCGTGCTTCGGTGGTCGGCGAGATCTTCTCGATGTCAATGATGGTTTAGAACACTGGCAGAGCTTCAGCCACAATCCTGGGCGGGCCAGCCCAATGAGTAATACGTTTTTTTTTCCTTTAATGCGCCAAAAAAAATCTTCAGTGTTGTGGCCTTGGCTGGGCGGGCCATGGCCCAGTTTGTGTTGCACGGAGCTCCGCCACTGGTTTAGAAGATTAAATTTATCTAGGTATAGTTATTTAGAACTCGTTTCGTCCATGTGAATGTAAGGTACATTGTCGACGTCGTTTGCAATAGGTATGGTAATTTCGAATACCCATTTTCAAAATCCTTGGGCCCGCCACCGCCTCTGGCCAGTGGGCAGTGTTTACAGGCAATGTCATGCATGGATGAACTGGGAGCTGACCACCATGCATATGCGTCCCTGCCCCATGTGAAGGTACATTCGCGGTGGCCTGAGCTTTTGCCGTTTGGACCGGCCCGCTTGTCCGCGCTCGCCGGACTTGGGACAGAAGAACCCACCCACCGTGCACGCGCGCTCGATCCCGCGGCCGCCGTACACCAACCACGTGCCGCCGGCCGGCATGCATTCCGACCTGAGCTCGTCGCATGCGCCGTGCAGCCAAGGTGAGTAGGGACCTGTGCTAGCTTGACCACTGACTAGAGCTCGATCTGTAGATTGATTCCTGCATGCAGATGCGTGGAATTTGACCCTTTTTCTGAAGTTTTAGAAAGTGAATTAGTTTTGCATGAGCATGAGCAATGAGCTTGTGTAGTCTATCTCCCATTCATAATCTCCTCCGGCAAATAAGTTTCGGACAGCAGCTTACGGGAGTGTGGTTACACAAATAAAACCGCACTACAAATTAAGGTAGGAGGAGGTTGCAGCTCCCACAGCGTCTTTCTTCTTTCGCTGTGCAAACCACCACACTTGGACGTAATTTTTTGAAAATTTCCACTAGGTGGTGGGATCGTCTATTCTGTAGCGGTTTCACCACTTTATCTAATCAACTACTGTTTTGCCCACATTGGCATGTTTGCCTGCAACTACCGCAATAATCCTGCACCTACCAAAACTACAGGCGAATAGATCTCCAATCAACTCAAACCATGCATATATATATGCATGTACGTTGCAGTTTGTTTTGTCTTTCATTGATAATTTCCTTCCGCAAATAAGCTTTCGACAACAAGCATTGGAACTTGGAAGTGGTTAACTTAAACCCACAGTGTGTACGTACATATAACATAAATTAACCACCCATATTCAGTAATGCATATGCGCATTTTGATATATATATATATATATATATATATATATATATCGCCGTCCGGTCATGGTATGATGCAAGCCTAAAAGCGCATATGCAGATGGATCTATCAGCAACAGGACGACGCAAACCCAGTAGATTCGCATGGGACAACGATCGTTCGATCGATCGGCTTAAACAAAATTCTCCCTTAATAAAATTCCAGCAAACTGAACTTCTTTGTCTCCGGTGTCTGCACTTTGGAATAATCGTGCGCTTGCATAGAGACAAGCACATATCGTGGAACAACATCATCTAACTGATGGTCATGGCCGCCTTTCCAGGAAATTAAAAGAAAATTATATAACTCATGATCCTTTTTCGGATGCCACGCTTACTATTAATATTCTTCTACTACCACTTGACGATTGCAAGTCTCTGTCAACTGCCATGTCATGGTCATCGATCGATCCCTCCTAACGTAAGAACACCACCACAGATAGAAAACTAATCACCAAACCCTTTTTGTCCCGGTTGACAAAAGGCAGGTTCAGAAGCATAAACATCTGACAAGTCACTCTCATTCCATCCAAAAGAGGATAAAATGGCCTGGTTCCTAATAAAAGTAGTGCATTATAGACCGGTTTGTCGAGTTTTCAAGGCAAGAGCAGGTGGAGCAGATGAACCACCGGAAACATGACGTCGTTTCTCTCTTGTTCACTTGCGAGAACAGCACAGGCCAAATGAAGGAAACCAGATCGAAAGGGAAGGGTGGAAGAGAAGGCATGCATAGATTAGATTTCAGAGAGGGTGTTGCCCTGTCTGTCTCGTCCGTCAACCCAGCTACAGCTTAGCTACTCTTGAACAATGGACATGAATGTAAGATCACGGTGCCCTAACCTGTCGCTTCCATTAGTGCAAAGATCTCACCATCACTACCATATGCATGTGTGGACAAGACAGCAAGACCTCCTCTTCTAATCATGAAGCTTTAGCCAGCTGCCCACCAATTCTTAGCAGCAATCTAGCTTCACCAATACGTTCAGTTTGTGATGTTTATTTCTTTTCCCTCCTGAAAAGTTGCTCTCTCAAGTGTGTTTCTAGTAGTGATGTAACACAATATACAATGTGGCATGCATTTCCTTTGTTTATTGCTCATCTAAAAGATTCTACTAATTAAGGTAGTCCCACCAGACCCACCTGAAAACTTTTCAGTTTGTTTCCGATTGAGATCATCGGCAACTTAATTAACCAAGCATGGGTATTGCATCATGGGGTCACCACATCGTGAGCTATGATTTCATTGAGCATGCCATTATAATCAATAAATCCAAGCAAGCCATTGCGTTAACAAATCCAGTTTCTTTGCATACGTCAACGTGAAGTCAGGTTCCACTATCAACCAAGAACACAACAGAGTTGTCCAGATCCAAAAGAAAAAAAGAAACAGAAGCTACAACTACAACTATATCATATAAATACTTAAAGTACAGAAATAAAAATACACTTGTAGATGTTCTAGTTGTAATCATAATATAAGATGTTTTTTGCAGCATAAGCCAAATAAGAGAACCCAGAAAGTGAAAGGTAGAAATGAACTCGTAGGTTTGATTTTCAGAGGCCACCAGTCGCGTCCATCAACCTAGGTAGCTTAGCCATGCATGGACATGACATAAAGCGTAAGATCGTAGTGCCCTACGGAGTCACCTCCATCACTACAAGATTTCACCATCACTCACTTCCTTTACCACAAGATGAACGAGAAGGCGGTGTGATAGTGATCATAAGTGATCGAACCGAAGACAGACGTCTTCCCTTCCGACACCTTTGGTCAACCAATTATGCGTCAGCTGAGCAGTAGAGTGGTGATTTCGACTATGGTAGTTGGGCGTGGTCTCCAGGGGCAAACCCCTGGTATAATTTTCGGTGTTTCTGCATCGTCACCTTGTCGAGAGAGTTGGTTCGAGGATCTGTTACGAGGGTGATAGTCTCGGTTGGTTTGGCGTTGGTTGGACCGTCCACCATCGGTTGTCCGAGCAATGATTCTTTCTTGAAGACGCTCCGATTTATTCGGAATCAATAGTTCAATTTTCTTAGATTTGTCTTCAATGATACTCAAATCGAGCTACCAAAACATCTTATATTTATTTATTTATTGCGAAAGGCAAACTAATAATCTATTGATTGTAAACAATGGTATAACTTTAAAAAAAGACTCCCTGGAGCGAGGCGGATGCACGTCGCTGTCCTCACCCTCCCTCACCGGAGCCGGATAACAGACGAGAAGTCTGCTTAGGTCTCTAGAGACTAGCGCATCAGAGCAGTGACCATCGACAATAATGAGAACCGTAGCTTAAAAGAGTCGGACCTGCAACTATACGGATGAACACGAACACGGCTGGATCCTGAGGGATCCGGCCGACACACGTCTGCACGCATTAGACACACTAGCGGAGCGAGGATTGGATGACAAAAAACCTTATTCAGCCTTGAAGAAATAGCTGTCGCCTCACCATAACAAAAAAATCTCCCTCATCAACTAGGGAAGACTTGCATTCATGCCCCGGACAACAAGAAGATGTCTGGAACGCTAGTGCTTATACTTCTCTTTCCGAATGTGCTAATCGAGGTAGTGCCCCCACAAGACCCACCAGAAAACCTTTTTGACGTGTGGCTCTCAAGATCAAAGTTGATTTACGGTTTGCTGTAGCTGCCCGAGATCAACAAAGCGACCTCCTAACCGTATAGTACTACGTGCCGCGGTAAAGCAAAAGACCTGAAGAGAAGCCCCCGTCATCGATGCCGTCGACGCGTGATCTGACGGCATAGAATCGATCTGTCGTTGACGCAACGGGTGCGAGATGGTACGGACTCTGGACCACGGTTGGCTATGGAGGAGAAGGGTCCCAACAAGCCTTCAATCATCCGTCACAAATGCACTCTCAGCTGCACGTCAGTGAGTGAGTGCATTTAAGCCAGTTCTAAATTACTTTATTTCTATTTGTCAAAAAAAGAGAGCATGTATCCAATCAGTGGCGGAGCGTTTCAAGTGATGTCAAGTGCTCAAATTGGGTCATCATGTAGTACTTTTAGAGTCAATTAGTATGTGTACCCATAACAATTCCTTTCTTTCTTAGAATTGTTTGTGATGTCGCCTGACATCATCCGCCACTGGGTCAGGGTGCATGCTAGAGAAATAGGTGCACACATGGACAAAAATCTTATTTTGGGGGTGCACAAGCGGTGAAAATCCAGAGATATACAACGGAAATAATTTTTTTGGGGTGTCTTGTCCTGTTGTGCACCCCAAAGCACCACATTGATCCGCCAATGCATGTATCTAGACATGTTTTGAATGGAGGGAGTAGATAACTGGTCTTGAGTCCCTTTGGGCGCATTTGGTATCCAGCATATGCCCACATCAAATGAAGCGTACAGACGACTTCCGTGGCACGTAAAGTTTGAATTTTATGTTCATTTGTCAGTTTCTTTAGATGAATTTCGTGAAATTAACTGTATCATTTCAAATTTTCTTTGATGAGTAGCTTCACCTCGTCATTTCAAAGAACTATCTTGTTGTAAGTTTTTTTTGTTTTGATGGTTGTAGACGTTTGTGCCTTATGCGCGTGTAGTATTAAGTGTGTTCTTGTTGCAAGTGTATTTTTCGACCTCCGCATGGTTGTGATGGTGTTTATAGTGTGTTTGTCGTGTTCCGTCATAGTCTCCACCGCCTCAAACTTCGTTGTCGCCTCGAGTTCCCCCGGCGCCATGTCGCGCCATCCTGTCAGCCTCCACCGCCGTCGTGCCGCATCGCCGTCACTCCATTTGTATGTCACGTACAACTGTCATCGTGTAGTCCCTCTCGAGGGGTGTCGAACAGGTGTCGGACAAGCCCTCCGACAGGCCGCCCCCACCCGTCATCCAAACATGACCGACGCAAGCTGATTCATTTGCCTCCCACCCCTTCTTTCTTTTCCTCTCGCCAGTGAATCACACCATCACCGCCACCCTTGCCACCGGGTACTTCAGTCGCACCTGGGGGGGGGGGGGGGGGGGGGGGGGGCTGTGGAGAAGTTGTGTGCAATTCCCTAATCACGTGCAGCAAGTGTACAGAATCAGCCGGGACCAGAGTTTGAGTAATAAAATGCAAAAATACCAGTACTATACTTGATGGAGCAGAGGTACTATACTAGTCCAGGTGAATCTGCATGCATTTTTCTGTAACTATGGGGGCCTGATTCCCTCATCATAGCGTGGTTTAAACCGCCTCTGATCCGATCCGGAAATCCTGGGGTCGGATTCCTTGAATTTGAGTCTGATGAGTAGTATGTATCTCTAAGAGTTCAAAAGTGTTGGATGACCCTGTAGTGGCAATATTTTGCGTTGGCATGAGAACCCATGCATGCATGTGGTTTTCCCTGACAGGTCGCCGAAGCAGTTCTAATTAATTTCTCAACGACGGTTAATTGTTTCTTCAGAGTCAAACTGGCTACTGTATTAGACCAGATCGCTCGTGCGTGTACTACAGAAAATTCAGAGGAGGAGAATATGAGGTAGCTGATGCTGATTCTTCCCGGCCGGCCGAAAGCAGAATCTAGAGGACCACGATCGACGGCGGCCGTTCTTCTTCCTCTAGTAGTCCAGTCCAGTCGTCAAAATTTTATGCCCCTCTCTAGGACTTGGACGAAACGAAAAAAGTCTCAAGTTTGACGGCGGCCGGGAAGTTACTCTGCTCTTTCATCCAGTCTGTACGTCAGTTTTAACCGCTGGTGTGGAGGAGCGGTGAAAGTGAAAAGCATGGCGTTAACTACCGCGCGCTGTTGGGGTGTTCAACTTTGATCGGTTCGTTTTGATTTTCTCCTTTGTTTGTGGAGCTCTTTTTTTCTGGAAAAGGGAATGGACTCTTTCTTTGGTGTCTGCTTTATTATATAGAGTATTCTACTGGAATGATACGATGGGTATGTGCAGATGATTCGTGGTCATCACACAGTGATGGATGCAGCCAGCTGAGAGCGAGAATGTTCTCGGCTGGTTGGGTCAGAAATTCGGGCGTGATTTGATGGATGGATCCATGCAACTTCCGGCTGCTGCTCCGATCCATCGGTCGCCCGGCCGCAGCCGCAGCCGCCGCCGCCGCCGCAAAGGAAAGATCAAAGAAGGAAGGAGAGGTGTTGTTGGACTCGCCGTCATCACATATTATTTTTTCTTCTTCTCTTGATCAACAAGCAAGAAGACATGTCTGGCAGGCAGGCTGCCACTCAACTCCTGCTTCCTACTTGGACAATACATTAACATCAGGGAGACGAGAGTCTCTGGGACGGTATATACTGATACTCAGCTAAGCGCAGAACAAAATACGACTAGTGGTACACCGTGCCGACGTCCAGCCCTAGTCCTATATACGGGTGGCAAAGCTAGCATGAAATTAATCCGACACCGGTACGTACTCCTATGGGGATGATAAACAGCATTCACTGCACTCGTGCGTGTGAATGACTGCCACCGGTTCCGGTTGGTGTGGCTACTTCATCTCATCTCATCTCCCGGTTAGTGCAGTAGTAATTCACCCAGGGGCCAAGGACCAGGGTAAATAGATGAAATAACACCAGAGTCCTTTTCACCGAGCGAGTGAGCCGTTGCGGCAATGCCGCCTCTTGTTTGTGTTCTCGCACGTACTACGTACGCGTCAGCATCGTCCACTGAATGAACTGAACTGAAGCCGCCGTTGTGTGCAGTGTGTGTGTGTCATCTATCTGACGCTGGGCTGGGCTAGCTACGATGGTATGCATGCAGATGCAGCGCTGACCGCTGCCTATTTATGCACCGGCCGGGTTTTCACCACCAGCCCTGACTCGCCCGCGGCGCGGCCAGGAAACACAGTTTTGACCGTCAGGTTGGGGGTGGTAAAAACAGACATCACACTGCAAAATGAAGTAATTCCGGTCCGTCTACATCTACTACAGTACTATATAGGAACTGCACTCTGCAAGCACGAACTTGTTAGAAACCTTTTGCAGATTCAGAGAACAACGTAATTACGACGACAGAGCCACACAGATGACGCTGGCTATCAGGTGCTAACGTTTCGATAAATTGTTTTGCAAATGTCACATTAGCTATCCTGTCCATGATTAGTGCGATTGTTGGCCCGGTCGAACGCGACCGGTACGTACCGGCTCCACGGACCACAGTGCAAGCGCTAGTGAGTGTTGGTGTTGCTTTTGCGAGGGAACAGTGGGTGTACAAGTGGAGTACTACTGTACTGTGCTAATTAAACATCTTTTGGCCAACCGGCAACCGGATTTATTGGGAGCGCGCACTAACGCTAGGACTTGCACCAACGGTCGGTACGTACAGTCAACCACTTTTTATATATTATTTTTTGGTACTCGATATATAGAGTATTACCAAGAGTCAACGTCGGGAGAGTGAGAGAGGTCAACAGAAATATACTCCTATACTAGTATATATGATATTTCTGCTTCAGGAGTGTGAGGGATACTATACGTAGAAACAGATTGTGGATTTTTTTTTTTGCAGCAACAGAGACAGATTAACACGACTTCGCATTCTTTTCAATGTAACTAGATTAAGAATTTCTCGACTAAGATTTTTTTTCTTTATCTCTTCCGTTTTCACCCCGAATCATTTTGTTCATTTATTCCCATCTCATCATTTACCTCCGGCCACGTTTGTTTCCGCCAACATATCAAATTGTCGTCTCAGTCGCCCTCTACTCTATTGTGACAAAGAAATTTTGAATATTGATTGGAAGGTTTTCAACACTAGCAAATGGGAATTATCGCAGATCAGATGAAACCTATACGTTGCTTCTTGTTTCGACCAAATAATCGCAAGTCATTATGTGTAGGCTCTCAATCCACGCCACCTATTAATTCCCTTGATGTCTCCTCTCCCATCTATCACCTCTCAAATAAGCGGCGTCGTTCCTTCATTTTGTAGCCTCTTCCACCCCCTCTCGTTCATTCCATTCCCATCTCACCATCCCCATGGACCCGCACTCTATTTTCCCCCTACATTCCTATTCAACAAACGTCTCTCTCGCCTTCTACCCTCCAGTATCACGAAGAAATCCTGAGTTTTGGTCACACAGTTCTCAACTGTGTCCGCATAAGAAGTAATACAAAACATAATACCGTGTTTTTGCTTCGACTGGATAATCTCGAGCAAACACATATTTGGCGGTTGCCTATCCGACGGTCCAGCCATCTCGCCCTATTAATTCTCTCACACATGTCTTCTCCCCCCTATAAATTCCCTCGCCACATCGCTCTCTCCTCATTCACTCCCTGAACCACCAAGGGTGCCGCAGTGCCCTTTTCCACCTCTCTCTGTTGATTTCTTTCCAACCTCGCCTCCCCCCCCCCCTGGGTGTCGCACTCTTTTCCCCCATACACCTCTCTCGCCGCCGCCCCCTCCTCATCGGCCGCCTTTATTCGACGAGATTTGGAAACCGATGAGAAATGTAGATCTACGAGAAGTGGAACCGGGGGAGAGAGATGTTTGTTCTGCCTCCCCATGTTCACTCCTCTCCCATCTCCCCTCCTCGTAGGGGGGCGCCACGTCCTGATTCCGCCTATTTCTCAAATCAACGCCCCTGTCGTCCTCTACGTCTTCACCAATAGTCGACCCCGCTCGGTCGGCCGCCACCCTCTCCCCCAGTGATCCGGTGTCCCCATATAAGGTAATAGTCCGCCCTTTTTTCTCCTCTGTTTTTCTGATTGTTGTTTTTGTTGTACCCTCTTTAAATTCACTGAGACGTCGATTATTTTCAACCAAACTAGTTGTCACTGATTGTCACAAAAGAAAGGTAGTACCACACTGTATCATGGTTGGATGCAGAATGAATGGGTGAACCCTCTCCCTGCATGAAACACCCAGCGCTGGTCCAAGTTGAGTGCTAGCTAGGCCACGCACGGAACGCACACGCCCCGCTCCTCCCATTCCAGTAGCAGCCTCGCTGTAAAACGCCGCGCGTGAGTACAAAACCAAAACCCCACGTCGGAAGCCAGCGCAAACCGCCGCGCCGAAAAAACCGAAAGCGGAAGAAAACACCAAAATCTGGCACTAGTCCAGTACAAAACAAACATGATCAAAAGCAGCAGATATTCCACGTCACGGCAGCAAGACTAGTAGACCAAAAATGTCAAATTATTAGCGTGTAAAAAATTAGAGAGAAATTAACGGGAGAGAGAGAGAGAGGAGCGGGGCAGGGGAAATAAATCCGCGCCGGCGACAGGCGTCAAGGTACGGATGTCTCCTCCGCCACCACCACCGCAAGATCAAGTCTCAAGAGGAGCAGTCGTCGGAGTCTCTCTTCTCTCTCCCTCTCCCTCCGTCCATCCGTCGTCAAAATCTCTTCTTTTCCTTTCCTTTCCTTTGCCGTGTGTTGGGCTTGGGTAAAACCGCCCGCCGCAGCAGCACCGCCCTCGATCCATGCTGCCGCCTCGTGCTCCTCCCCCTCCTCTAGCCGTCTTCTCCCACTACTGATCCGTCTTCCACTTCACTTTCCCCCCAACACCGAGCGCCTCGGAACCCCGCCAGCGCCGCCGCCGACCGCCATCGGCTGCTGGCCCCAGAGCATGCGCTTGGGGTTTTCACCGCGAGGAGCAGCAGCGGCAGGTGGTGCGGGCTCAGGCCGCGTCGCGACGAGCCGCCCACCGCTGGCACACGCGCCCGCGCCAGCAAAAAGGCCAAGATTCCCGGCCGAGGCCCCCCTCCCCTCCCCTCCATTACCTCCACCTCCTCGCCCCTCCACCCCCAGATCTGCTCACTCGCTCACCCGCGCCGCTAGATTCGCCGCCGCCGCCGCCATGCGGTTCCTCCACCCGCGGCCGCCGCTCTGAGCAGCAGCAGAGGGGTTGTGGAATAAAAAGGCCTCTCCTTTCGGGATGGGGTGCGGCCACTCCAAGCTGGAGGAGGAGCTGGCGGTGCGCCACTGCCGGGAGCGCTCCGACCTGCTGTCCCAGGCCATCATCCACCGCTACGCGCTCGCCGACGCGCACCGCGCATACGCCGCCTCGCTGGGCAACGTCGGCAGGGCGCTCCACGACTTCGTCCACGGCGTGCAGACGCTGCCGCTGCCGCCGCCGCCGCCGGAGCCCGAGCTCCGCCTCCCCGCCGCGCGCAAGGGGGACGGCCTGCCCGCCGCATCCCCCTTGCACCCCGGCGGCCCCGCAATCGCGTCCTCCTCGTCGGCCGCACCGCCAGTCGCTAAGCAGGTGCGCATCAACCCTGACGACGACCACATCCACTTCCACTCCGACGGGGACTCCGACTCCGACGACGGCCACATCAAATTCCACTCGGACGACGAGGCCGACCCCGGCCAGCGCCGGCCGGAGATCGTTCGGTCCACTGGGGACCCTGGTCCGAGGCCGCCGCCGTCGTCGTCGTCGCAGATGGGACCGCCACCGCCGTACGGCTCCTCTGCCTACGGTCCGCCTCCGTCGTATGGCGGTCCTCCGGGGTACGGGTATGGTGGGGGATTCGGCCCTCCTCCACCTGACTACGGCGGCGGCGGCGGCTATGACCCGGGCTACGGCGGTGGCATGGGCGGCGGAGGGGGCAATAATGGACCGGGCTACGGCAGCATGGGGCCGCCGCCTGTCGACGGCTACGACCCGCCGCCGCCACCAGGCTACGGCGGCATGGGTGGCTACGGCCAGAGCTTCTTCAACATGAGCTATGCCCGAAGCCAGCCGCCACCACCATCCGTTTCGTGCCAGCACCGCCCGGAGGCCACCGATGCCACCGTCCAGACCTTCTTCAACATCAGCTATGCGCGTGGACAGCCCCCACCGTCATCAGTTTCGTACGAGCACCCTCCGGCGGAGACCACTGATGCCACTGTCCAGACCTTCTTCAACACCAGCTATGCTCGGGGCCAGCCCCCACCGCCGTCCGTTTCATACGAGCAACGGCCACAGCCCAGTGACGCCAGAGTTCAGTATTATGCTGACGGCGGCGCGCAGCCACCCCCGCGTGGTGGCTACGGCGGGTATGCCTCGCCGCCACAGGGTTCGGCATCCTATAACCAGTTTGCGTATGGTGGTTACTATGGCGGTGCTGCAGCTCCACCTCCGGCTGATATGCCATCATCCTCCCGTGAGGAAGCTGCGCCACCACCGCCTCCATCTCCGCCGAGGGTTTCTACTTGGGACTTCCTGAACCCATTTGAGACGTATGGGAGCTACTATGAGCAGCCAGCTGCTGCGCAAGCGCCATACACTCCCAGCAGGAGTTCCAAGGATGTGCGTGAGGAGGAGGGCATCCCTGATTTGGAGGATGAGGATAATGTGGTAGTCAAGGAAGCTTACGGCGATGAGAAGCACCCAACAAAGGGGTATACTGGGAAAGGGAAGGCGGCAAAGGAGGAAGGTAGGAGCAGCACTGGGGATGAAATGCCTCGTGAGTCCAAATCGTCGGAGGCAAGTAGTAGTGGGAGCAGCTTGGAGCATGATGTCCATGTTGTAGAGAAGAGTGTGGTGGGAGAACAGGTGCAGCGGTCTGAAGCACGACAGCATGTTGCTGGCCTGCCCCCTCCAGGATCGGAGAAGACGTACGTTGATGACAATGAGGTGGTGCTCGAGATCAAGGCCCAATTCGAGCGAGCTTCAAAATCAGCTGGTGAGGTGTCCACGATGCTTGAGGTCGGCAAGATGCCTTACTACCAGAAGCGTGCTGGTTTAAAAGGTGGGTGACGTTTGTCTCATATCTACTATCCAACGTTTCAGTTTTGCTGTACTTTCTACACGTGAGTGCTAAATTTATGCAATTGCCAATCCAGTATCTGCAATGATGATTTGTGGGATACCAACGATGGAAGAGGAGTTCCTGCGGTTCGAAGAGGACAAGGCGATGGGATGTGGTAACCTTTCGTCAACACTGCAGAAACTGTACATGTGGGAAAGGAAGCTTCTTCAGGAAGTTAAGGTATATAAATCTCTTTGCATATCTGAATTTATCAGGAACATTGTGGCTCTTCACTTGTTTGACTGCTTGGCCTTGTGATGTTCCTTGTTTACACTGGCATACTTGTGTGTCCTAAATTAGAGTACCCAGTCTAAGTATGGTATTTGGAAGTTTTGGATTTGTCCATTAGCTGTAGGCCGACTATTATGAGTTTCCATCTTTACTTTAAAGTGGTAGCGCCTGTTTAGTTATCATCATTGTTACTATAATTAGAAATTATATAAAGTTAGTAGTAAATAAATACAATATAAATGGGTCTACTCTGATACCTATTTTTTAATTATCTTCCACGTGTTAAGCAGTTGGTTGGTTCTTTGATACTCATTTAAATAGGTTGTCCTATATTGTGTTTCCATGTCTATTTTTTTCCTTTTATGGGACTGCTCTTTAATGTTTACTATACTTTTGTGTTTCAAAAGATTGGCTCACACAATGCTTTATTTTGCGATACACATGGGTCAATGTTCTTTATCAATCTGCACCCATTTAAAAAACTATGATTCAGTTGACTCATTTTTTGGGGGCATTACAGGCTGAGGAGGACGAGAGGCTTAAGTATGATATGAAACGTGAGGAGCTGAAAATGTTAGATGAGAAAGGTGCTGAATCTGAAAAGATTATGGCCACTGAAAAGGAAATAAGAAAGTTATCAACAAAGATAAGCATTGCTATTCAGGTCGTGAACACTATCTCTGGCAAGATCAGCAAGTTAAGAGATGAAGAGCTATGGCCACAGACATGTGAGCTCATTCAAGGGTATGTACCTCTCCCGTAAAAGAACTGCAACTTCCATATAGCAATGTGATACACCTGTCTGTTCCCTCCTCTTTTTTACATATCAGAATGCCATGTACGGTACTTTTCTAGCTACATATTATCTTAATTTGGATATTTTGGTTCTGCACATTATTATTTTTGTATAAGAAAAATTTATAGCACCTTTTGATGTTATTAAGTGTTAGGGATGTGTTAGTGAGGCATACAGTTAAGGCGAGTAGTATGCAGTGGTAAATATTTAATTGCATAGCTTTTCCTTGTGTAACCAAAATGTTATTGTTTTTCAGCTTGTTTGTATTACATGTTGGCTTGATATTGCAATTGATTATATCTCAACTAAAAATGATATAAATACTTCTATTCAGGTTGATGCGGATGTGGGACATTATGTTAGAATGCCATCAGATCCAACTGCACGCCATATCCCAAGCTAAAAACATAGACTCCATGATAAACGGTGCAAGATTTGGGGAAGCTCATATGGACTTGATCAAGAGTTTAGAGCTTGAGCTATTGGATTGGACTACCTGTTTTGCTGCATGGGTTAAAGCTCAAAAGATCTATGTTATTACTTTAAATGAGTGGCTGTTGAAAGGAGTTATCTATACACCAGAGGAAACAGATGATGGCGTGCCTCCTTTTTCTCCTGGGCGGTTAGGTGGACCTCCGATTTTCATCATATGTAATAACTGGGCAGCCGGTGTGAAAAGGATATCAGAGAATGAAGTGGTCAAGGCAATGCAAGCCTTTGCGTCCAATGTTCTCCAGCTCTGGAAGAGACACAGGTCGGAGCAAAGGCAGGGTATGATGGCTAATAAGGGTATGGACAGGGGCCTTAGAGTGATGGAACGGGATGAACAGGCAATGCGCAAGGCTCTGGAAGCGCAGAACAAGAAGCTTGTCCTCGTTTCTGACCAGAAGGGTGTGTCCTTGTCCGCACAGGTGTTACATGACGGAGCACCCTCGGCAGAAAATAGTAGTTTGCAGTTGGGCCTGAGGAATATTTTTGAGGCAATGGAGACTTTTACGACTGCTTCTGCAAATACTTATAAGGAACTCCATCTTCGTGCCGAGGAAGAGAAAGTTCGAGTTACCCAGGAAAGTATTAGAGTTCCTTAGCTCCCATGGGTGTGTTTTCTTTCACAAGACAATACTTGCCTTTGTCAGTGCAAAGAAACCTTGATGCCATGATTCTGGCGGAGGCTCCCAAGCTAAAAATAGTGCACACTTCTGATGATCGAGTTTCCGCTGATACACCGATGTGTGCGATATCCTTAAAGCCCTCCACATTTGGGGTTCAGGAATGCCGGAAAGTTCCGCAGGAGGCTCAGATGCTGGAAAGCTGGTCTGGTGCTGGCTCGATTTTGGAGGTGTTGGTTTGATGCGGCTGAAGGCTACCTGGGAGCTGATCTCTGGCGCTGAGGGACTTGTCACAGATGCAGAGCTGGATAGCAGGAGCTTCGCACCGGAAACTGAATCGGCAAGCAAGAGGAGGTACCTAGCATCTCTCAGCAGCACAGCGGCACTTCCAGCTCATCGGAAAATCCCAGTTAAAAGCCAAAGGACGCCTAGATGCGTGAACAGCTAAACCTTGCAATAAAGCAAGGAGCGGAGCGAACAAGTTACCTTGATCATGAATTCCATATCCATGAATCTGTTTCCGTCCATGGAAAATAAAAAGAAGGGATCATGGAAGTGTTAGTTCGATGTGGCTGGAAGGCAATTCGGACATGAATAAGAGCTGATCCCCGGCGCCGAGGGGGCATGTCACAGATGCAGACTCTGCCATTGTAGGATATAGTTCGCTGAGCTCGATCGATTGTAGGATGTAGATTATAGATATGCTCTCTAACCGCTCCTGCCCGTCACCATTTTTTTTGTTCTGGTCCTGTCGTGTTTATTTGTCATATAGAAGATATAATTCATTTGGGCCGTTGGTTGGTTGCTGTACAGCTGTTTGCTAACTTAACCGAAACTTTTTATGTGTGTGTGATTGATTATTCCTTGCGTCGAACCGTGTGCTTTCTGGCTTCTGTGTGGATTATTTGGATTGCTGGAGCTGCTGGGTGTCTGCGTGATCGGTGTAGCAGACTAGCATAGCAGGTGCAGCAACACCTGTAGAGTGGAGAGTCAAGGAGAGGTAGATGTTTGGTTCAGTTCAGCAACAAGTTGTAGTGCCAGGGGCAGGGTCACCTCCTGGCCATACAGCATGCACCAGCTTCCATGGAAACAGCTTGACGATCAAGAACATAGAAGCAAAGTGAGGTTCCTTCCATTCTATGGTCCGCTCCTTGTCGGGCTCTGGCACCAGCGCTCGAGGCGCCTGTCTTTTCGGAAACCCCAGGGGGACTAAAAACAAAAGAGTAAGGGCATGTACAATGATAGAGAAGGCTGGCTTTTTCTTAACTCTCCACGTCACTTAGAGAAGGCAACAAGTAGTAGTCATACAATGCGTTAACTCTTGTTGTCATCTAGCAATTAATGAGAACTAATTAAATTTAGTAAGAAATTATGTTAATAAGGGAAGGCATATGGTACAATGCACAAATTAGTCTTCTCTTAATTTTAAGAGATCATCCCTTACATAAGGGAAGGCAACCATCTCTCTTCATTCTCTTTCCTCCAACTAAGCAAAAATCTGACGTGTCATCTCTAAGGGAAGGCTGACTTCACCGCATTGTACATGTCCTAACCAGCGTAGTAGACTTAGCAAATCTCATAGTTGTATTTCCCGCCAGAGGCCGTTATTTCAGGTTTCAGCTAAAATGCCCGTATACTTTGCCAAATATTATCCCAGAAACGAGGCGGGAAACAGATTGCTTGATGACGCTAGTATAGACTGTATAGTATGGAAATGGTTTGATTATGACCAAGTGAAGCATCAAAAAGTATCCAGGTTGTTTGTATATAATTAGTTGATATATACAAACAGCCACAGACTATGGCGTGGCCTAGTGGTGGGGAGGGGTTGATGCCTTACCACCCATCCGAGTTCGAGTGCTCTTACTCGTAAATTCGATGTTGTTGTACCTCTCTTCTACTAATATGTCACAGGGCCCCTCCCCTGTTAGAAATCATATATACAAACAGCCACTGGATTCTACTAAATACTACAACTATACACAGAGGCTAAAAGAAGCAGATACTTGTCAACTAAACAAGAGACATACAAGCAAAAGTGTGACATAGTATAGCCCTAGAAAAAGATTCAACTAAAACTCAACGGTCCTGAACGCTTGACTAATTGTTCCCCTAAGAAATACCTGATGAAGCGTTGCTACACTGCTTGGAGATAGTACTGCAATCACAGTAGCTTGCGTTAATGTACCGCTTTTCGTGAGGTTCAGGGCCAGACCTGGGCACACTTTGCACCTTGCAATCCCTTGTACCAACAGCTAGAACGCATGACTGAGGGTGCATGAACTTAATTCTTCTCCAGATCGACCGGGCGCTCTTGTGCTTAAGGCGATGGAACTAGGCAAGGTCGCCTGCTAGGATTTCTTATTGGGCAGGCCGAAATAAGAAGCAACGTTCGTACCGCTTCTGCGTGTGCTGCTTTTAGGAACGAAGCAACGTTGCATAGTTTTTCGAAATCTGAATTAATTTAAAACTTGAAATACTTTTTGAAAGTTGACCTAGGATCCACCCGTGCGAATGGGAGGCCCAAACCTTCATGCGAAGTTGGGAATGCACGGTCCGTCCCGTTTCGGGCTGGGCTAGGTGGCGTGGGACACAAGAGCAGCTCGGTGTGGCTGTGATGCCTCGATGTCCATCTGACAAGGGAATTTTTCTCAAAAAAAAATCTGACAAGGAAAATGCCCTAACAAAAATCATGGTAATATTTCTCTAGAAAAAAATTGCGAGGGAAATCCCCTATTTATTTTGTGACATTCAAATTTGCTTGGTATCCATAAAGAAAGGATTTTTTGTTAGTAAACTAAATTGGAAGTTACCCGTAAATTTTTTTATTTTTAGAAAACACTAAGGTGCAATATGATCTTTCGTTCTCTTTTGTTTTGCACGGTAATACGATTCTCATTTATATAAAAAGATCAAGTTATAAGTACGATATTCCATACTCAAGGAGCATATATAATCATTGGCGACTCCAGGTATGTACTTGGGTGTACAAATGTACACTACTAATTTAGAGGGGAAGCAATATATTTTGTGTAGTGCTCACAACAAACAATAAACCTCTAATTTGGACATGTTTCACTGACTTTTTGTGCCATGTACACCCATAGTCTGAAATCTGGCTCCGCCAATGTATACAATGGATAATTCACTCAACTTAATGCACTGGTGTCTACCAGTCTAGCTTACATAATGGGGGAATGGGAGTTCCAATTATCCCGTTTTTTGCGAGTTTTCTTCTCCAAAAACCTGAATATATAGGTTAGGTTCCTCTTGGTCCTTGGAACTAGCTAGAAGAATTAGGATCGGGAGTAGAGATTTGTATTGCTACGTACTACACGTATTGATTTCCACTGGGTGATCAACCTCGTTCGCTCAATAACATCAATCATCTCGTCAAGTCGACCGATCGTCTCCTAGCTCCTACGTTCTCAGCTACTCCTACGTACTGGCAGGCCGTAGTATAGTAGTCGTAGGAATAATCATCACGAGTGCACTTACCACATCCTCTGACCGAGCCATCAAATTTGTACTCCGATGTGATTTTACTCCTTGGGACGAACAAACTTTGAAGTATGATGGAGGAATTACTGCAACGTGTGCAATGAGTTTGCAAATCTATAGACTAATATAAAGTACTGCAGGAGTAAGTAGAGGTAGCGTGCATGAGATAATCGCGTGCAACTTTGAATCGTTTTACTTACCTTGCTAGCTGTACTACGACTCCAGAAGCAAGCAGGACTGGCAGCTCAAGATGTTCTCAGATCAGATGTAACTTCAATATTCCCTTCAATGCTATAGCTTTTGAGGACGACTACACGTAGAACGTTCTACGTTTAACAAAATCTATAGAACGTGGTCCCAATAACCCACATGGTTCCAATCATTAACTTGTGCGCCTCCCTCGGCGAGCGGAGCGAGATAAATGGCTCTTTTTACATGCATGCACAAACAAACAAAAAATCTGATGTCATCCAGCATTAAATGTGGGACTCGAAAATTTATAAAGTTTTGTGAGCCAAACCGTTTATCCGATTGAGAATCCGTTTTCACCGTTAGACTAGTCGTGATGAGATCTTCGAAACTAGATCACATATCGATATGTTTCGACAACTTTTTTTTCGTCCAGAAGTTACCACCCCGTAACATATAAGTTACCCGGTCTTGTACACGTAAGTTACCCACCATATTACCGGGTTGAAATAAACCATGTTTTCTTGTTATTTTAGATCTTTATGAGCTTTTAAATTACCACATTACTTTAAGATGTTAATTTATTATACATGCATAAGTATTAGTATGATAATTGTCGATTTCATAGTGAAACTACACATAAAAAGATGGACATTGTGTATGTAATCAGCAGGCGCCATCTAATTGGCATAAGTCGATGCATCAACGTGAACCGTCCATCTCTTTTCTCCTCGCATCCGTTCTTGATGACGCAGCGCAGAGTCACGCCTCTGATTCCGCACATGACTCAGGCGCCCGATCTCAATCCTACCAACCTAGTACTGATTGAGTTACCAACCTAGTACCAATCGAGTTACCCTTCTAGTATCGATGGAGTTACCCTCCTAGTACAAATGGAGTCATCCACTTTGTATTGATAAAGTTACCCACTCTGTACTGATAAATTTAAATACATATCACTGATAAAGTTATCCATCTAGTATTAACAGAGTACCCACCTCGTACTGATCCACGTAGCACTGATAAAGTTACCCATCCAGTACTGCTCCATGTGTTATCCACAACGAAATTGATGCAGTTACCTAGTCTCTCGATAAAACTTACCCACCAAATATTGATAGAGTTACTCACACGGTACAGATGGAGTTATCCACCATGAAGTTATCCATGTGATCATGATATAGTTATCCACCACATAATCGACCTAATTAATAGACTCGAACGATAATAGTTACCAATCCTGTACTAAACTGTTAACCACCATGTACTCATGAAGTTACCCATAATATATTGATGGAGTCAACCATATGTTCATGATATAGTTATTCACCACAAAAACGATATAGTTCTCACGATAAAAATTACCCATCGGTGAAGTTAAACATGTATTCATGAGATAGTTATCCACCGTAAAATCGATATACTTACCATGTCCTCTAATTACTTCCTCCGTACAAAAATAAATGTCTCAAGTTTGCTCACAAGTGGATATATCTATATATGAAACATGTCTAGATGCATTCACTTTTGGACAAATTTGGGACACTTATTTTTGGACAGAGTGAGTATTACACACCCAGTAAAGTGAGATATACTTTAAAACTGAAAATTAATGATTGCATGGATGGATAACTTACATAAATATAGCCCGATAACTTATATTTTAGTGGGTGGGTAACTTTTGGGTCATAAAAAAATATCGTCGAAACATATCAACATGGGATCTACTTTCGAAGATCTTGACACGACTAGTCCAACGGTGAAAACAGATCATAAATCCGATAAAAGGTTTGAGCTACAAAACATTTTGAATTTTTTATTTTTGCATTAAATGTGGGATGATGTCAGCAATTTCGGATTTTAGTGCATGCATGTAAAACATTGCTATTTCTCTCATATGGGGGATATTTTTTTGTCGTCTTGTGCGTGAAGCTGAGCATGCATGGGTCTCAGGAGGTTGATCGAACGGACGCGACCACGTTCTACGCGTAAGACTATTCTCAGATCGTTCTAAACATAGAGCTTTTTCTGTATGACAGGGAAGGCCACCATATGGACGGATTGATGTTAATGGATGGAGTGGAAGTCATGACATAGAGCACAAGCTAACATCATTGATCAGTTAATCCTATATCCTGCAGTACCTCCATGCAAATAAGTGAATAACCAATGACGTGACACCAGGGTGACACCGTCGTGCCGCTGACGTGGGGCTACCTTTCGGGTAGCCCACGATGAGGCTACCTGGGCCGCGCCAAGGATGGAAAGGCCCGCAGAAGGCCCACTCGGGGTACCTCGTATCCTAGTCCAACTCGGTTAGGTATTGTAACCTACCGTATCTGTACCAACCACCCGAGACCTGGCTGCATATAAAGCCAGGAGGGTTGCCCGTCCTAGAGGACACGCTCAGAACCACCACAAACCCTAGCGAGATCGCAATCTCGCCATTGTAATCGCTACTCGCATCAATAACCAGACAAGCAGGAGTAGGGTGTTATCCTCCGGGAGCCTGAACCTGGGTAAACCTCGCTTGTCAGCCGTCGTGATCACCTCGCACTCTCCTCTCTCCCCATCAATCAACCCGGGGTGCACGACCCTGGGACTTGTCGAGTTAACACCTCGTCAATTGGCGCCGTCTGTGGGAAGTTCAACAAGTGCTAGGATCATGGTCACACCGGCTCCATCCTCAATGAAGATCGGCGCACCCGCCATCAGGGAGTCGATCCGATTCGGCTCCTTCGAGTATGTCGTCCACTCGCCAGCTCATCAATCGGTGTACGCCGATCTGGACAAAGGTATACACATCACCTTCGGCTCCATATTCTGTTGCATCGATAGTCGTGGCATGCTCAGGTCTACGACTACTGCGTTACGCGCGGCGGCGTCATCAAAATCGCCGACCACCGCGCCCGCTGGACCCGCGAAGATCGCATCTGCCGCACCCGCGGAGATCGCGACCGCTGGACCCGCGAAGATCGCATCTGCCGCACCCGCGGAGATCGCGCCCGCCGAACCCGCGAAGATCGCATCTGCCGCACCCGCGGAGATCGCGCCCGCCGAACCCGCGAAGATCGCATCTGCCGCACCCGCAGGGTTTGCGCCAGCTGCACCCGCGAAGAGGACATCTACATCGACAATCTCGGCAACGACCACGCGAATCGAGTCTACTACCCCAACCTCGGTCGCGCGGTCAATCAAGTCAAGACCCACCTCAACCTCCACCTCCACCGTCGCGCCCGCACGGGCGATCGGGGGCCCGCGTCCGACAACAACGTCGCGCGCGCCCTCATCTTCGTGGAAGTCCCAGGTCTACCCCAAGCCACTCGCACTCGCCCCGACGAGTGTGGGCACATGGACAATCGCGAAGAGACGCGACAACAAGTGCGCCGCGCGCCACGTTGCAGCAATTTTCGACCCCGAGCAAGAAGAGGGTGACAGAAGCAGCAGCGGCAGCACCAACTCCCCAACTCAAGTCTACCCCAAGCAAGTCTTCATGGCCGGCACAGCACCGCATGACGACGAAGGCGAACCCGCATATCCGCTAGAGGTGGACATGCCGGACCAGACCAAACTTGTCATCACACGGGACATGGCGATCCAAGCCATGAAACATGTGGACGAAGGCACGTTCCCCCCACCCAATGCGCCTCGGGAGGACCACCTGGCGGTCCAGTACTTGCTACGCAAGGAAGGCGAACGGATTCGCGCCGAAAAGGCCGAACTTCTCAGGCGCAAAAGGGACGCGGATGCATCAAGTGCCAGGCGGGCCGCCCTCTCCTTCACATCCTCCACTGAGGTGAACCAGGGAGCACGACGAACCAGAGCCCGTGTCCCCCACATGGCAGAAGCTGATCGAACAAGGCTCACCCGCAACCTCGACTCATCCTTCGTCACCGAAGATGAAAACGGGATACCCGTCCCGAAAACAGCGAACGCTGCCCTGATAGCAGTCGAGACGTACCTTCGGCTCACGCAGCCACCGGAGGGTGACGCGCGCTCCCTCCTCCACAAGCAACAAATTGCCTCCATAAGGGCAATCGAAGAAGCTCTAGCGGCCAAGGGGCCAGGTAATCAAGCTCACGAACCAACGACGTCGGGCATCCCGGCGCCGCAGCGACAGCCAGTCAAGGACCTTCGAGATGTCCTGACACAGAAGACGGTGGACCGCAACCGCAAGGAGCGTTCGGCTAACGCGGCACAGGCGGACGACCATACCGACCGCGACTTCGAACCATGTGGAGCGGCATGCTTTAGTTTCAACATCCGCGACACCCGTATGCCTAAAGGCTTCAAGTTGACGGCTGGCACACCAAAGTACGACGGGAAGCAAGACCCGAAGCTATGGCTCGAGGACTACCTTATTGCTTGCACCTGCCAAGGCGGAACATCGACCACGGCAATGCAGTACATCCAGCTCATGCTGACAGACTCTGCACGCGGGTGGCTCACAAGCCAACCCAAAGATTCTTTCCGAACATGGGAAGAGTTCCAGGACAACTTCATCAAAAGTTTCTCGGGAACATTCGCCAGGCCAACGACCTACATCGAGTTGCAGGCCTGCAAGCAAGGGAAGGACGAGTCGCTCCGATCTTACATCCAGAGGTGGACACTCCTCCGCAATACCATGGAACCCGTATCAGAGGACCGAGTGATGGACGCCTTCATGCATGGCGTTGCTCGCCGCGACCTCCGGGAGGAATTTGGTAGGCTCCAGCCGAAGACCACAATAGAGTTAATGAAGACAGCCAACCAATGGGCCGAAGGAGAGGACTACGTCCGCGAAACTTCTCCCAAAAAGGAAGGCGAAACAAGCAACTGGCGCGAGTCACGTCAGAAGAGGAAGGCACGCTACACACACGATTCAATCGAGTTAGTAGCGGCGGGTTATGAAACCCCCCGCGAGCGTGAGGGCAGCCGACAGCACGAGCAAAGTCGACAGCCCGGCTCAAGTCAGTACAACCGTGGCAGCAGCAGCATCGACCACAGTGACGGAAGTCAGAAGCGCGAGTGGAAGCGCCCATTAACCCCAGCAGAGGAACTGATGCAACCCTGTAAGCATCACTCGTTCCGCAACCCAGCGACAGGAAAGTGGGGTTCAAACCACCTGTTGAAAGATTGCCGCAAAGCAAGAAAGATCTACCATGCCATGCAGCAAATCATCGCCCCGGTGCAGGCCATTCAAGCGGCACCGCAGCTGGCCATCCAGGCAGCACCCGCAAACAATAACCAAGTGCAGGCGGCAGGAGCGTTCCCCCAGCCGCAGCAGCAGCAGCAAGGTCCGGCGGCAGCAGCCGACACGTACCCAGCCACACGGGGACAGCTGAACATGATCCATAAAGGACCCCCGTCGAACAGGAAGCAGAAGATCATCACACGCCAAGTACTCCAGGCCATCAACAGCCCGCGCGCGGTACCAGACTACCTGCATGGGTCGGAGACACCAATCACATTCTCCAGGGCAGATCACCCAGCAGAGGTAGTCCGACCCGGACATGCCGCACTCGTGATTGAGGCCCTAGTAGGCGACTACAGCCTGAAAAAGGTATTCCTGGACGGAGGCAGCGGCATCAACATCATATTCGCCGACACCCTCAGACGAATGAACAGATCGACAGAGAAATTGCCGGAATCAGATACTACCTTCCACGGCATAGTACCAGGGCAAGCAATCACGCCCATGGGAACAATCACACTCGACGTCATCCTCGGTACACCCGAGCACTTCAGGAAGGAGTCGATAGACTTTGAGGTCGTCGACTGGAAGTCACAATACCACGCCATCCTCGGACGCCCAAGCTTTGCCAGGTTCATGGCAGTACCCCACTACGCCTACCTGATGATAAAATTACCCGGGCCGAAAGGAGTGATCACCGTCCGCGGCGACTTCGGCCTCTCCAACAGTTGCGACCGCGAGTTCGCCAAGATCTCCGAGTTCTTCGGCGTCGAAGAGCACTTCAAGGCCATATCAGCCGACAATGACAAGACCATCTTCCCGGCTCGCAAGAAGCCCGCCAAGGACGCAGCGTTCAACACGAATGACGACACTGTCACCCACCAAGTCCATCCGACTGACAGCGGAAATACAGTCAAGGTATCATCAAGCCTGACACCCACATAGGAAAGCGCGCTCGTCGAGTTCCTACGTGAGAACTGGAAAATCTTCGCATGGCAACCTTCTGACATGCCGGGGATACCCAGGGAACTCGCCGAGCACTCTTTGAAAGTACACAAGGACGCAAGACCTGTCAAGCAATCCATGCGACGCTTCTCAGGGCCCAAACGAGACGCTATCACCATGGAAGTCGACAGATTACTGCACGCCAAGTTCATCCGAGAGATCAAGGACTCGGACTGGGTCGCCAACCCGGTTCTAGTTGAGAAAAAGAAGACGAAGAAACTACGCATGTGCGTGGACTTCACCGCAGTCAACAAGTGCTGCCCCAAGGACCACTTCCCGCTCCCGCGGATAGACCAGATCATCGACTCGACTGCAGGTTGCGAACGCCTATCTTTTCTGGACGCCTACTCAGGTTACCAGCAGATCAGGCTGAAAGTCGAGGACAAAGAGAAAACAGCCTTCATCACACCCGACGGCGTTTTTTGCTACCAGACGATGCCGTTCGGGTTAAAGAACGCAGGTGCCACGTACCAGCGGACAATGCAAGCATGCCTCAAGGGGCTAATCAGGCAGATCGTCCAAGTCTATGTCGACGATATCGTCGTCACTACCCGGAAGGAGGATACCCTAGTCGACGATCTACGCAAGGTCTTCGCCGCACTGGACGTGTACCAGATCAAACTCAATCCAGAGAAGTGCGTGTTCGGCGTACCAGCCGGAGAGCTACTAGGGTACCTTGTATCCGCAAGAGGAATCGAAGCAAATCCCGAGAAGGTGCAGAACATACTCACGATGCCAGCACCAACGAAGCTAAGGGAGGTGCAACGATTAGCTGGCCGAGTCGCAGCTCTCAGCCGGTTCATTAGTAAGTTGGGAGAGAAGGCCTTACCCTTCTACCAACTGATGAAGAAGTCAGACAAGTTTGAGTGGACGCAAGAGGCGCAGGACGCATTCGACCATCTCAAGAAGACACTGACAACCTCTCCGGTCCTCGTGGCACCACTGGAAAACGAGCCGCTCTACCTGTACGTCTCAGCAACAAACAGGGTGGTGAGCACGGTGCTCGTAGTCGAACGCGAAGAGGAAGGGCACAGCCACCCGGTGCAGAGGCCCGTCTACTACCTTAGTGAAGTACTCACCTTGTCCAAGCAGAATTACCCGCATTACCAGAAGCTGGCATACGGAGTCTTCATGACTTCCAGAAAGGTCGTCCACTACTTCTCCGAGCACCCGATCACGGTGGTAAGCTCCTCTGGACTAGCAGACATCCTCAAAAATCAGCGCGGGACAGGACGAGTCGCCAAGTGGGTTGTCGAACTAGGACCATGGGGGCTGAAGTATGCTCACCCGAAGTCCATCAAGGCCCAAGTTCTCCCAGAATTCACCACTGAGTGGATAGAAGCCCAGCTACCGAACGTCCCCGACTTGTCCAACGCATGGACAATGTACTTTGATGGCTCCAAGAAATTCAAGTCAGCCGGGGCAGGAGTCGTGCTCATCTCCCCCAAAGGCGACAAGCTCAAGTATGTCCTGCAGATGGACTTTCCGACGCCGTCAAACAACGAAGCCGAGTACGAGGCCCTGATCCACGACATGCGGATGGCCAAGAACTGCGGCGCCACGCACCTCATGATCTACGGCGACTCCTACCTGGTGGTACAGCAAACCATGAAGTCCTGCGACGCCATCGCTGACAACATGATCGCCTACAGAGACCTCTACAATCAGATGGAAGGAAACTTCGACGGCTGCGAGCTACGCCACATCGGCCGTGAAAGCAACGAGGAAGCCGACGCCCTAGCTAACATGGGCTCAGACAGGGTGCCAGTCCCACCCGGCGCCTTCCTCGAGTGCATCACACAGAGATCCATCAAGACTCAGGGTACAGCAAACACTGCAACCGCAAAAGGCGATGCCAACCCGCCAAGCCAAGACAAGGTCCCCATGGAAGTCATGCTAGTCGAAGCCACATGGACAGGACCATACCTGGCATATATACTACATCAGAAGCTGCCAGCTGACCCAGTCGAAGCAAAGCGCATCATCAGACGCTCCAAAAGTTTCACCGTCATCAACGGAGAACTCTACAAAAGAAGCATATCAGGAATCCTGCAAAGGTGCATAGATCCAGTCGACGGCCAAGCCATCTTACTCGACATCCACGCGGGTACCTGCGGACATCACGCAAGCAGCCGGGCACTGGTGGCCAAGGCGCTACGAGCAGGGTTCTATTGGCTCACAGCCATGCAGGATGCCGAGGAGCTGGTGAAGAAATGCACAGGGTGCCAAGAATTTGCCAACAAGCCGCACGCCCCAGCATCGGAGCTCAAAACAATACCACTAGCCTGGCCCTTTGCCCAATGGGGCCTGGACATGGTGGGCCCGCTGAAGAAATCCTCACCCGGAGGTCATACTCACCTCCTGGTCGCAGTCGATAAATTCACAAAGTAGATCGAAGCCGTGCCCATCACAAGTTCGACTGCATCCACTGCGGTCAACTTCATCAGGTCAATCATCTTCAGGTTTGGAGTACCTAATGGGATCATCACCGACAACGGCTCGAACTTCACAGCCGAGGAATTCAAAGACTTCTGCTCAGAGCAGGGGATCAAGCTCAACTACGCGTCGGTCTCGCACCCGCAGTCCAACGGACAAGTAGAGAAAGCCAATGGCTTAGTCTGCAACGGCATCAAGAAGCGACTGCGCGTGCCCCTAAAACGCGCAGCGGGCGCATGGGTGGAAGAACTGCCATCAGTCCTCTGGAGTCTGTGAACAACGCCGAATAGATCTACCCAGTACACGCCATTCTTCATGGTGTATGGTGCAGAAGCGGTCCTCCACTGCGACATCAAGTTTGACGCACCAAGAGTAGTCGCCTACGACGAGTCGGAAGCAGAGGAAGCACTCAAAGACAGCAGAGAAACCCTGGATGAAGCGCGCGACATCGCCCTGGCACGATCAGCCGTGTATCAGCAGGACCTGCGCAATTATCATACTCGGAGGCTGCGACCAAGAGCGTTCGTGGCAGGCGACCTGGTTCTTCGACTCAAGCAAAAGAAGGTGCACAAGCTCGCTTCCCCATGGGAGGGCCCGTACATCGTAACAGAAGCAATAGGCAATGGAGCATACCGCCTAAAGGACTCGAAGACAGGAGCGGACTGCAGCAATCCATGGAACGTAGCACAACTACGCCGGTTCTACGCCTAGCTCAAATAACCATTGTACAAGAAAGTCAGCGCGGCAGGTTTCAGACGCACTCTTTTCCTTACCAGGGTACCTGAGGGGACTGGAAGGTTTTTAATGAGGCGGCCTGTTCGCAAGAATCAATAAAGTGATTTGAAGAAAATCTGTCTCCTTTTCCCGTCACTCAGGAAGCTCAAAAATCCTAGGCCGCCACTCGAACCACTCGGGGGCTGCGCCACACAGGTTGAAATAAAAGCTTAGGCCGCTACCCGAACCACTCAGGGGCTGCGCCATACAAGCACAACCAAAATCCTAGGTCGCCACCCGAATCACTCGGGGGCTGCGCCACACAGGTTGAAATAAAAGCTTAGGCCGCCACCCAACTTACTCGGGGGCTGCGCCACACAAGCACAGAATCAAAAAATCCTAGGCCGCCACTCGACCGACTCGAGGGCTGCGCCATACAGGTCAAGTCCAAAATCCTAAGGCGCCGCCCGCCACACACGGGGGCTGCGCCACACAGGTCACACTTGCAACCCTAGGCTACCACTCGACTTACTCGGGGGCTACGCCAAACAGGAATCAGAAAAATCCTCGGCCGCCACTCGAACCTACTCGGGGGCTGCGCTGCACAGGTCGAGTTCCAAATCCTAGGTCACCACCCGCCATACTCGGGGGCTGCGCCACACAGGTCACACTTGCAACCCTAGGCTACCACTCGACGTACTCGGGGGCTACGCCAAACAGGACTCAGCAAAATCCTCGGCCGCCACTCGAACCTACTCGGGGGCTGCGCTGCACAGGTCAAGTTCCAAATCCTAGGTCACCACCCGCCATACTCGAGGGCTGCGCCAAACAGGTCACACTTGTAATCCTAGGCCGTCACTCAACCTACTCGGGGGCTGCGCCAGACAGGAATTAGTCAAAATCCTAAGTCGCCACCTGATAAAATCAGAGACCGCGGCATACAGGTAACACTCGAAAAACCTAGGCCACTGCTTAGCATACTCGGCAGCTGCGCCATACAGGTCGCAAATCGAATCAGGCACCCTCACTTTCGAGTAAACAGATCAATTCTCATTACTCGAAACAGTACTATAATTTGTTACATTATATTTACACAAGCAAATTTGCCCTCTATAGCTAACCCTGTGCATCAGACGACAGCTACCCTAAACTGCAGGTTCAGCCTTTGGCGCATCTAGAGGGCCTACAAGCCGCTCGCTCAAGTCCTGAACTTGCCGGATAATCCGGCGCGCAGCCGGCAAGGTCTCATCGAAGTCGTCGTCACCTGGCAGGCCTTCAAGCACCCGCTCAAGCGGAAGATGTGGCCGGTGCATCCGAACGTACGCCAGCGCCGCGTTTGTGAAGGAGATATGCCCTAGAGGCAAATAAATAAGAAGTATTTATTGCATTATCTCATAAGTTTATAATAGGTTTATGTATTATGCTATAACTGTATTAATCGGAATTATTAATACACGTGTGATACATAGACAACCAGGTCCCTAGCAAGCCTCTATATGAGCTAGTCCATTGGGCAACAGTTGATCGAGATTCCCGATCAAGGACAATGACGTCAGTTGACAATGGGGTCATCTTGTTAATAGAATAAGGTGGTGGACATACGCAAAGTATTGCAATAAGATCGTATTACGATGTTTGTCATTTGCAACAGATAAGAGTATGATAGCTTATTCCTTAGACCGTGAGACCGTACTTATTGTTGCTTCGTAGGAGTGCTTTGAGAGCATCAAACGTTGTGTCTTATATAGCATGACAATAACGGTGTCCATCTTGGGTATTCCGAAAGAGCATCGAGACGTAAGGATCAAGAGCGGGATTTGTTCATTCTTGTAATGGAAAGATACTCTGGGCCCACTCGGTGATATTGCATCTATATAGCTGCGCAGCTTATGACTAGGTCATGGAGATGTAATATCGCGGACGAGTTAATAACCTTCGTCGGTAACGAGATACAGCAAAGGCATCGGTGTGTCTACGATCATATCTCGGACAAGGTAGTATCGCAGAGACAAAGGGAATGAATATCATACTTATGGTTCAACGACGATATTCGTGGAATGCACAGGGGTCGTCATATATTTCCAGGTATCCCTGACGATCATTGGTGAGCGGAGTGTCTCGACCATGTCTGGAGTGTTCCCGAACCGTAGCGTAACAAACTTAAGGTCTTAGCGACGCTAGGAGATAGGTTCTGGAATTTTATAGGTTTTTATTGGAGAGAAAGAAATGATCCGGAAAGAGTTCCGGTGGTCCGGAAGGAGTTCCGGGGAGCTATGGAAGGGTTCCGAGAATTTCCGAAAGTTGTTCGGGTGGTTCCGAAATAGTTTCGGAGTCATGGGATATTGAATTATATATAAATATATTAATTATGAATTAATGGAATTTTTATATTAATTTAATATTAATTAAATAAAGGAAAAAGGGGGCTCCCACCTAAATGGGCCCTAAGAGGGCCCAAGAGGGGAAGCCGCACCAAGCAAGGAAGGGGGGGCTTGGGCCCCTAGTCCGAGTTGGACTAGGAGGGTGCGCCGGCCTCCCCCCCTCCTCCTTTTAGTCCCACATGGGGGAGCCAAGGGGGTTGGCACACCCCTTCCCCCTTTATATAGCAAGGCATATTAATTGATTTAATACATAGGAAATTCAGTTAATTCCCAATTTCTCTCTCGATCCCGTGGTTCCCAAGTTGGAGCCGCGCCGAGCTGAGGAAGGGGGTCTCTCTCCACCTAAGCCATACCGCAGAGCGCCGTTGCTCTGCGGGATTCCAGATAAGATCTACTCCTGCGATTTCAGCTGGATCTGAATGACCGGGAGTTGTCGCTAGGCTCCGTATGTTTGCGAGTGCTCGGAGGCTACTCTATTGAGGAGCTTGGGCGACGTCGTATCGCCCCCTGCAGCCGCCGCGCCACCCCCCTCTGCTGCCGGCGCGTCACCCCCGGAGCTGGCGCTCTGCCTTCTTCCGCCCGACGCCCGTCGACGCAGATCATCGTCGACACCCCGACGTCATCGACTCCGACATCGCGGCAAGTTCTCCACGACCTCGAGGTCGGCTACGTACGACTTCATTGTCAACGCTTGTGCGGGAGCGTAATCCCCGCTATCGGTCTACATGGAGGTAATGTAACCCGTTCCGCCACCGTTATCGCATGTACTAGATAGATAGATCCTGGCTAGTTAGGGTTTCGTTCGCTAGAAAATTATTGTTTTCTGCCCCGCAAACCCCTTCAGTGGTATCAGAGCCGATCTATGCGTAGTACTGCTGGTACGGTTAGAACTCATGTTGAATGAGGGCGTCTTTCTTATATTTGCTACCCTCTAGCGTGCACTTGCGATGCCTTCGGTATTGAGTTGATGAAGCGGCCCGGACCGACTTTACGCGTACGCTTACGCGAGACTGGTTCCACTACTGACATACGGCTTGCACCGTATCTGTGGCTGGCGGGTGCCTGTTTCTCTCTCTCTAGTCGGCAAAGCATTTTCAATGGAGGGCCCGAAAGGGATGCTGAAACATGCAATTATACGATTGACGTTGTGGTACAAAGTTCGTAGGTAGGGAAGCGATTCTCTTACGAATAAGCCTATTTGCCACGTAAAACTTGCAAAACTAGATAAAGCTAGAGGCTTCTAACTTTGTTTTGCAGAGGCGTTATTTCATGTGACATGGTTACGGTAAGTTTTGATATTACTCGTACTGTCGGAGGCAATGGAGGGCTCTGTAGACTCGGAGTCATGCCGGGGCGCCGGGGGCCAGGCACATGGCGCCATGAAGGTCCAGGCGCATCGACCATGTCACATCGCACTTCATTGCATCATTATTGTGTGATGTTGTGTGTGCATCCTATTGATTGCTTATATGCTAGATATACAACGGTAGCATCATAAATAGGATGATCCCTAACAAATACCAAAATTGTGTTCTCCCTCGTCGCGCACCACCAAGAAAGTTCTACGTTATGAGGCAGGCCGTGATGATCGGGTGTCACACATCTCGTCGTTCGCATACAGTGGGTGTAAGCCATGTTGCACGCGCAGGTCTTCGAGGTTTGATTGGCGAGCCTAGCATACTCAGAGGTATGGCCTCGGAACACGGGAAGATCGAAAGATCGAGCACGAGTCATAGAGTTGTTATGATCGACATGTTATGTCCACCTTTGAAGCTGTGCTGCCGGCCGTGATGATCGGGGGTAGTAGGGTGGATGAGGGTCGTGTCATCGCCATTATTATTTTAGGGATAATAATCTTGGTGTGGTGTGTTTTTGATAATGAGATTATAGAACTAAAACTCACCTACATATTATAAACTTAACCTTACCTCTTTTGCGATCACATCTGTAGACTACGCAACTATACTTCGGTTACTTCCTCAAGAGTCCGGATGCTACATTAGAAGCCGACGGATCCAACTTCATCAGATGGTACAGAGGTTTTAGAAACATTCTCGAACACAACAACATTCTATATGTTCTCGATGAACCGGTAGGAGAAGGACCAGGAGATTCTGCTAGCGAGGAGGAGGAAGATGATTTCCGTAAGCGTCGAGACATATTCATTGAAGTGGAGATCACCATGACCGTATGCCTGGCACCCGAGTTGAAAGAGATATTTCGACGCAAGGAGCCAAGCGTCATGATGGATGCGATAAAGACGCACTTCGGGGATGAATTAAAGCGTGAGCAATTCAGGAAGCTTAGAATGTTCCAGACCATTCACATGGAGGAGCATACCTGTCTGAAGACACATTTGAAGAGATTGTATGACATCTACTTCCAGCTGACGATGGTCTTCGATTACTGGATGGCGGATTCTTGCGCCATTCGGACTGTCTTGATATCTCTACCTCCTAGCTATGAGAAGCATGTACATAAGTACATTTTGAAAGCCGACGATATGAACTTCTACGTATTCATACGTGAGTTCCAGTCTCTGAAGGTTGATTCCATCGAAGGAGAGATCTTCGATGCTACAGGTATATATTTGATATATGCAGAATTATGAATTCGCCCATGGTATACGATGAAATGTTTGATGATTGCTCTGCTTGTGAAACAGGTCCTGATTATCACGTATATGCGGCGCAGTTTGATATGACCTGGCGCTGAAGCTGGTAGTCAAGGAGTTGATGGCCTTTTGGTGTTCACGTCCTCAAGTTATCATAGTTATCATTAATAGTTTTTGATACGATCTTTTGTAATAGTGAGCGAGTGTGTGTGTCTTGATTGTTGCAAGACAAAGTTATTCATGTAATAAGACAAGTTCATTTGTTTTATGTTATGGAAGAAGTCAGTTGTTTTATCCTATGAATAAAGTTTTCACATCTCGGTTACATTGATTGTATGATAAGTATTCATAATTGTAGATATGATGAAATAGCTTGTCCCATGAACAAAGGTTCTATTGCTAGAATAAACATCGTCGAGTTTAGTCATAAAAGCAATGAAAGAAGTAATGGATGTCTTTGGTCCATTTAAGTATTTCGAGTGCTGAATTGATTAAGCTTGAAATCAAGTATTGAAGTTGCAATACTGAGGGAAATTAATTGAGTGTCATTTTTTAATGATTAATTAATGGTGTTTATGGCTTGATCCGAATTCCTCCATGACTTTGGCAAATAGGAGCATTTGCCCGATGAATTGTGGAGTCTGAGATTAATTTGATAATAGATCAAATGGGGTTTTTCAAAAGAAAGATTAGTGAACATTGTATTCACAAAATTCGATCAAAGGACAGTATTTTGGATTATGTTTTCAACACAAGAGACTTGTGAAAATTTGCTTCACAGAATTATAATGTCATATATAGTGATATGTGGGGAATTATAATCATGCTCTATTTTAAATAGAGTGTGGCCTGTCAGAATCAGTCTTAGAATCTCCTAATACATTCTAAACATTATAGTCGACGTCCACTTTAGGAAATAGATATTTTTCTCAGCAAGAATTCATAGAATCGACAGTTGTGTCGACGTGTATATGATTATGCGATAATTCGGAATATACATGAGTGGTTCTTTGTAGATTGCTCGTATTAAATGAGAGTGTGTTCCAAAACCGAATAGAAACAAAGTTCAGTTTGTTGTCTATGTAATTCCAAGAAAAGATGACTTTTCGAATTATGGTTTATGGATTGAAATTAGAAGTTTGGAATAAAGTGTCAGACTTATGTTGGAAGATGTTCCAAAGAGTATATGTCTGCTGATGAAAATTTGGTGATTAAGAGTGAGGGAGACTAGAAAATAGTTTTCTGCTTGCAATCCTCTTCATAAAGATCACAATGTTTTCATGAAAGAAACTTCTGAATAAAGTGTTGATACATTTAATATTGCTGTCGGGTCACAGCACTGTATTAAGTATTTCAGATCTTGTTGACAGATCAAGGTGCACCTTATGACTACAAAGAAAGTTGAGAAAATATCAGAATACGAACAAAGGCTCTTCAGCCTGGAAATCCAAGTTACGTTTAAAAGGATTAAAAGAGTAATTGTTGCTGCAATTCTTATTAGAGGAATAAGATTGTTTAATCGTCATATAAGGTGTTATGTGATAATTGTAACTATAAGAAAGACGCGGTAGCATGTCTTGTCAAGAAATGTGTCTTGGACAAGATCAAATTTGTTGACTACATTTATGTAGACATGCTTGAAGTCTGAGTGATTTGTATTAATGTAATACTGCAGTTTGTATTAAATTCGAATTGATAATAGATCAATGATTTTGGTTTACCCAAGATGTCGATTTAAGTGGGAGTCATAGTTAGTTCACTCAGGAGAAATATGTGAAGAACATATTTTTGAGTGGGAGCTTAGGAACTCAAATATGTTGGATAACATGTTTTTGAGTGGGAGCTCGCGTTGTCAAATATGTGGAGACATAGTTTGAGTGGGAGTCGAATTCATTTTATGTAGTTAACACATTGAGAAACTGTACCAATAGAATAGGATGAAGTTGTGAAACTATTTGAAAGACAGTGTCTATTTTGAAATAGAACGGGAACTTTAAATAGTTAGTCGAGTTGTTTTGGATTATATCTGAGGAGTCAGAATAGAATCAAAAGGATGGTCCTTTGGAATCCAATTGGTCATTAAGAGTAATGATGCGTGAAGGTAATGGTTGTATGACATGTGGGTCTATTATGTAATATTAGACATCATACAGAAACCATATTATCTGCTCGATGAAATATAACCGATGTTCTTGGAATAAGAGCAGTTATGAAAGTAAATTTGGAATTTATTGGAAGTAGATGAGTGTTAGTTAAGGGATTGACATTTGAATGTCAAGTTTTCTACATTGGTGCGAAAGTATGTAGACATCACGAGTTTGTAATTGTTACAAGGGGCTCGGCATGACTGAGTGTGTTTTTCAGGGCAGTTATCTGGTTAGTATAATCAGAGTAAGCGCTGGGAAGCGGTAGTCTCACTTAGTTGCGGTGTTTGCATATGTGTTGTTAAACAACATGGTGATATCAAGCAAGTTAATATCCGTGAATCGCAAAAGCATGTACAATCACGGATTGTGCAGTAACACTTTTCCACGAGCAAGCATTATCAAATGATTCTTATTTGATAAGGGATTCTGATAAAGTAAAATGCAGCTAGTTTATTTGTACTCTAGTGCAAGTGGGAGACTGAAGAAGATATGCCCTAGAGGCAAATAAATAAGAAGTATTTATTGCATTATCTCATAAGTTTATAATAGGTTTATGTATTATGCTATAACTGTATTAATCGGAATTATTAATACACGTGTGATACATAGACAACCAGGTCCCTAGCAAGCCTCTATATGAGCTAGTCCATTGGGCAACAGTTGATCGAGATTCCCGATCAAGGACAATGACGTCAGTTGACAATGGGGTCATCTTGTTAATAGAATAAGGTGGTGGACATACGCAAAGTATTGCAATAAGATCGTATTACGATGTTTGTCATTTGCAATAGATAAGAGTATGATAGCTTATTCCTTAGACCGTGAGACCGTACTTATTGTTGCTTCGTAGGAGTGCTTTGAGAGCATCAAACGTTGTGTCTTATATAGCATGACAATAACGGTGTCCATCTTGGGTATTCCGAAAGAGCATCGAGACGTAAGGATCAAGAGCGGGATTTGTTCATTCTTGTAATGGAAAGATACTCTGGGCCCACTCGGTGATATTGCATCTATATAGCTGCGCAGCTTATGACTAGGTCATGGAGATGTAATATCGCGGACGAGTTAATAACCTTCGTCGGTAACGAGATACAGCAAAGACATCGGTGTGTCTACGATCATATCTCGGACAAGGTAGTATCGCAGAGACAAAGGGAATGAATATCATACTTATGGTTCAACGACGATATTCGTGGAATGCACAGGGGTCGTCATATATTTCCAGGTATCCCTGACGATCATTGGTGAGCGGAGTGTCTCGACCATGTCCGGAGTGTTCCCGAACCGTAGCGTAACAAACTTAAGGTCTTAGCGACGCTAGGAGATAGGTTCTGGAATTTTATAGGTTTTTATTGGAGAGAAAGAAATGATCCGGAAAGAGTTCCGGTGGTCCGGAAGGAGTTCCGGGGAGCTATGGAAGGGTTCCGAGAATGTCCGAAAGTTGTTCGGGTGGTTCCGAAATAGTTTCGGAGTCATGGGATATTGAATTATATATAAATATATTAATTATGAATTAATGGAATTTTCATATTAATTAAATAAAGGAAAAAGGGGGCTCCCACCTAAATGGGCCCTAAGAGGGCCCAAGAGGGGGAGCCGCACCAAGCAAGGAAGGGGGGGCTTGGGCCCCTAGTCCGAGTTGGACTAGGAGGGTGCGCCGGCCTCCCCCCCCTCCTCCTTTTAGTCCCACATGGGGGAGCCAAGGGGGTTGGCACACCCCTTCCCCCTTTATATAGCAAGGCATATTAATTGATTTAATACATAGGAAATTCAGTTAATTCCCAATTTCTCTCTCGATCCCGTGGTTCCCAAGTTGGAGCCGCGACGAGCTGAGGAAGGGGGTCTCTCTCCACCTAAGCCATACCGCAGAGCGCCGTTGCTCTGCGGGATTCCAGATAAGATCTACTCCTGCGATTTCAGCTGGATCTGAATGACCGGGAGTTGTCGCTAGGCTCCGTATGTTTGCGAGTGCTCGGAGGCTACTCTATTGAGGAGCTTGGGCGACGTCGTCTCGCCCCCTGCAGCCGCCGCGCCACCCCCCTCTGCTGCCGGCGCGTCACCCCCGGTGCTGGCGCTCTGCCTTCTTCCGCCCGACGCCCGTCGACGCAGATCATCGTCGACACCCCGGCGTCATCGACTCCGACATCGCGGCAAGTTCTCCGCGACCTCGAGGTCGGCTACGTACGACTTCATCGTCAACGCTTGTGCGGGAGCGTAATCCCCGCTATCGGTCTACATGGAGGTAATGTAACCCGTTCCGCCACCGTTATCGCATGTACTAGATAGATAGATCCTGGCTAGTTAGGGTTTCGTTCGCTAGAGAATTATTGTTTTCTGCCCCGCAAACCCCTTCAGTTTGCACCAGCCACAAGCTGAGCGTCGACAACTTCCTTCAGCCCTTCGCCGTCGCGGAACCTCTCCAGCAAGGCAGGCAACCCGTTTGGCTGCGCGTTATGCGGGAAGTACACGCGGTTGATGTGCCAAAGTGTCTTCCGGCAGCTCTCCAGAAGAAAGGCAGCGCGCCACGTACGATCAAGCATGGTGGCAAGGACGCGCCCCCTCGACTGGTTCACCCAGAACTGGCGAGCTTCATAGGAGTCGCCGGACGCCTCTCGAGTGACCCGCTCCTCAACGCGAGCCCGCTCGGCCTCCCAATCGGGATTAACATCTGCGCACACGAACTGCAAATCAGAACGAGAAGGACAAACAACAGTGACTGCAGCCGCCAACATGATACATACCCTGCAACTGCCGACTGATCAGGTCCATCTCTCCAAGCAAAAAATCTTCACGACGTGAGAACTCCGCCGTGGGATGCGACTGGGAGCGCTGCAACAGCCGCTCCGTATTCTTCAGGGTCGCCTCAAGCTCCACCACCTTGTTCCTCAAATAGGTGATTACCCGCTGATCATTTGCACTGCGCGAAGGAGCCGGCGCCGCCCGACGACGGCGAGCACCCGAAGAGGAAGCCGCGCCACTCGGCTCGGCCAAGGGAGAAGGCGGAGCATCATCGCGCATAGCACTCTGTCAGGAATACGCAGAGTCAATACAGTAATGCGACTACCAAACACAGTTCAACCCAGAAAACAGAAAAGTCAGCAAAGTCAGTACTGAAGAGCAAAAGACCCGACAGGGCAATATTCATTACAAACTTGAAGTTCAAAATACAGGTCGCAGCGACTGCCGCATCCCTACAACTATGCCTACTCTAAGGCCGCGGACTGCGACCGGGAACGGCCCTTCCGAGCAGCCGCCTCAGTCGCCTTAGCAAGGGCCCTCTCGAAGAGTGCCACAAGCTGGGCAGCCAGCTGCGAGGCGCGCTCCTTCACGCCACTCAGCGACGCGGTCCGGCCATCGGGTTTGCGAGGAAAACCGCTGACAACCTTCTCGAAGTCACCTGGAACTTGGTGGCCTAATAGGAGCTGGAAGGTGAGCTCGGAGCCGCGTACCGTCTGCGACCGCGTGAAGTCGGCGATGGTGGTCGCGTCCCCAAACGGTGCAGCCAGAGCGTCCACGGTCGCTGGCGGCTGGTTGCCCGGGAAGATGCTCTGGTGCACCACGGCCAGCGCTCCGGTCGACTTCTCCAACGCGGCGGAAGACTTCTTCAGAGCGTCCAAGGCATAGGCGCAAACCCGGTCGAAGAAGCCAACCGCGGTCGCCAAGTCGACCGTGTCACTCGACGCGTCTTCTGGAGGAGCCCCACCGCAAGTCTCTGCGCCAAAAATTCAAAGTCAAGACAAGAAAAGGAACAAAAACTCAGTAAGCGTCAAGTCGATACTCACCCCCAAGAACAACGGCGAGTGAAAGGAGACGGCCGACTTGAGTTTTCTCCTGGGCGACCCGCGCCAGCTCCCGCTCTCGAGACTCCCGAAGAGCCTTCTCAAGCTCATCCACCCGGCCAGTAGCCTGGTCCGGCGAGGAACGCAGTTGGTCCCTCTCCTTCTCCAGGCGAACATAAGCCGCGGCTGCGTCGAGCTGCTGGCGATAGTATGGCTGAAAACAAAAAAGAGCAAGGTGTCAATAAAGTTGCGGGCGACTATACTAGTCACCCACACCTTCGGGGGCTACTCCCATCGGGAGCGCTGATCGCGCACCCGATGAGAAATTGGAAGTGCAAGGAAAACACAAGAAGACTTACGTGGTCCAGGAGCTCAAGGTCCTCGGCAGCCGAAGGAGGAGCCCGGCTAGACGAGGCCAGGCCGGCGGCCTCAACATGCACCTTCTCCACCACAGGCGTCTCCAGCCCAGTCGAAGGGCCAGATGTAAGCTCCGTGTCCCGAAGGGGGGAGCTGACGTTATCAGAACGATGGCTGCAGCAAAATCGAGAACACAAGTCAACTAAACGGCGAACCTGCAAGGTACCACTCGAATGACACGTGGCAAAGAAACTAACCTGGGGGTGCTGGCGTCGTCGAAGCTCGACAGGGAAGGCGAAGGCATCCGAGCGAATGAGCGTGGCGCTGCAGAGCTGACTGGAGGAACGTTCAGAGGTTCCTCCCAGCCACCCGAAGATTGTGCACCCGGGGAAGTCGCCACGGTCTCCTCCTCAGCAACATCCACACCCCTGGCAGGCGACGACGCAGTGGCAGACTCGCCGCGACTCGGAAGCTTCCGCTTCTTCTTCGCGGGTTCCTCCACTTCGTCTTCCTCCTCCACCTCATCACGGGGAGAGTGTGCGGAAGGGATTTCTTCGTCCTCGTCCTCCTCCTCGACGAACTTTGATTCATCGTCAGGTCCGTTCTCAGGGAGAGGAGGAAAGCTGATGAAGAGAGCCCGACCCTAAAGCAAAGTAGATGCAAGTCGAATCAAAATGCAAAGTAGACTCAAGTCGAACAAGTATAGAAAGAGAGCAAGATCAGACTCACCTCAGGAACGGGTTTCGCGGCCCCGTAAGGAGAAACTGGGCACTTGACGTTGCATGCGTCCGCGGCTCGGAGGTTGGTGATGGACCTGACGTTGGCCTCCACCTCCTCGTCATCCAGCGGCTTGGCGCTAACGCCTTCGGCGGCCCACATCGGGTGAGGCCGGGCGCTGAGTGGCTGCACCCGAAGACGGAAGAAGGTGGCCATCAGAAAGACGCCACCCACATCACGCTCAAGGGTCTGAGTCAGCTCGTGCAGCAGGGTCAGCAGGGGCTGCACAGCCTCCTTCTCCACGGCAGACAACGGGTGCGCCCAGGCGCCAGTCTTCCGCAGTCCGCGCTTGCCGTCGAATCGTCCAGTCCGTCGTCGCTCGACTGGACGTAGAACCATCTCCGGCGCCACCCTTGGACGGAGTCGGACTTCTTCATCTGAAAGTACACGATATCACCGCGCACTTGGATTCCGAAGCCGCCCACTGGGAAGGTCAGCCCACTCTTCCCCACGTTCTTGCGAACGAGGAAGAGCGACTTCCACAGTGCCCAGTGGGGCGCGACACCCAAGAAGCACTCGCATAACACGATAAAGCCCGCGATGCTCAAGACGCCATTGGGGGTCAGATCATGGATCTGAACCCCATAGGCATACAAGAGCCCGCGCACGAAATCGTGCATGGGGAACCCGAAGCCACGCGGAATGAAGTCCGCGAAGCAAACGCGCTCCCCATCGCGGGGAGTGGGGAACACTTCTTTTCCAGGGACCCGTACCTGGACGGTGGCAGCAGGCCTTGCGCGCGGAGCAACTCCACATCGGGCCTCTTCATCGACGACCTCTGCCAATCGCCCTCGGGCTTCTTCATCACCCCGACCTCGTCGGCGGCGGCGGCGGAGGAGCCAGCAGCGCCCTTCGGCTTGCCCATCGCCTAGGTCGCAGGGTGCGTGGACAGATTGCTTTGAGCTCGGGACGGCGGCGGAAATGGCAGAGCGCAAGAGGAGAAGAAAGGCAAGAATCGATTGGAGAAGATGACATCCCAAAGGCCAGGGCGCAGTACTTATTCCACGAGGATCGGCATCTCAACCGTCCATCAAGCAAGGGCTCCGAGCGAGAGCATCCAGCCGTCCACGTGTCGCACGGAGAAACCAATCGTCGCCGCCAACTTCCTCCACTACGCACGAGAACCGAGGCGTCGTCATCGTGCCGCGCAAATTTCGCGCCCACTTCGGAGACGTGACAACTGTGGACGTGGTCAGCTCTGACAGCGGGGCCCACCACGTCACGTCCCATCGGGCGCAGAGGCGTGCAGCAAACCGTCATCAATGACGTCACCAAGCCAACGGCTCCGAAACCAACCAAAGAAACTCGAAAGATTTGTTCGAGTAGTAAGCTTCGCAGCTGAAATCAGCAAGGTAAGATCAAGCAATGATCCGAGCACCCGAAGGAACCATTCGAGTGGCAACACAGTAAGCTCGGGCAGCCGAATCCATCCAACAAGTAAGCCAAAGCAGGCTGAATAGAAGCAGGCTTCACAAGAAGATGAAGTCAAAGTAATTCGACTGCACAGATTACTCCCATCGGGAGTGGCTGATTCGACTGAAGAAATTCGAGTTCAAGCTCAAGATCAAGCAATCCAACGGCGCGTCCAGGAGGAAGGAGTCCTTTGTCCGACTCTGAGATTCGATCAAGCACTCGGGGGCTACTGACGTGGGGCTACCTTTCGGGTAGCCCACGATGAGGCTACCTGGGCCGCGCCAAGGATGGAAAGGCCCGCAGAAGGCCCACTCGGGGTACCTCATATCCTCGTCCAACTCGGTTAGGTATTGTAACCTACCGTATCTGTACCAACCACCCGAGACCTGGCTGCATATAAAGCCAGGAGGGTTGCCCGTCCTAGAGGACACGCTCAGAACCACCACAAACCCTAGCGAGATCGCAATCTCGCCATTGTAATCGCTACTCGCATCAATAACCAGACAAGCAGGAGTAGGGTGTTATCCTCCGGGAGCCTGAACCTGGGTAAACCTCGCTTGTCAGCCGTCGTGATCACCTCGCACTCTCCTCTCTCCCCATCAATCAACCCGGGGTGCACGACCCTGGGACTTGTCGAGTTAACACCTCGTCAGCCGCCACCAGCCCTTCCTCCACGCCACCTCCCGCCGCCGCTGCTCCCCGCTGCGGCGTATGGGGGGTGGCCCCAGGGCATGGTCGCGCAACGCCTGAGTGATGTGGCACGAGGTGTCGCGGTGGCTGCAGCACGCGGTGATGATGGACTAGCCGGTCCTCGTGTTGCGTTGAGGTCGTCTATGCCGTGTTACTGTTGGTTATGTCTGGTAGGGCAACATGGTTGTCGACTTGTTTAGTGCCGGTGTGGCCTTTGGGCCTCTATGGCAGCTCCAGGTTTCCCCTTGAATTGATTTGAGATCGCCTCCGCTGTGCTGGTGTTGGCCATGGTTACCACTCCGGCAAACTGTCCAACTCTGTTATGTTGTATGATTTTATTTTGGATCAAGTGTGGTATTGAGACCGGCGTGGTGCGTTGTGTTGTATAGCTCTGTTATATATGCTTCCACTTTATCAGTATAAAGTCAAAAAAAAATCTGGTTCAAAACAAAAGTAGCTGCATGCATGTAGTTAATCACCATTAATTACTCGTAGCAGGGCGTTCAGCATTGATCAGTTAGTCCTATATCCTAGCTAGCTGCAAGCATGGTCTCCTGCCTAAGCTAGAGTGTGTTAAGTTTGTGCAGGGCTTGGTTAGGTTAGGTTTTTGTACTGATCGATCGACCGATAGCCAACAGTGAAAACGAGTTAAGAAAATGCAGCACGTACGTACGGTGTGTTTCTCACATATGCAATGCAATGCGCGGGCAAAAGGACCGGCTGACTACTCGCAGTTAAGATCTGATCAGCTTAATTAACTGCATGCATCTAGATCGACGTACGGCAACTTAACCTATAGCTTGTTGCAGATCAGCAAGATTAAACTGACGTGATATACTTTTTTTAGGTTAAACTGACGTGATATACTAGCTAAGCTAGCCCTTGTGTTTACACTTTACAGTTGCAATATACGTACTCCGTACACAGTATGCAAGCGAATAAGCAGCATAGTGCCCTGTTTTTCCTTTTTACAAAAGGGAGTTCCAGCCACTGCATCACTCGATCCATACGGCTCTTTATTAACAGATAGTATAAAGTATTAAAATATTACATCTCAACAATTATTGAGACATGGATCAACCAGCAAACAATCAACATAAAGCAACTACCGAACCGAGGTCGATTCATATGTTGTCAGGAACGTCGGGAAAAAACTCTCGTGCCACCAACAAGAGTCGAGCGCACCTAGTATCCAGAAGTTCCTGCTGGTACAAAGGTAGCAGGAAATCCTATAGTTGAATCCCCGTCATATTGATAACATCGATTAAAATAGATTAACCAACAGATAGGGGAAACGCACACCCTCGTCCACGGCTGCAGCCTATGTTGGTACCTCTCGCTATGGATTTGCACGGAGCTCGCAAAGTTAGGAAAATGGGAGGTGATGGATTGGAACTTCAAAGAAACGACCACAATGTGGTTTTATACTCGGGGGTCTGCTCTGCCCACCTCCCTATCTGCCCCTTGGCTAGCCTCCACGAGTTTATTTTCAATGGTTACAAAAATTATCCGTTATCATGGAGGCGAAGAATGGAAACAAGTGGTTTTAACAACAGTTGCCAATACAATAAGTGGCCTGACCGACATTGCTCTTGTATCCGGTCGGCGACCGTCTCGGGTGGTGGGGTATTGGATCTCTCCCTAAAGGTTGTCGATGTAGACCTCAGGTGCGGTCCTGTGTCGTTCTGCAGGAGGACATTTGCAATCTTGATGCTGCAACACGATGGCGGAGCTAGTCGGGCCTGATCAGGCGGATATGTGCATGACCGACACTATTGATGTGTCCGATCGGCGACCGCCTTGGGCGGTGGGGGACTGGATCTCCCCTAAAGGTTGTCGATGTCGTCCTCGCGGGCCTAGATTCGTTAGCGGCCTCACTAACTTGTTGCGTGGACCCCGTGACTTGCTGGCTCCTCGAGTGGAGGTTGCGGATGCCGGGGCAGCGGCCCTGGAAGGTGGTCTGCGCGTGCGACTCTTCGGTGAGTGACGTGGCAGTGGTGATGGTCGTCTTCTCGGTCCAAGTGAATGGCGGGGAGTTGGCGGATGGAGTCATTGGTGCAGTCTTCGCTTCGGCAATGGCGGCGCGTAGATCACGTCGTGGTGGCCTGGCTCGAGACTCTTGGCGGTTCATGGTTTTGATGAGGTAGAATGGTGCTTCTGAGCGAAATCTCTGCGCTTCGGCGCCAACATCAACGATGCTCGCGGGTGTCGTAACCCTCTTTGGGACGATGTTGTGTGTACCTTCTCCGCACTTAGTCGTGAAAGGTGCTTCCGAGTGAAATCTCTGCGCTTCGGTGCCAACAGAGTCGACGCCTGCGGGTGCTGTTACCCTCTTGGGGACGCTGTTGTGGTTGCCCTCTCAGCACTAGGGCTCCGGGGTGAAAACCTTGACCCTCTTGGTCTAGATGGCGGTGGCGCTTTGCGTCGTGACCCTGTTGGGGGCGTCGTCGTGGAGTCTCGACACTTCTCGATCCTGCTTCAGAGTGCTCGGTGGCAAGTCCGGTTTCCTTTTTCTTTGTTTCTTATCTTTGATTTATCTTGTAAGAGGGTTTCGTCATCACCTTGTATTGGTTCGGTCGTCGGACTTTATTTATAAAGCGGGACGAAAACCTATTTCGTGGGGAATGAAAAATGGTCATAGCTAATGTTGATGGCCAGCCGCGGCCCAGCTAGTCACTCGGTCCTCCCAGCTGACATGACAAGTGCTTCAGTTTGACCTTATTTTCTGAATTTTGACCAGCCGGGAAATATTACTAAGATATGCAAAATGCAGTCTAGATACATGAGTGTGCATTCGTTGAGACCCATTATTTTTTGTTTGAAAAGGGAAACCCGGCCTCTGGCCTCTGCATCGTCGAGAGCCCATATACATGGCACGCGCCATCAATATATCGTGTAGTTCCACAGATTACTTAGGTTAGTAGCTTTGCAGTACTGTACGTACGTCCTGCCCTACAACTTTGGCTACACTACACCCTTTGCTTGTCTAGCTCACTGCAGGCTCGACCCATCTCTATCGAGATCACAAGTTTAAAGTTTTGACTACCAATGCATTCAAATTACTGGTGCTATGCCATACCGACGCACCGGACTAGCGCTAGCTGCAGCTGCCAGCACCCAGCAGGGAAGCTTTAGCTTATCTACAGTTGTACACTCCCTGATTGGACGGGCGGCCGTCGTCGTCGTCAGGCCTATGCTAACATTTTTAACCGCGGTAACAAAGCATGTAAACGATCTGTAAAAGAGAGCTTTCTACTAGTGGTTTGTAGTGCCATTCATCAGGGAGAACTCCTGTTCCCTTTCGCAGCTGGATATATATATATATATATATATATATATATATATATATATATATATATATATATATATATATATATATATATATATATATATATATATATATATATATATATATATATATACCCCATCGATCCGCTTTCCATGCCCCGGCCGGCATCCCTGCTTGAAGCTTCTTTTTTTCCGACTATTCCGTCGTCGCCCCCACCAACGCCACCAGTCGGCCGACACACGAGCACGTAGGGTAGCATGCAGAGCGGCGGCGGATCAGGGATGGAGGAGATCGCGGTGGCCGCGGAGGACGGCGGCGTTGCGGTAGGACCTCGGTTCCGGCGTGTGTGCGTGTTCTGTGGGAGCAGCTCCGGGAAGCGGAGCAGCTACCGCGACGCCGCCGTCGAGCTCGGCAAGGAGCTGGTAATTACGACCTAAGTACCTGCATGCATAGCAAAGTAGAGATACAAGCATCTGCATGAGATACAAGCATGGCATAGTGAAGGTGTTGGTTCCTTGGGTTTGCATGTGTGATGTGTCTGTCTCTCAGGTTGCTCGGAAGATGGATCTGGTCTACGGAGGGGGCAGCCTGGGCCTCATGGGGGAGGTCTCCGAGGCCGTCCACAGCGCCGGCGGTCATGTCATCGGGTCCGTCCGTACACCCATCCTCTTGCATTATTGTTGCCCAATATATCCATCCATCCATGCATCTTCTCTTTTTATCTTCTCACTGTAGCTGCCTTTCTGTTGACAATGAAACCTCTCCAAACTTGACGAGTGTTGCTTCTGTTTTCTCCTCTCTTCATGCATGCAGCGTCATACCTGCCGCTCTCATGGGCAAGGAGGTAAGATCGACGCCTTCTCAACCACACAGGATCATGCATGCATATTCATGCACTAGGGTAGAGACTTGACATGTGCGTCAATGGTGATGGATGGACAGATCACCGGGGAGACGGTGGGGGAGGTGGTGGCGGTGTCGGGGATGCACCAGCGCAAGGCGGAGATGGCGCGCAACGCCGACGCCTTCATCGCGCTCCCCGGCGGCTACGGCACCCTCGACGAGCTGCTCGAGGTCATCGCATGGGCGCAGCTCGGCATCCACACCAAACCAGTACGTACGCTAATGCTAATTCATTGGGCTTAGCTTGATCCATTCATTCCTATAACTGAACTCAAGAACTAACTTCTCTTTCTCGATCGATGCTCTGTTAACTGGGCATGTCTTGTATACCTGCCTGCAGGTGGGTCTGCTGAACGTGGAGGGATACTACGACTTCCTGCTGGCCTTCATCGACAAGGCCGTGGACGACGGCTTCATCAGGCCCGCCCAGCGCCACATCTTCGTCAGCGCACCCGACGCCAGGGACCTCGTCCACAAGCTCGAGGTAATCTAGCTAGTTCCACAACTTGTTTAGTTAGTCATATTGATATTGCTCGAAATTTTGGCCATGGCCCCGGCCGCGCGCGTATATATGTCATATGTTATATAGCTCTCCTATTAATGTAGTCAATAATTTACCCGGCAGCGACATGACTAGCTTGTATGTGTCTCTTCAATATTAGTCGTCCTTGCTTGCTGCACCTACGTGTCGTCTAGCTTCCACGTTATTGGAAGTTGAAGCTTTTCCATATTGGGCGTACGGTTGAAACGTAGCTAGTGCTCATGATGATTGTTCAGTACATGAACAGTTGTATATACATACATACATACATACATACATACATACATACATACATACATACATACGTACGGTTTGTCGAAGCAATTCGTGAGTCGCTCTTCGGTCATTTTGTATACGTAGACTGACAAGGGTTGAGTAGTAGTACTGGTCTTTGTTTTTCTTTGGAGTTTGGACGGATAAGTACATAATCAAGCATTTGTTAGGATATAATTTGGTTGTCTTAAGTTTATGTGCTCAAGCTTTACTTGTTTATTATCCGAGCCACTAATTCGAGCACGTACGTACGTGTGGTTTGCACAGGAGTACGTTCCGGTGGAGGAGGATGACCCGGCGATGCCGAAGCTCCGGTGGGATATGGAGCAGGTCGGCTACAACACCACGCTCCAGCCCCAGATCGCCCTCTGACGATCCATCTAACTACAGGACTACTGGCTGCTGCCTAAGTGCCTAGTGTTTGTTCAAAGAAGAAGAAAACATTGGCCGTCTAATAGTGGTTAGTTCAGTAACACGTGGCGATTAGCTGGCATCAAGTACGTACCAAGTCGTCCATGTACGGACGGAGCTTGGGAATGACACTATTGGTGCATGATGCATGTTTGTGCTTAATTAATAACTTTGCTAAGTACTCCAATTGGAATATTAAAATGTAAGTCTTTTGAGCAAGCTAAACTACACTAGCTAGCTAAAATATTTACATTGTAGAATGGAGGGAGTACTTCAGTTATCAGTTATTATACTATATACTCCTACCATGTGTCCATGCATGCTTTGTGTACGTACGATCTCAATCCCGTTTGTGCTTTCTGCTTCCATATACATCTTGTTTATCTTAGTGTACTACGTACTCGCACTAGTAGAAAACGAGCCTTTGGTTCACCCCTTTAGTCTTGGTTCATTTTTTGAACCCAGACTAAAGGGGTGAGAGCCACACCGCTGGATTTGTGAGGGACCTTTAGTCCCGGTTCGTGTTACGAACCGGGACTAAAGGTTCACCGCATGCGGCAGCAGAGGCGGGCCCCAGCGCCAGAGACCTTTAGTCCCGGTTCGTAACACAAACCGGGACTAAAGGTCCTCACTTTATCAGCTTCTTCCACCCCTGCTCACTCCATTTTTCCCACCGAGCCCGAGCTCAAAATCATTTCCTCTCCATTTCTTCTCCATTTCCTCTCCCCAATACTAGATAATCCATAATATTTTACACCATTTGGCAAGATTGAAGCCACCCCACGGTTAGCCTCTTCATCCTCTTTCCGGCATTGCTTATTTAGCTCATTTTGCTCATTTCAATTTTTGTGTGCAAGCAAGGTGTTCGATGTAATGCCTAAGTTATGATCTCATTTGTGTATATGTGCAATTTGTTCTCAAACTAAAATAATGATTTATGTGTTTTAGTGTGGTGAGGAGCCTTATCGACGTCGATCGCCCGCGCCGTCCCGTCACCACCTCGGTGAGCCTCTACATTTTATTTTATTTTATTTTAAAAACATAGCTTTTATGATTTAGATGCATAGTTACTACTTGTATAATTTTCTAACTTGTATTATATGTATAGTGTCATGGTTCTGATATCCGTCCCCGTCGGTCCTCGTCCGGTCTATGATTCGGATGTGGTATATTTTCAAAACTATTTATTTCATTCTATGTTTCTGACAATTATGGCGACCAACTTGACATAGAATTATTTTTATCTAGGAGGTAGTTGAACCAGAAATTGAACCTGACCCTATTGTCGAGTTTTTGGATAAAGAAAACAATGATTTGAAAGCAAAATTGAAAAGAAGTGAAGCTCTTTATCTTCAATGCTTAGAAGATAAGATGAAATTAGAGCTCAAACTTGCCGACGTGGTCGATGGTAACGAGATCAAGATGGATGCAATGCACTTGAAGATAAAAAGGATTAGAAAATATGCCATTAATCGGGAGGCTTGGTATCATTATGCTGTGGGTTCAGTATTTACCTTAGTTGCGATTTTGATCGCATTTGTTGTTGGATTTAAATTCTTTAGATAATTTTATATTTGTTTCAGTTAATGTATGTTTTATGAGAACTATGTATTACCGCTTGTCAATACTCTACTCTTATTTTAATGGTGACATTGTATTAATTAATTTGCTCTTACATATTATTTATGACAGTAGTGTAATAATGGGGTTCGATATACTTTTATGTAATACAGATGAACCGACAATGGATGTACGGTGACCGATGTTATGGCATGCATAATTTTCTCCATATGGCTGAGGCAAACAAGCCGAAGAACGGTTTTATTCGTTGTCCATGTAGTGCCTGCAAGAATATGAGTGATCACTCTACCTCAAAAGTCATTCACTCACACCTCTTGCATAATGGTTTTATGCCTGGTTATTATTGTTGGACCAAGCACGGAGAAACAGGGGTTATCATGGAAGAAAATGAAGAAGAGGAGGATAATGACAAGTATCCTTGGTTCAGTGATACTACAATGGGAGAAGACGAAACTGAAGAAGATCCCATTATTGATGAGCCCGACGATGATCTTCGTCGGGCCATTCGTGATGCACAAATGGACTGTGGAAGTGAAAACGAAAGGTTGAAGTTGGAGCGTATGTTAGCTGATCACGCCAGATTGTTGTACCCAACTTGTAAAAATGACCAGAAAAAGCTAGGTACCACACTTGAATTGTTGCAATGGAAGGCAGAGAATAGTACTTCTGACAAGGGATTTGAAAATTTGTTAAAAATAGTTAAGAAGATGCTTCCAAAGGATAACGAATTGCCGTCTAGTACGTATGAAGCAAAGAAGGTGGTATGCCCTCTAGGATTAGAGGTGCATAAGATACACGCTTGCATTAATGACTGCATCCTCTACCGCGGTGAGCACGAAAAATTGAATGCATGTCCTGTATGCGGTGCTTTTGCGGTATAAGATCGGGCGAGATGACCCTGGTGATGTTGAGGGCGAGCCGCGCCCCAGGAAGAGGATTCCTGCAAAGGTGATGTGGTATGCTCCTATAATACTACGGTTGAAACGTTTGTTCAGCAATAGAGAGCATGCCAAGTTGTTGCGTTGGCACAAAGAAGATCGTAAAAAAGACTTGATGTTGAGACACCCCGCGGATGGGTCCCAGTGGAGAAAAATTGACAGAGAGTTCCCGACATTTTCAGATGACGCAAGGAACTTAAGATTTGGCCTAAGTACAGATGGCTTTAATCCTTTTGGAGAGCAGAGCTCCAGTCACAGCACTTGGCCCGTGACTCTATGTATCTATAACCTTCCTCCTTGGCTGTGCATGAAGCGGAAGTACATTATGATGCCCGTGCTCATTCAAGGCCCGAAGCAACCTGGCAACGACATTGATGTGTACCTCAGGCCATTAGTTGAAGAACTTTTGCAGTTGTGGTGTGAGGAAGTGAAAGAACATTTCTATGATCTATGTGTTTTGTGTGTTAGTTAACAACATGTGGATGTATTAAGTTGGTGTTAAGTAATGCAGGATAATCTACGAACTCTTCAGATGCATCAGCACCAAAAAGGAGAAAAAGAGACAGCACTGAAAGTGTGCTCAGCCCCTGGTGGGGGCCGGAGTTTCCGCCCCTGCCTGAAGTTTCCTGTCCCTGAGGACCGGAATCTTCTCCGTTGCTCGGTTGCCGAAGTTGTGCTCAGCCCCTGGTGGGGGGCGGAGTTTCCGGTCCCATTGACCGGAGTTTCCGCCCCAGGCCAAAGTTCCGATTGAAGATCTGGTGTTCAGCCCCTGGTGGCCCCCGGAGTTTCCGGCCTCCCTAGGCCGGAGTTTCCGCCCCTGGCCGGAGTTTCCGGCCACTAGGGCCGGAGTTTCCGGCCTGGGGTTTGGCTGCAACGGCTACATCTTTGGAGGGGTATAAATACCCCTCCTCCTTCCTCCAGAAAAGTGCTTGACCTAAAATAGGAGGAGCTCCATTGTTGCAAGCCAAGAAACTCAAGATCTCCCAATCCCCCCATCCAAACTCGTTGATCTTTGGAGGATTGAAGGAGAAGGCCCCGATCTACATCTTCACCGAGCCGTTCTTCATTTCCCCCTCATTCATTTGAGGGAACACTTGCTAGGGCTTCCACTAGGAAACCTAGCCCATTGTTGTACTTACCTTTTGTCTTTGTGACAGATTGTAGCTGTTCGGGAGCCCCCAAGCCCTTTGTGGGTCGTGCCCCGAATCGTTGTTGTAAAGGCTCCGGATTCCGCCTCGAAGGATTCCGATAGTGGAAAGTGGACCAAACCTTTGTGGTGCGGTTCACCGGAGATTAGGGTGAGGCCTTTGTGGCCGTTGAACCATTGTGTTGGTTCACACCTCCCCAACGAGACGTACTCCCTTTTAGGGAGGAACTCGGGAATACATCCTTGTCGTCTCGTGCTTTCACTTCGGTTATTTCTATCCTTATTTATCGCCTTATTATATCTTGCTTAGTTGCTAGCTTGTCATATAGGTAATTCACCTTAGTTGCATATCTAGTGAATTTACCTTTTGTGTCAAGCCTAATTTTGAAAAAGAACTAAAATTTGAATTAGCACCTATTCACCCCCCCCCCCCCTCTAGGTGTCATACCGATCCTTTCAATTGGTATCAGAGCTAAGGCTCTATTTTCGGGTTTAACCGCCTAAGAGAAGTATGACACAAAGTGAGGATGAGACCGCAAGGCTTGCCGAGGCTAATGAGTCCCTTAAAAAGGACCAAGCCACCGCGGCATCCATGGCCGATATCAAAGCTTTGGAAACAACTTTGACATCTTCCATGGATGCTAGGTTTAATGAGTTTCGTGACTTGCTCAATAAACTCATTAACAACAAGCCCTCGGATATCATCCCGCTTGAAAAAGCTTCTAACTCCGATGAGGGTGGACCCAAGGAGGATAAAGAGCAAAAAGAGAAGGAGGTGAAAGCAAATGATAAGCCTAAGTCATCTCCCAACTTGCATGAGGAAAAGGAAGAGTATCATGCCGTTCGGGGATGGTACTCTCCCGATCCAATTATCACTACCCGCATAAACCCTTTAGGTCCCCCACCTAAGCTTAATGCATTAGCTTTTGCTAGTTGGCAACGCTCAATGAAATCTCTTGTCAACAGTGCCTCCATCGAGCTTTGGAGGATTATTGAAGAAGGATACATAGTGGAGGATCCAAGCAACATGACCAAGAGAGAGTTCGCCGAAAAGCAACTAAACGCTTCCGCTCTCCATATGATTGAACTCTCCTTGAGCGACAACGACAAGCATCATGTTCTACATGCCACCACCGCCAAAGAAGCTTGGGATTGTCTTGAGCGTGCCTTCCTTGGAAATGAAAGCATGAAGAGAAATAGATATGAATCTTTGAGCAATGCCGCCGAAGGTTTCTACATGCTTGACAACGAGACCCATGAAGAGATGTATGGTAGACTCAAGACTCTTGCCAAAGCCTTTTATGATGTGGGAGCAACATATGTTAATGATGCTTGGGTCAAGAGGAAGTATGAGAATGCTCTCTTGCCCTCGGAGCCAATGGAGTTGAAGTCTATTCAAGGAAGATACAACTACCTTCAATTGTCTTCCCATGAAGTTATGCAAGAAGTCCAAGCCTCCAAGGTTGCCACCAAGAATGCCGAAGATAACCGTGCTAGGGCCATGGGAATGAGACAAGGTCCCTCTCTTGCCTTGAAGGCTAAGGTGACTTGCCTAGATGCCAATGATGAAGTTGAAGCTTGTCCTGGCAACATTGCTCCACATGATCTTGAGCAAGCCCTCAATGGTCACATTGCACTTGCCACAAGAGTGTTTTGGAATGACCCGGCTAGTGCTAAATCTCGTGTTGATCGAGATAACAACTCAAGTGGCAAGAAAGAGCTTGCCTCAAGGACAAAGACATGCTACAATTGTCATGACAAGAACCACTACATAAGAGAGTGCCCTTATGAGAACCGTGAGCAAAATGGTGGGAAGCTTATCCCAAAGGATCACTCCAAGTTGATTCAAAAGAAGCCCGCAAGACCAAGAAAGCCCTTATTCAAGAAGGCACCGAGAATCGTGTTGGTGGCACAAGAGGAATATGCCACAAGTGATTCCGAAGATGAAGATGCACCTAACAAAGAGGTAGCCGCATTGGCTATTGTCTCCACTTCATCATCATCTCTCTTTGAATCCCCCAATGAGAACCTCTACATCAACACCGCTCGTTGCCTCATGGCTCATGTCATCGAGGTATCATCCCCTTCTCCTAAGACTATGCATGATCAATCTAGTCTTGAGATTAAGAAGGAACTAGTTGCCTTCGATACTTTTGTGACTAACTTGCAAGGTGAGGCCAAGGAACATGTTGAGTCTCTCATGAGACAACTATGTGCGGCCGAAGAACTTCTTCAAGAAAAGAGTAAGATTGAGAGAGAGGATTCTCTCACCATTGCTTCCTTGAATGCTTCCATAGCATCCTTAAATAGCTCTCTTGATGAAGAAAGTGAATATAGAACCACTCTAGAGGAAAGACTTGAATCTCTTGATGCTAAAAATGATGAAATCATTAGTAAAATCATTAAGGATATAGATCATGTTTTTGCCAAATATAAAGTGATTAAAAAGGAGAAAGTTGAACTTGGGGTTGCAAATACTATACTTCTTGAGGATATGGAGAAGCTTGATAAAGCTCATAAGGTCTTGAAAACGACCCACTCCATCCTTGTTAAGTCACATGAGCAACTCCAAACTCAACTCTCTAAAACTTGCTCAACTAGCATAACCATTCTTCCTCGTGTTCATGAAAATGTCATTGAAGAAAATGCTAGGTTAAAGGTGGATCATGCTAAGACCTCTATTCCTAAAGGTAACAATAAGGGTTTTGCTTATTTGTTTGAGTTAAAACCACACAAAGGAAAGGAAGGTCTTGGGTATGTGGCCGAGGCAAAAAAGAAGGTGAGCAACAACAAGGAGAACAAGACCAAGCCCGCACAAGCTAATACTAACATTGCGAGTGGTAATGCCACTAGGGGCAAGACCACTCGTAGTGACTTTGCGGGGCATAACAATCCCAACTACATTCTTTATGTTGATTATTATGGTGATGTTTATGCAAAATATGTTGGTCCTTATGATGGTTACATTGACTATTCTATTTGGGTTCCTAAGACCCTTGTTGCTAACCGAAAGGGACCCATTGAGAAATGGGTACCTAAATGCAAGAAATGATTTCTTGTAGGACTATGCTTCCGGTGGATCTAAATGGGTGATTGATAGTGGATGCACTAGTCATATGACCGGAAGCAAGGAGATCATGACGGAGTTGAGACCAAATTTAAATCACTCAACCGTCTCTTATGGTGACAAGTCCAAAGCCGAGGTAAAGAGTCTTGGCAAGGTGGTAGTTGCAAGGGATATCACCCTTGTAAATGTCATGCTTGTTGAGTCTCTAGGTTACAATCTTATGTCCGTTCGTGCTCTTAATAAGATGAACTTTGATATCCATTTTACTCTTGATATGGTGGTACTCTTGAGGAGCAAGACTCTAAAGGTCATGTTCGTTGGGCATGTTGAAAATGAGTTGTTTGTGGTAGACTTTTCGGGGTCAACCAATACTCAAGCAATATGCCTATTCGGAAAGGCCGACGTGGGGTGGTTGTGGCATCGCCGCTTGTCCCATGTTAATATGAGAACTTTGCAAAGTCTCCACAAGGGTGGCCACATTCTTGGACTAAATGAGAATGTTTCTTTTTCTAGAGATCGTCTTTGTAGGGCTTGTGTTGAAGGAAAGATGCATGATTCTCCCCACCCAAGCAAGACCATCATCTCATCATCAAGGGTATTGGAACTTCTTCATGTTGATCTTTTTGGTGCCGTACCTCAACCTAGCCTTGGTGGGAAGAAATATTGTTTGGTGATTGTCGATGACTATTCAAGATTCACTTGGGTTTTCTTCTTCAAGACGAAGGATGAAACTCAACAAACCATCATCGATTTCTCCAATGAAGTTCAACGTCAACACAATCTTCCCATATTGGCCATTAGCAGTGAGAATGGCTCCGAGTTCAAGAACTACACCCTAAATGAGTTTCTTAGCGACGAGGGAATTCGACATCAATACTCCGCCGCATATACTCCTCAACAAAACGGTGTAGCCGAGAGGAAGAACCGGACTCTTATGGATATGGCTAGGTCCATGTTGGCGGAGTTTAAGTCTCCACTCTTCTTGTGGGCCGAAGCTATCTCCACGGCGTGTCACTCCTCCAACCGGTTATTCTTTCGCAAAGGGAAGAAGGAAACTCCATATGAAATGCTTACCGGCAACAAGCCCAACATCTCCTACTATCGAGTCTTTGGTTGTAAGTGTTTCTACAAAATCAAAGGTGTACATATTTCTAAGTTTGAAGTTAAAGCCTTAGAAGGTGTTCTTGTTGGGTATGGTGCGAACTCTCACACTTATAGAGTCTATGACAAATCCTTAGGGAGAGTTGTAGAATCTTGTAGTGTGAGGTTTGATGAGAATGACGGCTCCCAAGTGGCGCAATTTCATGTTTGTGATGTAGATAACGAGGAACCTCAAGATGCAATACAAAGAATGGGTGTTGGATTCCATCGCCCCATCGAGATTCATCATGAGCCTCCTCAAGGAAGTACAAGCTCCACTCAAGTGGAGATTCCATCATCACAAGTTGAAGTGGCACCCTCTATGGAAGCAAATGAGACACCTATCCAAGAACAAGATCAAGCTCCTCCTCAAGTTGACCAAGAGGTCTCACAAGATTCAAGAACTCCTATTCTCAATCCTAGTCAAGATCAAGAGCAAGAGCATCCATCTTCTCCCATCATTGAAAATGTGCAACAAGATGGCAATGCTCATCAAGACGGTCAAGACGGGGACTCAAATGATCTAGGTGATCAAGCCGAAATCCCACGCAACAATGGGGATATCGAAACCCGTCGTCAAGAAAGAGTCAAGAGAAATTTGGAAATCAAGTGTCACAAGCTTGAAGCCATCATTGGTGATGTATCTCGCAAGGTTTCCACAAGAAGTCAATTGGCAAGCTTTAGTGAACATCAAGCTCATATCTCTATGATTGAACCAAAGAAGGTGTTTGAAGCACTTGAAGATCTGGATTGGTTGGAAGCCATGCATGAAGAACTCAACAACTTCAAGCGCAACAAAGTATGGAATCTAGTAGAAAAGCCAAAGGATTGCCGCAATGTTATTGGCACCAAGTGGATATTCAAGAACAAGCAAGATGAGCATGGAATGGTTGTAAGGAACAAGGCGAGATTGGTAGCTCAAGGGTACTCTCAAGTTGAAGGCATTGATTTTGGAGAGACCTATGCTCCCGTGGCTCGTCTTTAGTCCATCCGTATCCTACTTGCCTATGCATCTCATTTTAATTTTAAGTTGCAACAAATGGATGTGAAGAGTGCATTTCTTAATGGTCCCTTAAAGGAGTTGGTATATGTAAAGCAACCACCGGGATTTGAGGATCCACACTTCCCAAACCATGTCTACAAGCTTGATAAGGCCCTCTATGGTCTCAAACAAGCACCTCGAGCTTGGTATGAGCACCTAAGAGAGATATTGCTAGACCGTGGCTTTGAAGTGGGGAAAATCGATCCCACCCTCTTCACAAAGAGGGTAAAAGGGGAGCTTTTCATATGTCAACTTTATGTTGATGATATTATCTTTGGCTCATCTAACAAAGCTTTCAATGATGAATTTTCAAAGCTTATGACGGATAGGTTCGAGATGTCCATGATGGGAGAGTTGAAATTCTTTCTTGGTTTTGAAATCAAGCAATTAAGTGGAGGGACTTTCATCTCTCAAGCCAAATACATCCAAGACATGCTCAAGAGGTTCAAGATGCAAGATGCAAAAGAGAAGAGGTTTCCTATGGACACCAAATGCCATCTTGAACTTAGTCCAAAGGGTAAAGATGTCGATCAAAAACTCTATCGCTCTATGATTGGTTCTTTGCTTTATCTTTGTGCATCTAGACCCGATATTGTGTTGAGTGTAGGAGTGTGTGCAAGGTATCAAGCGGCTCCTAAAGAAAGTCACTTGATAGCGGTGAATTGAATCTTCCGATATTTGGTTTATACCCCAAGGTTTGGTTTGTGGTATCCTAGGGGGTCCAACTTCTCTCTTGCCGGTTACAAGGATTCGGATTGGGCCGGTTGCAAGGATGATAGGAAGTCTACTTCTGGTGCATGTCAATTCCTTGGGAAATCTTTGGTGAGTTGGTCCTCCAAGGAGCAAAATTGCATATCCTTATCTACCACCGAAGCCGAGTATGTGGCGGCCGCTAGTGCTTGCACTCAATTACTTTGGATGAGGCAAACTTTAAAGGAATACGGTGTCCTTTGTGACAAAGTGCCTCTTTTATGTGACAATGAAAGTGCTATCAAGATTGGTCACAACCCCGTGGAGCACTCAAGAACGAAGCATATTGAGATTCGCTATCATTTTTTTCGAGATCACATCAACCGGGGTGACATTGAGCTTGGTTATATTCAAACGAAGATTCAACTTGCCGATATGTTCACCAAGCCACTTGACGAAGCACGGTTCACCTTTTTGAGGCATGAGCTAAATATCGTGGATTCTAGGAGCATTGGTTGACTACCTTGCATGCACACCTCTATCTCAACTTTCTATTTTGGTCTAGGTGTAGGCATGGACATAGGGGGAGTGTTGTACTAATCTATTGGACTTCTCCTCCCCCCATTATGCAAATAGTAAGAATTGTTTTCGTCTCATTTTGTTCATTCTTATGAATTGTGAGCCTAAATGTTGAGTAATGGCGGTGAACCCAAGATATATCTTCGCGGTATCACACCACATAATCTCATACATGGTGGCCTTGGCCACCAACTTCTTCTTTGTGAAGAATTGATACTCTTGTGGTGTTATCTTGTTTTCTTTGTTTTCATTCTTGCTCTTATGGAAAATGCACTCAAGCGTTGCTTCTTAATGTCGCTTTTGTTGTTTCTTACCAAACTTGAGTGCATGGTACCATCTCCAGTGACCATTTGTCTTATCCCAGGCCTACCTCATCTTAAAACCTGCTCCTCTTGCCTTTTGCATGTCCAAAACACATAAAAACCTGGAATTTGGAGTCGGTGGGACCGGAAACTCCGGTCTTCCAGGCCGGAGACTCCGGTCTGACTGAAGTTTCCGCCCCTAGAACCGGAATCTCTGGCCAAGGCCGGAGACTCCGGTGTCTAGGGCCGGAAACTCCGGTCTGGGCAGTTTCGCTGGGATCTTCAAAGGGGATCAGGGTGAGGAGTTGTCCCACAACTCCCCACACACCCCCGACCCCCACACCTCTCCCAGCCGCCGCCTCCGAGGACCCCTCCGGCCGCTCCCCGCCGCCGGAATCCGCCGTGCCACCGGCCCCTCCTCCGTACAAGTGCTAGGGATCCTTCTCCCTCGCATTTGACCTCCACCATGTCGGGTAAAGGTTTTTCTTCTCTCTCTTTCTAGGTTTTCACTCTAGATCTTGTTTTGAGAGAAGTTCTGCCTGTGCTGCATGGTGTAGAACCCTAGTGGTGGCATTTCAATCTCTAGAAAATTAGTTGTGCTCAATTTTTCCTTAGATTTAAACTGGATTTCAGTTTTCCTGCCACAGGGCGGAAACTCCGGTCCCTCATGCACCGGAATCTCCGGTGTGGACCGGAATATCCGCCCCTGTGGCCGGAAACTCCGGTCTAGCTCATGTCTGAGAGAAATTCTGACACTTTTAATTTTCTCCTTTTGGCTTTCTTGGACATGCAAACTTATCTCCATGCTATCCTTGTACTCTCTGTTTCACAGGTCAGAGGAAAAAGATGGTCACTCGGAATCCGCTCCTTGCTTCAAGAAAAGAAAGAGCTCAAACAAGGGACAAGCTTATATTTGATAGCAGCAGTGGCCGCATGAGACAGCAGAGCACTATTGATGAGGAGGTCACTAGACAAGCTGAACTTGGTGGTTTTGATAATGAAGAAGAGGCCGAGCAAGCCCATTTTGACTCTTTGACCACCGTTCTGGGTATGGGGAAGCTAGAGTTCCGTCGTATGAGGTCACAACAGTTCTATGACTTGCCTCCCAACACCACCGACCCCAATTTCCCAAGGAGGGAGCAGCAGCTGATTATGCAGGAGTTTTATGCCCGGATTGAGAAGCACGCAGTCTGTGAACAGAAGATTCTGGATCTTGAGGTGCTGAACAAGAAAGCATACTTTCAGGAGGCTGTTTGGATTGCTAGGAAGCTTGGTCTGGAAAAGCTCATCTCTTACACTCAGCAGGATTATGATATTCAGCTTGTGCAGCAGTTCTTTGCCACGGTGGTGTTTGACAATGATGAGGATGTCACTATGACATGGATGACTGGACCTCACAAGTGCACCTCCAACTTTGTGGAGTTTGCGACAGCTCTGGGCTATGACTTCAAGGGGGCCACTACTCCAGTTGGGATGAGGATGCATGTGGAAGGGACTGCATATAACAAGAGCCGTTTGCGCCCTCTTTACTCCGTTGCTTCTTCTGTGGGCTCTAATCAAGACCTCCTTCCCACCTTCAACATCTTCCTCCGCATGGTTCGGCTCAACCTTGCTCCTCAAGCCGGGAATGTGGATGCTATTTGAGGAGGCCTTGTCAACCTACTCTACCATGCTTACAGGGTCCTTCAAGCCGGTCCGGAGTGCCGTGGACAAGAGGTGGATGTGATGGATTTCATTAAGTGCGAGATGCATTGGGCCATTTTCGAGCACAAGAATCCACTCTATGCTCCCTATGTGATGAAGCTCATTCTCTCCAAAGTGCCCACACTTGATCGCTCTACCTTCATCAAGCATGCCAAGGGTACTCTCCATATTCTCTCCAAGCACACAAAGCAAGCTTCATCCTCTCATGCACCTCCTCCCCAAACTAGTGATGAAGAGGACGCTCCCTTACCTAAGAGGAGAAGCAAGAATGCCGATCCCCCCACTAGCCTTCAAGGGAAGGCCAAGGTAAACGCAGAATTTAGCAAGCTCTCTTGGTGGAAGAGGAAACTGTTATGCATGGATGTTGCTATTCACAAGGAGAATCATGGGTCTTATGTGAGAGAGAAACACATTTTGAGCAACCAAAACTTGATGATCAAGGAGATGTGCAAAATGAACAATGGAAATGTTACTCCTCCTCCGGAAGAAGATGAAGCTGGCATTCCCATCATTTCCTCATCTTCGTCTGACACGGTCCCTATTGAGCAATGGAATCAGGATGTCTTTCCTTGGGCTGATTATTCGGATGTGACCTCCTTTCCTACCTCGTCTCACAACCACGGCAAGGCTCCAATGAACCTCTCCGATGAGGACTACGACAACGAAGAAGATGACGACATGGATGAAGACACCGAGTGATCTTCATGGGCCCGCTAGTTATGCTCTTTTCCCCTTTTTGGTGTCTCGGTGCCAAAGGGGGAGAAGTAGTTCTATTAGGTTCTCTCCGGGATTTGCATGGGTTGGGACACAAGCATGTGCCTCTATCATTTTATTGCGCTTGTGTCCTTGTTATGTTATTTGAATTTCGAACTCATTTGCCTTCTCTTTGACATGAATTATGTGTGTGTAAGTCATGTGGATTTCTTATATTATGTGGTTGAGACTACTATTGTGCCTTGGTTATATGGGGTTAATATCTTCAGTTTTGTGCACAAGGTATGTCTTATTTGTGAAATGTATTGCCTACCTTTCGTACTTGCAATTTGTTGTTCGAATTTGCCTCTATATGTGTGCACGTGCATTCCAAAGCAAAATTTTCTTGATGTACACATCTAGGGGGAGCTCTTTCAGCTATCATTACATGTTAGTGAAATTACTGCTATTGCAAATCCATATGTCGTCATCTAACACCAAAAAGGGGGAGATTGAAAGAACATTTCTATGATCTCTGTGTTTTGTGTGTTAGTTAACAACATGTGGATGTATTAAGTTGGTGTTAAGTAATGCAGGATAATCTACGAACTCTTCAGATGCATCAGCACCAAAAAGGAGAAAAAGAGACAGCACTGAAAGTGTGCTCAGCCCCTGGTGGGGGCCGGAGTTTCCGGTCCAGGGGGCCGGAGTTTCCGCCCCTGCCTGAAGTTTCCTGTCCCTGAGGACCGGAATCTTCTCCGTTGCTCGGTTGCCGAAGTTGTGCTCAGCCCCTGGTGGGGGGCGGAGTTTCCGGTCCCATGGACCGGAGTTTCCGCCCCAGGCCAAAGTTCCGATTGAAGATCTGGTGTTCAGCCCCTGGTGGCCCCCGGAGTTTCCGGCCTCCCTAGGCCGGAGTTTCCGCCCCTGGCCGGAGTTTCCGGCCACTAGGGCCGGAGTTTCCGGCCTGGGGTTTGGCTGCAACGGCTACATCTTTGGAGGGGTATAAATACCCCTCCTCCTTCCTCCAGAAAAGTGCTTGACCTAAAATAGGAGGAGCTCCATTGTTGGAAGCCAAGAAACTCAAGATCTCCCAATCCCCCCATCCAAACTCGTTGATCTTTGGAGTATTGAAGGAGAAGGCCCCGATCTACATCTTCACCGAGTCGTTCTTCATTTCCCCCTCATTCATTTGAGGGAACACTTGCTAGGGCTTCCACTAGGAAACCTAGCCCATTGTTGTACTTACCTTTTGTCTTTGTGACAAATTGTAGCTGTTCGGGAGCCCCCAAGCCCTTTGTGGGTCGTGCCCCGAATCGTTGTTGTAAAGGCTCCGGATTCCGCCTCGAAGGATTCCGATAGTGGAAAGTGGACCAAACCTTTGTGGTGCGGTTCACCGGAGATTAGGGTGAGGCCTTTGTGGCCGTTGAACCATTGTGTTGGTTCACACCTCTCCAACGAGACGTACTCCCTTTTAGGGAGGAACTCGGGAATACATCCTTGTCGTCTCGTGCTTTCACTTCGGTTATTTCTATCCTTATTTATCGCCTTATTATATCTTGCTTAGTTGCTAGCTTGTCATATAGGTAATTCACCTTAGTTGCATATCTAGTGAATTTACCTTTTGTGTCAAGCCTAATTTTGAAAAAGAACTAAAATTTGAATTAGCACCTATTCACCCCCCCTCTAGGTGTCATACCGATCCTTTCAGGAAGGTGTACGTGTGTGGGATGAGCACAGACTGGAGGAATTTGATCTACGAGCTTTGCTTTTTGTAACCATCAATGATTGGCCTGCTCTAGGCAACATTTCAGGACAGTCAAACAAGGGATACAATGCATGCACGCACTGTTTAGCTGAGACTGATAGTATACATTTAGGTAACAAGAATGTGTACCTAGGTCATCGTCGGTTTCTTGTACCCAAGCATCCGTTAAGGAAGAAAGGCAAGCATTACAAATGTGAGGCAGATCATCGGCCGAGGCCTACCCGCCCTTCTAGTTCTGTTATACATGATATGGTCAAGGATTTAAATGTAATCTTTGGAAAGGGTCATGGCGGTCTCACTGTTCCGAATGACGCAAACAACCACGTACCCATGTGGAAGAAGAAATCTATATTTTGGGAGCTGCCATATTGGATAATGCTAGAGATTCACTCTGCAATCGACGTGATGCACGTGACAAAGAACATTTGTTGCAATTTGCTAAACTTCTTAGGTGTGTATGGGAAGTCAAAAGATGGGAAGTCAAAAAAAGGTACACCGAAAGGAAGGCAGACCCATCAACGTATGAGCGAAGAGATGCATCGAGACGATACTCATTCAGAGAATCAGACAGGTCCTGCAAGCTACGCTCTTACTAAAGAAGAGAAGAAAATATTTTTTGAGTGCCTTCGCAGTATGAAGGTTCCATCTGGCTTCTCATCAAATATAAAAGGAATAATAAACATGGCAGAGCGAAAATTTCAGAATCTAAAGTCTCATGACTGTCACGTGATTATGACACAATTAATTCCGGTTGCATTGAGAGGGCTTCTACCGGAAAATGTTCGAGAACCCATTGTGAAGCTATGTGCATTTCTCAATGCAATTTCTCAGAAGGTCATCAATCCACTAACTCTAAAAAATTTAGAGAAGGATGTGGTCCAATGTCTTGTCAGCTTCGAGTTGGTGTTCCCACCAACCTTCTTCAATATTATGACGCACCTTCTAGTCCACCTAGTCGAAGAGATTTCTGTTCCCCTTTGAGAGGTTCATGGGAGTCTTAAAAAAATATGTGCATAACCGGGCTAGGCCAGAAGGAAGCATCGTCAAGGGTTATGGAACAGAGGAGGTCATTGAGTTTTGTGTAGATTTTATTCCTGATCTGAAGCCGATCGGTGTTCCTGAATCACGTCATGAGGGGAGACTGCATGGAAAAGGCACCCTTGGAAAGAAAGCAACAATATGTCAAGACGGGGATTCTTTCACTCAAGCACACGACACCGTTCTACATAATTCCAGTTTGGTGGGTCCGTATGTCGAGGAACACAAGAATGTTTTACGCTCCAAGTACCCGGAGAAATCTGAAGATTGTATTGATGGAGAACACATGAAGACTTTCAGCAGTTGGTTAAAAAGACGTCTCATTAATGACACCAATGTTGAAGAACAGCTATACTTGTTGGCCACATCACCAGCTTCAACTATATTGACTTTTCAAGGGTACGAGATAAATGGAAATATATTTTACACAGCCAAACAAGATAAAAAGAGCACCAACCAAAACAGTGGAGTACGCTTTGATGCAACAAACTGCAACGGGAGAAAGGACACATATTATGGTTACATAGAGGAGATATGGGAACTTGACTATGGACCTACTTTTAAGGTCCCTTTGTTCAAGTGCAAATGGTTCAACCTACGAGGCGGGGTAGAGGTAGACCAACGATACGGAATGACTACAGTGGATCTCAACAATCTTTCGTACGAGAATGAACCATTCGTCCTAGCCAGTGAAGTTGCTCAGGTTTTCTATGTGAAAGACATGTCTACCCTACCGAAAAAAAGAAAAGATAAACAAGCGAGTACATCATACGATGAGCCAAAGCGCCACATAGTTCTTTCAGGGAAAAGAGTCATTGTGGGAGTGGAGGACAAGACAGACATGTCAGAAGATTACGATAAGTTTCATGACATTCCGCCCTTTAAAGTCAACACTGATCCAAGTATCAAGTTAAATGAAGAAGATTGTCCGTGGTTACGGCGCAATCGGAAGAACAAGTAAACACTAGAGAGGGATATTATTGTTGATGTGTAATATCCGAATGTCTTGTATCAGAAGAACAAGTGAACTGAAGTATTTTGTAGATGCATGGAATAAAACACACGATTTCACCTGCATACAGCCCAACGGTGGCTCGTGAGTGCCTGCATATGAAATGCACCGTTGGACGTATGCAGGGAATCCGAATGCTTTGTATTCTGTCGATGAAGTAGAATGAGGAGACAATGGCTGCCGAACATGTTCAAGAGGGGGCTATATATAGGGTCATGTGACTCACGAACTGGTCATGATAGTGCCCATCCAACAACTCAGAATCTCTCAAAAGAAACACATCTCTTCATCCAACGGCTCACAAGTGCTTAAAAGAAACACACGATCCATGTGCTTCTTTAGTCCCGGTTGGTGTTACCAACCGAGACTAAAGAAGCACATGGATCGTGTGTTTCTTTCTAGTGCTTGTGAGACGTTGGATCTGAGGTGTGTTTCTTTTGAGAGATTCTGAGCTGTTGGATCAGCAGTATCACGACCACTTCGTGACCCACATGACTCGGTTGTTGTTACCAACCGGGACTAAAGAAGCACACGTACCTTATATATATCCCCCTCCCGGACATGTTCAACACTCAGTGTCTACTCATTGTAGTTCATTTTGGCAGCACACGGGTAGCAGAGAGCACTCAGTGAAGGCTGAAGGTGAACCCTCCCCTCGGCAGAGGCATCTCTGGGCAACCAGCGGCAAGACGTCTCTGATGATCTGCGACCGTTTCAAACGGTTGCAGATCATCAGAGATGTCTTGTCGGACGGTTGTAGATCATCAGAGATGTCTTGCCACGGTCATTTGGCTTGGCTTGAAATGACCATAACTTGGTCATTTGGCTTGAAACTTCTAGATGTTCAAGGATTTGATTTTTTGAGGTGTTTATCATTTTTCCTAGCAACTAGTACACATATAAGGAGCCCATGCCAAAGGATTTGATTTTTTGAGGTGTTTATCACTTTATCACATTTTTTCTTAAAAACGATCAAAACGGTCGCTACGACTAATCATCGGAAGAGGTGATATTTTCTAGAACTATCAATGTTTCTGTGATATAACCACTAGTTGTGTACCTCAAAATGATTTTTCCAAAAGTTTCAGACCAAACTATCAAATAGTTGTAGTTCAAATTTGAATTACTTTCGATAAATCAACATAAACTCAGTTAACTAGGGGAAATTAGTTAGAATTGTAAGAAAAAACTCATACTTGGGGATCATCCATAATATGTGCACCAATCTTAGTGAAAAATAGTTGGGTGCCATTTGGAATCATATTTTCTGTACTCACTTCACAAAAAACCTCATTTTTTGCACTCAAAAAAAGGAAAATGATATTTATGAAAATAATTTGAAGAATCCCTTAGGCATGGTTTTTTAATATACCAATATGCACCTATGTGTGGAGTATGAGATCTTTATCACAAACTATGTCGTCGAAATGACCATAACTTGGTCATTTGGCTTGAAACTTCTAGATGTTCATACATGATAGACCTTTTTGTGAAGACTTTTTTTGCAAATGTAGGCAAAAATCAAGTTTATCATTTTTCCTAGCAACTAGTACACATATAAGGAGCCCATGCCAAAGGATTTGTTTTTTTGAGGTGTTTATCACTTTATTACATTTTTTCTTAAAAACGATCAAAACGGTCGCTACGACTAATCATCGGAAGAGGTGATATTTTCTAGAACTATCAATGTTTCTGTGATATAACCACTAGTTGTGTACCTTAAAATGATTTTTCCAAAAGTTTCAGACCAAACTATCAAATAGTTGTAGTTCAAATTTGAATTACTTTCGATAAATCAACATAAACTCAATTAACTAGGGGAAATTAGTTAGAATTGTAAGAAAAAACTCATACTTGGGGATCATCCATAATATGTGCACCACTCTTAGTGAAAAATAGTTGGGTGCCATTTGGAATCATATTTTTTGTACTCACTTCACAAAAAACCTCATTTTTTGCACTCAAAAAAAGGAAAATGATATTTATGAAAATAATTGGAAGAATCCCTTTGGCATGGTTGTTTAATATACCAATATGCACCTATGTGTGGAGTATGAGATCTTTATCACAAACTATGTCGTCGAAATGACCATAACTTGGTCATTTGGCTTGAAACTTCTAGATGTTCATACATGATAGACCTTTTTGTGAAGACTTTTTTTGCAAATGTAGGCAAAAATCAAGTTTATCATTTTTCCTAGCAACTAGTACACATATAAGGAGCCCATGCCAAAGGATTTGATTTTTTGAGGTGTTTATCACTTTACTACATTTTTTCTTAAAAACGATCAAAACGGTCGCTACGAATAATCATCGGAAGAGGTGATATTTTCTAGAACTATTAATGTTTCTGTGATATAACCACTAGTTGTGTACCTTAAAATGATTTTCCAAAAGTTTCAGACCAAACTATCAAATAGTTGTAGTTCAAATTTGAATTACTTTCGATAAATCAACATAAACTCAATTAATTAGGGAAAATTAGCTATAATTCTAAGAAAAAACTCAAACTTGGGGATCATCCATCATATGTGCACCACTCTTAGTGAAAAATAATTGGGTGCCATTTGGAATCATATTTTATGTACTTACTTCACAAAAAACGTTAAAACATAGAAAATAATATTTATGATATAATTTGAAGAAATCACCTTGGCATCTTAAAATGTTAGAAAATATAAAACAAAACATAAAAATAAGCTAGAAACCAAAACAATTCAAAAAATAAGTAAACCAAAATAAGAAATAGAAAAGTAAGCAATTCAAACAATTTAAAAGAAAACAGAAACAAAAATCAGTAAAAAGAAATAAGGAAAAAAGAACCTTTAGTCTCGGTTGGTAACACCAACCGAGACTAAAGAGTTAAAGAGGCGCTCTGGGCTCCAGCCAGAACCCATTAGTCGCGGTTGGTAACTCCAACCGCGACTAAAGACCCTTTAGTCTCGGTTCGTGGCTAGAACCGAGACTAAAGGTCCTTCCGCGCCGGTTTTCGTCGCCCTGCCGCTCAAATTTTTCTTATCTTTCCCAAATCTTCCAAAGCGCCGTCGCCTCCCGCTCCGCCGCGCCGTCGCCCTGCCGCTCCGCCGCGCCGTCGCCCTGCCGCTCGCCGCGCCGTCGCCCTGTCGCTCGCCTCGCCGTCGCAACTAGTGCTCGCCGCGCCGCGCGTCGCCCTGCCTCTCGCCGCGCCGTCGCCCTGCCGCGTCTGCTACGCCGCGACGCCCCTACAACGCCGGTATGCCTAGTTCAGTCCCCTCCCTCCCCTAGCTAGCTTCCACGCCGCCCTCCGGGTTAGGGCATTAGGGTTAGGGTTAGGGCATTAGGGCATTAGATGGAAACTCGAATGCCTATATGAAAACAATGGTTCAGTTTAGTTGCAGATAATTGTATCCTCTGTTTCAATAATTGAGCTAGCATCACCAAGAATGATTACTTCCCTAATATTGATGTTTATGGTGGATTCAATTTCAGCAAATAATCAAGATGAATATGATATTTTCAGTCCACCTATTATTGAGGATAAAGTTTATTATGATTATGATATGCATCCTATATATGATGATTATAATGATTGTTATGAATGTTTTACTCCCACTATCACTAATAAGAAGGATTTTACTTATGTGGAGAGTATTAATACTTTTATGCTTGTAGATCATGAAAGACATGCTCTATGTGATAGTTATATTGCTGGATTTTTTCATGATGCTACTGAAAGTTATTATGAGAAGGGAAAACATGGTTCTAAATATTTCAATATTATTACATGCCCTCTCTTTAAGTTGAAAGTATGGAAATTGCTCTTTTTTTATCTTCCTATGCTACTTGCTTTGTGTTCCAATGATTTATGTTCTTACAAGATCCCAATGCATAGGAAGTGGGTTAGAATCAAGTATGTTTCATATTTCCCCTCGATGCTCTCTTTTGCGTTTTAATCATTATTCCTATGTAGCATCATTAAAACTATCATGGCTGTCTAGAAAACAGATTCCTGATCTTTACTGGGAAAAAGGTATAAAATCACAGAAAAAGAAAATTGACTTGATATTTTACGACCGAAATATTCAGTTATTAATACACATTTCATTAGTTCGAAGTTTTCTGATTTGAGCACCGTAAGTGCCTCTGAAAATTCACTCTTTACGGGCTGTCCAGTTTTTGACATATTATGTCTTTATTTTGCATTACTCTCATTACTTGTGTTTTGTGTGGTTCTTTTGATCAAGGAGCAATACACAACCTTAGTAACAATAGCTAATGTTTAGAATCAACTCATGATATGTCTTTGCTGTACTTACTGTTTGTGTATGTATCAGATGAGGCTTTTTATGAACTTCGGTCGACTCATGCGTTTATTTGCTAACTTGTTGTGTTTGACTCTTATATCTCTCTGTGACTCAATACTAATTTGATTGATATACAATTCATTATACAACTTGCAGGAGGTCTGCTGCTCGGGTCCTTGTGTCCACGGCTTTTCAGGAGGTCTTGCTCCTTGACGAGGCTGTGCCGCTCCTCCTCGTCGTTGCCTCGATTTCAGGTGTAAAAGACATGCCTATATGATCCAGTAGTAAAGAAAATCCGAACTATTTGTATATAAAGCTGATGGAATTCTAGATTCCTCGATATGTCTACAACATGTATATAAAGCTGATGGAATTTAAAGTTGTTGGAGAACTTGAGGTCTGAAGATGAGATATTGCCTTCATTATGTGTATGGAATTTGGGTTGCAGATATTTGTTTGAACTGTGATGTGAGTTAGCCGAGGTCTGAAATTAAATCTTAGACCTTTTGTGTGTTAGATATGCAAATTGAGATGATTGTAATATATATAATATATATGACCCAGTTGTATCAGCTGCTTCCTCCCAGTTTTATTTATGAGAATTACACTTGGGTGCATTAGTTTGACATGTTTGAGTAGTAAACAGGTACATTGTAATTTATAGAATATTTTAAACAATCATTCAACCCAATATTCATATTCTTGTAATTTATAGGATTGCATACTTGTATCTTTTTTAGAATAAATCTAAACTTGATTGCAAATTTGATTGATTGCAGGTACATTTGAGCTATGGAGCACTTGCGAGACGAGCAGATAGAAGAAGCACAATTTCAACGAGACGAAGAGATGGAAGACCAAATGGAACAACTTATTTTTAATGATGCCCGAGCTGGAGGAGATGTAGATGATTATGATTTCGACCAATTTTTGAACGACTTTGGAATCGAGTCACAAGACTTTGATGTGGTGATAGCAAACTCCGGCGGAGAGGTGTATATGTGTTTATAATAAATATGGCGATATGTTGTTGTTAACTACATGCATTTATTAACGACTTATTTTTCTTTTAGCCATCCGGATCGAGCAAATCTGCAAAAAAGCAGCCACCATGTGCTCCTCGAGGCAAGGCAAAAAGAATGACGAGCGAGGATCCAAAGTTACCGATTGAGGAAATTGCTGATTCCGGCGAACCGCTCGAACCAAAACAGAACCGCAACAAATTTATAAATCAAGCTGGAGTTATTGTTAGGGACATGATCCCAATCAGCATACGCGAATGGAATAAGCCGGCGGTCGCAGATGTGGACGACCCATGTTATGTCCACCAAGTTCTTAAGGATTTGGTCTATAACACGCTGTTGTCACATTTCACCCTCCTGCCAGATCTCTCTAAAGTGAAGAAGGACAACCTCAAGAGGTGGACTCTTATTAAGATGGCGGAACAATTCCGGAACTGGAAGAAAAAGTTATGGAATCAATATGTAGAAACAAAAGAAGTGCCAGATTTCAGTGGAGCACAAGGGAAGAAGTTAGAATCTGAATGGGCGGCGTTTAAGGCGTATAGGGAATCACCTATGGCTGTGGCCCGATCGAAGATAAATAAATTGAATGCTAAGCTGAAGTAACACCACCATACATTGGGGACAGGTGGCTACAAGAGCGCCATTCCTAAGTGGTTAGCCTATGAAGAAAAACTGCTTCAATCGGGGGTCCGTCCACAGACACTTGACTGGCCCGAGAGGTCGAAATTCTGGTTGTTCGCGCATGGGGCAATGTTGGACCCTAAAACCGGAGAGATTGTTGGAAGGGGAAAATGGAAGGTTCTCGTGGAGCGTATAAAAAAGAAGCTTGAAGAAGCAATTAATGATGTTCGCAATGGTGTGTTCAAACCCGATAGAGAGGATGACGAGTTGACACGGGCACTGGGGAATCCTGAACATGTTGGACGAGCTCGAGGCTTTCCTGGCGGTGCTACGTTTAAGACTGCGTGGCCGGAATCCGCTCACACTTATAGAAGCCATAGCATAGGTAAGAAGAAGGAGGCCGACCGGATATTACAATTGGAACGTGAAATGAAGGAGCAACGGGCGGAAATAAAAGCATTGAAGGAGCAAAGAACGGAACCTCAGGAGCGGCACCAATTAGACCATGAAGCGCATGCCGCCCCATCTCAGCGTAGAAGCAGCGTTGGTTCCACGCGTCAGGTCGACGTTGGTGCCTACCCAGTGGATGACATCACAGAGCCTACAGGTTGTGAGCTACATATAGCAATGCGAAACATAACTTTGAAGGTGGCGGTGGGGCAAGCTTTAGTAATTCAACCTGGAGAACTCTACCATTGTGGTCAAATTCCAGATGGCTACGCTCGTGTCGGGGTGGACGAAATTATGCCGGGATTTGAATCCTTGGAACTTGAGTTACCTGGAGGTGACGAGGAGAAAACGTTGGCAGACGTCAAGCATGCCTTCGCCCTATGGCCCAAGAAATACATCGTCCTTCCAGAACAAGCAAAGTCCACTCCTCGTTCTAGGAGTCCAGCTCACCAGCCAAGTCCACTCTTCCTCGAGAGGGATCAAAGACGGAGTCCATCTCCACCCCATCAGCAAAGCCCACACCTCCCCGATAGGGACCCCAGCCCGAGTCCATCTCCAGCTCAACAGCAAAGCCAACCGCCCCCCGAGAGGGTTCCTAGCGTGAGGCCATCGCAGTCTGTGCCAGTCCGCCAGAATGTTAAGTCGCTCTCGAGTAGGCGCCAGTCTGGTTCTCCTGTTAGGAAGAAACCTAGAAAGCAGAAAACACCGCCGCCTACTCCAAAGTTACCTTGGGAGAGAACCGTCGAGGAAAACGATATCGCATGCAAAGAACATACGGATGCCTGGCTTGATGGCGTGAAACAGAAAGCGTTAGCGAAACAATTGCCTCCTGCAAAATTTACTGCCGGAATTCCTCAGGAAAAAATTGACCGTTGCATCGATGCCCTATACAACCCCCCACCATCGCCGCCAACAGACTATGATCGCAACATTGGTAAGTCATATGACGAAGAGATGGATGATCGATCAAAAAAAGGGAAACAAGTTGCCCAACTCGGAGAACAAGACGCACAGTCGCCCCCCCCCCCGCTCAAGGTGCTTGATGACAGAGTTCTCAAAAACATCAATGTGCGGGAGCTGGTATATTCGGGAGATGATATCCCCTTCGCGGATGTTGTTCGTACTTATGTTCACGGGGAGAATTTTGTTGACGGCGACTTACCCACAAGAATGCGTCAATTTCAAGCCTGGTACAAGGATACCGTAAAGGAGACGAATAAAGTCGCTCTCCAGATGGCAGTTAAGGAAGAGCATTATTTCCAAGAATACTCCGTTGTCCTTTACTTCGCCGAAATCTTTCAGTTATACAATCTCCGGGCCCTCGACAAAAACATCATAAGTTCATATTGTCTGTAAGTCATCTATTCCTGTAATTTAATGTTTTAATTAGCTCTACTCGTTCATTGTCTGTGATAATCCTCTCTATAATATTTTGTGTGCTTTATTACGCAGAATGAAGATGCTCGAATGCAAGAAGAAGAAAATCAACCACATTGGGTTCATTGACCCCTCTATAATGCATGAAGATAACATAATTGATCCACTAGTTAACAAGGATACACCGGGGAATTTGCTAATGTTTTTCAAGCGACAAGCTTACAAAAAATATATATTATGGCCTTACAACTTCAAGTGAGTGTTACTGCTTATTACACATTCTATTTTTCTCTCCCGATGTTAAGTTTAATTGATTAGTTATGCATGACTATTTATAAACGTGCGCAGCTACCACTACATTCTTATCGTTATTGACTTGCGGAAAGGAGAAATTGTTGTCCTTGACTCGTTAAGAAGATGCCCTAAACAATACAAGACCTGTTTTGATTTGGTGGCAAGGTACTTTTTTTTCTTATCGCCTCTTTCGTTCATTTCCTAATATCAGGGAATTTATGACTCATTCATTCAGTTTCTTGTCATGCAGCGTTTGGAAAATGTTCCTCGCGGAACATCCGAACAGTGGATGGCCAGACAAACTACGCTGGCGTACTAACGATGTAAGTAGTACTATAACTAGGCCCATGCACCATTATCATACTTTATTATTATTTGATTAAATTTTATTCTTCTATAGACTTGTCTTAAACAGCCAACCGGTACTGATCTATGTGGATTCTTCGTTTGCGAGTACATGCACACTATGGTCAACGAGAGTTTGAAGAGCAAAAGAAGTATCGAAGTACGTAAAGCTCTAGTCACAACATTATTTTTGTATTATCAATCGTGATGAGTTTTATTCATTTCATATCTCATGTATTCATTGTGATATCATTTTTTTACAGTTGGCAAGAAAGCGCAACGAGCTACCAATAAAGACCCGCTTCAGGGCAATTGCAGAGGAGTTGACGGGATTTTACCTCACCGATGTTATACCGGAGACCGGAGAGTACCACTATGTTGACTAGTCCGGACATGTAATATATAGTGATCTCCATGTAACAAAATATTTCTAAGTCTCTGGAACCGGGAAACGTGATATTCATGTACCACGCGTACTTAAATGTGTATGTGTTATGAACACATGATCTTCATGTAATTATATATATGCATGATGCAACTTCATCTAGGTTGGTATAATAATTTATACGTGTTTTTCGCCCATCGAAGTTGTAGCATCCGAAACCCCTACCCCCGACGCATCGACATGGTACCATCCGAAACCCCTACCCAGAAAACCGGTCGAAAAAAAACAAAGAATGAAAATAAAAACAAAACCCTGGAATCTAAAAAAAATAAACCCTAGTCCCGGTTCGTAACACGAACCGGGACTAAAGGGTTCGCCCTTGCGCGCCCCTGCCCCCTCCACGTGCGGAGCTCTGATTTGTGGGGGGCTCCGGTCCCGGTTTGTGCTGAGCCGAGACGAAAGGGGGGCTCTAGTCCCGCCTTTGTAGTCCCGGTTGCTACACCGGGACTACAGGCCCTCTGGAACCGGGACTAGAGCCCCAATTTCCACTAGTGTCGTGCATCATCATAATTCATACGTGTATATATCGTGGCAACGCACACGTGCATGTTCACATGTGCGTATACGGCATACGATCAGGTGCGAGTACGCTGTACACTTGTACAGTGATCCGTTACATGCATGCATAGTGGACAGTACAACACGCGGCAGGGTTCCGCCACCGGTACCGGAAGCTATGCCGTAGCTGCATTATCCACTCTGTTTACTTTTGCGAACGCGACGGGGTGGTTCCTTCTTTTCGAGATCGGGCTTGAGTTCGCCCTTCACTTCTTCCAGCGCCAGCTGCCTCTGTCTGTGCTCGCTTTCATGGCTCTTTAGTTCACCGTCAGTCGCCGTAACCCTAGGCCGGCCGGCAACTAGCTAGCGCCTACGCTAGCAGCTCCCTGTCCCTGGCCTTCTTCACTCTACCGGCCACCGCACGCAGTGCACTCCCTGCTGCCGTCTGCCTTCGCCACAGCGCCACCTAGCTATAGCTGCGCGAGCTCTCGGTGGCAATCATGGCGCTCGATCGGTCGAGGTCCTATCGAATTCAAGCCGGATAGACGTAGCGGGATGGACGGGATTCATGATAGTAGCTCATTAGCTTTAGCTCTTGACCGGCCGGCCGTCCAGTCGATCGGACGTGCCATTACGTACATATTCAGATCAGCTAGGACTGAGAACCTGACTATCGTGGGAATGTTGACTCCAACAGAATAATATTACTACATCAGCGTCAAATTTGAGGTTTAAACTCCGGTGGACTCGCATGAAACCACCGTCCTAACCATCCGTCGCAGGTGCATGTTCTCGATAAAAGAAAGAAGACATAAGTCTTAATTTTTTTAGCACCATCTTGTTTCCACAACCCTTGACGGCGCGCCGTGAGCAAAAGCTAGATGCCGCATCTAGGCCTCCGGCTTAGCGAAGCTCGTGTCAGAGAAAGTTCGAAAAAAACCATGTGCTTGTAGAAGCAGCGGCCGGAAAGTCGTCGACATAGAACATAAGATGTCGACGACCACGATCTCAAGAGATCGCCACCCTGGAGAAGCTAATATCGAGATAGGCTGGGAGATAATCCCATAGCTAGAGCCGGGCGGAGTTGGTGGACACCGAACTCGCAAGTTCTCGGTTTCAACCGTACCTGGCTGAGCAGCATCGGGCAAAGATGGTACTTGAGGACATCAATGCACTACATCATCCCCTCCACAAAATGACGTTACCGTATACATACACTTATCACGTCAGACCTAATGCCCGACGATCGACTTCAAACTCCTGAAGAACATCCATTAGGGACGGGCTAAAGGACCTTTATTCTCATCGTCTCCAACGTACCTTCACCGAAGACGAAGAACTCGAATACCCTACACGACCAGACTATACGATGTCCCCCCACCCCTCCTCTCGCCTTAGCGGTTGGCGGAGGGCAGGGGAACTAACGGTGGCGGCACTAACGTCCCGAGGTTTAGATGTTTTAGTAAGTACTTTCGTTCCTAATCGCTTCTCTATAAGCCTCGGGAAAAAACGTTTTAGTAAGTACTTTTGTTATCCATCCAGATTCAGTGATAATAATTTCTTTGGGTTTCACTCCAGCAGCACTCAGGATGGGATCGATGACCCCACGAGGTATTTTATTTCCTGAAGGATTTTATTTCCTGATATGTAAATAGGACGGGAATGAAATGTTTCAAATGGACTTGAAAAAGTTTCTTTTTTTACTGATAACCGTTTAAAAAAGATTCCTGACTACTGATTCCGGAGCCAGCCTGACGATGAATACCGCCCATCTTTAATCCTGCGTGAGCCGTTGGTTACCGTGGGCGGAAAATGTTTAGAAAAATGATTTCCTCTGTAATGATCTATTTTCATACACTAAGATTTCGACACGTGTCGCAATTTCGTTCCTTTTTCAATTCTTACCTTTCCTTCCCGCGTGACAAGTGGCGGCTTCCTAGTGGTGCGTAGAGGACTTGACATGCATTTATTTTGAGATTCATTTTTTTAAAATAAACTATCTTGAGAACCGTTTTCACTTTTAAACTCCTCACGTCGAGATATTCAAAACTAGATCCATTGTTGATAGGTTTTGACAAACTTCTTTTTGTACTAAGTTCGTACAACACCGCATGTGTAGTTGTACATCCAACTGAATCTGTGTGTAGTTGTACGTACCTGATCTGTGTAGTTGTACATTCAACTCTGTTCTGTACAACCTGATATGTATACTTATACAACCCGAGTCTATGTAATTATACGTACAAACTGATTCTGTGTAGTTGTACGTCTAAGTCTATATGGTTGTACGTTTAAATTTATGTGGATGTACGACTAAATCTGTGTGTGGTACAAGTTCTTTCTATACAGGACCCCTATGTAGCACGTACGCCGACGCGCTGATCACCGACGTGTGGGAGGCATCGTAAGAGAAGGCCACTGGGGGCTTCGTAACAACGGGGCGCGCAACGGGGCTTCGTACGAGGCCCACGCTCGGGGACACATGTCTTCCTGCCGCTGCACCCGAATCACCCTTCACGAAGGGAGCTTTCAGCTAGCGGTACCCGGTTGGGCGCCAAGCGCCAAAGCTGAAGCATCGTTCCAAGTTTAACCAACTACTTCGTCATTTCCCTCTATAAAAAAAATAATTCACCATTTTTGAACCCCCAACTTGTGCATAAGACCTACTAAAGTATTAACATCCAAAAAATCTGTGATTTTTTTTCATACCCTCAATCTTGAACATATCGACCATATGTCAATCTAGACAGTCTAGTCTAGTAGGTGATTATGCCGACGTGACAGCTTCAAAGCAATAATTTGACAGTATTACACCACAATGAAATGACTCGAAAATAACGATTTCGTTACCTGTAAGAGCATACTTGTTCTCTGTTGCAGCAACATGACATCTCATAAATGTAAAAAATTGTCCAATTGCAAATCCAGATTTCATCTCGGACTTTGCAATTCCAAATTCGTTCGATCGAAACTTTTGTGAGTTCAAACGGATATGATTTCCAACACATAACATCAAGGACTAAATTTTAAATGGAGCTAGTACTACAACGTGTCAAAATTACACATTCATTTCGTTAAGCTATGTGGTGTCGGTATTATCTTTGTCAACATATAAACATCAGTGGCCTATGACATCTTCTTGGAAATTATACGTGCTACATCGAAAATCACTTGAACCTCCCGAGTTAGTGTTTTTTCTTGTTTAAATTGAAATTTTTATTTTGACCGAGATCACGGGAGACTGGGGCTCAAAACACATCCCTTGTGCTTCATTGTCAATTTACTTTTAGAAAACAATCATGGTAGTTAATGTTTTTTCTTTACCTACGTCAAAAAAAAGTGTTTTACATTGTCTTTTTTACCAAGAAAGGTGATTTATTACAAATCACATCGTGTCAATATTCAAATCGAATTCTCCAAATCGGGTAAGGTGCGGTGCACTACACTACACACCGAGAGAGGACAAAAATGTTGCCGGACCCCTCGCGCCGACCCTGATCTATGTCGCCGCGGCCGTCCCGGCGACCGCCCCGCCCCGCCGCGTCCCTCCCGTTCCCCGCCTCTCCCTACCGGAGATGGGCCACCCCCCGAGGCGCCGCGGCCACCCGCGCGGCGGGCACCACGCGTGCCCGCGCCGCGGCGCGCTGCCGGTGGCGGCGGCGCTCCTCCTGCTCTTCCTCGCCGTCTCGCTCCTCTCCATCGCCATCTCCGCGCCGCGGCCTGACGACCGCCACCCAGGCGCCTCCTCGCGCCGATCCCTCCGCCACCCTCCGGTACAAACATTTAGCTCCGGCTCCTCCCACTCCCCCCTCGCCCCATCTATTCGATTCGATCTCCTGTCATCAGCAGCTTGGGTGGCGAAATGGAGGACTCCAATGGTTGTGGATCTCGAGCATTGGTACTACTGTAGGTCGCAATGCGAGGATTTGGTTCGTGTTTATATGTCGTGGATTCGATGAATATATCGAATTGGGATAGATGGTCAAGTCAACACATTTGCTATTTAGATCATTTTATCTGGTTTGATCAGTGGAGGTTTTAGGGCTGAATGCGCTAACCCTGTCTGTGTACATATGTCTTGTATTGAACCGTCTAGGCATATAGTTCTTGTCACCCAGGCAAGTACCAATTGTGACATCAAGACAAAAAAAAGGAAATTAGTACTAATCCAGAAGAAGCTTTACACTGTTTCAGGATTTGGATATGTGGTAGTTTTTCTTGCACAGGAAATGCTGATCTTTCTTACATAACCGATTCATCAACTGTTATGTGTTACCCAAAATGCAGAGAAGTAGATGGACCGCGCGAGACAACCTGTGGGGTTCAGAGCTCGCTAGCAACTTCTATGGATGCAGTAACGCTAGCGAAAAATTCCTTGGTGCGCCATCACTCTGCTGAAATTTTCTTTGTTTCTTGTTGAATAATGCCAAATAAAAAAAAAATCCAAAAATCCATATACCACTAATTTTGTCTATACAATGCATCATGAATGTTGAATACTCCGCGCTTGTGTAGTGGATGATGGTTGATGAATGCCTACGTGTATCAGTGCTTGTTGCATGTTACATTTTGGAATAGTTCAGTTTTGTGTTATGACAACTTTACTACATCCTGCTGAAGCCTTTTTGAAATCTTGCAGATTCCACTGTTATGACACAATCAGATCGATATTTGATTATTGTTACAAGTGGAGGTCTAAATCAGCAGAGAACAGGGGTGAGATGCACCTGTCCCAACCTCTCTCCCTCCCTTGCATGAATATGCTCTAACATAGTCATGTGTGTGAATGGACCTATGATAAGAACTAAGAACTCAGCTTCACTGATTGTCTAAGATATTTCATTACATAAATTGCTTCCAGCACCCATTTGTTTAGTTCTTGGGTCCTCTTGACTTTAATTTTGTAAGAGAAAATAGATTCCATCCTTCTGGTATAATACAGTACTAATACATTTGAAAAGCTTCTGATGGACTAGGCCTACACACTAGAAGCATGTGATATTTATTTCCCAGTATGCTAAGCCACATGAACTTCCATTTTTTCTTGTCCTTACCTTTTGTTCTCACTAGAACTTTAGGGTTGATAGTTTGCTACTGTGCATCCTCATTATGTGTTACACACAATAAGAATTTCCAATTCACATGTTTCGTAATTTACTTGCAAGTATAAAGTTCGCACATACTTTTTTGTGTGTCTTATACGACTGAACTGTGTGTATCAAACAAGTCATGACATCTGCTTATTTTCAGATAGTTGATGCTGTAGTTGCTGCACGTATTTTAAACGCTACGCTTGTTGTCCCCAAACTGGACCAGACATCTTTCTGGAAAGATTCAAGGTATGCAAGTTGTGAGCTCTTTCAAATCTCAACTCACGTTCTTATTTGACTTTTTAAGTTATTATAAGTTGAACAAGCTGCACTTATTCTATATTAATGCAATATCTGCTGCAGCAATTTTTCCGAAATCTTTGACATCGACTGGTTCATTTCATTTCTTGCAAAGGATGTAAAAATAATCAAAGAACCTCCAGAAAAAGGAGGCAAAGCTGCGCGACCTTATAAAATGCGTGTCCCCAGGAAATGTACTCCACAATGCTACTTGAAGCGTGTCTTGCCTGCACTTCTGAAGAAACATGTAAGTAGGAGCCTTTGTTACTGGACATATTAGTTTTGTATGTGTTAGTTTTATTTTCCTGCCATCCACAACCTATTGGTAGATTAAATTCAATTATGCATTTTAACAGACATCATTTACCAATTTACCTTCATGGGAGATTTTCAATGATGCCTGCACTGTGTTTATTCTATAAGTTCTTGGTACATCGTGTTACTTTTTACATTTAGTGTTGGACAGTTACTGGACTCTTATCTTCTGGCCCAAGAGGCCCATACCTGAAGCTCCCTACACAGATATATAGCTGCTGCTCTTGTAGGGTTTCAAAAGCCAGCCGTCACTACACTCCACACCATACAGGTTAGTCTCTAGTGACTCAACATGGTATCAGAGCTGGAGGTGGATCAGAGCTAGGTGCATCAGCAACGACTACCACAGCAAGGATGACGTCAGATGTGGAAGAGCTGACGGTGGTGACATCAGCAGGGAGGTGAGCCTCCTTGGTGGTAAGAAGGAACAGAAGGGCCCGATCTGCTGCAGGGGCCCGATCTGCTGCAGGAGGCAGTGGATTCGGGGCTGGAGGTGGTGGTGAGCAAGGGGAAGTTGCCAGCAAGCTGAGGGTGTAAGGAGGTGACGGAAGACACAGGTATGGGGGAAAGTCAACAGCAGCTGGCCACGGCATTGCAGAAGCTGGCAGAAGTCCTCTCCAAGACAGGGGAAGGAGCTACGCTATCCAATGTCACTGTGCCTCAAGCAGAAACCATCCAGAGGATTGAGCTCATGCCAAATGACATCAAGCTTGAAGGTGTCAAGAACTATTTGAGTTGGTCCAGGAGGGCGCTTCTAATCCTGCGAACCAAGGATTTGGATGGATGTGTGCTGGGAAAGGTGAGTGAACCAGAAGACAAAGGTGGTGCTGAGTGGAAGAAATGGAGCATTACAAATTCGCTTGTTGTAGCTTGGTTGCTGAACTCCCTAATTCCAAGCATTGCTGCATCTGTGGACACCTTGTCAAAGGCTGATGAGGTATGGAACACACTGTCCAGGCTATACTCAGGGAAAGGGAATGTTATGTTAATGGCACAGATTGAGGAAAAGGTGATAGACTTGAAGCAAGGGGACAGATCTGTGATGGAATATGTTGCTGAAATACAACATTTGTGGGCTGATTTAGACCATTGCGACCCACTTGAGCTCACTGATGCTGAAAGTATTATAAAGGTGCAGAAATGGATAGAGAGAAGGCGGGTGATGAAGTTTCTGAAGGGACTAAATGCATGTTTTGAAGGGAGAAGAGCAGCTCTATTGCATCAGCCCAATCTTCCATCTCTTGAAGAAACTATTGCAGCAATGGCACAAGAAGAGGTGAGGCTGAAGCTTGAAAAGGGAAATGAAAACAATCCCTCTCCTGCCTACTTCATGGCTGAGAGGAAGGAATTCAGGGACTGCTTCCATTGTGGGGAGAGAGGTCATCTGAAAGTTGACTGCCCAACTTACTGGATGCGTGGCAGGGGGAGAGGACGCAGCAGAGGAGGCTACACCAGGGGAGCTAGAGGAAGAGGTGGAGGCCCGGCTTACTCCGGAGTAAACAGAACAACTATGAAGCATATTGCTGCTGCCCACGCTGCAGTTTCAGATGAAGGCCAAGCTAGCACATCCCATAGCAAGCCGAAGAGCAGTGGATCAGATGAAAATGTGTTTGGGAACTTTGCCCACTTGGTCAGCACAAATGAAGGTAATACCGAAAAAGCTTCCTTTGCTACTCATGAAATAAACCATGAATGGATATTGGATTCTGGAGCATCCAAACATGTTGCTGGTAATATTGGAGAGTTTGAATCATATAATCAACACCCCCCCACTCATAAGTACACCATCCAAACTGCCGACGGTACTGCACAACTAATTCAAGGAGTTGGGACAGTAAAATGTACACCACAGATTAAGTTGTCTTCAGTTTTGCATGTGCCCGCTTTTCCTGTAAATTTGGTGTCCCTGAGTTGCTTAGTTGATCAGTTGGATTGTCGTGTTACGCTTGACAAGTACCTTTGTGTGATTCAGGAGAGACAGACTGGACAGAAGATTGGGACTGGAACCAGGCGTAGGGGGCTATATTATATGGATCGTAGAGGTCTTGGTCAGCCAAGATTGGCGTGCACTCTGATGGAAGGGGAGAAGGAAACCTTAGCCTTAGTTCATCATTGTAGAATGGGGCATATATCTTTTGATAAAATGAGGAAGATATTTCCAAACATTATGTGCGGTGTTGATCAGAACAAGTTGAAATGTGATGCCTGTGAGTATGCCAAACACACAAGGACATCATATGTCAGTAAGGGGATTAGAAGTATATCCCCGTTCATGTTAATTCATTCCGATGTGTGGACATGTCCTGTGACATCTATTAGTGGAATGAAATATTTTGTTACCTTTATTGATTGTTATTCACGCATGACTTGGGTCTATCTCTTGCGTCATAAGGATGAAGTTCTGAAATGTTTTCAGAATTATTATGCATATGTTAAAACTCAATTCAAAGTGCAGGTGCAAGTGCTTAGGAGTGACAATGGAACTGAATATGTGAACAGAGAGTTTGGAGCTTTTCTGTCAGAACAAGGTATTCTTCATCAGACCTCTTGCCCAGATACTCCTCCACAGAATGGTGTGGCAGAACGGAAAAATCGCCATCTTCTTGAGGTTGCAAGATCACTCATGTATACCACGAATGTTCCAAAATTTCTATGGAGTGAAGCTATTATGACAGCTACATATTTGATTAATCGCACCCCTTCCAAGGTACTAGGCATGAAATCCCCTTGTGAGTTGTTGTTAGGAGAAAACAAGTTTATTGTTCCTCCAAAATTATTTGGATGCACCTGCTTTGTTCGTGATCATAGACCATCCACTGGAAAGTTAGATCCCCGTGCTGTGAAATGTATTTTCTTAGGATATCCTTCTGGGCAGAAAGGTTACAAGTGTTGGAGTCCCTCTGAAAGGCGCACGTTTGTGAGTATGGATGTCACTTTCAGAGAATCAGAGCCATTCTATGGCGAGAAGACTGATCTGAGTATGTTGTTTGAGGAGCTTGACCATCTGCAGCCTACGGGCATTGGTCAAGAGGGGGAGAAGATGGGTACAAGTACTACTGAAAGTTTACATTCAAATCAAATTGATAGTGTGGATGACTCTGTGCAGGGCAGAGGTACTGACGGGCAGATGCAGCCAATTGTGGGTATAATTCCCATTGCTCCAGCTGCTCCAAATGATCCAAGTAATGTGCAGCAGTGGCCACGGGTAAATGAGGAACTGAATCTACGAGTGTATACAAGAAGGCAACAGCAGCAGCCGGCTCAGGGGGAGCAAACAGATGCAAATGGGGATTCTTCTCGTGGAGTTCAGCCTGAACTTGACCAACCAATTGCACTAAGGAAAGGAATAAGAGCAGCTACAAGAAAAACAATACAGAGACTTGGGTTTGAACATGATATAGGTAACTATGTCTCCTATAATGCTTTGTCTCCTTCATACAAAGCATTTGTGGCATCACTTCAAGTTGCGTCCGTTCCAAGGGATTGGCAGACAGCAAAGCAGGATCCAAGGTGGCGTGAAGCAATGGTAGAAGAATTGGAAGCCTTAAGGAAGAACAAGACTTGGGAACTGACACATCTTCCGGTGGGAAAGAAAGCTGTCGGTTGCAAATGGATTTATACGGTGAAGCAAAATCCTGAAGGAAAGGTTGAACGCTATAAGGCAAGGCTGGTGGCTCGAGGATACAGTCAAACCTATGGCATTGATTATGACGAGACTTTTGCACCAGTTGCAAAAATGAACACCGTGAGAATTCTGATCTCATGTGCGGCTAATTTCGGTTGGAAATTGCACCAGTTAGATGTTAAAAATGCTTTCTTGCATGGTAATTTACAAGAAGAGGTGTATATGGAAGTTCCACCTGGGTTTGGTACTCCTGAAACTGCAGGAAAGGTGTGTAGGTTGAAAAAGTCTCTATATGGCCTGAAGCAATCTCCAAGAGCATGGTTTGATAGGTTTCGACAAGCAGTGTGCAATATGGGCTATGGGCAGTGCAATGGGGACCATACAATCTTCTATAAGCATACTAAACAGAAGATCACTATCCTAGCAGTGTATGTGGATGACATCATAATCACCGGAGATAATGAGGAAGAGACAATGAAACTCAAAGAGAGTTTAAGGAAAGAATTTGAAGTGAAAGACTTGGGCCAGCTGAAATACTTTCTAGGCATCGAGATTGCCAGATCAAGAAAAGGAATATCATTGTCTCAGCGAAAGTATACCTTGGACCTCCTGAATGATATGGGGATGACTGGATGTCGTGCAGCTCCCACTCCCATTGATCAAAATCACAAGGTAACAGCCCAATCTGGAGAACTTGTTGATAAGGAAAGTTATCAGAAACTTGTGGGGAGGTTACTGTATCTATGTCATACAAGACCTGATATTGCATATGCTGTAAGTGTTGTTAGCAGATATATGCATGAACCACGAAGTGGACACCTTGAGTCTGTTAACAGAATTTTGAGATATTTGAAAGGGACCCCTGGTAAAGGGTTATGGTTCAAAAATAATGGACACCTACAGATTGATGGCTACAGCGACGCTGATTGGGCCAGTTGTCTAGATGATCGAAGATCTACTTCAGGCTATTGTGTATTTGTTGGGGGGAATCTGGTGTCATGGAGAAGTAAGAAGCAACCTGTAGTATCCAGATCAACTGCTGAAGCAGAGTTCAGAGCAATGTCACTTGGACTGAGTGAAATGTTGTGGGTTCGGAATATTCTATGTGAACTAAAAGTGCTTAGAAAGGAGTGCTTAAATGTTTGGTGTGACAATAAGTCTGCTATAAGCATAGCAAATAACCCGGTTCAGCATGACAGGACTAAGCATGTAGAAATTGACCGTTTCTTCATAAAGGAAAAACTTGATGCTAGGATTATCAAGATTGCTCATGTCAGCTCAGGACAACAAGTTGCAGATTGTTTAACTAAGGGACTGGGGACTAAGGAATGCAACTCAGCTTGCGACAAGATGGGAATGATTGATATATATCACCCATCTTGAGGGGGAGTGTTGGACAGTTACTGGACTCTTATCTTCTGGCCCAAGAGGCCCATACCTGAAGCTCCCTACACAGATATATAGCTGCTGCTCTTGTAGGGTTTCAAAAGCCAGCCGTCACTACACTCCACACCATACAGGTTAGTCTCTAGTGACTCAACATTTAGTTAGATTTTTTTTCAGGTCATTTTGTCGATGAGGTCAATTTAGAGATATTTCAGTCCATACATGTTCTCACTCACAAGTAACAAGTTTTTTTTTCTCGTGTTGCAGGTCATTCGGATGACAAAATATGACTACAGACTCTCGAATAAATTGGACACTGACCTGCAAAAACTGCGTTGCAGAGTAAATTACCATGCTTTGAGATTTACTGACCCAATACAAAAACTGGGTGAAAAGCTAATACAGCGAATGCGAGAGAAGAGCAGATATTTTATTGCTCTTCACTTGAGGTACGTCTAGTTTAAGCACCCTCTATCTGCCTATTTCCTTTCTTCATAATTTACCAACTTCATATTACCCTTAAGCTTTTGGTTTGCAACTTGGAAGTACATGTAATGACCTTTTGTGTGATGTTTTATTTCTAAGAAGTACAATCTTCGGGCTATGCATAAAGTATACTGCTGTTACGGAACTCTCTGAAAACTAGACAATTCCCCGTGCGTTGCTGCGGGATATTTGCTTGAAATAAATATCGAGCATAAGATCTGAACAATACATAGATAAATTGCGTAAGGGCCCAAGCCAATGCGTAAGGGCCTCGCCTCCATCACCCTCCTTGTTCCATGGATGATCTGGAAATTGCGCAATGACTGTCTTAGAGCAAGCTCAGCCCATTGTGCATGACCTGGTGGCCAAGATCAAAGAGGAGGCAAGAACATGGGCTAGAGCAGGCGCCTTAGGTCTAAGAGTTATCCTACCATCCACTTGGGATGTGCACTAAATCATGTACTCTGAATTTCTTTGCCTCCTAGGAGGTGTGTAAACATCATTCTATCTTTTCAATATAATGAAACGCAAAGGTCCTTTGCGTTTTCGCGCAATACATAGATAAATTGAATACTTCTGAAAATGGCATCTGTACAAATGAGTAATTTGCTAGAGGTAGACCAACAAATATTATCAATTGAATTTTTTGAAACATAGTTTTCATTTTGTCCATACGATTACATACAATTGACACGAGAGATAATTACCTCCGTAGGTAAAATGTGCAACATAGCAAACAATGGTGATGATAATGCGGTATAGTCATGCCCTACGTTAGCATGAAGTATTGTTATTAGAACAGAATTGGCCAGAGCAATTAAGGGTACACTAATCTTTTGAAAATATATGTTCAAATATACTTGCCGTAAACATAGGCAGAAATCGATGTGTGTTGTTCATCCTGGTTTGAAACTCATAAGTTGCAAACATAACCAACTGAAGATGGATGCTTGGTAGAAGAAGGGAAGCCCGTTTTAATATTGCAGAGTAATGGAGGAAAAATACATCCCGTGGAGGAGGACATGGCTCAGCTTGGAAACTTCTGCATGTTGAGAGTGTGACCTATGCATAACCTGAATGTGGTTTTTATGGAGGAGGGTCGATAGGCCGTTCTCACCTTGTATGATGTAGGATAAAAAGACATAGGAAAAAATGATCCAATCCTGCGAATCTGAAAAAGTACCCGGAATATTATGAGAAATTGATCAACAAAATTTGTAGGTAATGCGGCAGTGATTAGTTCTCTGAACTCGGAATACATGTACATAATTCTGACTGGGATCGATAGTTTCCTACTTGCTATGTCCAATCTGCTCCACGTTGCTCTATGGAGATGGGAAATGTGGAAGACGGAAACAATGAGAGAAAACGAATGGAGAGTCGCTAGAGTGTGGAGAATGCTGTCTCAGAAGATGAGCGGATGCTTATATAAACACCACAACATGTGTTAGACTATTGCTAGTGGGGGCTTGCGCTTGATTCCTGTTGCCGTTACCAATGGCAATAATTTGGTGGAGAACCAAACGTTACCACGGTCAGTTAGTATCATTTACGTTGGGCTTTCTTCTAATTAATGACGTGGCTTAGCTGAAGTGCTGAATAAAATGCTTAGAAAATAGATTGTCAAGAGTTTCCTACGTTCATGGTTGGATGAAGTGGACCAGTTAGAGTCTTGCTGAGTTGTACAGCTTGCATGTTGAGATAAATCATGTAGTGGGCTTCTCCTATTTAGATATAGAAGATATGACACATAGACATATGTGACCTTTAGGTTACTGAAATACGAAATTGTAATGAAAAATTGAAAATGAATCTTCATTCTTTTGACGTCCCCAAGGTATTTCTCCCTGCTACCCATTCTTTCAACATTTCCAGAGGTTTAGGATATTCTCCTCATCCATTCTTTTGTACAAAATGAAGCTGGACTTGCATTATTGAAATACAGCTAGTGTCTTTACAATTTAGTGATTCACTATCTAGGTTCAGTTCAGATCCAGCTAGGTGTTTTTTATCGTAAGTAAACTTATAATTTAGCAGATTTTTTTGATTGCTAAATGGTTATCTGATTAAAAGGCACAGAGAACTGGAAGTCGTTTCCAAATGTGCAGCATGCATCATTATGCTATTGGTTATTGATCAACATAGGTTTCTGTGTTTCTGGCAGATTTGAAAGTGACATGCTTGCCTTTTCTGGGTGTTACTATGGTGGCGGCGAAAAGGAGAGGAGAGATCTAGGTGCCATTCGCAAGCGATGGAAAACCTTGCATGTATGAACAGAACCATGTCTCAGCTACTTAGATAGTGAGTTAAAGCTGCATATTCCCAACTTGTTGTGTTCTTAAATTTCAGACAAGCAACCCAGAGAAAGGAAGAAGGCAAGGAAGGTGCCCACTAACGCCTGAGGAGGTAGGGCTGATGTTGAGGGCATTAGGCTATGGAAGTGATGTCCATATCTATGCTGCTTCTGGTGAGATATATGGAGGGGAAGATACTTTAGCACCGCTCAAAGCGCTCTTCCCAAATTTCCACACAAAGGAATCATTGGCAAGTAAAGATGAGTTGACTCCGTTCTTGACACATTCATCTCGAATGGCTGCAATTGATTATATTGTCTGTGATGAAAGTGATGCTTTTGTGACTAACAACAATGGTAACATGGCCAAAATACTTGCAGGGCGAAGGTGATGATTCTGTTGGCTGTTTATGTTTCTCTATTTTTTTTTCTATTCTGACTTCTCACCATCAGTTGCGCTTTTCGCAGGAGATATTTTGGCCACAAGAGAACAATCCGCCCAAATGCTAAACAGCTCTACCCGTTATTTATGAACAGGGGGAACATGTCATGGGACAAATTTACCTCTCAGATGCGAATAATCCAGAAAGGATATATGGGAGATCCCATGGAAGCCACGCCAGGAAGAGGCGAATTCCATGCCAACCCTGCTGCGTGTATTTGCGAAAAGACTGACGGAATCTCAGTAGTGAAATTGATTAATCAGGAAACCATAGATAGCACTGGAATAAGGAAGGCCATCGGTGAACCAGCATATCCTATTTACACTGACGAAGAGGTGGATGGGTCGGACTCTGAAGATGACCCTACAGGTACAGGAGAAGAGATGATCACTGAAGATGATCTCACCGCGAGAGAAGAGATGATTCCTGAAGTTGACCCCGCTGTGACGGAAGAGTTGACTGACCCTGAGGCTGACGACGATTCGTTGGTCAGGCAGGAGGACTCCGAGCTGGAGGAGATCCTTTCGGATTAGCTGAGTTGTTGTGCAGCTGGAAGAAGTTAGTTATTTATGCAGATCTGACTTTGCTTAGAGGTGTTGTATGTGGTAGCAACTGATGGTCTAGAGTACAGATAGATCTGCAGCCTCTTGTGTAGATAGAGTATGTGGTGGAGCTGTACAGCCTCTCCTCTACCCCCTAGCTCAACAAGGGTGGCCTCAATTGGTCTCTCTGTTAGTTTTCGGAGAGTTTGTAGTGTCATTTCCTTGCCCGTAGTTCATGGAAATATGTTGGTTTTGTTCCATGTCCTTATATTTCTTCTGGCCATGTTTTTATGTGCCATCTTCAATCCCTTTTTCTTTTCTTTGTGAGGAAATCTCTTCTCTTGTTACAGTAATATAATTCAGTAATATTTTCCGTAACACATGATTGTACTACTAGTATGCTGCAGTACAAGATTTCCCGATCTTGGTGTGATTGTTTTATTGCTGGCATGTTGTTTGGGTTCCATTTATTTTTGGTTGCGAACAGACCGCCAGTTTTTGTGTTGCCACGTCTTGTTTAGAACTTTAAATACATCTCTATAATGTCAGTTTTTTGCTTCAACTAGGATGATGTATATGCTGCAGTCCAACCCGAAGATAATTGGTCCAGGGTTCAGGCAAGCTAGCTGCTTCTCACTGAAAACCTGGAGCCTGAAGGCTGCAGGCTTCAGCTTAGTATTCCGGCTGCTGCTCCAGGAGATATCCAAATCCCAGTCGTAGAATCTGGGAGCCTCAGCACCCAGCAGTAGGCTCTTTTTTTGTACATGGTTGGTGGTTGTCGATCGTGGTACAACTGATGCGTGATTGTTGTTGTGTTCATCATTTTGCTTGCATATATTGTCCGTCTCTTTTGTCAAAACTCTGAAGAGAAAGTTCCATTTTCTCCTTACTTTTTTGTGTAGGTCACATATGGTCGTATTTTCTCTCGAAATTTTGCACCAGTAAGTGTCAAATTAATATGTACTCTACGAGCTTGATTTATTTCAATATTTTCTTACACTTTGAAATAGTACAATTTTTGAGATGCTTTGCATTCAGGTTAAGTCTATGAAAGAGTCTGTTTAGCACGACAAACCAGTAGCCGAAACAGCTTGCTGTTGCGATCCAGTTCCACAGCACGGCAAACCCCATGTCTCGCCTCTACTCAACCGCTCCGATCTCCCTCCTCCGGCGATCCTCCTCCGCCTCGCCGCCCTCACGCCGAGCTCCCCACGTCTCCCTCGCCGGCGCCACGGAGCGCGTACGCTCAGGGACGCTCAGCCCTGAGGACGCACACCACCTGTTCGACGAATTGCTCCGGCAGGCCACTCCGGTCCCCGAGCGCGCTCTGAACGGCTTTCTCGCCGCCCTCGCCCGTGCGCCGCCCTCCGCTGCCTGCGGCGACGGCCTCTCTCTCGCGGTCGCCCTCTTTGGCCATATCTCCCGAGGAGATGGCCTGCCGGGGGCGCAGCCGACAGTGCACACGTACGGCATCCTGCTCGACTGCTCCTGCCGCGCGGGGCAACCAGACCTAGCGCTCGCCTTCTTCGGTCGCTTCCTCAAGGCGGGCCTGAAGGCAAACGTCATTATCGTCAACACCATCCTCAAGGTCCTCTGCCGAGCAAAGCGGACAGATGAGGCTGTGGACGTGCTGCTTCACAGGATGCCTCATCTGGGCTGCGTGCCTGATGCCAGCGCATACAACACGGTCATCCATGGCTTTTTAATGCAGGATAAATGGAGCATAGCAAGCAACCTATTCAGTGAAATGGTACAGCAGGGCGTTGTTCCTGATGTTCTGACATATAGCTCGTTTATTGTCGCCTTGTGCAAGCGTCGAAAAAGCAAAGAAGCAAGACAAATTCTGGATTGCACGATTGGTAAGGGCCTCAAACCCAATGTCAGGGTTTACTCTAACATGCTTCACGGGTATGCTAAACAAGGATGCCTTGTTGATATGAATAATCTTTATAAGTTGATGGTAGGACAAGGAATTGTACCTGACAAATATGTTTTCAGCATATTGATTGATGCATATGCTAAGTCTGGATCGCTCCATGAGGCTGTTCTGATCTTTGATGATATGCAGAAGCAGGGAGTGAAACCGGATGGTGTAACCTATTTAGCCTTGATAGTTGCATTTTGCAGAAAGGGTAGAATGAATGATGCGATTGAAAAGTTCAACCAGATGATTAATATGGGGTTGCCACCAGGTGTGAGAGTTTACAGCTGCCTGATTCAGGGTTATTGTACACATGGTGATTTTGTTAGAGCTAAAGAATTGATTTCTGAAATGCTGGAAAAAGGCATGGGTTGTGCTGGTGTTGTGTTCTTTAACTCAATTATAAACAACCTATGCAAAGAAGGAAGGGTGACAGATGCACAAGATATCTTTGACTTTATGATACATATAGGTGAGAAGCCTGATGTTATCACGTTCAATTCACTGATTGATGGATACTGCTTAGTTCGTAAGATGCAGAAAGCGTCCAAAGTACGTGATGATATGGTATCGGTTGGCATTGAGCCTAGTACAATTACGTACAATACACTTATTAATGGATACTTTAAAGATGGAATGGTGGAGGCTGCATTGAATCTATTCAATGAAATGTCAGGTTTGGGAGCTAAACCGGATACTTTTACTTATGGGATCATGCTGGATGGGCTGTTTAAGGCTGGTAGGACTGTTGCTGCAAAGGAGATGTTCCATGACATGATCAAAAGTGGAGTGATATTGTCCATTCATACATACAATACAATTCTCAGTGGGCTTTGCAAAAAGGGTTGTGCGAGTGAAGCAGTCATGATGTTTGAGAAATTGCAAGCAATGAACCTTAAGTTTGATATTATAACTCTCACTACTATAATTGACGCAATGTTTAATGATGGAAGAATAGAGCAAGCTAAGAATTTGTTTGCTGCAATACCAGCCAATGGATTGGTACCTGATGTTATAACCTACACAACGATGATGTCAAACCTTATAGAAGCAGGATTGGTAGAAGAAGCTGACAACACATTTTCATCAATGGAGAAGAGTGGCTGTGCTTTTGACTCTCGTATGCTAAATAAAATTATCAAAAAGTTATTGGAAAAAGGTGAAACATTGAAGGCCATAAATTATATGTATAGACTTGATGAGAAGAGCATGTCGCTTGAAGCTTCAACTATTTCCCTGTTGATATCCGGTTTTTCGAGGAAAGGGATATACCATAAGCACAAAGATTTGCTCCCAGTAAGGTATCAGTTTTTTTGAAGGAGGCATCCATGGTTGATATGATATATTCTATCTGGACTTAAACTCTCAAAAGGCAGAATTGATTTTTTCCTTGCAATGATGCCTGACGAGGGATGTCCCCATCAATACCCATGGTTACTAGCTTAGGGTAAGAATTTATGAGGTAGAGAACGTGTGGTGTTGGTAGATTCGTCGGCTGACAAGCGGGAATTATCCAGGTTCGGGGCCCTCGAGTGAGGTAAAATCCTTACTCCTGCTTGTCTGTTATTGATTGTGTATATGCGGTGAGTACAGAGGTCTAGCAAGATGTCGATCTTGCTAGGATTTTGTGATTCTGATTGGGCGTGTCCCTGGTCGGTCTCCCTCCTGTCCTTTATATAAGGGTACAGTCTCGGTTCGTAACCGACTAGGACTATATATATGGAAAGTACTACCGACTATGCTATCTATGGTATATGTCTTCGACTTGGGCTTCGCTTGTTGGGCTTCTTCAGCCTATTGACAATTGAACTTTAGTCATTACGTGCACCAGGTACCCACACGAAGGGGGTACCCGTTTAGTATAACCTTGTCAATGCCTTTCTGCTGGTAGAAGAAATGCAAGCTGCTCCGGGTTATTGTGCAGCTGGACAACGATACTTAAGTTATGCAGATCTGACTTTGCTTACAGATGTTGTATGTGGTAGCGACTGATGGTCTAGAGTATAGATAGATCTGCAGCCTCTGGTGTAGATAGCGGATGTGGTGGAGCTGTACATCCTCTCATCTACCCCCTAGCTCAATAAGGGTGGCGTCAATTGACTTCTCCGGTAGTTTTCTGAGAATTTGTAGTATCAGCTTCTTTGCCCGTAGTTGGTGGGATTATGTTGGTTCTGTTCCATGTCTTCATTCTTATTCTGGCCATGTTTTCATGTGCCATTTTACTCTCACTTTTTTTTGGTGAGGAAATCTCTTCTGGTGTTAAAGTTATACAATTCGCGTTAACACATGATTGTCCTACTAGTATTGCTGGCATGTTGATGCTGGCATGTTGATTGAGTTCAGTTTTTTGGTTGAGTTCAAGTTTTTGGTTGCGAACATGCCGCCAGTTTTTGTGTTGCGACCGCTTATTTAAATACTACTCTATAAAATCAGCGTTTGCTTCAACTAGGAGGATGTAAATGCTGCAGTCGAACCCAAAGATAAATGGTCCAGGGTTCAGGGCAAGGTGAGTATGGATGATATTTTATATTGGCTTTCTACCTGCTTCTCACTGAAAAACTGGAGGCTGCAGGTTTTAGCGTTGTATTCCGACTGCTTTTTCAGGAGATATCTAAATCCTCTGGGAGCCTCAGGACCCAGCTTTGTTTGAACATAAGGATTTTTGTTCATATTCCACACCATTTTAGCGAGGGCAACCTGCACGGGGCAACGCAAGAGTTTGACGTAGCATTTCAGGAGAGGCAGATATCATTTGCCTAAGTGGTAGACAAACATCTAAATAAAAGGGTCTATCCTGAAGCCTCTGAGCTAGCCTTGCTAATGGTTGGAAATGAGCCTTGAAATCGCTGCATCTGTATGTTCAAAAAAGAAATCGCTGCATCTGGAAATGTGGTAGAACTTCTGATGGTCAGAAGAATGGATGCTGAAAAGTTGAGGCGAGCTGATGCATGATGACACAGTTGTCCAGTGCTAATACCGCACAGTCAGTGAAGAGGTTAACCTGCTCAAGCTGAAGTTGCTGCACTAGCGTGGAGGCTAGCAGCATAGGTCAAAACTCTGAACAACTATATTACTCCCTCTGATTCATAAAAACTGTAGCTAGTTGTGCTATATACTTTAGTAGTTGATTTTTAGCAACATATTTTTTCAGATAGGAGGGAGTAGTACTTCACGATGATTCTCGTGATGATTATGTTAGGCATGTAAGGCGCAAATTTGGTGGACACACATGGTCCCTCATAAACAATAAAATCGAAAACAAATACAAAAAAAATAAGGCGTAAATCGTACGTGTAGTCGTGTATAGAACAAATACAGGTACGTGCATGTCAAATTTGAAATTAAAATTTATAGGTGAGTAATCTTATGTGAAAAATACAAAGTGTCAAAGGTATGCAGCAGACCTGTATTTTTATTCTGCAAAAAATACAAAGTTTCATTTTCTCCTTTTTTTTGTGTGTGTGGGCCACCTACATATGGTCAATTTTTCCTTGAAACTCTGCACGCGTAAAGTATCAATATGTACGAGCTTGATCGATTCCAGTGTTTTTCTGAATCTTTGAAATAGAATGTTTGAGATGCTTTGAATTCAGGTTCGTGCCCACCATAGAGTTCAGGTTCAGTTTCACCGCACGGCAAACCAGCGCCCGAACGGCCGAACCCAAGGTGTCTACTACTACACCGCTCCGATCCCCCTCCTCCGGCGCTCCTCCTCCACCTCCACCTCGCCGCCGTCACACCGAGCTCCCCACCGTCGCCCTCGCCGGCGCCACGGAGCGCGTCCTCTCCGGAACTCTCAGCCCTGAGGACGCACACCACCTGTTCGACGAATTGCTTCGGCAGGCCACTCCGGTCCCCGAGCGCGATCTGCTCCGGATGATGGCGAAACAGGGTGATTGCTGCCCCGACGTTGTGTCATATACAGCAGTCATGCATGGCCTCCTGAAGGAGGGTAACTGGACTGGAGACTAGCATGCAGCCTATTCCATGAAATGGTAAAGCAGGGGTTTGTTCCTACTGCCATAACATATAGCTTGATTATTGATTGGCTGTGCAAGCGTGGAAGAACAAACGAAGCTAGAAAAATCTTGTATTACGCGGTTGTGAATGGCCTCAAACCCGACATCGCTGCATACTCTGCTATGCTCCATGGGTATGCTAAAGAAGGATGCCTTGTTGACATGAAGAATCTTAATGACTTTATGGTAAAAGAACGTACTGTACCAAACCAGTGTGTTTTCAGCGTATTGGTTAATGCATATGCTAAGTGTGGATCAGTGGATGAGGCTTTTGTTATCTTTGAAGACATGGAGAAGCAGGGAGTGAAACCAAATGTTGTAACCTATACAACCATGATACATGCATTTTGCATAAAGGGTAGGATGAATGAGGCTACTGAAACATTCAACCAGATGATTAATGTGGGGATACCACCGGATGTAGGAGTCTATGGATGCCTGATTCAGGGTTATTGTACACATGGTGATTTAGTAAGAGCTAAAGACTTGGTTTTCTAACTGATGGGAAAAGGAATCCGTTTTCCTGACACGGGGTTCTTTCGCTCAGTAATAAGCAGCCTACGCAGAGAAAGAAGGTTGAACGACGCACAAGATGTCTTTGACTTAATGGTAATTATGGATGAGAAGCCTGATGTTCTGACATCCATTCACTCATTCATGGATACTACTTAGTTGACAAGATGCAGAAATTATCTACAGTACATGATGATATTGTATCGGTTGGCATTGAGCCTGATGCCTTCACGTACAACACAATTATTGTTGGATACTTTAAAGCTGGAATCGTGTATGTGCGTTGACTCTATTCAACCAAATGTCAGGTATGCTAGCTAAACCGGATACTCTTATAGCATCAAACTGATGGATTATTTAAGGCTGGTAGAACTGTTGATGCAAATAAAATGTTCCATGAGATGATCAAAAGTAGAATGAGATTGCCCATTGGTACACACAATATAATCCTCAGCGGGGTTTGCAAGATTTGCTCCCAGCAAGGTATCAGTTATCGACGGAGCCGTCCACACAGTTGACACTCTACATTCTATATGAACTTATAACCTCAATAGGCGACTTAAGATCTTCGTTGCCATATGGCCTTTATTCTGATACAAGAAATGCATTATGCGTGCGAGTAAAAAGTTAGTATCTGATTCTTCTTTTCTTTTTTTCGTTTTCCATTGTGCTAAACTTACAGAATTTGAATTATCGATAAAAAATAGTTAGCATATGAATTTTCTGTAGTTGTTTTGTATGTTTAGGATGCATATATAGAGGTATGTACAACTGGTTTCATTTCTTAGGACAATCAATGGCTTCCTTTTCCTGGTGGTAATTGTCGAGGGTCATTTTGTTTTTGCATCTCAGTGATTTGTTAGTTCCTCAAACGCGCCGGCGGCAGTGTCACCTCCAGATATATGTATGTATATGTATGCATCCATCATTAACGCTACGTTCCAAACCAGCACCCGTCAGTTAGTGAGTTACATACAACATGCCATTACGGTTGGCATCGTCTATAGCTAGAACACATTAGTTTCTCAAGATATGTGCAAAACGGTGTGATGCAGGATTGGGTGGACCACATTAGTTTCTCAAGATAAAAAATTAAACAAGAAGACACGGAGGTTTCTCGGAGATAGCCTTAACACGCTGCGGCAGCGTCAACGCTACGTACCAAAACCATGCACCCATCAGTTTCTGAGTTACATAGAACACGCCATTACAGTTGGCATCGTCTATAGCTAGAACACAATAGTTCTCAAGATATATACAAAGCGGTGTGATGCAGGAGCAGGCGGAGGCACATTAGTTTCCCAAGATTCAAAGCCCATGTCATCCATCAGTAGTGATGCAAGGAGAGGTAGAGAGATATACGCAATGGTACAAGTGTGCAGCAGCCAGGCCTCTAGCATACCCACGTTTTCAGCACTGTCTACATGTCTCTTTTCCTGCAAGAAACAATCGGCTGCTAACCACAACCGCCAACACCATGGCTTCTCCTATTATAAACCCTCCCCCTCCCTTCCTCTTCTCCTCCTCGCTCTCTCCCTCTCTGCACTCTGAGCGCTCCTCGGATCTGCATCCGCGACAGTTGCATTGCAGCTCCCGAGTATTCCAGTCACTGCTAGGTGCGCTCGTGTTCTTATCCGCGGCAAATGTACCTCGGTTGAACTGTGTGTCAGTAATACACGGGGAATATATGGGTTCGGTGCGAGTTTTTAATAGATTGGGAATGACCGATAATATAATTGATGAGCAAATTCAAACATGGTTGAAATTACTGGGAGAATTAATCGAACGGCCTGATGATGATCCATTCTTTCTGCACTTCTGTACTAACAGTCTGTATCATTCATGGAGTTCGACGAGCGCTGCCTCAAGGTCCAGGACCCCAAGTTCGACTGCCTCCTCTTTGGTAATCTAGCTCTAGCTCCAGTTATTGTGTTTTGCTGTTTCTTGCTAGTGCCGCCCTAGTTTTCATTTTTTTTTGGGCGTAATGCGACGGTTCTGATAGTTTTTCTCTGCTGCACGCGGAAAACTGCAGACCTCGACGACACTCTGTACCCACTCAGCGCAGGGATCTCATCTCATGTCACGACGAACGTTGGAGGTAAGTAATGCCTTGAATATCCTACTGCCCCAGTGCTTCTGTACTTCCTTTTTATAGTGTGAGAATTTCTTCAACTTAATGCATGCATGCCTATTCCCTGCCATTCTGCAGGTTACATGGTTGAGAAGCTGGGTATTGAAGAGAGCAAGATTGAGAACCTTGGCAATCTGCTGTACAAGAACTACGGCACAACGATGGCTGGCCTCAGGGTAAATATATTTATATGCAACTTCCCTGATGCCTTCTATGGTTCTACGCGTACTCTTCTTTTTACGCCCTTCATAACTGATACCTCGGTGAGTAGCTAGACTACTGAAACAGCCCTTTCCTCCCCTGTTTTGATTTTTTTTTTAGGCTATCGGCTACAATTTTGATAACGATGAGTACCACAGGTACGCGCATGAACACGCTAAAGAACCTTCCCTCGTGCCAATTCTCTAGAGTACGTACTCTGTTCTAGCATTTTGTCTGTTCGTGGACAGCTTTATCCATGGAAGACTGCCCTATGACAACATCAAGCCCGACCCTGTTCTCAAGCACATTCTCAAGAACATGCGCATCCGGAAACTTGTATGTTCCCTACCAGAAATCAAAATGAAAATCCAGCATGCAGCACGGTGCATGCATTCCTCTCCGATCAGCTAGGAATGGCTAACGAGTTTTGTGTTTCAGATATTCACCAACGGCGACATGATCCACGCCGTGCGAGCCCTCGAGAGGCTGGGCCTGGAGGACTGCTTCGAGGGGATCATCTGCTTTGAGACCCTGAACCCGCCATGCCTGCTGCCGTCATGCGACCAGGCCGCGCCGGCGCCGGAGATCTTTGACATCGCCGGACATTTCGCGCAGTTCGGCAGCGTGGACGAGCTTCCTAGGACCCCTGTACTGTGCAAGCCCAACGTCGGTGCCATGGAGGCGGCCCTCAGGATCGCCAACGTCAACCCCGACAAGGCGGTATGTCCCGACAGTTTCCATCCAAGAAGTTGTAGCATTTGGATTTGTAATTGATCATGTGCTGACGAAAACTTGCTGCAGATTTTCATCGACGACAGCGTGCGTAACATTCAGGCTGGCAAGCAAATTGGTCTCCACACAGTGCTGGTAAGTCAGCGGTCAACGTGTAAACCTTCTGAAAAAATATTTTTTACCATCTGTGGAGTGTGCAAGTGGCTAACCATCTGTATTGTACAGGTTGGCACGTCGCACCGGGTGAAGGGTGCAGATCACGCGCTGGAGAGCATCCACAACATCAGGGAGGCGCTACCGGAGCTGTGGGAGGAGGCTGAAAAGGCGGAGGACGTCCTCTACTCCGACCGCGTCGCCATCGAGACCTCTCTACCGTCAGCCTGAAATGAAAACACAACTAGACTCGACTCATCGTCCCCAGCCTACCAGAAATCACGGAATTTCCAAGAAGAGGAGGATGTAACGTCCCAGCGTTTAGGAAACAATCGAAGGGTAGAAGTAAGAGTTTGTGCATCTGCATGCATGAATATGCTCCTGAATAAATTTTCCGTAAAATAAAAACCTGGAGTGATCGGACTTTCTTTCACCTTAATGATTTAGGGTTTAGCTCATTTTAAGTGAATGCTATAAATCTCAACATGGCCTCTATGCATTTTACTTGTTTGTGGGGATTTTGATCAAATTTGAATATTTAAATAATATTGAATTAAAAAATTAATGCAAATAATATAACATAGTTATTCCAATAATAATTAATCAAATGAATTCATAATTGAATATCAATTTAAATATTTGCATACACATATTTACAATTAATAATTTTAGTAAGGTAAAAATAAACAACTTTATTGAATAATTATAATAAAATATTGTCTTTACATTGTTCTAAAATGAAAATAATTTACAAAAGAGAAAAGTAAATTCGACTTTCAAACTACTCTTCTATCCAATTCATCTTCAATCGATTTCTTCCTCATTCTTATTTCCCTACAAAGCAAAATGAAAAGGAAAACAGGAGGAGTTAGGGTTAGCAATACTCTCAGTTTAAGCACTGAGATGCACTGCTAAGTACAATATCTACTTAAACATCATTGGCTTGGGGGGGGGGGTGGGGGGGGGGGGGGGCGCAAAAAAGTACTTGGCATCAATATTTTGAGAAGAGATTTTCTTAAGTGCAAAAATAACAGTTGGCATCGTGTACCCCTTTCGGTCGGCTATGGTTTCGGTGATGAGAAGTGTGAGAAAGAAGGGAGGCACAAGAGTGCGAGGCGAGGAGAGCCAAGCAACCGTTTTAACGGCATCGACGCGCATTAACGTTGCCATGTGAGAAATCACAACTCTTGTCGCATGGGAAAGGCACAGAGACAACGCGATGGCTCGAAAAAAGTAAAACGTGTTAAAAAATGGCTCAATGTTCCAAAAAAAAGCAATAAAAAGGTTAAAAAAAATCAAGAGTATTCATCTAAACATTCTATATCCAGACACAAAATTTCAGAAAAAAAATCAAGAGTATTATTTATAGCTATGTTTTGCGTCCTAAAAAGGCGTTATAGAACACCGAATTTTTTTTTATACAAACCACACAAAATATATTTTTTCGCGGAATTTTGGGCTCGAGCTTAAAATGTTCGGATATACACCCAAAAGATTTTTAACATTTGAAAATGTGTCTCAAAATATACATTTTAAAGTATTCGTATACTAGTCATCAGGTCAAAACCAAAACAAAACAAAACAAAACAAAAAGCGTGTGTTTCGACACTCTACATCAAAGAATCTCATGTCAGTATTCGACAGTAGGCTGTAGCAAGCTCCGTCCACGCTCCTCCTCCGCCGCGCAGGATTTCCCCACGCCTCCTCCGGCGGTCGACCGCTCCGATGCCACTCCTCCGGCGCTCCTCCTCCACCGCACCTTCCTCGCGCTGGGCTCCCCACGTCGCCTTCGCCGCCGCCACGGAGCGCGTACGCTCGGGGAAGCTCAGCCATGAGGATGCACACCACCTGTTCGACGAAATGCTACGTCAGTCCACTCCGGTCCCCGAGCGCGCCCTGAAATCTCTGAACGGCTTTCTTGCCGCCCTCGCCCGTGCACCGGCGTCCGCCGCCTGCGGATACGGCCTCTCGCTCGCCGTCACCCTCTTCGGCCGCATGTCAGGAGGCGGTGGCTCGCCGGTGGCGTCGCCCACAGCCTGCACGTACGGCATCCTGCTCGACTGCTCCTGCCGCGCGGGGCACCCAGACCTAGCACTCGCCTTCTTCGGTCGCTTCCTCAAGGCGGGCCTGAAGGCAGACACGATTATCGTCAACACCCTCCTCAAGGTCCTCTGCCGCGGAAAGCGGACAGATGAGGCTCTGGACGTGCTGCTTCACAGGATGTCGGATCTCGGCTGCGTGCCTGATAACATCTCATACTCCACAGTTCTTAAGGGCTTATGTGATGACAGCAGGAGCCAGTGTGCGTTGGACCTGCTCCGGATGATGGCGAAACAAGAAGGTGGCTGCTCCCCTGATGTGGTTTCATATAGCACGCTTGTCCATGGCTTTTTAAAGGAGGATAAATGGAGCATAGCAAGCAACCTATTCAAGGAAATGGTACATCAGGGTGTTGTTCCTAATGCCTGGACATATAGCTCGATTATTGGTGGGTTGTGCAACCGTGGAAGAAGCAAAGCAGCTAGACAGATTCTGGATTGCGCGATTGAGAAGGGCCTCAAACCCGATGTTGTGGCATACTCTACCATGCTTCACGGGTATGCTAAAGAAGGATGCCTTGTTGATATGAATAATCTCTATAACTTGATGGTAGGAGAAGGTATTGTACCTGACCAAAATGTTTTCAACATATTGATTAATGCTTATGCTAAGTGTGGATCAGTGGATGAGGCTGTTCTTATCTTTGAAGAGATGCAGAAGCAGGGAGTGAATCCGGATGTTGTAAGCTATTCAACCATGATATATGCATTTTGCAGAAATGGTAGGATGAATGATGCTATTAAAAAATTCACCCAGATGACTAATATGAGGGTAGCACCAAATGTGGCAGTTTACCGCTGTCTGATTCAAGGTTATTGCATACATGGTGATTTAGTTAGAGCTAAAGAATTGGTTTATCAAATGATGGAACAAGGCATCCCTTGTGCTGATGTTATCTTCTTTAGCTCAATTATAAACAACCTATGCAAAGAAGGAAGGGTGACGGATGCACAAGATGTCTTTGACTTTATGTTACATATAGGTCAGAAGCCAAATGTTGTCACATTCAATTCGCTGATTGATGGATACTGCTTAGTTGGCAAGATGCAGAAAGCGTCCAGAGTACGTGATGATATGGTATCTGTTGGCATTGAGCCGGATGCATTTACGTACAATACACTTATTAATGGATACTTTAAAGCTGGAATGGTGGAAGCTGCGCTGAATCTATTCAGTGAAATGTCAGGTTTGGCTGCTAAACCAAACACTCTTACTTATGGGATCATGCTGGATGGGTTGTTTAAGGCTGGTAGAACTTTTGCTGCAAAGGAAAAATACCATGAGATGATCCGAAGTGGAGTGAGATTGTCCATTGCTACACACAATATTATTCTCAATGGGCTTTGTAAAAATGGTTGTGCCAATGAAGCAATCATGCTGTTTGAAAGCTTACGAGGAATGAACCTTAAGTTTGATATTGTAACTCTCACTACTATAATTGATGCAATGTTTAATGTTGGAAGAATAGAGGAAGCTAAGAATTTGTTTGCTGCAATACCAGCCGATGGATTGGTACCTGATGTTATAACCTACACAACGATGATGTCAAACCTTATAGAAGCAGGATTTGTAGAAGAAGCTGAGAACATATTTTCATCAATGGAGACGAGCAATTGTGCTTCCAACTCTCGTATGTTAAATATGATTATCAGAAAGTTTTTGAAAAAAGGTGAAATAGTCAGAGGCTCAGAGCCATAAATTATATGTCCAGACTTGATGGGAAGAGCATGTCGCTTGAAGCTTCCAACCCTCTTTTCACACATAGGCATATACCATAAGCACAAAATTTTGCTCCCAGCAAGGTATCAGTTTTCTGAAGGAGGCATCAACAGTTGACATGGTACATTATGTTTGAACTTAAATCCTCCAAAGCTGCTCCGGGTTGAAAGTTAGTACCTTTTCTTTATTTTGATTTTCGAGTGTGTTAAAATTACGGAATGATTCTTACAAGTAGACATGATTGGAAGACAACCTTAAGTTAAACTGCATGGCTGTTCTAGTTTGGAACTAGTGATTTACTACTGGCGTTTTAACTATATGAGTGGTCAAGAGCATGGTGGTATAACCATACTCACGCTATCCAGTACAGAAATTTAAATCAATTTCTTCTGTTTATGATGTGCCAAGGAACTAGGAAGCATAACTTCAAACATCATTTTGTTTCTTCTCCTTTAGAGTTAGCATGCTTCTGGTCATCCCCTGACAAAATTACATATCTGGTTACTGCTTGTGAAAGCTCACAAACAATTAGCCCATTTATTAGTAGCTTGTAGCTATCACTTCCATTTTTTTGTTTGAGTATTGCTTAAAACCGATGGGAATCTTCATAAATACATTTGCCTATGAGATAATTGCCCATTGTATACCTCTGGCTGCATTTTGCCGTCTGAGCTATAATTTGTCATGTTGTTTTGGTTACTCTGAAGCTTCTGGTGTGGCTATAGTTGTTTCCTTCACACTTTGCTGATTCAGGAGAAACTTCCTACTTTCAAACCAGAACTGTGTGTACAGGTTTTTTAGTATAATTTGCAGTACCCGGATGCCTCTTAATCTTCTTGCCTGCTCAATATATAGCTGGATCATTGTTATCTTCAGTTTGATTATTTTCCTGATGGTCGACCTTTTCCTTTTGTGATATATTCCTGTGTTCAATCCTTTTTTTTAATATCTAGATTTCGTAGATCAACACAAATAGGTTCCATATATTATTACATACAATAGAAAAGGTATATAAAATAAAGAGTGAAAGGCGTGGGCGGTCACGAAGTTGCGCAGAAAGTTGGTATTGGTCACCAAGTTGGAAAACGTCAAGTTTTAGTCACGAAGTTGGAAATTAGCGTCAATTCGTCACTCCGTCACTGCGGCCGTCAGAAGTGTTGACGTGGCACCGTTAGAGGTCACGTGGATAACACGTGAGGCAGATCCTGAGGCGGATTTTTGCAAGAACCCCCCTGGCTAGTATTGTCTTGGCATTAGTTGGTCCTTTCCCCTTTCAAACACCACCCGTAGAGGCCCATGGCGATTCAGAAATCGTCGGAGACGGCGACCCCGACGGAGTAAGAATTCGTCGGAGACGGCGACCCCTGCGGCGGCGGCGGAGATGGCCCGTCAAGTCGTCGATTTCATCCCTCCGCGTCGAAGAGAGGGCGGCGCCCCGGAGCCCGACTACGGTGAGTTCGTAGGATTTAGGGTTTCAACTGATTTGGTCAGACCCCGTATGATCTAGGGTTTCCGACGAAAATGAGTCTAATTTCGTTTTTCTGTTCCACTGTAGAGTTCTGGCCTAGAAATTTCAGTGTTGTGGTCAATTACGGTGGATTTTTCTGCGGAGTCGGTAGGAACAAGGGCTTCATTGACGGTAAAAGGACAGTGTTTGATCATTGTGATGCGGATACATGGAGTGATGCTGCAATCCAGTGCATTTTGTCCGATTTGGGATATGCAGCAACCAGTTTGGCTAATGTGCACTGGCTGGAGCCAGGCTATGGGCTTGCGGATGGGTTGCGAGCTCTCAAATGGGAAGGGGACGCAGAGAAAGAAGCAACTATGGTGAAGATGGCAGCAGCTGGTTGTTCTGATAAGCAGGTACGACTATATGTTGAAGATGTTGCATCAGAGGAGTCGCTAGATGATATACTAGATGGACCAGTTGCCGTATTGCCTACTGTTCTTGTTTCTCCAGTTAAGAAAGAATTAAGGAGGAGAGAAGGCACCAGTGCACCAGAAACAGGCAGTGATGTAGAAATCAACAGAGCTGAATCCGACATTGACGATAGCGACTATCAGTTTAGTGAACAAGAGGGGGAGGAAAGTGGTGATGATGAGGATGATAATGAGTATGCAAAATACATTGATGAAGCTGTGGAAGATGACAAGCTAGATAAGAGGGTGTGGGCAGATGATGTTGGAGCAGAGCAGGAGTATTTGCAGCCTCTTGGGGCCGAAGATGATATGATATTGAAGCCTAGAATTTTTAACTTGGAGGTTGACATGGAAGACCCTGTTTTTAAGCTTGCCATGGCCTTTTCTTCAATGCAGGAGGTTAGGAATGCAGTAGCCCAATATGCTATTAAAAACAGAGTGCAAGTGAAGAAGGGAAGGAACAACAGCAAGAGACTAGAAGCCCATTGTGACGTGGATTGCACCTGGAAGCTGGTTGTTTCCAAGGACAACATGACAAATCAGTATTTGGTCAAGGAGTATGCTTCTGAGCATACTTGTGAGTGTGTTTGGAATATTAAAGAATTGACATATTTGTATCCGGCCAAAAGATTTGTTGAATTTTTCAGAGATAATGAGGATGTATCAGCTAAAGCATTTGGGAAGCATGTTCAAAGTGAGCTTAACTTGTTACCTAGCAAGTTTAAGCTCTCAAAAGCTAAATATGCAGCTCTAGAAATGATCCATGGTGATGAGATGGTCCAATACAATAGTTTATGGGACTATGGTGAGGAATTGAGGAGAAGAAACCCAGGTACATCTTTCTACCTAAGGACAGTAGGCAACCCTGGAGTTTTCAGCACATGTTACTTTTCTCTAGATGCTTGTAAGAGAGGTTTTTTGAAGGGCTGTAGACTGGTTATTTGCTTAGATGGAACACATTTGAAACACAAATATGGTGGACAATTATTGACAGCAGTAGCTATCGATGGCAATGATGCAATATTTCCTATAGCAATGGCAGTGGTAGAGGTTGAGTGCTACTCTAGCTGGAAGTGGTTTCTTACTACACTAAAGGATGACCTCAATGTTATTAACACATCAGCTTTCACAATCATGAGTGACAAGCAAAAGGTGATTAACACATCAACTTTCACAGTCATGTTTTATTTGTTCTATATTCAGCTTCTAATTTAAATGTTTACATTCAGGGCCTCATTAAAGTTGTGATGGAAGTGTGGGCTCACTCGGAGCACAGATTTTGTGTGCGACATCTGTGGAGCAATATGAATCAACATGGTTGGACCGGAGAGACACTTAAAAACCATTTGTGGAGGTGTGCAAGATCAACAACAATTCCACAGTGGAAGAGGAACATGGAGAAGCTAAAAGTTGATTGCCCAGCTGCATTTTCTTTTCTGGAACAAATCCCACCCAATACTTGGTGTCGGGCCTTCTTCAATGATTTCAGCAAGTGTGACCTCCTTTTGAACAATGCATGTGAAGTCTGGAATAAGTAAGGCAGAGAGCTATTATTTTGGTACAACTCATGAATTTTCTGCTTACTAATTACACACTAATGATTTAATGTACTTGTTGTAGGATGATTTTAGATGCAAGGGAGTTATGTGTCCTCGCAATGTGGGAACAGATAAGGTGCATAATAATGACCAGATTCTATGACAAGTTGAAAGAAGCCGGGAAGTGGGGTGGCACAATATGCCCTAAAATAAGGCAGAAGGTTAGAAAGAATACAGATTTTGCTGCTAATTGTTCAACAAATCCTGCTCCTGTCCATGGCATGGGTGTGTTTGAGGTGATGTCAAATCAAATGACATACATTGTTGAGCTAAAAAATAAGGCTTGTACTTGTAGAAGATGGCAACTCACTGGAATTCCTTGTTCTCATGTCATTTCTTGTTTGAGACATGAGAGCGTGAGACCTGACCTGATGGTTGCTAAGTGCTACCAACTAGAAACTTATGTTGAAGCCTATAGTTCTACCATATTTCCTGTTGCTGACAAATCAGAGTGGGCAAAGACAAATGGTCCTGCCATTTTTCCACCATTCTATGAGAAAAAATGTGGAAGGCCGAGGAAGAGTAGAAGGAAGACTCCAGAGGAACTTGCAGGTGGCACCAAATTAAGCAAACATGGCGTGAAGATGCATTGTGGATATTGCAGAGATCCAAACCACACCAAGAGGAATTGCTCCAAGTTCAAGGCAGATGTAGCAGCCGAGGAAGGACATGAGGAAATGCAGGAACCAGCTGAGCAACAACTAGCACAACAGCCAGCAGCACACCAACCAGCGCAGCAACCAATGACACAGCAGCAACCAGAATAGCAGCAAGCAGCTCCAGAAAGTTCAAGTGAGGACCCTACAGTGCAGCAACCAACTAAATCTAGAAGGAAAAGAAATCCTAGTCTTAAAGTGAGAGAACAGCAAGAAGCAGACATAGTGTACCAGCAACTTAGGAAAAAAGCAAAGACCTTTGATGAGAATGGTGATATTGATGATCCCAGCATTCTACAGGTACGTGCATAAAGTTTAGAATTTAAATACATTGTAGAATAGCATTAATTTCATAAATTCTATCATTTTTCTTGGCAGCATATCACTCGGAAGCATCTAGTTCAGTCTCATGATCCATCTCAGCTCAAAAACACACTTGTGTACCAACTCTCACATGATGTAAGCTCCTGTTCAATTTCATGATCATTTGCCTATTGTTGAACTCAATACTTGCTGACAGAGCACTCCTGTTCAGGTCCCCACAAGGTTGCCTCGCCGAGGAAATGCCCGAATCTTCATTTGTACAGCAGTACAAGTCGGACTTACCTCCACCTGACAGAACTACAACAGCTATTGCGTCCTGGAGGAGTACTGCAACAGGTGCTGCAGCAGCTGCTGCTGCAGCAGCTACAGCCGCATCACGAAGAGGCAGATCAAGAGGGGGGGAAGGGGTCGAGGAAGAGGCACAGGCATAGGGAGAGGCACAGAAAGAGGAAGAGGTCGAGGAAGAGGTGGAGGAAGAGGTGGCCCATATTGGTTGTGGGGTGAAGGCCAGCAACCTAACCCGGAAGAATATCAGAATGTCGAGACTATCAATTCGCATAGTGCACCTGATGACAACTCGGAGTGAGAATTGATGTGTTCATCATGATCTATTTTGTGTACCTCTTAAGCAAACTGAATAGGTGTACTTCAGTTGCTGTTTAGTTCACCATGATCTATTTTGTGTAGTCCTTGAGCAAACTGAATTGGTGTACTTCAGTTGCTATTTAGAATCTCATGATCTATTTTGTGTACTCATTGAGCAAACTGAATCGGTGTAATTCTTTTGCTCGGATCAAAACTAAATTGAAGTTCAACTGAATTCTTGTTCGACTGAATTGAAGTCCAAACAGACCAAATGGTCGTCGAAATAGTACCACAATGCAGTTTCACATTAAACCACAATACAATTTCAACTCAATTCAGACATTACATAAATTCAGACATCACACGAATTCAAACATAACATTACACGAATACACGATCCATACTACATTCCAGTCTCAAATCCACGAACACATAACTGGGACAACCTATTACAGATAAAGATTAAACCCAGGACCTGACTCAGTACTCTCAAGCAAACCCACTGCTCCCAGGACCTGATCCATCGATCTTGCCGCGCCAGGTCTGGAAAGTGTGACGACGGCTCAGGTCTTCCCCTTCTTCAGGTAGATACTTCGCCGGGACACAATCGGTTAGCAGATCACCACGGTCAATCACATCTTTCACATGCACAATGAGCTGATACTCCATGGTACTCTTCTGCCTTGGAGAGGTTGGAGGTGGCGGCGACTCGACATCTTCGTCGGTATCAGGATCAATGCGATGAAGGAGAGGAGCAGGCACCGTCACAGTGAGCACCTTCGGCACCCTGCAGGGGTCACGCAGCCACGCAGTCACCGTAACCACCCAACGATCTGTCGCCGGAAGCACCTCAATAACCTCACCGTCCAGCCCCGCAACGAGGAGAGTAATGGCCTCAAGCTCTTGCGCCTCCTCTGGCACTCCCTCGAAGCTCAGAGTGGTCTTGAACTCAAACTTCCCCGGCGTGCCACGAGCGCAACGGCTCCAACGGCGGAAACGGATGCGGGTGTCGCCGGAACACATGTCCGACAACGCCACTGCACTACAGTCTTCCGTCGAGTCGAAAGTGACAAAGAAATGGTAAGGTGGGCTTGTTACCTCCACCTTCACCGTCGGCTGCGCGACACCACACTCCAACTCCATAGCAGCCAGCAGGGCCTCCGGCGTCACGTGCTTCTCCCCATGCACGGTCGCAAGCAGGGTGCGGCCGCGGTACCTTTCCTCCAGCGCCGCCATCCCCGTCGTGCGCGCCAGGACGATGCGGCCGCACTCCGGTCGCATATCCGACTCGCCCCGATGCCACACCTCTTCCAAGAAATACTGGCCGTCGCGGACGCGGGACCAAGGAACGGTGGTGCCGCGCCCGACGTTCCCGCCGCCGGCCACATAAGACTCGCTGTCGGCACTCACGCTCCCGCCGCCGCCGCCGCAATCGCCAACGCCGCCGCCCATGTTCTTCGATTTAGGGTTATGTCGTTTTGGGGAACGAGCAGAAGGGGATAAGGCCTTAAGAATAACTTGCCGGGGGGGTTTGTAAAAATGTGACCTCTAACGGTGCCACGTCAGCACTTCTGACGGCCGCAGTGACGGAGTGACGAATTGACGCTAATTTCCAACTTCGTGACTAAAACTTGACGTTTTCCAACTTGGTGACCAATACCAACTTTCTGTGCAACTTCGTGACCGCCCACGCCTTTCACTCTAAAATAAAGTATAACCTGGCAAAATATATATATGAAATTGACTCCAACAGCATAACCACAATGGGGATTACATCCTATTGTAATTACCAACTATTGCTAGCAAAAAAGAGGAATCGGAATGGAATCCAGTTCCAACAGCATAACCACAACGGGGCTCATGCTTGTTTTAACCTCCATATAGTACTAGTTTGACGGTACAATGTACAAAAAATAGGTGCATGGCTAACAAATTAGATCAATGCGCTACGAATGGCAGGGAAAAGACAAGAAATATCTTACCTATGAGGTGTTGATGAACTAGGTTTGTGATGAACTACCGCAATGAATTCATTGCACGAAGTCCTATTCTTAATTATTCAGTATGAATTTGCAATATATGTTCCCTCTAATGCTTTTCAGACAGTAACATGAGTTTGAGGTGTACCTCAAACTGATTTTCCTGGTTTTGTTTTATACGATATATCTGCTAGAGATGCTCTTAATGGTATGACACCATCCTATATGGACTCAGGGTCTGACAACGTGTGTGATGCCGTTGCTAAACGTGTAGGGCTGTCATGTCGTCATAAGATGGAGTGTATGGTCCACATGATCTTCATTAGTGGATCTAGCTGATATTCCAACATTAATGATCTGGGTTAGTGGATGTTATATGATGGTATGCAAAATTACATCCTATTGTTGTGCCAGTGCCCTGTACGATTCCCTGTTCTCTGTTGCTTCTGTCCAGATTTGGCCACCCGTAGAGTCTTAGTTTCAAATTTGGTGACCAAAATGCATGCACACATACCTCTGTTCACTGATGATTTTTTTCAAACATGTTTGCTGGTCTCAGTTTTCCCGCCACCGTGCATCTGAATTTGAAATCGGGATGATCATTTCCTCTGAATTTTCTGCAGCTTACTACCTTCTGGCAATAAATTTTCGCGAAGTAGCTCTCTGGCTAGTGTGTGATCTTCTGCTCATGTTAGGCCAATTGTTTCTGTTCTGCAATAAATCTGCTGTTTGAATTTCAGGAGAAGGCTCCCTATGTTGCCAAGGCAGAGAAGCTCAAGGCTGGGTACACCAAGAAGATCGACGCCTACAACAACCCACAGGTAACGCCACCATCTTGGCTCCTCATGAGTTCTGTCTTGAGAGTCAGTGCAGGCACGGACCATCAAATATCATTGTACTGATCTGTGCGTTTCCGTGTCATGTCCCGTTGCAGGCAGGAGGCCCGGAGGCGTCTGGTGGTTTCGAAAAGTCCAAGTCAGAGATCAACGATGAGGAGGGTGGCAGCGAGGTTAGAACCATCGACCCTATCCCTGGGAATCTATTTTGCTGATCGCCTTGCCGATTAGTTTGTCTGAATTTCTGACGCTCCAAACACTGACCTGAACCACACATTCTTTCCTTGTGCATAACGACGAGTGATGCGTCCCAGCAAGCAGCCCAGCAGCAGCAGGAGGTAGTCCATGGTGGTGCTTGAACGTTGCTGCTCGTCGCTAGTGTCTCCGACTGATGATGATGGATGATGGTTGCTGTTTATGTCAGTAGTTTTAGCTCTTGCAGTTCCCTCCCTTTTGCCTCAGGCTGCTGCTGCTGCTGTTTAGCTCTAGTGTCATGTCTTGAGTGGGGAAGTTCTTAGACTAGCTCTCGTAGTGGGTTCTTGTCACCTGGATGGATCACCGTCCTCCCACTCTGTAGTCTTCCTTTACGTTCTGTCCCTGTCGTCTGTATATCTATCGATGTACCCGTGGCTTGTTTTAACCATCTCAGAGCTCAATATATGGTAGTCAGAACTCTTGAAAGGAAATGGTGCTTGTGTTCTTTTACTGTTGAATTGCTGGCTCCTGCTTGCGTCTCCGTTTACTACATTGGTCATACGCAATAAGGTGCTGCTCACTCCATTCATAAAAGATGTCTCAAGTACGTCTACATTTACATGCATCTAAACATGTAGATACACACAAATTTAAATAAAGTTAATACAACTTTTTATGGACCGAGTAAGTACCATCTCGACGCATGATGGAAGCGTTAGCCAGCTCATAGAGTACATGGGGTCACAGTGGCTGGAGCAATAATTAATAAGTTGTTTTTAAAAGAAATAAATTCAAAAAAAGTTACTTTTAAAAGAATTAACTTCATTATTACGAATGTAATAACCTTTTTTTTTTAGGGAGACGAATGCAATAACTTGAAGCCTCTCACGGATGGGCTCTCTGAAATTCTGAACCAAAGGCCCCATTTTGATGACCGCCCTCGACCCCTAATCTTTCTCTCTCGCCGCTCCCCGCAGTTTGCTGCTGCTGCACGCCGGAGATGACGGCCGCCGCCTAAACCCCGGCGACCACTCCGGTTTCAGCCCCCTACGGCCGCCCCCAGTGCAGGACCGCCGGATCTCAACAACATACTTGAGGGCTCTGCTCTACCACCGCGCCCGGCGGCCTCCACGGATCCACGCCACGCCGTCGCTGCGGCCTCCACGGCTCCAGGCCACGCCGTCGCTGCGCCCTGGACCTCCTCCACGTACCAAAGGTACCTCCTTGGCCACCCTCCTCGCTGCGATATCAACTGTTCCATTCTACTTGCTGAAATACCCACCGATTTCCATGTCTCTCCGGCGTATTTGCAGCAAGGAATTCCTCCTCCTGCTGCGCGTCCTCGACGGAGAGGATGCCGCCGTCATGCTGCGCGGCAACTGCTGCGTCCTCCGACTCCGAGGGCATCGTCTAAAATCAACTAGGAGAGGATGTCTCGTCTCTACTCGACCGCTCCGACGTCCCTCCTCCTCCTCCGCCGCCGCTTCTCCTCCACGTCGCCGCCCTCACGCCGTTCCCCTCACGTCGCCCTCGCCGCCGCCACGGAGCGCGTACGTTCGGGGACGCTCAGCCCCGAGGATGCACACCGCCTGTTCGACCAAATGCTTGGGCAGGCCACTCCGGTCCCCGAGCGCGACCTGAACGGCTTTCTCGCCGCCCTCGCCTGTGCGCCGGCGTCCGCCGCCTGCGGCGACGGCTTCTCGCTCGCTGTCGCCCTATTCGGTCGCATGTCCGGAGGCGATGGCGCGCCGGTGGCGTCACCCACAGTCCACACTTACGGCATCCTTATGGACTGCTGCTGCCGCGCGCGGCAGCCTGACCTAGCGCTCGCCTTCTTCAGCCGCTTCCTCAGGGCGGGCTTGAAAGCAAACACCATTATCGTCAGCACCCTACTCAAGGTCCTCTGCCACAGAAAGCGGACAGATGAGGCTCTGGACGTGCTGCTTCATAGGATGTCGGATCTGGGCTGTGAGCCTAATGCCATCTCATACAGCACGGTTATCAAGGGCTTATGTGATGACAGCAGGAGCCAGTGTGCACTCGACCTGCTCCGGATGATGGCAAAATAAGAAGGTGCCTGCTCCCCTAATGTGGTGTCATATAACACGCTAATCCATGGCTTTTTAAAGGAGGATAAATGGAGCATAGCAAGCAACCTATTCAAGGAAATGGTACAGCAGGGCGTTGTTCCTGATGTTTGGACATATAACTCGATTATTGGTGGGTTGTGCAAGCGTGGAAGAAGCAAAGAAGCTAGACAGATTCTAGATTGCGCGATTGAGAAGGGCCTCAAACCCAATATTGTGGCATACTCTATCATGCTTCATGGGTATGCTAAAGAAGGATGCCTTGCTGATATGAATAATCTCTATAACTTAATGGTAGGAGAAGGTATTGTACCCGACCAAAATGTTTTCAGCATATTGGCTAATGCATATGCTAAGTGTGGATCAGTGGATGAGGCTGTTGCTATCTTTGAAGACATGGAAAAGCAGGGAGTGAAGCCGAATGTTGTAACCTATTCAACCATGATAGATGCATTTTGTAGAAATGGTAGGATGAATGATGCTATTAAAAAATTCAACCAGATGACTAATATGAGGGTAGCACCAAATGTGGCAGTTTACCGCTGTCTGATTCAAGGTTATTGCATACATGGTGATTTAGTTAGAGCTAAAGAATTGGTTTATCAAATGATGGAACAAGGCATCCCTTGTGCTGATGTTATCTTCTTTAGCTCAATTATAAACAACCTATGCAAAGACGGAAGGGTGACGGATGCACAAGATGTCTTTGACTTTATGTTACATATAGGTCAGAAGCCAAATGTTGTCACATTCAATTCGCTGATTGATGGATACTGCTTAGTTGGCAAGATGCAAAAAGTGTCCAGAGTACGTGATGATATGGTATCTGTTGGCATTGAGCCTGATGCATTTACGTACAATACACTTATTAATGGATACTTTAAGGCTGGAATGGTGGACGCTGCGTTGAATTTATTCAATGAAATGTCAGGTTTGGCGGCTAAACCAGGTACTCTCACCTATGGGATCATGCTGGATGGGCTATTTAAGTCTGGTAGGACTGATGCTGCAAAGGAGATGTTCCATGATATGATCAAAAGTGGTGTGAGATTTTCCATTGGTACATACAATATAACTCTGGATGGGCTTTATAAAAACGGTTGTGCAAATGAAGCAATCTTCCTGTTCAAGAAATTGCAGGCGATGAACATTAAGATTGATATTATAACTCTCAATATAGTAATTGCTGCAATGTTTAAAGTTGGAAGAATAGAGCAAGCTAAGGATTTGTTTGATTCAGTACCAGCCAATGGATTGGTACCTAATGTTATAACCTACACAACAATGATGTCAAACCTTATAGAAGCAGGATTTTTAGAAGATGCTGAGAACATATTTTCATCAATGGAGACGAGCGGTTGTGCTTCCAACTCTCGTATGTTAAATATTATTATCAGAAAGTTATTGCAAAAGGGTGAAATAGTCGGAGCCATAAATTATATGTCCAGACTTGATGCGAAGAGCATGTTGCTTGAAGCTTCAACTGTTTCCCTGTTAATATCCCTCTTTTCACGAAAAGGGATATACCATAAGCACAAAGATTTGCTCCCAGCAAGGTATCAGTTTTTTGAAGGAGGCATCAACAGTTGACATGGCAGATTCGATCTGTATGTAAACCCTAAAAAGGCACGATTGCGATTTTCCTTGCAATGGCGCCTTTCTGCTGGTATAAGAAACACAAGCTGATCCTAGTTGAAAGTTAGTACCTGATTCTTTAATTTCATTTTCCAATGTGTTGAAGTTACATGATGTGAACTATTGATGAATTATTGAGGATATGATTTTTTTGTATATTTTCTTTGTGTTTGTAGGGTGGGAAGAGCTGTTACTGGTTGCATTCATTGCAAGGGTGGCTTCTGGTGCCTGTGGGTGATTGTGGAAGGTATACGAATGTGTTGTTCCCCAAGAGGTTAATTTTCTTTGTCCCATCTCAGTGACATGGTAGTTCTCCATTAAGGCACTAAGAGGGAAGCTAAGAGAAAGCTGTTTAATCTCCTGCACACCAATCTTGTGCTAGTTTGTTTGGTTCTGGTGCACTGAGGCAGGGGAATGATTCTAGTATACATGACTTGAAGACAATCTAAAGTTACCCTACATGGCTTCTCTGGTTTGGCATTCATGATGTATTACTGGGGTTTTAACCATGGCAACAGCTGTGAACCAATAATTCCTGCAATTTCTGTATGCAGCCCGTAAGAAGGTAAATATGTGAAATTCATGCATCATTACCCAGTACAGAAATATCAAATCAGTTCCTTGTGGTCATTATGTGCCAAGGGAATATTAGAAGCGGGACTTGTAATTTATTATTTTATTTTTCTTCTTTAAAATTGAACATGGTTCCAGACTCTACCGGCTAAATTGGCCCATTTCTTTGCACCGCACCTTCACTTTCAATTTGTACTGTTAATTTGAGTATTGCTGAAAATAACCAGTGGAGCTTCACAATTATATTTGCCTATGAGATAATTGCCCATTGTATACCTGTGGCTGCAATTTCCTGTACGAGCTAGTATAATTTCGCATTGTTGTTTTGGGGTAACGTAAGGTTGTGTTGTGGCTACAGTTTGATTATTCTCCTGATGACATCTCTTAATGCTGTGTGTGACAGTATCTTGCTTTTCTAAGTCAGAATATGGTCTCAACTTATGGTGATAGCTGTGGAAGAATTATTACGCACTGCTCCTGAACTGATGTCTCCTGATCTTTGTATGAATATCATGGGATATGTTCCATACTTCCATCAGGCCGTCATTCCTCCCAATCGACACCGAAGTATTTCCGGATGATGTAAAACTGTTATGTAGTGAGATTGCCATGGTGTAATCTCACGGTCGTATCACCCAATCAGATCAACACACATTATGGACCTTTTTCTTTCTTTCAAGAACAAACGCTTCAGTTAAGAGCCCGCTCACTGAAATCCTTGAGGTTGACAGGCTTCACGGTGTGCCAGCCAATCCGTGCCAGTCATCACGGAATGAATCTGTGAACCTTAACGTCCAGCACATGGAACGGTGTAGGGCTGGGAATAGTTAGGAATTAAACTTAAGTTTCAGTTTGGTTTTTCCAATGGGTTGCGCTGGATTTTTTTTGAATGCGCTGAGTCTGCTGCGATAATTTGGTTTAGTCTGGGCTTTAGAGTGTTATTATAAGAATGGTTTGGTTTGGTTTGGATATGAACAAATCAGTACTCAAACTGTCTGAACATATAGACTGAAACTATTAAATACAGTCATTTAAAGCATATGGGTTTTCCACGGGTTGAATTTGTGATTTCAAACTAGAAACGAGGAATGGTTTGGATGAAATCTGAAGAGTTTAGTTCGCTATGGATTCTACTAGTACCAGTTAACTTTTAGATTGGTTTGGTCAGTGGGAGTATACTTGGACGGCTTGGTCTGCATTCTGAAATCTTCTCAGCCGTATCTGTAGAATGGCGAGCATCCCCTTGTTTGCACGCAGCTCTGGTCAAGTCATTTGTGCGTGCCAATTGAATCCACACACTTACCATAATTATAGACTTGTTGTATGACATTGATTTTTTTCATTGTTGTTAAAATATTATTATCTGTATTATAAAAAAACAGTTTTGTGAATGCTTAATTACCCTGGCTTGGCCCGGATGACTAGGAGGTGTTGATACCTTCTGTGCCCGTGAGGTCTCGAGTTCGAGCGCTAGCGCCTGCTCCCTCGCCCGTACTCACCGAATTTCTTCTAAACAAACTACTTGGAGAGGGCCTTCTAACCCCCAAGTCTCATGTTTTTTGAATACTTAATTACCCGAGTGAATTAAACTAGACCCCACTCAATCCTAGACCATGAGTTGAGCCCTTGCCCCATGCAATGTCGTTGTGGCTGACAATCAACCCCCGGACTAATTTTCAAAAAAAAAACCGGACACATTGGAAGTCGGCATACCCCACAATTGATAGACGACAGAGCTAATCTCCACAGATAGTTTGAAAAGCGGTCTCTAACAGCGATGTCAATGAACCTACTATGGAGAACAAAGAAACCTACATGACCCCAAAGCATCTCGTGATGAAAACCATAGATCATCTCACATCCGTGCAAACATCCGTGAGTCTCATATGCTTGCTCTTCAAACAAGCTCCAGTAGAGTGGCAGCCAGCCCAAGTTCTTAGTGAAGATCAGTTTTGAAAAGCAAGATTTCTATTGCAGAATGGAACCAGGCATTTTTACTCCTGTGCAGGTACATACCCATATACTGAAGTGTGGTGTTACAGTTAACTGGGTCATAGAGCAGGCAAAGGCGCCGATGGTGGTTGTCGCAGCGAAACTGGGTCTGGAGGGCGGCTGTTAGTGTTAGCAACAATGAAACCCCCTCCGGTAACACTTCCCTCCTGCTAGTGCACCATCAAAAAAGACAATTTCTATAGCTACAACACGCCAGCAGCACAAAAACTGCAACAGTAAAGGTTTCCAGCAACTAGACCCTGTTACAGCACCACAAAAAAGCAACTTCTAGCCGAGACTCCTGAGACCACATGAACTGCGTCATTCTCCTCTAGGTTCATTTTCAGGTACTCGAGTGTCACTCTGCCACTGGGTTATGCAGATAGATGTACCGGTGGTAGTCCAGATGTTAATCCAGCTGAAAAGTCCACACATCTAAGCCTGGGTCGATTGTCAATGGAGTTTTGAGTATTGCGAGGAGCAGACTTGTGAACTGGTCCAGTTTTTCTCATGTCAAGTCTTTTACTGTAACTAGCCACAGCTAGTGCAAAGCGATGGGTAAAAACGAGTGATTCACCTACGGAAATGTGAATAATGTAATTTTTCATATATATATATATATATAAGAGCATCTCCACCTATATAGCTTCCCACACTATTAGGGTCACCGGCGCATGCAGAGGCTCTCGGGGTCAATATAGTCGATGTCAGTCGCCTCAATCCGGTCGCATCTTTAGGAGCCGTTAGAATAATGTTCCGCGACTCCTCGAGGGCAAGGGTCGGTAAGCTCCTCTAAACCGCGCTCTGGGTCAAGTAACGCCTCTTTCCCGGGAGAGCGGCATCCACCTCTGTTGGCTCCCCCTAGACCTTTTTCGGCGGTTAGGGGCAAGGTAAGTATATATTCTCCAAGGCAGCGACGGAGGCACGGGCTCACGTATGACGATGTCGCTTGCACGTCTCCTATGTCGGGTGCATTGCTCGGCCTTGAACTCCCGCTTGGGGGTGAGTAAGGGGCTTCCCGGCTTTGCCAAGCATGACGAAGACGAGCACGATTTTGATGATGTTTGCGGCTTCATCCTCGGCACCCAGTAGTTCGCTGGGGGTTGTGGTTCGAATGTTGAGGAGGGGACAAGGAAAGGAGGGACACAGGAGGCAATGCGTGCCATGACAATGGGAGGGTGCACACTCGCACGCCCCATCAGAGGTCCCACCCACCATGTCCTTGTCACACGGAAGGGCCCTTGGGTCGTCCCAACGCACCAGTTCCTTAACGCGACGGCGCTGGACGTCAAGTGTTCAATGTTGTCGGGTCCCATCACATGTTTTCCGCGTGGGAAAGCCGTAGAGACGACGTAAAAGATGTTAAAAATCGCTGATATTTTAAAAAAAAGTTGAAAATGTATTAAAAGTAAAAAAAATCAAAAGTATACATCTATATCCTGAGACAAAATTTCACAAAATATATACTCCCCCATATGTTTCTTAATATAAGGTGTATAGTTTTTTATAAAGGAAAGTGCATATAATATAAGGTGTATTTGATTTGTTATGGACAATTTGACCCACAAAAAAGAGACCTAGCCTCAAAACAGTGATTTAATGGATTATATTTTTTTTGTGCATATAAAAAACTCATCTCTCATGATTTTTTCGGATGCACACCTAAAAAAGTTGCAAACATTTTAAAATGTGTTTCCATAATCGGAGGATCTAGTCATATTAGAGCATCTCTAACAGCTGCCCTATTTTAGCCTCCGTGCCCTAAAAACCGTTTTTTAGGGCACGAGAGGACAAAAACGGACCTCCAACAGCTGCCCTATCAGGTGCCCTATTTTGAGGCAGCACTATATTTTGCTCCTCTCTGCCTCATATATAGGGAACGGAGGGTGTGCCCTATCCTTTCCAAATCAGCGCGCGCGCGACCAACCGCCACGCTGAAAACTCATTTTCCTCGCGCCTCTCCCCGCCGCCGCCGCTCCCGAGACCAAATCCGCCGCTGCCGCCGGCCCTCAATCGCCCCGCCGCCGCCCCCAATCAGAGCCCGGGCTCGTCCTCATCTTCTTCGCGGCCGGCGGAGCTTCGTCGCCGGAATTCGCCAGCTACGGTCCTCCCCGAGCTCGATCGTCCACACCACCACCCTCAGTTTGAGCTTCTCTCCAGATTCCCTCCGCCCCCCTCTCGATTTCTTCCTGTATCGTCGAATTCGTCCACTCCCTTCTCCGGTTCCGCCATGGCCGGACGGGCCGTGCTCCTGGGTTCGCTTGCTACACTGCTTTTCTCTCTCTCGTCCGAGACGACCCCGTCGCTCCAGCGCCGCCACGCCCTCGCCGGACGTCGGCCACCCGCGTGGCCTCACCGCGAGCAGTTCTTCGGCCGCCACGAAACCTCGTCGTCGGCGGTGTTTCGTTGACAATATGGTCATTGCGCTGCCACCAGTAGCTTTCCTTCGATGCGGTGTATCCGTTAGTAATTCCAATTCGACCAATCGTGTGCGAATTCTTCAAATTTGTGTTCAAATTATGATTCATAGTATAAAATATGTTCGAATGTTCATAAAATTTGTCTAAAATAGGACACGTGATGGGGCAGCTGTTGGAGCGATAGTGCCCTAAAATAGGGCAGCTGGAAAAGTGGAAAACTACTCGGTGCGCTATATGTGCTAAAACAGGTGGACTATATGTGTAAAAACACCATATAGGATATGGCAGCTGTTAGAGATGCTCTTAGGTAAAACTAGTTGAATTCGGCGCGGCGACACTGAAAGAGCATTTTCCCTCATGTGTGGTTTTGGTAATTGAATGACAATCTCTATGGACTAATGTTTACTTTGAGATATCATTATAGATCATGTCCATGGAGTTGTGGAGCTCATGTGTTGAGTGAAGCTTATTGCAAGGATGTCTTGAAGATTCAAGACATCATCTTAATGAAGAAAATATGAGATGTGCAAGACCAAGACCAAGAGAAGCTTCTTGAAGAGATCCTATGCTTGGTGCTTGCAATGGATACATGAAGACGAAGCTTAGCGAGACTCTCCCATTGTGAGCATGGGGGAGTATTTGGAGAAGTCTTCATCAAGCAAGTGTTTGGACGCGCAATCAAGAAAGATGACCCACTTGAAGAGATCAAGATAGTCATCATCCAACTCAAGTGGAATGCTCAAGGCAAAGGTATGATCTTGATAGGGCTATAGGATAGATAGGCGTACTATCAAGAGGGGCTCTCAAGTTATTAACTTGATCGCATTCTTGTGGAGAGCTCAAACCTTTGCATACTTGGCATATCATATTTCTTGGTTCTTATTTGGCTTTTATGTTTGTGAGGAATTAGAGCTTGGTTCATCTCCATGTCAAGCTCTAGTTCATCGAAATCGGTTTTACTTTGGACAACTTGTTGCATTTTCGGTGGCAGAAATATTGTCGGTTCTTCCGTGAGGAAAGTCCCACACCTTGCCATGTGTGGTGATTTTACTCTATTTATGGGATGCAATATTTCGTTTCACCTCATTTGGAGTTCATTTGCAAAAGTTATAGCAGTTTTCGTTTCGGTGTTCTACTGATTCGGATTATTGGGGCCGGATATTCCGCCCTACCGGAATTTCCGGTTCCCCAGCTCATCCAAGAAAACGGCTAAGGAAAGGAGAAAAAGGGTTCTGACTCCAGTCGGAAATTGTGCTCGGAAATTTCCATATACCGGAATTTCCGAGTGCCCCCAGAAAAGTCCTCCAGAAATGGCTAAGGAAAAGTTTGGTTTTGCTTCTGACTCCAGCCGGAATTTCCGAGCTCTCTTAGACCGGAATTTCCGGGTCTCTCTAGACCGGAATTTCCGGATGACCGGAATTTCCGAGTCTAACTTATACCGGAATTTCCGAGTGTCGAAACAGCCAACGGCTATATTTATACCCCTCCCCTTCTTCCTGCTCAGCTAATCCAAGGCAGCACGACTTTCCCCTCTCTCCTACTCCATTGTTGACCTTGGAAAGCTCACTTCCCTCTCAATCCCTCCATAGATTCTTGCATATTCTTTAGGGCAAGTTGAGAGGAGATCTAGATCTACAATCCTACCAATCCATCTCTCCTCTAAGTGAGGGGAACTTAGTGGATCTAGTTCTTGGAGTTCCTTTGTGGTTCTTCCTCTTTGTTCTTCCTCTCTTCTCCCCCCATAAGCATTAGTTGCTTTTGGTGGGATTTGGGAGTGAAGGATTTGACTCCTTTGTGGTTTCCTTTGTTCTTCCTCTCTTCTCCCCCCATAAGCATTAGTTGCTTTTGGTGGGATTTGGGAGTGAAGGATTTGACTCCTTTGTGGTTTCCTTTGTTCTTCCTCTCTTATTCCCCCATAAACATTTGTTGTTGTGTTGGAATTTGAGAGTGAAGGACTTGAGCACTTCGTGTGCTCTTGCCATTGCATTTGCATCGGTTTGAGCCCTCCACGAGGATTCGTGGTGGTATTACTTGTGAGCTTGTTACTCTTGGGTCTTTGGACCCTAGACGCCTTTTGTGGTCAAGACCTTTTGTGCTCACTTGAGAGCCCCCAATTAAGTTGTGGGTGTGTGCCTCAAGACTTGGGAGCCCCCAATTAAGTTGTGGGTGTGTGCCTCAAGAGTTGTACGGGATTCGATCTCCGCCCCAAAGGAGATCAATAGTGGAAGGTGAATTCGAACCTTTTGTGGTTGAGTTCATCAGGAGAAGAAGGTGAGCCTTTGTGGCGTTGCAGCTAACCTGTTGTGGTTGCGCACACCTCTCCAAACGAGACGTACACCTTTGGGTGGAACTCGGGAATACATCCTCGTCTCCGCGTGCCTCGGTTATTTCTATACCCGAGCTCTTTACTTATGCACTTTACATTGTGATAGCCTTCGTGCTTGAAGTCATATATCTTGCTATCATCTTGTTACTAGTATTGCTTAGCTTAAGTTGTTGGTGCACATAGGTGAGCCTAGTTTATATATCTAGGTTGTATGCTTGTTAAAGTAAACCTCTAATTTTATTCCGCCTTTATCAAACATACCGGAATTTCCGGGTCATTTGTGTATCGGATATTCCGGCTACTCGGAATTTCCGGTCACTCTTGGACCGGATATTCCGGCTCCTCGAAAAAGTTTTAAATCGCCTATTCACCCCCCCCCCCCCCCCTCTAGGCGACGTCTATCCGTTCAGACACGCCGCGCCCTTTATGTGAGTTCTCGAGTTCTCGTTGCTCGTTGATGTTTTTCTTATGTTGGTGCACAACATGATTGAATGCACTTACAGTCTTATTTTGACGGAATAATAGAAAAGACTTTCTTCCAGCAAGGTGAATGTACATGCATAAGCAAAAACACCATTGGAAATGATCAGTCGTACTGCCGTAGGTAAACATGCATAGGTGTTTAAATTATACATGCATACTTTTGAAGGGAAGCATCTGGTAAGCCGGTACTGGGTAGCTGCTTTAATTATACATATATAAGTAGGGGAAAGTAAGAAGAGGTGCTTTAGTAGCTACTTTTACATAGTAGCAAAAGGACAATAAAATGCTTAGCTTGGCCATTTATTTAGAAAATGTCTCAGCAAACTGCTAGATCTAACTTGATATGTTCATCGTATCTATTGATTGATCAACATACATCTCATCTACAACAAATAATGAGAATGAATTATATTACGTTGTGTAAGGATGAAATTGTAGCATGAACAACACACTAAATTTAGAATACTACCTAACCAAGCTAAGTCTGTTGGTTGGTTTGAAACAGAGCTCTAGCTGATCCCTTGGCAATTTGGCATCACTGTTTGACCTGCATGTAGGAAAAAGGCGAGGTAATAGCCCTGTTCGTTCAACAGTAGCTATCTTTTTAAAATGTTTTGCGTCCTGTTGATGAGGCTTTGTTTTTCTTTCCATCCAAAGTAGATAGGCTGCCGTGAGGAGTGTATAAGTAAATCAATTTATTTATAAATTTCCTAAGCACTGCATAATTTAAAGTATTACTGGGTCATGCTCACCTCTCCTGAGTTGACAGAAGCTGAAGCTGAATCTACTGCATATTTTGCCGGTGTCACCTCCAAATCTCTGCTTTGTGTCATGGGTCCTTCTCGAGCTCAGCTGCTGGTGTTAGTACTGAAGCATTGTTCTATACGTTGCCATGTAATTTAGTTGAAATGAGTGTGTCATGGGTCCTTCTTGAGCTCAGCTGCTGGTGTTAGTACTGAAGCATTGTTCTATACTTTGCCATGTAATTTAGCTGAAATGAGTGATCTATGTGCTCTGTAGTATGTAATCTTCTCAGATTTGAGTGATATGAATGATCAATTCTGTGATGGGTTTGAAAAAAAATTGAAGCATAAACAAAGCTGAAAGTGGTGTTTGTGCTATGTAATGTGTCCATATTTGAATCATAGTCGGAGCATTTTTACAGTTGTGTGCTAACTGTGCCCAGTTTGTGTGTCTAGAATCTGCAGCAAAATGACAAAGAAAATCGTGTTTTTTGCTATGTAATATGCCATTTGCCGAGATCAGAAATATAAGATTATATTGAGCGCATTATGACAACAAAAAATTGAATGATGTATTTTAACACAACGTGAAGCAGAAATTAGATGACACAAGTACTTCATAGCTTGATTACTTACTCGTCAAAAGCTCAGAAGAGTATAAGGATTAAACATCAAGAAGAATTTCAGAAGCTTGCAGCTCACAAGAGAGCCAGGTCTCCCAGATCTAAATTCAGAAAAAACTCTTAAGATTTGTTTCAAGCTGCTACAATAGTTCTCATGATAGAGCTTTTCCCATATTTAAATTAAAAAAGAACTCAATCTCTTTCCGCTTAGCAGTTTAAATCTCCATGTAAAAACAAATGGAAACCTAAGCTCTGAAATCACATCTAGAAAAATGGGTAGACAGTGATGACTATTAAGAAAAGCATGTAGCTTATGCATAGAGGAGTAAGAAAGAACAAATTTGATTTTTCTATGAACAACTATGAACTGTAGCTTTCAATACCGTATTAGTAAAAGCAAGCTAATGTATATAATTGTTGTTCGACATTGATTAAAAACATGATTTGCCTACGAAAGAAAAATGTATATGAATCAACATGAATAATGGATGCAGCCTGAAACTTCTCCTGCAAAACAGATTCGTAGAACAAATTTGATTTTTCTATGAACAACTATGAACTGTAGCTTTCAATACCGTATTAGTAAAAGCAAGATAATGTATATAATTGTTGTTTGACATTGATTAAAAACATGATTTGCCTACGAAAGAAATATGTATATGAATCAACATGAATAATGGATGCAGCCTGAAACTTCTCCTGCAAAACAGATTCGTAGTCCAAGGACATTCATGATTGAACATGGCTTTGAGGTCCAGGTCGAGGAAAGTGCAGATAACATGCTGCTGTTGCGATACAACGTCCCTGTTAAATAAGAAATCAGATTAAACTAAAATCAACATTTGAGAGGGGAGAGAGGGGGCAGGGCAGAGGGGACGGGTGGCTTACCTTGTCGAGGCGGGGATGCGGTCGCCACCCACTGGCGAGCCACGCTCCTCTCAGACACGCACGCATGGCGTGAGACGGCAGTGAGAAGCCTGACGGCGTCGCCGGCTTTGAACTCAAATAGGCAGACCAGGTCCAGACCCGCCTGCTTGCTGGGCGGCGGCACCGGGGCGTCTTCTTCGCCCTCGCCAACAGGCTGGAGCGTCTAGCCTCCTTCATCGCCGCAGCGGCGGCGCGGAGTTCTCGATGTCGCCGGTGGTCGAGTACGCCGCGCAAGAGAGAGCGGCGGCACCGCGGACGGCGGCAGCGGAGAAGAGAGGCTGGGCTACGGCGTCGGCGAGAGGAGGCAGCGAGGGAGCAGGTCGGGGAGGAGAACCGGGTGAGGGAAATGAGGAGATCTAGGGTTAGGCTTATGGACTGGCAGCTTATACAGATGAGTCAATTCCTAAATTCTGGAATATACGGGGTCCGTTTTGCAAAAAAGCCGCGACGGCCGTTGGATACATAAGGGACGGTGCGGATCAAAATACTGTTCATAACTGTTCATCGTGAACACCCGACACAGGATAGGGCGAGAAAAACTCGCCCCTTAATATATAGAGGTAATAATGAGGCTATCTCCTAAAGTATACTACTCATAAGGTTAGAAACAAACAACAACAAAACGTACTGTATATCCCATGTACAGTATTCGACAGCTCCGATAGCAAGCTCCCCACACCTCACGCCGCACCTCCTCCGGCGACCGGCGCTCGACCACTCCGATGTCACTCCTCCGGCGAACCTCCTCCACCGCACCATCCTCGCGCTGGGCTCCCCGCGTCGCCCTCGCCGCCGCCACGGAGCGCGTACGTTCGGGGACGCTCAGCCCCGAGGATGCACACCGCCTGTTCGACCAAATGCTTGGGCAGGCCACTCCGGTCCCCGAGCGCGACCTGAACGGCTTTCTCGCCGCCCTCGCCCGTGCGCCGGCGTCCGCCGCCTGCGGCGACGGCTTCTCGCTCGCTGTCGCCCTATTCGGTTGCATGTCCGGAGGCGATGGCGCGCCGGTGGCGTCACCCACAGTCCACACTTACGGCATCCTTATGGACTGCTGCTGCCGCGCGCGGCAGCCTGACCTAGCGCTCGCCTTCTTCAGCCGCTTCCTCAGGGCGGGCTTGAAAGCAAACACCATTATCGTCAGCACCCTACTCAAGGTCCTCTGCCACAGAAAGCGGACAGATGAGGCTCTGGACGTGCTGCTTCACAGGATGTCGGATCTGGGCTGTGAGCCTAATGTCATCTCATACAGCACGGTTATCAAGGGCTTATGTGATGACAGCAGGAGCCAGCGTGCACTCGACCTGCTCCGGATGATGGCAAAACAAGAAGGTGCCTGCTCCCCTAATGTGGTGTCATATAACACGCTAATCCATGGCATACTCTACCATGCTTCACGGGTATGCTAAAGAAGGATGCCTTGTTGATATGAATAATCTCTATAACTTGATGGTAGGAGAAGGTATTGTACCTGACCAAAATGTTTTCAGCATATTGATTAATGCATATGCTAAGTGTGGATCAGTGGATGAGGCTGTTGCTATCTTTGAAGAGATGCAGAAGCAGGGAGTGAAGCCGAATGTTGTAACCTATTCAACCATGATAGATGCATTTTGCAGAAAGGGTAGGATGAATGATGCTATTAAAAAATTCACCCAGATGACTAATATGAGGGTAGCACCAGATGTGGCAGTTTACAACTGTCTGATTCAAGGTTATTGCATACATGGTGATCTAGTGAGAGCTAAAGAATTGGTTTATCAAATGATGGAACAAGGCATTCCTTGTGCCGATGTTGTGTTCTTTAACTCAATTATAAACAATCTATGCAAAGAAGGAAGGGTGATGGATGCACAAGATGTCTTTGACTTTATGTTACATATAGGTCAGAAGCCAAATGTTGTCACATTCAGTTCGCTGATTGATGGATACTGCTTAGTTGGCAAGATGCAGAAAGCGTCCAGAGTACGTGATGATATGGTATCTGTTGGCATTGAGCCTGATGCATTTACGTACAATACACTAATTAATGGATACTTTAAGGCTGGAATGGTGGACGCTGCGTTGAATTTATTCAATGAAATGTCAGGTTTGGCGGCTAAACCGGGTACTCTCACCTATGGGATCATGCTGGATGGGCTATTTAAGTCTGGTAGGACTGATGCTGCAAAGGAGATGTTCCATGATATGATCAAAAGTGGATATTATAACTCTCACTATAGTAATTGCTGCAATGTTTAAAGTTGGAAGAATAGAGCAAGCTAAGGATTTGTTTGATTCAGTACCAGCCAATGGATTGGTACCTAATGTTATAACCTACACAACAATGATGTCAAACCTTATAGAAGCAGGATTTTTAGAAGATGCTGAGAACATATTTTCATCAATGGAGACGAGCGGTTGTGCTTCCAACTCTCGTATGTTAAATATTATTATCAGAAAGTTATTGCAAAAGGGTGAAATAGTCGGAGCCATAAATTATATCTCCAGACTTGATGCGAAGAGCATGTCGCTTGAAGCTTCAACTGTTTCCCTGTTAATATCCCTCTTTTCACGAAAAGGGATATACCATATGCACAAAGATTCGCTCCCAGCAAGGTATCAGTTTTTTTAAGGAGACATCCACAGTTGAAATGATAGATTCGATCTGTATGTAAACCCTAAAAAGGCACACTTGTGATTTTCCTTGCAATGGCGCCTTTCTGCTGGTATAAGAAACACAAGCTGCTCGGGGTTGAAGTTAGTACCTTATTCTTTATTTTGATTTTCCAGTGTGTTGAAATTACAAGATGTGAACTACCGATGAATTATTAAGAATGTGTTTTTTTCTATATTTTCTTTGTGTTTGTAGGATTAGGAGAGGCGTTACTGGTTGCATTCGTTGCAACAATGGCTTATGGCTAATGGTGATTGTGGAAGATTTAGAAAGGTGTTGTTCCACGAGAGGTTCATTTTTTTGGGCCGTATCTCAATGATTGGTTAGTTGTCCTGAGCTGCCTACTCTGTCGTCATCACATTGCTCATAGGGATGGAGAATGACAGCATGACCTTTTGGTATAGTGTGATTCTTGGACATCATGTGACGTTCTCTGCCTAGTTCTTTGTCAAAACGGAAACTAAGAGAAATATGTTTAATCTCATGTACACCAAATTAGGTGTTAGCTGTTTATTTGGTTCTGGTGCACCGGGGCAAAGGAATGATTCTTATAAGTAGACATGACTGGAAGACAATCTCAACTTAACCTTCATGGCTGCTCTAGTTTGGCAGCAGTGATGTATTATGGGGTTTTAACCATATATAGTAGCAGTTGTGAACCAATATATAATTCATGCAATTTCTGTATGCAGCTCGTAAGAATGTAAATAGGTGATAGTCATGCATCATTACCCAGTACAGTAATTTCAAATCGGTTCCTTGTGTTGATGATTTGCTGAGGAAATACTGGAAGCATGACTTGTGATTTATCATTATTTGTTTCTTCTCCTTTAGACTTGAACATGGTTCCGGTCATTATCAGATAAATTACATTTCTGATACAAACTCAGAGACAGATAGCCCATTTATTTGTACTATCATTGCAGTTACTACTACTTGGGTATTGCTGAAAAAACCCAGTGAAGCTTCACAGATACTCCACTATCACTTGCAGTTACTACTACTTGGGTATTTCTGTGACTGCAATTTCCATATGAGCTAGTATAATTTTTCCTTGTTGTTTCGGGTAACGTAATGAGCGCGGACACCGGCATGTGATCTTTGTATATCTTGTTTAAAACAGCACGAATCGACACTGGAGTATATCTTGTTTAAAAAGCACCAATCGACATTATGGACTTTTTCTTTCTTTCAAGATCGAATAAACGCTTCAGTTAAAAACTGGAGGCTTTATTTTGTGCTAGCTTACAAATTCTTTGAGAGATTTTTCTGTTTGCAGGATCAAAAGAAGCCGGTGCGCGGGTGCACGTACTGACGTGCTGGCCAACTAGTCGTCAAATGCCAATCATAGAATCTGTGAACCTGAACAGCCAACACTGTCAGTGTGCTCAAAGGCTCAAAGCTGTGGAGACTGCTAGCTTCACGGGGTTGCCGCTTACCTGCTTGTGATGTATCAGGGTGACAATTTATCCAAAGGGTAAGAACAGGAAAGGTTTGGTCGGTTTATGTAATCATCATTATGGTGTTTTCTTAACATTTCTTGTTGTTGAACAACACGAAGAAGTATTCGTGGGACCCTGAAACGTCGTGAGATAGATGATGTCGTCCACCGTTTCAGTTCAGAGCCAGCTGAACATGGATGATCCTTCATCTTGGGAGTACTTGCTGCTTGCAGCTGCTCTGTTCTGAAACAAAAAGAAAACTTCACCGGGAGATTAACTGGAGGCTACAGGCTTCATCCAAGCATTGTTTGTTCGTCTCGAGGTTTGGACGAATACATGCCTGGTCTGTAGTTTGTTCAAATCATGTTCATGGGCGGATTCATGCGTTGGCTGTGTGCCAGATTAGACGAGGTGATTTGAAGTTTCACCACTTCTGTGTTTGTAGGATGAAGAGAGATATTACTGGTTGCATTTGATACGACAATGGATTCTGGTGTCTGGTGGTGATTGTGGAAGGTATAGAAATGTGTTCTTCTACAAGAGGTACATTTTTTTGTCGCATATTAGAGATCTGTTCGTTGTATATGAGCTAAATCTAGCACCCCTGCGTTGGCATCATCACATTGCACACAGCGCTGGAGAATTACTACATGACCATTGGGTTCCGAAAAAACTGTAGGGCGATTCCTTGACATCATGGCATGCTCTTTCTTCGAGTAGCAGCTGTAAAGCAATAATTCATGCAATTTATGTATGCAAACTTGTAAGAAGGTAAATAGGTGATATATTCATGCATCATTACCCAGTACAGAAATTTCAAATCAGTTCATTCTGTTCGTGATGTGCAAAAGAAAATATTGGAAACATGACTTGTAATTTATCATTTTGTATTTCCCAGGCATATACCAGCTAAATTACATTTTGCAAACTCAGAGACGGATAGCTCATTTATTTTTACTATCATTTGCAATTTTTAGTGATTGAGTATTGCTGAAAAAACCAGTGAAGCTTCGGAAATACATTTGCACATGAGATAATTGGCCCATTATATATCTATGGCTGCAATTGCCCGTATAATTTTGCCGAGGTACCCACATATCCGTCGCATCTCTTTTGCCGCCGGTACCATATGGTTCGATCTTTATTCAACAAGATCGTTGAATCTTGCGAGGCTCATGCACGCTATTTTAAGCGTGGGAGGAATGTGGCTGGGCTGATGAGATTTAGTGGGCATCAGAAGATATCTACCGTGATGCGCGTCCTCGCCTACGGCATCCCGACAAATTGTGTCGATGAGTATTTTTGCATAGATGAAGATACGACCATGTAATTTGTTCATAGGTTCTGCAAGGTTATCATCCATGTGTACGGGTCAAGGTATATTCGAGCTCCCAACAAACAAGATACCATTAGATTAATGGGGAGAACCAACACCGAGGTTGGCCGGATATGCTAGGTAGCATCGAGTGTATGCACTGTACTTGGAAAAATTGTCCCAAGGCTTGGCAAGGCCAATATTGTGGCAAGGACCCGACAGTCGTGCTCGAGGCAGTTGCATCTCATGAACTATGGATTTGGCATAGCTTTTTTTTTGATTTGTCGGGTTCTCTCAACGATATCAATGTCTTGCGTAGGTCCAATCTACTTGTCCGACTAGTTAAAGGTGATGCCCCGGCTTGCAACTACACCATCGATGGAGGGAGTATATAATGGGATATTACCTTGCCGATGGTATATACTCGGATTGGGCCACATCTGTGTAGAGCTTCGAGAATTCAAAGGGCAAGGCTAAAGCTGAAGTTGTAAAATATCAAGAGGCGGCCCGAAAAGACATAGAGAGGGCTTTTGGTGTTTTGCAAGCTAGATTTGCAACCGAGGTCCATCCTGATTTTGGGATATGCAAACCCTTAAGGATATCATGACCACTTGTGTGGTTCTTCAGATCATTAAGAATGAGATGTGTTTGAGCTTGTTATTTTCTTTTGGCAATGTTGGCACCCGGGTCCCAGCAAGAAACCCAGATATAATTGCAGCATTTCTTAAAACATACCGTGGGATTGAGAATGCCCCAACCGCTAATCAATTTCGACAGGACTCATTAAACACTGCTGTATTGATGAAGGCACGACTAGGGCCACTAGGTAGTTTAGTCATTGGATTTATTCATATTTCAAACCAATTGTTATTTGTACTTCAAACCATTTGGTATTCATTGAAATATTGTTGTATTGTGTCATGCTAAACATTTGTTGTAATAATTCAGATTGTTGTTGTATTGTATGACACTAAAACATTCGTTATGATTTATATGTGAAATATTGCATAAATCGGTTCTCGTTTGCGTGCTGAAAATAAGCTGCGCAAACCAGACACTAACATCACAAACCACATAACAACATATTCTTGCGCGGTCTGTTTTCAGCCCGCAAACATCAGATGGAGTGTTCTTCATCCTCGGGTTTAGGGTTTGCGGTTTGAGTACTGTGACCGATGCTGCGACCGTGTGTCTTGTATGTTGCATTGCATGTGCGGGCGCGAGAGAGCTGGAGGAGTAAAAACAAAACAAGAAGGTTACATACAGCACACTGACCAGTGACTGCACGGATCGATGTTGCTGTTGGTCTCGAGGTTTGGACGGTCCTGACTCCTGAGACCCATATGGTCACGAATCTTTGCTTGGACACTGGACAGCAAGTGTAGATCCACTTCCTGGGAGCCTGCGCTAGCACCGTGTGCCAAAGCTAACATGCTACAAACAAGAGCATAAACTCAAATTTAATGAATTTAAATGTCAAACATATACAAGAATAATCGATATTACAACAATCGAGATTCAAATCCAAATCATAAAAAAAAAATGAATGCTCTGAAAAGGAAAGAATAGTTTATCACACATGAAGAAAATTGGGAAACTAGGAGCTCCTCCTAAATTGTCATGTACGTTCACTAGTAGAAAAAAGGCCTAGTTGTGACATGTCGATTTCTCCCTTAGTGGAATGCGAACTAGCGTCGCTGACAGAAGCAATAAAACACACAAACATGTCGAAAGATAGTCAAGGTGATGCTGAAGCTCACGCTTCTCCGACGTCTCGTGGTTAGACATCATGATATGCGTGGTTCTCCATTAATCGGCCGGAACGGGCTCTATTTTGTCTAGTTATTCACTGGGTGTCGTTGCCACACATGTCGGGAGGTGTCGAACTCATATCCGACACCCCGGGACCAAGAGGCCGAGAGGGTCTCAGAGACCCTTTCGAAGATGTGAAACATTAAATAGCTCGACACAGAAATTTTGAGTGTCGTTTTGGACATTTTTCTATGTCCGAACCCCAATGGGATGTGGAGGGTCGTTTGGAGGATCGCGCCGGTCTGCCACCGCGATAGTCCGGTGGCAAGTGCTCTGATCAGGAAGGATAACCGTCCAGCGCGTGTAGGGGCATCCCTAATCGACTACAGAAGATAGGATCCGAGCTCACAACCTCTCGGGTCACTGATCAGTGTGCGCCGGCCGGGCATAGAAGATCCGCTCTCACCCCTCCGACGTCCTACACCGTACACCATGAATCGCACGGCTGAGCTCCGTCGTCAAACCAACCATTGACCGCGTGACCGGCCATGGAGACGAGCGCCCCACCGCCCACCTCGCCGGTGGCTGGCAGGAGGCACACTGCCCCACCCCACCGCCCACCTCGCCGGTGGCTGGCAGGAGGCACACTGCCCCACCCCACCACCACCTCTCCTCTGCCTCCGCGCCATTTAACATCCAAACCAAACAAATCCACACACACCTCCCCGTGCTCCTCCATCCACTGTACCCACACTGTCCCACTCACTCCCCCACCAGCTCCAGCTCCAGCTAGCTCACAATGCCGCCAATGGCGCCGCTCTTCCTCCTCCTCCTCGCCGCCGCGATCTCCCCGGCGCCAACCGCGGCGCGCTTCACCTGCAACGCCAAGTCGCGCGCCACCACCTGCCAGGCGCTCATCTCCTACACCCCGCCGCCCAACACCACCATGACGCTCGCCGACGTGCGCGCCCTCTTCCAGCTCCGCTCCCACCGCGCCCTGCTCGCCGCCAACGCCCTCCCGCTCTCCACCCCGCCCAAGGCCCCCGCGCCCTCGCCCCTCCGCGTCCGCCTCCCCTGCCTCTGCTCCGGCGGCGCCGGCGCCACATTCCAGCGCCCCACCTACAAGGTCCGCGCGGGGGACACCCTCGACGCCGTGGCCCGCGGAGCCTTCGCGGGCCTCGTCACCTACCGCGACATCGCCGCCGCCAACAACGTCTCCGACCCCAACCGGGTGGCCGTGGGGCAGGAGCTCTGGGTGCCGCTCCCGTGCAGCTGCGACCCAGTCGCCGGGGTCGGCGTCGTGCACCTCACCTACGTCGCCCCCGCCGGGAGCTCCGTCGCGGGCATTGCGGAGGAGCACGGCACCACGGAGGAGACCATTCTCAGCCTCAACCGGATGACCGACGCCAAGAGCCTCCTCGCCGGCCAGGTCCTCGACGTGCCGCTAAGAGGTAACAAATAAAGATTCAGTCTTTAGGGTTTAGGATGCAGTAGAAAGCTTAGACCTTTTCCCTTGCTGGTTTGCTTGCTCAACTCTTTCGATCTGGAGATGCTTTGCCAATCAAAAAAAAATGCTCTGAAAAGTTGCTTTTCAGATTGTTTTGCCCACCTTGAAAAGTTGAGCTTGTGGATGGATGGATGGGCAAAAGTCAGTGTAATCCTCTGTAGCTTTTTGTATCCTTGAAACTCGCAACACAGATCATAGTTCTATATTGGTGTAGATTTGAATTTGAGGTAGGGTTTACTCATTGGTGGCACTGAATAAGTAGACTGTTAATAAGCAGGGGTAACAAACACATCTCCACTAGAACCCTGAAACTGCTGTTGTTGCTTGTTTGTCACAGTTCAGAGTAAACTACCAGTAATGCTTATGTATGCTGCCATTTGGATCTGAAGTTATGAACATTTGCAATTTCTTAGTAGATGGTAAATTCCAGGAGTACTGTACCTTCTCTCTGAGGAAAAATTCTGAACCAAATGAATTCTAGTGCTCCTACTGGCTGAGTTAATGCTCGTGCTACCTTTTTTACATTTCTGAGTTGGAATGAGCTGCTGTCATCAAGAACCTGCAGCCATGAACATTTAAATGCTTCCTGCTAGCTAATGATCCATATCATAGTGTACTAATGGACGGTTAATAAAGGTTGCGCTTATGCAGCTAGCCCTTCTGCCATAACATTCAGAGTTCGGTTTGGGAATGATGTTTAACATAACGGTGCACTTGTGCAGCTTGCTCTTCTGCCATTAGCAGCACCGCCATAGACAGCAACCTTGGCGTCCCGAACGCGAGCTACACCCTCACGGCCAACAACTGCATCATGTGCAGCTGCAGCTCCACCACCTGGCAGTGAGTACCCACTCAGCTACTCAGCTTATTGTCACTCATACATGCTATCTGAAACCTCATTCTGTATGATGACTCATCAAATCTAAACTTTGCAATGTTTTGTAAATAAATTTTCAGACTGGACTGCCAGCCAACACAAGGGTTAGCATCATCCTTGTGCCCTGTGGCGAAATGCGGCGACCTGTTCCTGGGGAACACGTCCACATCCCCGGCCTCGGCCTGCGAGACCACATCGTGCTCCTACGCCGGCTACACCAATAGCACCTCGTTCGCCATCCTCGCCAACCTCACCACCAGCTCCGTGTGCAACGGTTAGTAGTAACAAATGCATAGCTGTAAATTATCTTGCTCTGTATGATAGCCTTGCATTATCATCGATTGATCACCCGTTCTTTTGCAGCTGCTGGTATGTCGCCGGCGATGCAGCCTGCCCACTCCTCGGCCTCCAGGTTGGGGTTGCCGACGCGGTTGAGGTGGTTGGAGCTGTTCGTCTGCATCCACATTGTTCTTGGGTTTCTGCGCCGTGATTGAGAATTTGTTCAGATTCTTGCTTTCTTGGTGACTGCATCTGTAGCTCGTAGTTCTGTGTTGTGAGTAATTTGGGACAGTGCCCAAGTTTGCAGCTTGTTTGGATGCCTAAGTGAAGACACTAGGGTAAAACTTATTTTGTGTTAGAAGTTATATCAGATCAGGACACATTTGTAATGCTGAACATTTCTTGGCAGCCGCTTCTTCTGAGCCCGCACATGGAAAAATCTCTATCACAACTCACCAGAATGGGTCGCCGCATCAGAGGATTCCGTAGCTAGCACACCATGAAGCCTCCGGGTTTTCAGTGGGCTCCTAACTGAAGTGTTTGTTCTTGAAAGAAAGAAAAAAGTCCGTAATGCAAGCTCTACTGATCTCATTGAGTCATACGACCGAGAGAGCATGTGACAGCATTTACTTAACTGTTTTACAACATCCTGAAATACAAATATCAGGAGACAGCAGTTCAGGAGCAGCGAGTAATAATTCTTCAACAGCTATTAGCATAAGTTGGGACGATTCTGCCTTCGAAAAGCATCAGTCAGTAATAATACTGTAGCATCATAAGAGATTGCACACATAGAGGGATATATAAGACAACATTAAGAGATTGCATCAGGAAAATAATCAAACTGTAGCCACACTAGAAGCTTACGTTACCCAACACAACCAAGGCAAAATTATAGCTGGTAGGGAGAAATGCAGTCACAGATATACAATGGGCCAATTATCCCATAGGCAAATGTATTTGTGAAGCTTCACTGTTTTTTTTAGCAATAATCAAACGGTAAGAACTGCAAGCGATAGCTACAAGCCTACAAATAAAGTCTGCGAGCTTGCATAGGCACTAATGAGAAATGTAATTTAGCCCGTTAGATGACTGGAACCATGTTATAGTCTAGTGGACAAAAAACAAAATGAGAAATTACAAGGCATGCTTTTAATATTCTCTTGGCACATCATAACACAAGAAATTGATTTCCGTACTGAGCAATGATGTATGAATATCACCTATTTACCTTCTAACGAGCTGCATAGTGAAATTGCATGAATTATTGGTTCACAGCTGCTACTATGGTTAAAACACCAGTAATACATCACTAATAGTAGCAAACCAGAGCATCCATGCAGGTTAAGTGGAGATTATCATGTCAACTTACAAGAATCATTCCCCTGGAGCGCTGGTCTGGTTCCAGCGGGAGAATGACAGAGCAGGATGCTACCATTCAGCTCATGTACAACTAACAAATCACTAAGACGCGACACAAAAAAATGAACATCTTGTGGAAACACACATATGCTAACAATGAAGTTGCCAAAACAAAGACTTGCTGAAATCGTTTGTAGAGCCCTGAGTGTGCTATTGTCTTTCTATGAATACATTAGTGACAAATGTGCTATTATCTTGATCAAAGGCCTGCATAATCAGCAGGTCCATATGGCTGGAACCATTCAGCCAGGAGCCCTTTCTTCCTTCTAGGGTTGCATCCCATGTCTCTGCACAACAAATCGCTAAACCAAATGTTGACGGTGCTTATGCACGATCTGCGAAAATACTTCCCATTGTAAAGTTTTTTGTACTTTGCCCACTCGGCTATGCTCTCTTCCATGCGTCTTATGCTTGGCAACTGGAAGCCACCAGACAGGAAATGGGTTACCCAATTGGACATCCTCTCTGAGGCATGAATGTCAGAGAGGCTCTCTGAGTATCCGACTATTGCCAACTGAGGAATTCGAGGATGGATGCATTCTCTGTCAATATCAATCATTTTGATATATTAGATCACTGAATTCTACATATAAGTAATATTTAGAATTTATTCACTTAACTTTCTGCGAATTTCATTAATTTTGATAAATGATGAACTGAACTTGATATAAGTTAAAATTCACCTAGCTTAATATTTCTAATTCTATCAGTCATTGTCTCCTGTTCTGCCAACTGCCGAAGCGAAAGCACAACGTGCCTACTGTGCTGATCATGGTGTTAGAGACACTCCATGCAGAAGTATTCAACAGTGGATGCATGTTGTTGATATATATTAGTACTTTGCTAAGAACTTGCAGTAGTGCAGAGAGTATATTTTGTACTAAATAATTTTCATTCAGAAAATATCTATTGCAGTGTGATATTCTTACACATTTTCATCACATTACAATTTTTTAAAAAGAAATTACAGTACAATCGTACTGAATTATTATATTGAATTTAAATAATAGTGCAAGGTACAAGAGGAATTGTATCAGAAAACAAAAACAACGAAAATGAAAAGACTCATAAAGTCAGATAAAGCTATCCACCCAAATGACATTACTAATTGTTTTTTTCCTCGATTTGCGTGGCATTGTTAAGTGTGGTGCACTTGTATTGGAAGAAAAATGTTCTCCCTAGAAGTGCTGTTTGATGATCTCCCAATATGCACAAAGTAAACTATCCAAACCTGTACCTGTATAGAGGGACCGATGTATCTGATGATCCCGCCACAATATTTTTACACCACTGGGATGTGAAGATGTCCCTAAGTTTCTGGTCTCCTCTGAATCCTGTAGCTAGAATTACAATGTCACTCTCTATGCATTCATTTGCATCCTCCAGGATGATCCCATCATTAGAGAAGCTGAACCTCTTGGATTTCTTGAGAACAATGCTGCCCTCATCAACCATGTCATAAAACCCTTCTGGCAGCGTTGCAATCAAGCAAGAAGACATAGCGAAGGAGAAGCTGTAGTCAGGCACCATTCCATGCTTCTGTAGAGGAATGCTCTGCTTCAAGTATGTTTCGATTACTTTTGTAATCGCCCATCTCTGAAACAGCAGGTACATTGTTAGTTCTACGAATTCTTTAGTTCATTCTGTGAGCAAGTTTCTTTAACTGAAAATAAAATGGGAATCGAACTATTTAGTTACTTACCAAGGGAGAGAGTGTACTGGCCAAAATATAAAGCAGGAATCCTTCACCAGGTTTATGAACTAGTAGTTGGGAGATGCGGTTAAGAAAGAAGTAACTTAGTTTAACTCCCCATATCCTATATGTTTGAACCCGCCAGTGGTTTGTTCTATATATCATGGTGCATGGTTGAGCTGTACCTGCATTGGAATACTAGTCTCTGTCATATATTTCTTTTGACAAATTATGTCTAGTTAATGATGTCTTAGTTCTCTTGGACTCACCGTTCACCTTGGCAACCTCTGCAGCAATGTCAAGTGCCGATTTTCCAGATCCAATTATTGTCACACTCTTCCCTTTGATAAATTGAGCCACGTTATCCATGTAAGAGTAGTCCATTGAGTGCAGTATTTTCCCCTTGAACAACTCAAGCCCTTTGTTTGCTGGAAATGCTGGGATATTTGGGGTCCCACTCTGCCTTCCGATGCAGAGGATGAGAAAATCCACTTGAAAAACCTGTACCATTGTGACAGGATATTACTTGTAGTACATAACTGCACCTGTATAAGGTGAAATGCTAAGATATTTGTTTCAGCAGGCTTAGTTGAGATCTTTCTGGTTCAGGGTAATATATGTTTCTATATTCTTATGAATGAGCAATATTCTCACCTTTCCAGTGGTAAAAGTTTCTTTCTCACCAGGTTCTGTAATTCTTCTCTCGTACTAAGCACTTATGTGAAGTCAATAAATTGACAGTGAAAACGAAATTTAATCACAATAGCGGACAACCTGCAACCTGAACTCTATGTGTGTGCATGTGCAAACATGTCGAAATCTGAACTCAAGAGGCAGAGCAAGACAGATATATATGAGATATCCCAAAGGGATTGCACGTACCTCAATGTTACCGGCTTCCAAGTCCTTCACCGTGAGGCGCCACCCTCTATCCTCCCCAGCTCCGAACGCCTTCCCATCATCGCCGGACCACTGCTCCCACCCCATGATCTCTTCCTCCGTCGCACCAAGGTACTCAACCCCGAGCACCTGGCTGCTGAACCTGATAAACTTGAGAAGATCAAACTCGCCCGCGTATGACCTGATGTACTCCATGACCTCGCGGTGGTCCGGGTTAGTCGCCGTTACGCTCGCCGGCCACGCCATGTCCGAGAACCGAAACGACGTCGTCGACGCCTGGAGCCTCGTCGACTCCAAGGTGTGCGCCCACACCCCGCCAATGGTTTCATCAGCCTCGAACACCACCGGGCTGAACCCCCTGTCGACCGCGTGCTTGCAGGCTGCCAGGCCGCTCACGCCGGCGCCGACAATGCCCACCACCCTCTTCCTCTCCATTTCGGAGCTCCTGTTCTTCAGAGTTCTTGGAGGGATGGGAGGAGAAAGTGTCTATTATGTAAAGCTTGGATTTGATTCTTTCGAATTTGGATGACTGAGATTTTTTAAGTGGCTGGATCTTTGAGTGGCTCGATGATGCCAGCCCAACCACCACTTGCTTGCTTCGTCCCTTGCCCTGTTATTCTTTTGTCTCCACTGACCAACTAGGATAAGTTCAGAAATAGCTGATGGATGAGTTTCAAGATGTCTGGTAGGTTATACAGTACGTCTATTTCAAATTTACATCAATATCAAGGTGGCATGCAGAGCTAACTTTGGAAAACTCCCTCCTTTTTCATCTTGAGGCGATGTTGCATATTTCAATGCCTATCGAGATTCGAGAGTTGAGCTTTTCTATGTTGGGAGAAATAGGTCGAGTACAGAAGCATTTAGTTTCCCATTTGTGATGGTTCAGTATCCATTATTTGTGAAAACTTATACATGGCATGTGGGTTTGCTTTGAGATGTGGGCATCATCTAGCTGTACAGCTAATATTTTTAGAGTAGTCGTTTGGACTCGTTACCATTTTATAGTAGATGTCTTGTCATTTTCACTGGTGGTGGACACAGTTTACACATGGTTGAAAGAGACAACTTGTTTGTCACAGACTCACAGTAGAGTAGCTAAAAAATCTGAATTCGTACTGCGCAGCGCAGCCTTGTTGTTTTCAGTTTTTAATACTCATCGCCTGAGACAAAATCAGAGTTTTGGATGCAGGATTCTCTACTGAAACATGATGGACCAATCAAGAACTTCATGAAAAGTGTACTTACAATGTCCTCTAAGACATTATTTGGTCTTCCTAGTCAAGGGAGTTGAATATAATAAAAAGGGCTTAACTTTCCAATAACGTTTACTAGTTTCATAACTGGTAAACACCCACTAAGATGTTTGCAATGCAGTAAAAATATGTGAAACAGTACGAACATGCGATGGAGTAGAAATATGTGTAGTAGAAAAACCATTCACCGAGGCAACAGGTAAGCCCATCGAAGAGCTCCCGCGACGCGCCCGCGACGTGCGTCTCGGGAGAAACCCTAGCGCGCCGCCGCCGGGAACCCGCCTCCCCTTCTCCTCCCCTCCCTCGCCGCCGCCAGAGGGCCCGTCCGGGCAAAGCCTGGTCGGTGCCGGCGGCGGCGGGGCGTTCTTTCCTCCTCGCATGGCGACGGGTCGCGCGAGACGGCGCAGCCAGGCGGAGGCGCTACTCTGGCGAGGGGCGTGGCGGCGCAGAGTCCGAGATCTGGGCGGCGATGTCTGGATGCGGTGCTCGCGCGGGAGACTTCGTGGCGGCGGGCGTGCTCGAGGTTCACCGGAGGGCTGATTTGGTCTCGCCCAGATCTGGCGTCCGGTGGGCCGCGGTGGCGCGAGCTCGGCGGTAGCCCGGGTGGCTTGGCTTGCGTGGGAGCTTGGCTGGCGGTGGTCCTGGTCGCCGCTGCATCTCGTGGTCAGGTTTGTGGAGCGGTGGTGGTGGATGCTGCTCGACGGGTGCAGGTACAGGGAGCCGACCTAGTCCGCGATGGTGCAAGCCTTAGCGCTTGCGCTCTGTTTCCTGCTGCAGCTCGTGTGTGGCGGTGGTCTGAGTCAGTCTGGAGACACCGTGATGCTGTTTGTCCGATCAGCGCCGATGGCTATGGGTTTGGCGTCGTGCGAGCTTGCTGAGGCTTGCTCCGCGGCGGCCGTTGGCAGCCACTGGGTTGGGTCCCCGGGTCCTCCGGGACTGGCTGGGGACTCGCCTCCTACGGTGGAGGCGTTAACCCAGGCCTAGTGGCTGATGCCGGGCTAAGAATGGAAGGAGGCGCTTTCCGTTCTTCCCTCCATGGCTGGTGCGTTCTGAGTAGAAGGTTGGCGGTGGCTTGGGACATGGATGCCGGGGCGGCGGCCCTGGATGGCGGTCCGCATGATGGGCTCTATGGCGGGCATCATTGCGGCGGTGGTGGCTATGCTTCTTGGTCGTGTGGACGACGAGGGGTGTAGCGTTGGGTAGCTCGGGCTCGCTCTCTAGCGACTCAGATCTGGATCTGAAGGCTTGAAGGTTCTTCATGGTTATCCAGGATGCCTCGTGGTGACGCGGTTGAGTTGCCGAGCGAAAGCTCAGCGCTTTTGCGCCGACGGCGGCCTCGCCTGCGGGTGTTGCTATCTTCTTGAAGACGTCGTTGTGGTTCTTCTCTCCGTGCCAGGGTCGGGGGTGAAGACCCCTATCCGTCTCAGATACGACAGCGGTGACGCCTAGCGCCGTTTCCCCTCCTGAGGGCATTGTCGTGGATCTTAGGTGTTCTCAACATGCAAGGGTCCGGGGTGAAGACCCCTATCCGTCTCGAATTCGACAGCGGCGACGCCTAGCGCCGCTTCCCGTCCTGAGGGCGCTGTTGAACGGATAGACGTCGCCTAGAGGGGGGGGGTGAGTAGGCGATTTAAAACTTTTTTCGAGGAGCCGGAATATCCGGTCCACGAATGACCCGGAAATTCCGAGGAGCCGGAATATCCGGTCCAAGAGTGACCCGGAAATTCCGGTATGCTTGATAAAGGCGGAATAAAACTAGAGGTTTACTTTAACAAGCATACAACCTAGATATATAAACTAGGCTCACCTATGTGCACCAACAACTTAAGCTAAGCAATGCAAGTAACAAGATGATAGCAAGATATATGACTTCAAGCACGAAGGCTATCACAATGTAAAGTGCATAAGTAAAGAGCTCGGGTATAGAAATAACCGAGGCACGCGGAGACGAGGATGTATTCCCGAGTTCCACCAAAAGGTGTATGTCTCGTTTGGAGAGGTGTGCGCAACCACAACAGGTTAGCCGCAACGCCACAAAGGCTCACCTTCTTCTCCTGATGAACTCAACCACAAAAGGTTTGAGTTCACCTTCCACTATTGATCTCCTTTGGGGCGGAGATCGAATCCCGTACAACTCTTGAGGCACACACCCACAACTTAATTGGGGGCTCCCAAGTCTTGAGGCACACACCCACAACTTAATTGGGGGCTCTCAAGTGACCACAAAAGGTCTTGGCCACAAAAGGCCGGGCACAAAAGGCGTCTAGGGTCCAATGACCCAAGAGTAACAAGCTCACAAGTAATACCACCACGAATCCTCGTGGAGGGCTCAAACCGATGCAAATGCAATGGCAAGAGCACACGAAGTGCTCAAGTCCTTCACTCTCAAATTCCAACACAACAACAAATGTTTATGGGGGAATAAGAGAGGAAGAACAAAGGAAACCACAAAGGAGTCAAATCCTTCACTCCCAAATCCCACCAAAAGCAACTAATGCTTATGGGGGGAGAAGAGAGGAAGAACAAAGAAGAAGAACCACAAAGGAACTCCAAGAACTAGATCCACTAAGTTTCCCTCACTTAGAGGAGAGATGGATTGGTAGGATTGTAGATCTAGATCTCCTCTCAACTTTCCCTAAAGAATATGGAAGATTCAATGGAGGGATTGAGAGGGAAGTGAGCTTTCCAAGGTCAACAATGGAGTAGGAGAGAGGGGAAAGTCGTGCTGCCTTGGATTAGTTGGGGAGGAAGAAGGGGAGGGGTATTTATACCCCTCCAGGAAATATAGCCGTTGGCTGTTTCGACACTCGGAAATTTCGGTATAAGTGAGACTCGGAAATTCCGGTCACCCGGGAATTCCGGTCTAAGTGAGACTCGGAAATTCCGGTCACCCGGAAATTCCGAGTCCATGAAATTTCCGAGCTGAAATTCCGGCTGGAGTCAGAACCAAAACCAAACTTTTCCTTAGCCATTTCTGGAGGACTTTTCTGGGGGCACTCGGAAATTCCGGTAGACGGAAATTTCCGAGCACAATTTCCGACTGGAGTCAGAACCCTTTTTCTCCTTTCCTTAGCCGTTTTCTTGGATGAGCTGGGGAACCGGAAATTCTGGTAGGGCGGAATATCCGGCCCCAATAATCCGAATCAGCAAAACACCGAAACGAAAACTGCTATAACTTTTGCAAATGAACTCCAAATGAGGTGAGACCAATTTTGTTGGAAAGATAGCGACGATGAGTACCCAACAAATACCCCCCCATGCTCACAATGGGAGAGTCTCGCTTATCTTCATCTTCATGTATCCATTGCAAGCACCAAGCATAGTATCTCTTCAAGAAGCTTCTCTTGGTCTTGGTCTTGCATATCTCACCTTGATGGTGATCACCACATGGCGTCATCCTCCATGAGCTATATGAAATCTTCATTTGATGCAAGCCCATGGGAAGATACCTAACCTCATATAAAGATACCACACACACATATATCATGGGTTAGTTCACAAAGCTATGCGGACAAGTTTTTACCATCCCAAGAGATACATGATCGCTCTTGGTACATCTTGTAGCTTTGTGTGTTGATCAACATCTTGATCAACCTTGTATATTCCAACATTTCTTCACTAATATGATGTCTTGAATCCTTCAAGACATACTTGCAATATGCTCCACTCAACACATAAGCTTCAAGAGTCCAACACATGAACTCCACAAATCCATGGACATGATCTATAATGATATCTCAAAGTAAACATTAGTCCATAGAGATTGTCATTCAATTACCAAAACCACACATGAGGGAAAATGCTCTTTCAGTTGTCGTGGATCTTAGGTGTTCTTGGTTGTCATGGTGTTGTTTTCTTGCCTTCTCTGTATCTTTTGGCAGCATAGTCGCGTGCGTTTGTGTTGCCGGTTATCCCGGGATCTGCTTTGTAAGAGGGCTACCTCTCCCTCTCCACTTTGTATCGTTCGGCCATGTTGTGGCTTTATTTATAAAGCGGGGCTACGACCTATTTCAAGAGAGAAAAACCATTCACCGAATATTAAAATTAAACATGCACTTTTTATGCGATATATTTTGTGTGTGTTTGGAGCCTGCTATACAGCAGAGCCTTGCGAGTTTATACATCACTGTTTCTGTCAGTTGATAGTCATCCACATATTTGGCACAAATATGATGCAAATAGTCCACTGTGGCTAAGTGTGTGCGGAAAGAATCCTGCAAAGAAGCCATACACAATATAATTATGGATGCATTTATTTTCCGGCAGTCTCACCAACCCTTCATAGATACTGTAGAACAACATCCAATCTGCGGGTACAGTACTTTAATTAGGCCCTACAATAGATAAAATAAATATGAAATAGTGCTCGAAGCATTCTGGTTTCTCCCTAAATATGGTAAGTTATATGACGTTTAGGACAAAGCTGGGTTACAAAGGGACAGAGCCAAGCATATTACATGGTTCTTCAAATGGCAAGTACAGTAGCCCAAGCTTCAAACAACTCACGTCCGAGCTCTAGAGACGAATAGTCCAGGAGCGAACATCCTTGATGGCTACAGTGACCAGCCTGCGTTGGGGGGGCTTCAGGCAGTGGCATCGGAACAGGAGGTGGGTCGTGCCCTCGACCCCCAGGAGCGCGCTTGCACAACTCGAAGGTGTCGTAGTCGTTCTTGAGCTTGTTAACCCATGCAAAAAAGAAGCATCAGGATTCATATGCTTGCATGAAATTCTAGGTCCTAGATACCGTATATATTACATACAAACCTTGATGACTTCGATTGGTATTCCTTGTAATTCTATTAATAGATCTAGCGTCGGCCCTTGCACCGTCCACCTGCCAGCTGAACCTTCTGTCATGCCGGCACCACCACCCGGCCGCGATGCCTGTGCCGTCATTTTCCTTGGGGACTACTGGTAAGTCATTTTCGTGGCCACCACTCATTACTAGGTACTAGCTAGTCGAAAGATATGATAGTTACTAGTTTATACTAAACATTTTTACCTTTATTGTTCATCATATAGATCAATCTTAAGTATTTGTGGTTCTCCACAATTATATGGCACACTACTTTGTTAACTCTTAACGAGTACACATACTGATTGTTAAAACTAAATCATACAATAGTAAAGTAGAATTCATTTTGTACAAATATATTATTTTGACTTGAATTTTATTGCAATATAAAAATTCATACAACATGACAACAACACTGCATACACATATTAGGTTCCACCACTTATATGTACTACATTGTGTTTTCTCAATGCTAGTATCTTTAAGAAGCTAGCAGGATTCAAAAATACATACAACTAATAAAATATCTAACATAAACTTCCCGAGTAGTATTTATTAACCTATTGGAACAAATCGAAGTTTTGGTTGAAAAGAAAAGTGGATGAAGAACATAGGAATAAGAGTGAAACTGTTATTATCTTTGGATCAAAGGAATACGACAAAGGAAAATATCGAAGAATAATTGATTTGATCTTACTTTTAAAGAAAAAAAATCCTCTTGAACCTTCTTTTCAATGTCCTATGTTCGCACAAAGAACAAGACTGAGTTCGTTATAGGCATAATAACATTCTATCTTAACTATTGAATGTAATTTGACTTTGTTTGACAGCATTTACTATGATTCATATGAATCAAACACCCATGTTTACATAAATCAGTATTTCAATTTCCTTTTTGGCACATGGATCCCTATAATATATTCAAGTGTTTTTCCTAATTCATTATTTTTAGAATCCTGTGCAAACCAAACATGCCTCAATGTGTGTGATGTAGAGTAGTTCTTGAACCCCCTCCTCTCCATTCCTTGATTTATTTTTCATTGATCTTTTTTATCCACGGTAATCCCTTATTTCCGCCCTTTAGGGGTTTTAAAGCTGGCCAAGGAGCATGTGCGATCTGTTCATAGTAGTATACACCATGCATTACTGGATTTGCAACCCAAAATCCCGTAACATGGGGATACAGTATATCACATGATCACAGCTAGTACCAACGAAACCAAATTGTGAAGTAAAATGAATCAAATAAAAAAGTTTACTAATTAATCACCTCGCGTACTAGAGAGATTCAGAGACCGCAAGCGAGCTAGCTAGCAGCTGGTGGCGCGCTTGTTGATCTTGTGGCGGCGGTTGCACGGCGAGTCCTCCCGCAGAATCAGGCGAACGAGGATGGCCGCCATGAGGAGACAGGCTAAAACAAAACCTTCTCATGGGGAAAATGAACGATGTATCAGCTATGACATGATCGATCACGGCTAGAGGCTAGAGCTAGGCGCAGCTAGGTAGGTAGCAAAGAGAGCAGAAGGTGGCGCTCTTTCCGCAGAAGCAAGCCGATCGACGAGGAAGACGGGGATGAGAAGACAGACGATCCCAATGCTGCACCAGATGGGCTTGTCGTATTTGGTGGCGCTGGGGATCACGTCCATGTAGAGCAGCGCCGAGAAGACGAAGACGCCGAACATGAACACCGCCATCCCGGCGACATACCTGATAGCGAACATGCGGGCCGGCTCCATTTCCTCGGCCGCCGACGACTCCATCTTTGCCTCCTCTTGTGATCTCATCAAAACTGGAGTAGTAACACAAAGGATTGAGATCAGCTTGTAGCCGCCAGGTGATTGATCGATCTGGGAAAGCACTAGCTAGGGTTGGAGTATGTAATCGTTGGGCGTCATTATTGTCGTGCGCGCATATTTGTATTTTTGAGCAAAACAAAAACGATAGCAGGCCCGGGCACGAGTTGTCAGGGTTTGGGCCTAGAGACTCGGCATCAGATGCTAGCGCAAATGTAAGCCCAGCTAGAACTGGGCCGTTCAAATCACGAGAACTGCCGCCCTCACCGCATTTTCAAATGTCGGTACACAACAGGGAATTGGAGCGGAGTGTTCAAGAACAAGGCATTTGACCATTGAGTGCAACGCAACTCACGGACAAGGTCTTGGCGGAGCTGGCACAATGGAAGGCTGCAGGTGTACTCAAAGCGTCGTCATGGCCGGGAGATTAGCTAGTACTCGCTCAGTTCTAAATTAGATATCTAGACACAGGGACGGAGCCAGCTTTTAGTATTGGAGGGGGCATAATCAAGTTGGAGGGGGCGAAATGGGTTAGAACTACTAAATATAAGAATGAGTTTAAAGAAGTTTACAAAGGAAATCAGCTGGTTGGGGGGGCGACGCCCCTGCTCGTCCCCCCCTTCCTCCGTCCCTGTCTAGATATGTACAAGTCTAGATACATGTTCTTTTTGATAAATAGAAGTCAGGAATGATGGTAATTGTACTGTCATATCGTAGTTCTAGTTAGCTAGTTGTTTTACTCATCTCCCTCTCTCTTTTCCTTTCACTTTAAGCTCATTCTTTGGCTACCCTTTTAAACAATGTAACAAAACCCTACATCAGTCCAAAAATACAAGCGAGTCCATCCTCGCCGAGAACAAGGATGAAGGAACAAAGAAAGGTTAGAAATCTTTGCAACTGGGAAGAAGCAGCCAACACTGAACGGCGCTGCATCTTCACAAAATTCAGTCTTTTCCGATTATAAAACGTTGCACGTGATCACGTACTATAATACATTTCCGGTGACCCGTCATATTTTCCATTAGCACACAGCAAAGCAGGTCCAGATCTCCAAGCATCGATCGTGATCCTGGCAAAAAATATCTGTCAATAATGGAGCACAGGGCGAAGCGGGTGGCGATCGTCGGCGCCGGCACGAGCGGGCTGGCGGCGTGCAAGCACCTGCTGGCCCGCGGGTTCCGGCCGGTGGTCTTCGAGGTCGGGGACTCCGTCGGCGGGCAGTGGACGCGCACGCTCGCCTCCACCAGGCTCCAGTCCCACGCCGCCGCGTACCGCTACTCCGACTTCCCGTGGCCCGACTCCGCCGACGCGTACTACCCGCGCCACGACCAGGTCGTCGCCTACCTCGCCGCCTACGCGCGCCGCTTCGGGGTGGACGAGTGCGTCAGGTTCCGGAGCACCGTCGTCGCCGCCGAGTACGTCGGGGCTGGGCCGGAGGACGCGGCGGACCGGTGGGAGCGGTGGGCCGGCAACGGCGAGGCGTTCGGCGACGGCACGGGCGTGTGGCGCCTTACCGTGCGCCAGCACGGCGGCGAGACGGAGACGACGCAGGTGCACGAGTTTGACTTCCTCATCCTCTGCGTCGGCAAGTTCAGCGGCGTGCCCAACATCCCCGCGACGTCCCCGGGCCCGGAGGCGTTCCGCGGGCGGGTGCTCCACTCCATGGAGCTCTCCTTCATGTCCGACGCGGACGCCGCCGCGCTGCTCAAGGGAAAGCGCGTGGCCGTCGTAGGCGCCGGCAAGACGGCCTTCGAAGTCGCCGCCGAGTGCGCGGAGGCCAACGGCGCGGGGCGGCCGTGCACGATGGTGTGCCGGAACCCGCAGTGGCTTCTGCACGGCACGGACGTGTGGGGGAAGCTCAGCATCGGGTACCTCTACATGAACCGCTTCGCGGAGCTCATGGTCCCGAAGCCGGGCGCCGGCGCCGCGTCCCGCCTCCTCGCCGCGCTGCTCGCGCCGCTGGCCTGGGCCATATCGGCGGTGACGGGGGCGTACTACCGGTGGGAGATCCCGATGCGGGCGCACGGCATGGAGCCTGGGCACGGCTTCGCGAGGTGCGTCTCGTCGTGCCTCATCTCCATGCTCCCCGACGGGTTCTACGACAGAGTCAGGGAAGGCAGCGTCGTCTTCGAGAGGTCCAAGTCTTTCAGCTTCTGTCACGACGGCCTGGTGCTTGACGCTGCCGGCGGCAAGGAACAGCGCGTCGTGCCGGCGGACATGGTGATCCTGGCCACCGGCTTCCGCGGCGACCAGAAGCTCCGTGACATGTTCACGTCGCCACGGGTGAAGGACATCATCACCGGCGCGCCGGAGAAGGCCGCACCGCTCTACCGGGAGTGCGTGCACCCGCGGGTGGCGCAGATGGCGGTGGTGGGGTACACGGAGGGGCTGAACAACATATACGCGACGGAGATGGCGGCCAAGTGGGTGGCGCGGCTGCTGGACGGCGCGTTCCGGCTGCCGGACGTGCGGCGGATGGAGCAGAGCTGCGCGGAGTGGGGCAGGTACTACGCGCGGAGGAGCGGCGGCGGCGGGGCGGGGCAGAGCGCGTGGAGGCCGTGCATCGGGGCCGTGAACCTGTGGTACAACGACGAGCTGTGCCGCGACATGGGGTGCGAGCCGAGGAGGAAGAAGGGGTTCTTCGCCGAGTGGTTCCAGCCCTACGGCACCGTCGACTACGCCGACATCCAGTGAGCTCCAGGGGTACTGGATGGATGTGTAACCAGTTGCGGACTGTCTAACCAAAGTACAATGTTTTGATTTTGTATTTCCTTTCAGGCAGACTAGCGTTTTGAATGTAAAGACTTGGAACATATGTTGCATGTAAAATGTTGTGGGGTTGTTCATAGTGCAGCATTAGGTACTGAACTTATCGTTTTTTCTTACTATTTATCGCCATTGTCTCTACTGCTTCACTTGAGTAAAGACCGATCATTTCCGTCAAATTACCAAGGGACACTTGAACAGTTAGCATTGCCTATCTACGAAAACGACAACCCCGTGAAAGGCGTCGGACTCCATTATAACGGGATAACGGAGCAACAACAGTTTTTGAGGCAGATATCTACTAACAAAACAACAACAACCAGGCTAGTCCAACTACTAACTGCGGCAACCACCTCGCAGACCTCCAACTAACACTTACCGAAGTTTTAACTACTCTACCCAGCAACATCCACGACCAGAAGGTCGGCCCCAACTTACAAACACGCCACCAAAATAAGTTACCTCATGAATTAATATGAATGTATTTTCAATGCATGGTTATTTGGTTTACTAATCTATCTTTCTTTCTTATCTTGTAGAGTCTTTCTCGAATGTGTCGAAAGCCGTCAGAGTTTCAATAGCCTTTTGGAAGTTCTATATATAATATTAGCGCATCTGAACATTATATTGTGTTGCGAACTTACGAGTCACTCGAATGTGTTGTTAACTTTTTAAGATTTGAATGTGTTTTGAACATCTAATATATTGTACTCGTGTTTAGGTGTTAAAATTATTGAGAAAACAAAATTTGCTCTGTATAATGGATATATTTTGTCCCAAAAATTTTGGTTGCCTTGTAGTTGGTGGGTCCACCACTGCCTACAAGAGTTGCTGCACTCTGAGACATGACGTGTTTAGAGTAGATAATGGTGTTACTTCTGTTATGTAAATCCTAATGTATAGTTTTTTTTGTTATGTACAGCTACACATTCAAAAGCAATTAAAAACAACCACATATATATACAAAAAAAGTTGTCCCCTATGCTTCATAGTATTTTTATATAAGAGCGTTTTTTTTTGACAACGGGTTTTTACTTTTTAGGCGTATTTTAAAAAAGGTGTCCCCTGTAGTTACATGTCATCTCGTGATACTTGCATTAACCTGTTTTGTGATAGTCAGAGTGTTATTTACCTTACTAAGGATCAGATGTTTCATGAAAGAACAAAGCACATTGACATCAAATACCATTATGTGCGTGATGTTGTTGCACAAGGTAAGTTGAACGTATGCAAGATTAGTACTCTTGATAATCCAGCTGATATGATGACAAAGCCTGTTCCTGTATCTAAGTTTGAGTTATGCTCGGACTTAGTTGGTATCACTGTTTAGCCCAAGAGGCTATTTGGCGCCGAAAGTGTTCTCTTTGTTGTTTCAGGGGTGAAGGTTCTCGTTCATACTACAAGATGGAATTTGTCTCAAGGTGAAGTGTTGTTTTATGGTGATCCAAATTCATATGTTGAAGTGAAGTGAGCGGCTAACTTCGGAGCGAAGCGGAGGCCCGTCGCTGGGAGGCTTGGGCCGTAGCGTAACGAGGAAGTTATCCCACCGGCCCATCCTGCGCTCGAGGGGGTGCGGGGGCGGCAGCCCCCGCGGTACGGTACGGATCGTATCCGAGTCGGATCGCAACCGACTTAGGGTTTCTGCCCTCTATAAATACATCTTGTAAGTCGCCTGTTGGGGTAAGCCACACATTGTAAACCCACGGCGTTTGTAACCTCACCCGATATAGTGAAGTATTGCTGGCTGGCGCCCGTGGTTTTTTCCTCTCCTTTGCTTGGAGGGGTTTTCCACGTTAAAATCTCGTGTCCCCGTTGGTTTGATCGTTCCGCTCTTCGTCGTTTCTTGCTATCTCCTATAACATTAAAAAGGTGTCCCCTGTATCCAAGACACATTCAAAAGCAACTAAAAACAACCACATATATTTAAAAAGTTGTCCCGTATGCTTCATAATATTTGTATATAAGAGCATTTTTTTTGTTATGCTCATCCTTATGGCCAAAAACGGGGATGCCAATGCCATACAGCTCAGTCACCGGAGCTTAGTGGATGTCAGCGTAGTCAATGGCGCCATAGGGCTGGAACCACTCGGCCAGGAAACCCTTCTTCCTCCTGGGCTCGCACCCCATGTCACGGCACAGCTCGTCCTTGTACCACACGTTGATGGCGCCGATGCACGGCCTCCATGTGCTCTTCCCCTCCCCACCGATGCCGCTCTGCGCGTAGTACCTGCCCCACTCCGCGCAGCTGTCCTCCATCCGCCGCACGCCGGGCAGCCGGAACGCGCCGTCTAGCAGCCGCGCCACCCACTTGGCCGTCATCTCCATCGCGGCTATGTTGTTCAGCCCCTCCGCGTAGCCCACCACCGCCATCTGCGGGATCCGCGGGTGCACGCACTCTCGGTACAGCGCCACGGGGGTCTTTCCCGGCGTGCCGGCGATGATGTCCTTCACCCGCGGCGACACGAACATGTTCCGGAGCTTCTCGTCACCACGGAAGCCGGTGGCGAATACCACCAGGTCGGCCGGCACGACGCGCTGTTCCTTGTCGAGCACCAGACCATCTGGGCAGAATGCAAAGGATTTTGATCTCTGCAAGACGACGCTGCCTTCTTTCACTCTGTCGTAGAACCCGACCGGGAGCATGGAGAACAGGCACGACGACACGCCCCTCGCGAACCCGTGGGCCGGCTCCATGCCGTGCTGCCTCATCGGGATCTCCCTCCGGTAGTACGCCCCCGCGGCCGCCGATTTGGCCCAGGCCAGCGGCGCGAGCAGAGCGGCCAGGAGGCGGGAGGCGAGCCCGGCGCCGGGCCTGGGTACCATGAGCTCGTTGAAGCGGTTCCTGTAGAGGTACCCGAGGCTGACCATCCCCCACACGTCCGCTCCGCGCCATCGTGCGGGTTCCGGCACACCATCGTGCACGGCCGCTCCGCGCCGTTGGCCTCCGCGCACTCGGCGGCGACGTCGAATGCCGACCTGCCGGCACCCACGACGGCCACGCGCTTGCCCTTGAGCAGCGCGGCGGCGTCCGCGTCGGGCATGGCGGCGAGTTCCATGGAGTGGAGCACCCGCCCCCGGAACGCCTCCGGGCCTGGCGACGTCTCGGGGATGTTGGGCACGCCGCTGAATCTGCCGATGCAGAGGATGAGGAAGTCAAACTCGTGCACCTGCGTCGTCTCCGTCTCGCCGCCGACGTCGTGTTGGCGCACGGTGAGGCGCCAGACGCCCGTGCCGTCGCCGAAGGCATCGCCGTTGCCGGCCCAGCGCTCCCACCGGTCCGCCGCGTCCTCCGGCCCAGCTCGGACGTACTCGGCGGCGACGACGTTGCTCCGGAACCTGACGCGCTCGTCCAGGCCGAAGCGGCGCGCGTAGGCGGCGAGGTAGCCGACGACCTGGTCGTGGCGCGGGAACGCGTCAGGGGTCCCCGGCCACGGGAAGTCAGAGTAGCTGAAGCCGGCGGCGGGCGACTGGAGCCGGGTGGAGGCGAGCGTGCGCGTCCACTGCCCGCCGACGGAGTCCCCGGCCTCGAACACCACCGGCAGGAACCCGCGCGCCAGCAGGTGCTTGCACGCCGCCAGCCCGCTAGTGCCGGCGCCCACGATCGCCACACGCTTTGCCCTGCGCTCCATCAATCGACCTCGATGATTTTGGTTCGAAAATCTTGTGTTGCGAATTGCGTGGTCACTCTCGCTCACCGGTTATTGCTAGTAGTATTGTATGTCGGGGTGCGGAAATGAATGGACTTGTTTCACTCTGAGTACAGATCAATTATTTGTTGTTATAATTACAGAAAATTCAGTGAGAAGGAGATGTTTGCGGTTCTCCGATTCATCGGTATGTTTTCACAAACCGGTGCACCATTTTTTTTTACTTTTAACCTCAGTCCAATTTCATAAATTGTTACGCAACATTATTTTGTAAAAAATTGCAGAAATTTCAATTTGAGTTAGAATCAAATTACAAAGAGGAGGTTGAGGAGCTACACAACAAATGACGCTTGATGTCCGAGGAGCTTGTTGCATTATCATATTTGAAGGAATTGAGAGATCAGGAAGTGAAAGAACTCAAGAAAGAGCTTTAGTCGGAAGAAAGAGCTTCAGTCGGCAAATGCTTGTCTACATGATTTGAAACAAAAGTATATTGTAGAGATTCAGGAGAGAAAGAAACTATATAATAAAATTCAGGAGTTGAGGGGTGAGCTTATTATTCCTTTTTTTAAGTCGGCAAAGAAAGAGTTTCAGTCGGCAAATGTTTGTCTACACTTATTTCTGAAACTTGGTTGGGATTATACTACGGAAGATCCTAGTTGTATTAGCTTGTGTTCACTTCATATTTCTATGTGCAGCTTGGAGATCAAATTAACAAATCACTAGTTTATAATACATATTTTTACCTTAACTATTCATCATATTTCGCAGTCTTAAATATATTTGGTTCTCAACGATTATATAGCACACAAGTTTGGTAACTATTACCCTGTTCGCATGTCTATTGTAAAAAATTATTGCTTACTATTAAAGTAGAACTGCATTTTGTGACATGCATTATAGATTGATATTTTCATTTGGATTCTATTGAAATATACTAATTCTTACAAGATGAGAAACACAGTCATACACATATCAATTTCCATCACATATATGTACTATATTGTGGTTTTCTTACAAGATGAGAAACACCATAGTCTAAATACCTGGACCAAAACTCAACAAGTTAGAGTTTATGCATTTTCACAATCTGATTTAGGTACTAGACTTTGCTTGAATCCAGTCACTACATTGCTTAGCATGTATTATCTCTTACTATCTATATTCCAAAATGTAAAATGTTTTAGTAGGCTAAAATGGTCTACTAGATATATTATTTAATTTTTGAAACGGATTTAGTACTCCCTCCTTGCCATTAATATAGTGCATGGGATATTTTTAAAAGTCGTACAGTGTAAAATTTGATAAAGTTTTTTGAGAAAACAAATCTTTTTCTGTGATACTTAATTTTTGGACGCGACTATATACCGACCGCCCTATAGTTAACGCTAATGGTAGAACGTTTCCGACAACAATGGTTGGAACACCCGCATGCAAGGGCTGACCGCATGGGTGTGCGTCTGGATTTTTTGCATGCAAAGCTGAAAAACCAAAATTGCTGATATCATTGACATTAAATGCACATTTTGTAAATTTAAAAAGCTTTGTAGATTAAACCGGTTATCCAATTTATGATCCGTTTGAACCATTGGATTAGTCGCGTCGAGTTCTTCGAAACTAGATCCCATGTTGACATGTTCCGATGTTTTTTTTTCGGACCCAAAAGTTACCCACCAGGAACATATAAGTTATCCATGTTGTAATATGTAAGTTATCCATCGTATTAAGCATTAGTGTAGATCCCATTTTTTTGTTGTTCTTTTTGATTTTTTTGAGTTTTGAAGTTACACCTAGTTTAATAAGTGATGAGTAACTAGTTTGGAAATGGCAATGGGTGACTTCTTTTGGGCTTCTAGAGCAGTTTCGGGGTGGTAGACTGCTGAAGCTAAAAACAAGTGTCGGGCTTCTCCCCTACTTATTTCTACCGTGAAACGGTTTCATAGTGCAATTCCAGAAAACTGGTCGGAGGCAGCTTCTCAAGCTTCTGCGATTGGAGTCGAACCGATAAGTGGAACTACACTCGCTCTTTGCTGAAATCACATTGGAAATGCCACCACGTGGATAAAACGATTTTTTCATCTCTCTCGACAACGGAACAAAAATAAGAAAGATTCCCACACCCGCACCCAGTGGCCAGTGCCCCGCCCCCGATCACGGCCTCTTGGCTCGGATCCCCGCCCCCGATCACGGCCTCTTGGCTCGGATCTCTGTTTTTCTGCGGCTAACCGATCCTACCTAGCTCACTACTTTGGTCGTTGCAATGGCGCAACTATCAAATTTAAGGGCGTTTTAGACATCTCACAACTAAACACAACAAATAAGCCAAACTATAGAAGCTCAGAAGAAGTCTCCCAAGCAGTTTCCGAGAGCTTCTCCCCACCAAAATTATAAGTTGGCTTATACATAAGCAGAAGCTCAAAATAAGTGGCCCAATTTATCTTGCACAAGGGTTAACTATACATTGAAACATGTGTAACTTCCTAAGTATTAGGTTGATAACTATGATGATTGCATGGTGAACCCTACACTCTAAAAACATATGGGTAATTCCAAAAGTACTGGGCTGTTAACTATCCCCTTCCTAAAGACAAGATGTTTTAGTTTTTTTCTAGATTCACAACTATCTAGACACGTTTTAGTGTAAACCTCTTATATTTAGAAACTTTTAGAGAACAAGATAACTACATCGATTTTGTGATGGATAACTATATAATGAACACATGGGTAACTTTACCAGTATTTGGTGGATAACTCCCCAGTACTAGGCGGGTAACTATTATCGAGAGATTAGAGAGTAACTACATTGTTTGTGTGGTGCGTAACTACATCAATACGATGTTTTTTTTGCAGCCAAAAGTTACCCACGGGTGACACGTCAGTTATCTAGGTTATTAATATGTAAGTTTTACACCCTGTTAACGACTAGTTTTCAGCTTGAAACTAGAGCCTACTTTTGGTTGTTCTTTTTGAGTTTTGAAGTTACCGTCTATTTTCATAAGTGAGTAATCACTTTGGGTTGGTAATGATAAGTGGGTAACTATGAGCTAAAAAAACTATCTCAATTTCATGGTGACAACTACGCCCTAAAACATATGGGTAACTTGATAAGTAATTAGTAACTATTATTTAGAGGATAGGGTGACTATATTGATTTTGCGGTGGATGAACAGATGGGTAACTCCGTCAGTAATGTGTGGGGTAACTCACTCAGTACTATGTGGGTAAATATTACCAAGAGAATATGTATTATATCAATTTCGTGGTGGATAAGTATTTCATGAACAAATGGGTAAGTCAATCAGTAATAGGTGGGTAACTATTATCGAGAGAGTAGATTAACAAGAGAGTATGGTAACTAAAATAATTTTGTGGTGGATAACTACAACTTCATCAGTACCGGGTGGGTAACTCCACTAGTACTTAGTGGGTAGCTATTACTGAGAGATTAGGGTAACTACATCGATTTCATGGTGGATAACTGCATCGTTAACACATGGGTGACTTTATCGGTACTTGCTGGGTAACTTCGTCAGTCCGGGGTGGGTAACTATTATCGAGAGAGCAGGGTTACTACATCGATTTCATGGTGGATGGACGAAACATGAACATATGGATAACTTTATCATTACTGTTTGGGTAACTCCACCAGTACTGGTGGGTAATTGTAACCGGGACAACCAAACTGCTCCTCACGACCCTCATACCGTATATGAGCTCCACATTATTTTTCTTAAACGTGCGACCAAATCCAGCGCCACATAAGTTTCATTCGATGGAAAAAGAAGAGAAGCAGAGTGGCGTGACCAAGTCTAGGTGAGCATCGTGCTCGGGTCATGCGCAGCTTCAGGAGATGTTCCCGAGCATGGACTCGGACAACCTAAAGGGGCCGATCCAAAGTGTTGCTCAAAAACATAGACATAGTGCCAAGGGAATAAGGGGATATCGCTAGGCACGAAGCTATGTTCTCGGTCGCAAGGTTTTGGATTTTGTTTTGCAATATTTACCACCACGGGCGAGATGGGCGAATTCGGCATTCCGAAAATTTTCGTATAATCTTGGACAAAATGATCAATCCAAAAATTGATTTTTGGATGAAATTTGAGCGAGAACGGGCGAAGTTGTACCAAAATCGAGATTGCTGCAGCAAAGAAAATAAACTGGATCAACTGAACAACGATCCATCTAATTGCCTATACACACACACGATTACTCAGTTGGTCAAACTTCAGTACCACATAACTCAAGCTAACCTGAATCTCATATGGTTGAACTACCAGGAACAAATAGTTCACACTACTTACTCCTCATCTTGCTTTGATTTAGTACATCAACTGTGTTATCCAGGCACGCGCACCTCGCCTCTGGTCCCGTTCCGCCATTCCGGCCGGCCGACCGGCCGAGTGGGAGACAGCAAACGAATGGGACACTCCAAGGCTACGGCATTATTCCAAACTAGCTGCGCCGCGACGCACACGTCCTTTGGCCCATGACCGCGTGGTGCCCAACGCCATGAAATAGAAGGAGGCAGCGTCACAGGCAGATCAGCTGTGGTGGGAGGCTAGGAGCCCTTGGCGACGGGAATCTGTGCGACGAAGGACCAGATCGCATCCGCACGGACATGGAGAGGCCTTGCCTCGCCGGCGTCGTCCACTCACCTGGGATCCAGGTCGTCTGCGAGGTCACGGGATGGCTACGACCTGCCTCGCCGGCCGCAGGTTCTGCCGACCTCAGCCCACATGTTGTCCGGAGGCGCGCCGCCCCCGACCGTCGGCGCCATCTGGCCCATCTCCCGTCCATCGCGACCACGCCTGACTTCCGGCGCTGACATGAGGAAATTAGTCGCGTGTTTCTGGCGAGAGAATGGAGGCTGGGAGGAAGACGGGGGAGGAGACACGGATTAATCTTAAGCGTCCGGTTGTCTGCTGATCTCACGGTTCGCGCGCGCCCGCCGCGTAAGGCAAACTGCCGACCGTTCTAAACGTAGAAATTCTGTAATTTTTTAAGCGTGCTAATATTGGAATTGGTCAAGTTTATTTGTCACTACGCTTTTTGGGGTAGGGAGTACTATGTTGGACGTGCATTTGTTTACATTTTATACATAGCTATAAACCGAACATTTTAGCAGTGGTTGTCAGACGACGAATTCCTCGTTTCCTCCTGTCCAGCCTCCCGTCACCGGCGACACTCGCCAGTCGCCGCCACGGCCACGCCGCCCCGTCCCCGCGATCCCTCTCACAAAAGGTTCCGGCGTTCCCCGCCTCCCTTCCCCTCCGCCTCGCCAACCGGCGCTCCTCCCCGCCAACCATCGCCGTCCTCCTAACCACCGCCTCCTCCTTCGCACGGCGCCCCTCAGCTGTTCGTCGAAACGCCACCAAGGCGTCCGAGCGACTTCACGCGTTCTAGGCGCGTCCTCCACTTCCCGCGGCACCCTCCAGGGTTTGCGTGATCGGATCCATGGCGCAGGCAAAGCGGTACGTGCTGCGGCTCTTCATCTCGCTCAAGTACGTGACGGCGAACGTGGTGGACCGGCAGAGCGGCCGCGTGGTGGTCACGGCGTCCACAGTCGAGAAGCCCCTCCGGGACGGGCTGGAATGCGGCCGCGCCTGCAACGCCAAGGCGGCCGCCGCAGTCGGCGAGGTGCTCGCCATGCGCATCCGGGTGGACGGCCTGGCGCACGAGCCCATCCACGCCGACGCCGCCAAGGAGGTCGAGAAGAAGGGCTTCAAGAACCGCACCAAGGTCTGGGCCATCCTCAACGCGCTCCGCGACCACGGCGTCAACCTCCGCGTCGACGACGATGGCGACCACAGGCGCCATGTCTGACGAAAGGCTTCAGAGTTCAGTGCTTTCCTTCAACTATGCTTCTCATATATTTGTGTGAAATGTATTGTAAGGGAGAGCAAAGTGAAGTGCCATAATTCGAGTGATTTGATCCGTGTTGATGTTGATTCCTGTTCTGATCTCAGGTCCAAGTTAGTTTAATAAACATGTTAAATGTTTGTTACCATTGAACATGAGAAGTTTGATCATCTAGAGAAGCAGATGTTACATTTAGGAGTATGTTGTTGCGAGGTGACTGCTGAAACTAAACTTATGTTTAAACGGCCACTTCTGAAAGAGATGCTACCTGACTCCGCCGAGTAGTTCCTAAGTCATATTTTCACTAAAATGCAGTAGCGGAATTTTACTCGAGAATAAATAAATGCAAAGACAAACATATCGAAACATAGTCTGTAGTGGCATAGAGATTTATACCCCATGGCTTGTTGGCAATTGAAACAGCAGTACATCAAGGTATGCATGAAAAGTCCACGAAAATTTCAGTTTTCATAACAACAACATTCAAACCGACCATACCGTAGAGTGTAATAGCGAAACCATGAACTGAATAGGCTCACTCAAATAGTGAGCGACCGAGTGATTCAAGTTTCTCGTATGCTTTGAGCTGACTCAGAGCGCTATGCAGCAGAGTCTTCTTGCTACTGCTGATAGCTTCCCTTGACTGATTGAGCTCATACCTGGCTGCAGTCAGCTCATTCTTCAGGTTATTGATCTTCAACGTATCCCTGACCTTCTCGAGGTTCCTGATCTTCTCTTCAACCAGCTGTATGTCCTCGTTGTCAGGCCAAACTCCTGATGGTGCTAGAGCACAGGATAAGTACTCCGGTAGGGGTGGAGCTGAAGGTGTAGTGCCTCCGAAAACCAGTATCAGTTTCTGCAACCAAACAGTACTAGTTCAATTTTTTTTAAAGAGACCAGCACGGAGCCCTGCGGCCTTGGAATTAAGTTTTCAAGCGCACAGAAGTGCCAACGGTGCATACGCGCCCGTGAGTGATACTAGTTCAATTTAGAGCAGTGGAAAGAAATCACTGTCAAAATAGGAAACCAGTCACTCCACGATCTGAGATGCTAGAAACCGCCAGCCGTTCAAATTCAGTGCTTGACCTGTAGATTTTATCGGTTTTGGCATGTGTTTAACCGGATATATACCTTTCCATCTTCTGTTTCGTGCCGATTTTAATCTTGGTACACATGATCCTTGGTTTGGTTACTACGGTGCATGTCGCAAGTACATGCATTAGGATGTTAATTGTAGTGCCCTTTATTCTGCTGTAGCATACAAACAAGAGGGACGCATGTATATACCTGTTTATGATTCTCAGCTGGTGCATGAGGGCAGATGATCTTGACATCCTTCCTCGTCTTCCTCTTGAGCCATTGGCAAAGCTCAGCCGGGTTCACCTTCCCCGCCACAGCAACGATCCCAGTATCGACATCTCCTACCGACGTCTCGACTCCTATTTCAAAGCAGAATTCAGGTATAAATCGTCCAAGATCGAGCATCACCTCGCTGGTGAACATATTCCCAAAATGAACAGAGAGGGATGATGTAGAGGTAGGTAGCGCTGCCTACCTGCGAAGCTCCCGATGGAGGCCATGGCCTTCCCGACCTTCCCGACGCACCCCATGCACCGGCACTGCATGTCCACCTGGAGCCTGAACCGGGTGTGCCTGGCTCCATCCTGCGAAGAGCCGAAGCTATCTGGGTCAGGTCTGATGAGAAGAGTAGAATCCACGCGCGGAGGAAGAAGGAGAGAAAAAAAATGAGAGCGTCCTCACCGTTTCCATGGCTGCTGCCAAGATCAGAGCTTGCCTCAGCGATCCTGCTCGCCGGAGGCGGTCAGATTGAAGGCTCTCTGGTTATGTGGGGGTTTGGGAGGAAGGTCAAGGGTGGTTTAAGTAGCAGATGTGTGATGAAGTCGAGTCTCTGGTAAACGGGCGCCACTTACTGCTAATTAACCGTATTGGACGGCGCCAAGTTCCATGCTGATGAACCCCTTTCACATTAGTCAGTGTTCAAACTTATTCTCGTTCGAGAAGCCGTTGTAACAGAATCCGTTTGAATCACTCCTGACTGATTTGCTGAAACAAAAACACAATGTGCATTCGCCAGGCGCTTTCAACAGGAATCGTGTCATGAACCTAGTTACTACTTGTGGTTTTTATTAGTCCAGCGCTGTCAACAGGAATAGAGAGAGAAAAAATCGCCAATGGACAATTTTTTGTGCACAGTTTGGCCCACGCATATGTAAAGGCCCAGCTCGCGCCTCAGCCCAACAAAATATATGGCATCCCCTCGGGAAAGGGCGAAAATGGGGAAACCCCTACACACCGCTCATTGCGTTTCTTATTATATTATGGCAGGGGAGAGAAGTTTTCACGTTTTCACGAGATGAGGTTTTCACCTAATACTTTGACTATTATATTTCTAGTTCCGGTGAAAATATTTATGAGCCAGATGGCAGGGGAGAGAAGTTTCACGTTTTCACGAGATGGAGCTTTTCACCGGATACTTCGCCTATTATATTTATAATTTCGTTTCTTATTTCATTATTCTCTTCTTATTTTCATCCTAATTTTTAAATATGTTTTTTTTTTGCTTTTTAAATAAATATTTACCATGGCTCATAAATGTTCATGATGTTCGGAAAATATATTTTGGAGTGGTTCGAGAAAAATGTGCAAAGGGTTTAGAAAATATTTTCACTAGACTCACCCAGTCAAGATAGTTAACCCATGCAGTTCTTTTTTACCACTGAGACAAAAAAACATGCCGCACTATATTTTGACTTTAAACAAAAAATATACATATGTATAGAGGAAAGAAGATAGAAGGAAACAAACGAAGTTGTTATGAGTTCCATTCCGTTGATTAATGACTTCTTTCATCCAGCTCTAGCCGATGCAGCAAAAAATCCGATCACCTTGACGTCACAATTGACAATAACCACATTGCACTTGTAACCGTGACCATAGTGGTGAATAGCACCAGTAGCACCCCAAAAAAAAACTTCGATTTGTAGCACAATGACAAAGAAATACATTGCATATAATTCGAGTTGCTGCATTATACCTTTCATATAAAAGGTCGTGTCAAATGCATTTTCTTATTACAATCAAGGTTCAGTGCGGACGCACAGGCTTATTCCTTGCATATAGTACTATAACAGCAAATTAAACGATGAACATGAGATCGAGGCTCAGTGATCCAGCGAATCAAGATCGTCGTACGCATCGAGCAGGGCCTTCTTGCCATCTCTGATCGCTTGATCCACCCCCTTTGACCGTCGAAGCTCACTCTTGGCCGCGTGCAGCTCCTTCTCCAGGCTCCTGATCTTCAACCTGTCCCTGGCCCTCTCGAGGTCTCTGATCTGATCCTCGATCAGCCGCATGTCCTCGTGGTCAGAGTCAGGCCGAGCTCCCGATGGACATGACGATGGAGCTGCCGAAGGTGCAGTGCTCCTGCCGGTTCCTGAACTGCTTCCCCGGCCCCGGTTGAATAGCATATTCTGCAAGCGAGTAGAGTGTGTCGTTTGGACTTTGGAGTGCTGTGGAAATCACTTGGAGTAGAATCGCGAGAGAGGTAGCAGACGACGAGGGGGACGCATACCTTGTCAACCGATGGATCCGAGCAGACGATACTGACGTGCTTCTTTGTCTTGCGCTTGAGCAACTCACAAACCTTCTCCGGGTTCACCGTACCCGTCACGGTGACGATCCCGGTATTGAAGTCTCCTTCCAACGTCTCCACTCCTATTAGAATTCAGGCAGAACGCTCCAGATGGAGCATCGACGATTACAGAAAGATATATTGATAAGAGGGAAGATGGTTGAGGAACCCTGGGAGTACCTGTGAATGTCCGGATGGAGGCCATCGCCTTGTCGAACTCCGTAGGGCAGCCCTTGCACACGCAGCGCATGTCCACCTGCAGGCTGAACCGCCTGTGCCGGGCTCCCACCTGCGAAGAGCCCAGTCTATCTGGTCATGTCCGATGCATGAGAAGAGAACTCACCATGAAGGGATCAGATCGAGCTTGAGTTCTCACCGCTTCCATGGCTGCCGCCGGGTTGAGAGCTTGCTTGCCTCAGTACGTAGTGTGACGATCCTGCCGATGGGGATGAGACTGCTGCAGGCGTTGGTGCTGTGAATCTGAAGGTGTAGATGAGCTCGACGTGCTCAGAAGTCAGAAGTCGTAAAACCTTTTCTCTTTTTGACATGTCATCAAATTTTCTCTCGAGATTCGCTGGTGACCAAAATCTGTTTTGCATCAATGTTGACCGAGTGGTAAAATTCTTGGTTTCTACAGTAGTAGTACTTTCTAGAACCACAGGAAAAAATTGCGCACAACACGTAATTAAAACATTTGTTGTAGCGAGAACTTGCCTGTGGCAAGATGGTTAGGAGGATGGTTGTATCCTCAGCCCAGCAGAGTTCAAACCCTAGATTTGACGCTGGTGTTTCTCATTTAGGCGAAATAGTTCCCGTCGACAGCGAGGCGCCTGGTGGTGACTTCGTCAATCTCAAGACCCGCCGGCTCAGTCTCTCGGAGGTGCTCATAGGGGGTAGGTGTGCGTGCGTGCCTTTATAGGGGTGAGTGTGTGCACGTGTATATAAGCGCTTGCGTTGTACTGTGTTTCTCCAAAAAAATAATTGTTGTAGCACACCTCATAGTTTTATCTAATCAGCTCCAACCAATTCAAATAACTAATTTAGACCTTAACACATATGTGACATGTGGGTTTGCATTTTTCTATCATAGACCAAACATTATACGAACAAATTTATACAATATCTAAAAAATTATACGATTTTTTTAAAAATGGACAGCTTAGCGGTAGGAATGATTTGTCCAAAACAAAAAAGAAAAAGCAGAACACCAACGTTAAAGAAATACCATAGCATAATTACGGTAGAAAATGTATATTAAAAAATGCTTCCTCAATGGATACCTGGTTCACATCTTTTCCGTCTCTAGTTTCTCAACATGGTGTGTGGTTCCATGGAGCGGCAGCAAGATCGGGAAATCATCTTTAACTAAATAAGTGTAGATGGGACTATTATTTATAAGTAAAATTTCAATAAGTTTTTTTAATGTAAACCTAGAAATTTATGTTTGTAGATTTTTTTCAAAAAATTGATATCTTCTGTGTCATGTTTAAATAGACGAATTTTAGTGCTCTAAACTTAATTTAAAAGAAACATTAATTTGTATTTTTTACAGAAACCAAAAAAATTCTTTTAACAAACTTTTGTGTCTGAATATAAATGTACAATCTTTATATGCCGTATAAACTTATCATATAATATTTGGTATAAAATTTCAGACCCACATGTCATATACGTGTTAAGGTTTCAAATCAGTTATTTGTATCGGTTGCTGATTAGATAAAAATATGATATTTACTGTATTTTTTTTAATTTTATGTTTTATGCAACAATGATATCAAAATTTGGTGTTACGTGCAATTTTCTAGAGGCTGTAACCAGCGCTGGAAAAACGAAGAGAGTGGAGGAAACAAGTCCGCTAATGGGCTGAAATGTAAGCACGGTTTGGCCCAGTAATATAGAGGCCCAGTTGACTCCTCAGCCCATGAAAACATATGGCATCCTCCCTCTCGGTGAATGGGGGGAAGGGCCGCAGGAGGGCAGGGAAGAATGTCTCGCCGGCGGCGGCAGGGCTCCGACTCCGACGGCGAGGACGACAGCTTCCTCTACCGCTACCCGCTTCCATCCTCCTCCTCCGCCTCCGCCGGCGGCCACGGTGGCCACGGCAAGCCGGGCAGGGGGGGCGGCGGCGGCGGCAGCGGCTCCGGCGGGCTCGCGCCGTCCAAGTCCACGGTGTACGTATCCAACCTGGACTTCGCGCTCACCAACTCCGACCTGCACACCCTCTTCTCCCGCTTCGGCAAGGTCGCGCGCGTCACCGTCCTCAAGGACCGCGCCTCCCGCACCAGCAAGGGCGTCGCCTTCGTCCTCTTCGTGCGCCGGGAGGACGCCACCGCCGCCGCCGCCGAGATGCACGGCAAGGTGCTCAACGGCCGCACCCTCGCCGCCTCCATCGCCGAGGACAACGGCCGCGCCGCGCAGTTCATCCGGCGCCGCGAGTACCGCGACAAGTCTCACTGCTACGAGTGCGGCGGGGAGGGGCACCTCTCGTACGAGTGCCCCCGCAACCAGCTCGGCCCACGCGAGAGGCCTCCGCCGACGTCTAAGAAGCCGCGCCGCGGCGGTGGCGGCGCTGGTGGTGCGGGCGGCGGCCGCGGGGAAGGGGCCGGGCCCTCCTGGCAGTCGGACGAAGAGGACGGCGGCGTCGCTGCGGCGTTCGAGGACGACAGGTGGGCGTCGGTGGTGGACACCAGGGGAGAGGAGGAGAAGGCGGCTGAGAAGGAGGGGAGGGCCAAGGCGGCGAGGAAGAAGGACAAGAGGAAAGGCTACTTCAGCGACGAGAGCGACGAGGACGACGACTGAGCTTCACCCTATGGTTCTAGCCGCGTGCTGTTTGTACTACTAAGATATAGTTTCTGTATCCCAATTTCCATAAGTTTTGTGAGTTGATCAATAAATAATGCCTTGTTTCAAACCTGGTTTCCTTGAACAATTAGGCTTATTAGGCATGCACAATTTCCCTGCTTTGCTAACAGAAATGAGTAGACACCACTACATTGTTTTGGATTTTTTACATCTAGCTTGTTCCCTTTTGCTTCCTCATCACTGATAGTCAACATGCTTGCACTGTTCTGTTTAGTAATTATAGAGTTTAGATTGATGAGCTAGTTCCTGATTCCTTGTTTTGGGCAAAGGACTGTAATTTCCCTCTTGTAGCTTGTCACGGACTATAAGGGATTGCTAGCAGTGTGCGCTTGGTTGAATTTCATTTCAATATTCATACCTCATTATCCTTAATTTTCTCTTGTTATATCTGTGTGTTGTAAAGCTTAACCCTCTCGGGCTAGTTCCTCATATTGCACGAATAAGAGTTTGCTGAAATAAGCTATTGTGACAAGACCCAAATAATCTTAGAAACATAGAGGCAGACTATAATAGTATAACTTTTTGGTTAGCACTTAGCATCTTAGCAACTCTTATAGATATACATCGGCCAATTCCTAAGTTGGATTCATATTTGAACATATCACTTTAGTTAAGAAGTGAAGACACCGTTCATTTCCCGAAGGCATAGTTCTCACCAATTGATAAAACAGTTTTTGTTCCGATATAATCGTGTCTGCTGTCCAGTCTTGATTGTTCTAGTTGATCACAGAGCTGTTTTCACTTTTGCGGATATATTTACAACTAAACACTTGCGGCTTGGTTACATTTTTAGCCGCCCATTTTGATACCTGCCCTGGAGCTTTCAACCTATCTTTTTCATAACTGATGTCCCTGGAGATCTTTGTTGATGAACCTGAATGCATCAAGTTGTAGATGTGGCCTGCCTTCTCTCTAACGCACAGTTTGTCTTGACCTACATGGCTATACTTGATATTCAAGAAGTAAGAGGACCCCCATCAAGTTCTTATCCTGAGTGTGAAACAAGAGCAGTTCTAACGATATTGCAATATTCAATCATTCCTTCTTGGTTCAGAGCCAGTTGCCTTGCAGGCTAATGATAGGCCCAACAAATCATACAGGGAATTTGACACCACCATCAATGTTGAAGTCCTTGGTTGCAATGTTTCCACTTGAGTTTACTCTATCATTCTACTCGATGTAATATTGACACTTGGATGTGCTATCATCTTATTGTTGTTCTGCTGCTAAATTGCGAAGACAGGGGCCTATTTTGAAGGATATGATGACTTGGCACCTTCTTGCGTTCAAGAGGACCAGAATGCACAATAAGATTTTCAGAAAGATTTTGAAAGCGAGTCTGATGGAAGTATTGAGAATAGTGACAAGTAATATCCATTTGATGGTCCCTGACCCTCCAGTCCATGACCATTTGACAGGCAACTATCTGCCATCCAGAATGAAAGATTCTGTAGATATCCTGGGTTGGAGGAGCTAAAGTTTAAATCCAACATTGTAAGGATGACCTGCAGTTGTCCCTCACTCTCTCAGTTTACTGTTCTAAGTTTGTGGGGATGTAGGTTTTAGGTGAATTGCAGCAGATGTCTAGTGCAAACAATAGAGGGTGGGTAACAGAAGTTCAACAAATGTGTTCGGCAATATCCTTGAAGGTGTATGGAGACATCTAAACAGTAAACGGCAGATCAAGTATTGAAGTAAATCTTCTTCATTTAAACAATTTCCTACTTTTGGTAGCAATTTGGCTGCATGGCTCGTATTTTTTTAATCTTTGAGATCCATTGTCTTTGTTCTAGAAACACATTTATTAGTTGCTGCACTTGAGATCTGTATGTTCTGAGATGATATGATGTACCTTCTATTTTGCTTGGTCTTATTGGTAGATAATATTCAGGGATATTTCTAAACTAGGCAACTTTTCAGTGAGGACATAGCCTTCAGGTCTGTGCTTCAGTTGTGTTGCATCCACAAATGTAGTTTGTTACATATTTGTTTGTATTCTGGTTGCATCTAATCATGCATGTAGTATTTTTCGTCCACTAAGCTACATGGTCATTTCTATTCTGGTTGTTTGTAGTTTGGATCATGAGCAAGTGCAAAATGAAAACTACTTGTGTCCATCTCGCATTACCCATAGGTTTGAGAATTACTCATCAGTCATTACAGAACCACATCAGCAGTTTTTGTGTGTGTGTTAGTTGCATTTTAGGCACACTAACAGAATTAGTTTCTTTCACATTAGAAGTTGTTAGAGTGGTAATGTAATTCAATCTGCATTTCAGTATTACAATACACTCAGAGAATTTGAAAAGCTTCTTAAAGAAAACAGTTGTAGTGCCTACAGAAGCAAACAATCTTTGGCAATACACTTCATGTGGTACAAGTGTACCATACATATTTGAATTTCTAAGGACAAAACAAATTGAACAAAGTATCCTATCCTCCAATACCTAGAACTAATCCAGAATAATTACTGTGGAAGTTTTTGTTTCAGAAGCAGAGCTCCATCTCAATTGAATGATGAAACACACAGAAGAATTGAAAGCATCGCTGCTGGGACTTGGTTGAGGGGTTGAATGCTGTAATATCCTCTGAAGGGAGCACTGAAGTTGATCAGTAATCAGACAGAGGCCATTGACTATTATTGCATGTCAACATTCCAAGAACCAAAAGATATCTGGAGCAAACCTTATGTGGAGATATTTCACCCTATAAACTCAATCAAGTTGGACTGTCTTTCAGAGTTTTAGGTGCATCAGTGATGGTATTTACAAGTCAATGCATGCTTATTCAGTGCATCCTAATTTCCGCAACTGGCTTTCCCATAGTCAAGTATTCTAGTCATCAGCAGCTTCTAACCTCATAATCAAATCAAAGGTTAATCCAGCTAGCATCAAAACTGGGTGTGGTAATGTTACTTGGCACATAACATGTGCTACCAATCATGATTTCTTGGTTTCCCTGGGGTAAAACCAAATACTGCTTCTTCGTAGATTCTGATTAAACCCGACCAACTGGTGAGGCCTATGGTCTCTTCATGACAAGCCAGTGTGACCACCAGTGGCCCTTGTTTCCGGGCTAGCAGCTAGATGAATTGAAATTTTGACTGTTTGGATATTTGCTAGTTTATATACATGAAGGCACTCTTGTAAATCTGCATCACATGTCATCAAGACCCACTCTGAATCATCATCCAGGTACTTTACAATCAAAGAACTTGTGTCTACTATGCTCAAACGTCTTGCCATCTCCTGCTTTAGTTCTTGAAAACCGCACTCAGGCTTCAATCTGAACCTAACTTTTTCTGAGCCAAATGTGGCCTTTACTCTCATATCTACATCCATAATCTCTCTGGGAGTTGGTGGGCTTCGAGAAGAATGGTGTTGACCTATAGCCATTTGATTAACATTATGTAAAAGATCTCCTGCTGCTTCCTGAACAGAGAAATGTCCATTCAATATAGCATTTTCTGTTTGCAGAGTCTGGACAGGGCTGTGCTTTACAGGACTTCCAGATTTCACCAAATCAACCCCAGCCAATTGTGGATGTTGTGTTGCTCCACCACTTGACGACGGGCTTGAATCAGAACTTTGGCTGCATGATGAGTGTGAGTGTGAGGTTGATGGCACACTGCTACCTAACCTGTGGTGTTGGTGCCTCTCAAAATCAGTGTGATTGGTCTGCTGAGTTGGAGGAACTGTGATGCTTCCTGAGAAATTGTTGTCAGATGAAACAGAGGTGTTTGTGAGATCCTTGTACAGGGTATTAAGCTGGAAAGCCGTCTCTCCTCCATGAACTGAATCGATGATCTGCTGCAGCTTTCGTAGAGAATGGTCTACCTTCTTGATCTTTCGTGATGGCCAGCGGTTTATGCCATGTTGCCTGCATATTCTTTTGAGGGTGGTAGGACACACTGTAAGAGCCAAAAGAAAGTGTCATAAATATACATCCAGTCAGAATACGGTTTTACTTTTCTTCTTTGTCAAGGAATCAAAGGTGTATGATGGTACAAGTACTTTCACACACAAACTGTGATAATAATTTGGAGACGCATATCTACAATATACATTTGAGCATGCTGTCTGCTATTTTTTTTGTCTTGGAAGCTAATAATTTAGCTACAGTTCTAAACCAGCTGTTCTACTTCTAAAAACCAACATATCATGTCAACATGGTGAGTTTAGGTCCTATTTCTGGTAAGTCATGTTTTACATATACACTAATCTGTATCTTTTCCTTGAAGAGAAACAGCACAACACACAAAAAAGAGTGACAAGAATGTTATTCTCTTATTGTGAGGTGCATGTGGAGGTTGACTTTCTTGTGGATACAACAAAAAAATTGACAATGTGGATTCAGTAAAAAAAATTGAGCATTCAGGTTAGCATGATGGCTCCATGGCTTGTATTACTATAGTTTAATGAATGGATGGGTATCTACCAAAACATTAACTTATCCATAGCTGAATCTTGCATTTATTTGAGGAGTTACTATCACTCACCTCCTAGGCTCTTCGCTGCATCTTTCAGGCTACCAGCAAAGTACTGCCGAAGAATCTGCAAGCTCACAGTCTTCTCCGTCTTTGTGCGTCTTTTTCCTTTGCTGCCTTGTGCTGATGTCTGAACGGCAGCTAAAGATGAACTCTGTCCTCCATGGATACTTTGTTCAGCTAAATCTGATTCTTTCTGTGAATATCCTGCTAGACTTGTCCAAGATGCCTCCTCTCTCTGTTCTGTTTCTTTGTCTCCAAAGGACAACTCCTCCACTTTGTTCTTCCCCTGGGGAGCAGACGAGTTCAGCTCATTCATTTCAAGAATTTCCTCCTCCTCCATCTCCTTGTCTGTAACCACGCGCAGAGTTTGGCAAGCATTGCGCATGGTGCCCGACAAGGAGTCCAGCACTGCCTTCTGCTCCTCGAGGGCTTCACAGTCGGTTGGCAGAAAGAATTCCAGCACGAAGTCCGCTGTCCCAGTGCGTGTGCACCTCAATCGGATTGCCACTGCACCTTTTAAGTTGAAGATCTTAGCATGGTGAGACAATGGGTATTCCAGTTTAGTTGAAGATCCAATATCTGGTAGGAAGCACGGCTGGTTTGTGGTGAAGGCTCTCCCTGCAACCCCTTGCCCAGGCAGAAGGTGGTGGTCAGAGCAGGCATCATGGAAGCTCTGCATCTGCGGATCATTGACGTAGCAAGCTGCGTCAATGGTGGAGATGCAGTACCTGTAGTTTTCATCAGAGTGGCGGCTGCCCCGTTTCCCTTGCTGAGCACATGTGACCCAGGTCTGAGCTAACGGGAGCCTGTGGGTGATGCAGGCTGATCTTAGGACTTCCAGTATCTCTGGCAGGGCATCTCTGTAGGAAGCACTGTTGAGCTGGTTGATAATCAGCAAGAGGAGACATGAAGTAAGTCATGAGAAGATATCAGTACCATAATATCAACTCAAGGTATTTATCTACATTTACTTTTAGTTTGTGTTCGGGTAGACTTTATGTTGATAAATTCTTTTACATTGACTATCTACTTTCACAAAATTATAAATTAGACACTATACTACAGAATTGTTATTTAATGCCTCTCAATTCTAAGGGACTTGATATCAAGAAGCAGTTCAACTTTCTCTATGAGGCTATGATGGTTGTATTGGTATTGATTCATCTGACTGCACTCATATTCACTGAGTCGGCAAGACAATGAGCCATCTCAGAAAGCCGCCTCACATAGTGATTAAGTAAGTTTACCAATATAAACAAGCATTCCTCTTTCGTTCTCCTTGATACTCTCTAGCATGTGCCCCACTTAATGTGGTGATCTAACACTGACCAAGAAGCCATGTACACGAGCAACATGGTAAAATGAGTTAATATCCAGAGCAGAGTTGTCATTGGTATATACCAGTGGGATTAATTTCCTAGTGAGAAGTGCTCCCGCGCTTTCCGTGAAGTTTTTTGCACGAATTTGAAAGCACACCAACCGTTGTGATTAGGTTCACATGGGATTTAAAAGTAACGTAAGAAGAGTACTAATCATGTGGGATTAGCACCTCCAATCCCCGTCCTTAATCACAGCCAATGCCATCAGTAAGATTTAAAATTCGTGCAAAAGAAATTCTGCGAAAGCACATGAGCATTTCTCTTGCCTAGTTTAAATGAAACCAAAACTGAAAGCTGTGATGCAGTAGCCAGTAGTCTAGAATTTATGCGGTTGCCTACCTTTGCGCGTGGAATGCTTGAAACTTCTGTGCTTCTCAGGTTAACCGCCTGCAAAGAGCATCACCATTAAGAAATCTCAAATCTGGAAAAATCATGATTTTACACCAAACATGCTATTTCTGCAACTATACTTCCTGCATACTAATGTCTGAAGTTTCAGGTAAAGTGGGTCATGAGTACCTGGAGAGCACTGCAGATGTTGTTGATCTCAGACGTAAAGTTGAGCTTCTGCCTCGTCATGATCAGCTCCATAACACCCAGGCACGCGTAGTTCCCATGCTCGAACACCGGCAGCCCCATGGTCCCATGGACGTCCAAGGACTGTGCATGGCTCACCCGGGGGTACTCATGCTGGCTGAAGTACCGGACATCCGGAGACCACTCGGGGAGCTTGCCGATGAACACCCTCCCCGGGAGCCCCACTGGCAGCGGCGAGGACTCTGACGCAACATCCGCGGAGAACGTGTAGTGCGTCGACACGTCCCTGAACCGCCTGAGGCTCTCTGAGCTCTTGTTAAGAGAGAACGGCTGCCCGCTCGTCGTCAGCATCAGCTGCCCATCGTTGCCTTTGACGGGCAGCCATAACTGCACGAGCACATCGGAGTCCCTCTGCGTCTCCCTGATGTAAGCCAGCGCTTGGTCAAGCCGCTGCCGGAAGGTGCTCGACTGAATCCACATGGTGCTATTATTTGCACTTGCAGGCGGCTGCGCGGTGGTGGTGGTCGTGGCGTCTGAGAGGAAGGTGGGAGGAGACGCAAAGTAGCTGTTGGGCGAGCGCGTGGCGTTGGTGGCCACTTCGAGCCAGCCGTTGTCGCCGGAGAGCAGCTGCTCCAGGAGATCCAGGTCAACCGGCGCGCCCTCTGACGACACCGTGCGCGCCATGGAGATGCTGCTGTGCCGGGCACCTCCTCCTCCGTCCTCCATACAGGTAAAGCTTCCTTCAGAACCTGATCACACAATTTGACACATACTGCATCATCAGTGTTAGAGCCTTGAAACATAGGTAGAATCTTGGAATTAATACCAAAATAATACTTGTCCACTCGGAATCGAGAAGCATGGCTGGGTGGTGATGATGAACATCTTGGGTGAGCCAAGAAGAATTCGAGGGTTGGAATCTAGGGAGGATCTTTGTGTCAGATGTGCTCGTGTGTGTGTGTGGTAGGCGAGAACACATCATTTTCTGCAGAAAGGAAGCAAAGAAAGAGATTGATGGAGCTGCTCACTGGTAATCGTGTGCCTCCCTTCTTCTGGTCATGAAAAGAGAGTCTCCCCCTCCCTCTCTCTTCCTCCTAGCTCCTTGGCCGGCCTCCTCCTAGAAAAGGTTCGGTGCTCCAGCAGAACAGCCCCCACCATTCATTCCAGAGGCGCCTCTCCTGCTTGCTGCTCCTGCTGCTGTGAGATGGGAAAAAGGAAAACTAGAAATTGGCTATGCTTGTCCTGGCATGTCCTTGCTTTGTTCCTGCCTTTCCTTGTCTGGCTTTGTCGTAAGAACAAAGCTTGTGGGGCCCACACCGCTGCAATTTCTCATTTTCTTTATTTCTTAGAATCTTTCCCTCTCGCTGGAGGGCCCCAGCGCCACACACAGGAATCCGACTGTGCCCACTTCCAGATTAAAGTCAACTCTGTGGGTCGTTGTGTGGCTTGAGAAGGATACCAGTATCTCCAAGTTGTGTAAGTTGTGTTTATTAATGCGTTTTACGTCATCTAGATACAGCTAAAGAAATAACTCTCCAATGTGTTTGTCTCCCATAAGCCCTTCTGATTATATAAAAAGGTCCATCTATACCAAGCCATCTTCTCTCTTTCGCTTTTGCAATACCATTATACCAATATACCATGGGCGGTTATGTGGCGAGGATAAACTAATGAAGGCTCGTTCGCTCACGGAAGTAATTGCGCCCATTTTCGAAAAATGAAACTAGTTGTGTATTAATTTGTTTTTAAGTGGTTGCCTATTGCCTTAGTGCTCTACCTGTGTATTCATATGGGTATTATCATACTGGGTTCTATGAACTAATTGTAAGATCTTTTAGTTCTACGGAGTTGTAACAGTTGCTGATGTGACCATTCAGAGCTTTCTTATGTGGAATCAGTCGGCCTAGTTGGTTAGAGGGCCACATACAGGGCAACTAAGTTGTTGGCCACAAATCTCACATGAGTGATGTCATTGCCGAGAGGGGGATCAGGGAGGGTGCACTAATTGAAGATTCCAGTAGTATATTGTTGTGTGGGGTCTAAACAATTTGTCATCACTATGTAGTGCACGGGAAACCACAGATTCCAGGATAATTATCTGGAAAGGTAGGGAGTTTTAGTATCATCCCACCACCGTTGCATACACACGCTGCATGATTCCCTCTAGCAACAAATTACATCATATGAAAAGTAGTCTTTGGAAAAATTATCTTGGTCTTCAAAAATTAAATACATGAAAAAAGTACATTTGAAGACGCACTTTCAATCTCAATTGCTTCTGTGTACATGAAGACATGGCACCTTTCCAAATGTTTTGTGTGTAGAAGTTTCTTTGTGTACCTTTCTGTAAATAATAGCATAACTAACAGCGAAGTAAAAACAAGACAAGCACGAAAACATTTTTGAGTAGATAACGAGGAAACTTCACGGATGGTAAATAGAACTATCAATTATGAATTGTGGGCTTTCTGGCACCAACTTATTTTAGCCGTATTAGATGCTTTATGAGCTAAGCAGTTTCTTTTCAAGAGATGACAGGTGCACTTGCACAATTAAATATAGACTGTGCTTGTTCCCAGGATTGCATCTCGTAAAGCTACATACTGTACGGCATGTTACGTATCTATATGGGATTGGTTAGTGTTTTAATTTAATCGCCTTTTCTTGCTAGATCTTTACCTTCCTCAGTTTTATATGGTTCTTACTTGGGAATATTAAAAAGGCAGGGAAGTTGTCCAAAACAAGCACCAATTAAGTAGCCAAATAATGGTGGTTTAGTTGGTGGGGATACATGTGATCCCCAATACCAAAGTCCAACTGGGAAGGTCGATCATGCTTAAGGACAATAGATTTTTCTTCCCAAGGCTGTTCCCCTTTAGGGAAGGGCTTTAAAGATTGTCAGAATGTTAATCTGCTACCTTGTTGCTATAATTACTACTAGCTGCACGCACTCCGCCTGATTCCTCTCATGATAACGTGTATCTGCGCCCTGATCAGGGAGGAAGGCGTTAGAAAACTGCATTGATTCATTATTCCATGACATGTCTAGGAATCTTGAATCCTGATGCCTCTTGGCACTGCAGCAAAGGCACCGCCACCACCCCCACAATACAACTGGCACTGCTCATAAATTTTGAACCTTTCTCCGCCCCCATTTTAATTACATCTGGAATCTGTTCATGTGCTGTTTCACAAAAGAGAAGATTGAATTGAAATAAAAATCAGACTAGCTTGCTTTGTCCGTGTTTTGATTCCATCATGATCTCATTTGAAAATTGTGGGAGCATAGGTAGAAGTACACCCTTGTTATCGTTTTGTATTCATCTTGAGTAATCTGTCTTGTAGCGCCCGCATGCGCCTTGTTTATGTCAGCATAGAGTTGCTTGGATCAATATGGGAAGACACTAGTTGCAAGCCAGCGCAAATGCACATTTATGTATGTGTTATAACTGACATCATCCGGAAGAAACCAAATGCAGTTGTCCACTTTTCCTCTGCTTGCTTTTTCCTCCTAATATATTGGTTCAGTCACTACCCTAGAGCCCACCCACTGCTAAATACTAGTAGTAGTAGATCTATTTCTTCCTGCCACACACACATTTGACCAAAAGCTTTGGGGTTCTCTCTAGTGGCATGCCAACACCCTCTCCACCAGCTAGGGAGAGGTTCTTCTTAATTCATCCGCCAATCAGATACCGGTTTCGGTTGTTAAAATTCTCCAGCCGGTGGGCCCGGACCTGGGGAGCCACCTAATGCAGTGTGGGACCCACGCGGAGTCATCTCCAACACGGATCCAATCTCGGCGTCTGAACATGTAAAATTAGTATTAGTGCCGTTGTTGAGTAGCATAGCAGTTAACTTGGCGTGAATGATTCATTGCCATTGCGTTTTCTTAATATCTATAGTAGTGTTCCTGTTGAAGTAGTAGTTCAATAGTAACGTTGTACAGCATCTGACCTGGGCGATTTCACTTTGTTCAGGAAAAGACTTTGCTGGGTAATGCCTGGGATGAATTCCTGTTCAGAAAAAGAAGTGGCTGGATCACATTGTTAATCCAGACATGGAGCGGTGTTTGCACGCAATCATGGATGAATGGATTACTTGGAATCTGCCAACTTGGCTGGAAGCTGTACCCGAACTGCATCTACTCCTCTGGGGATTTGAGTATCCCAGGGTCAAGGGAGGCGATTCGTGCGCGATGATTATAATTTTAGTTCTGCTCTAATCTCTATGTTTGCCAGCAGGAAACAGTATCCACATGGAGCTAGCTAGGTCGTCAGACGTGACGAATGAACTGTTAACTCTGAAACCAAAGGCTGCTGAAGGTATCTTCTTCCTTGGCTTCGCAGCGCCAATGGAAGCTTATTCTGATGAAAGGAAGAGGTATGATATGGAAGTCTAGATACTCCGAGGAGGCGTGATGTCAAGCTTCCTGTAGATGATGAATATCGCTGGAACTAGTGATGGGACGGTACTTGTTGATGATGAATATCGCTGGAACTAGTGATGGGATAAAGAATGCCAAGAACCAGTCGATAGTTCCAAGACGCTTGTGCTTCATAAAAATCGAGGACAAAAAAAATACACGAACAGATGATTGAGTATTATGGGCACCAGCAAGTTTCCGTGTGAAACGTTGCATTTTTTGTGACCGGGTACAAAAACACCCTGTTTCGCAGATCTATACCACCACCCCTGTTGGGCATAAACATTGTGTGTTGGTTTGGAGGGAGCAATGCAAGTCCTGATCTGCATCTAACAGATAAACTTGTTATCAATTATGCTGTCATCATCATTAGGTGTATTTATACTATATACAAGCATCAATAATGAAGCATCTTGGTCAAATTACCAGCACATTTGTTTTCCTTTTTTGCTGCCAGGGTTCGTCCCACCGTGATGCCCGTGCAATTTTTAAACAAGAAGATGCGACAGACACACGCAGAAAATAATACTGGTACAGTCGACGTCAGTGCAGCAAAGCAACTAGTTGAATATACCTTTGGCAGAGATAATTAGGGCGGTTTAGGAATCTCATGCACCATTGTTCAAGGTGCTTGGCCAAAGGCCCGGAGTGCCAGTCTAAGCAGTTATGCCCTGAGTTCATAGTTACATTAGATTAATCCCTTCTTCACAGCACTCACGCGCCACAATCACACTCTCTTGACATCCACCAGTGAGTGGGTCGGTTGAGCTAGCATCAAGTCTCGCATATATGCATAAACGGCTAAGTTTTTAAAAGGCAAAAACATGTTGGCCATGTTTTAGCATTTAGGTGGCAAGAGCTCGCCAAAAGTTTTGAAACGCATCTGATTTCACTCGTTTCAACGGCGGGCTGGAAATGGCTGGAATGGCAGGCGCATAGCAAAAGTGGGCTGTGTCAGATGCTCGGCAGGTGGAAGCTTGCCAAGTACATTCAGAGCTTTCATCTTCTGCAGCTCCTTCCCTGCAGAGAACAAGGAAATAAGCAAGCTTTTGTAAGCAGATTCCATGCCGAAAAGCAATTAGGTACAAACCAAAGCGGTGTTAACTGGAAGTTCAATGATACAAAAAACAGATTGAAGGATACCTTCTTCGATCAAGAGATTGACTGCTCGTTTCTCCAGCTCAACAGCATGCTTGCTCCGGCCAACAGATGACAAAGACTGAAGCACTACAGTTTAGAGGCATGACACAGTGTATTAGAGGCATGACTGAAGCACTACAGTTTAGATAGCAACTGTGGTAAACTGCTGTCAACTAGGATGTGATAACTTACTGCGGATATATTCTTCCTGTCCTGATTGCTCGTCATTTCTCAAGAATGCCTGCAGCCGAATAAACCTTTGTTTCCAATCTTGATTGCTCGATCTTTGTGAATTGGCCGGACTACATGCTGAACTAGTAGCTACAGCATCGCGAGACGCTGTACTAGCAGTTGCAACATTGCAAGGTGTCTTATTAGTAGTTGCGACATTGCAAGGTCCCATATTGGCAGCTGTACAATTCTGAGGCACTGCAGTAGACACGACGCGGTGTGTTGGACTAGCATTAGTAGCAGCTGCAAAGTTCTGAGGCATTGAAGTAGACACAACATTGCGCTGCGGTGGACTAGCAGCATTAGCAGCTGTAAAGTTCTGAGGCATTGAAGTAGACACAACATTGCGCTGCAGCGGACTAGCCGTATTAGCAGCTGTAACGTTCTGAGACATTGCAGTAGGCACAACACTGCGCTGTGGCGGACTAGCAGCACCACTGGACTGAACAGTAACCTTTCCTGGAGAGTGTTTCCCAAAAGAAAGGTGAGCCGGCAAACTTGGAGAGTGCAAAGCAGGGACTGAAGCAGCTGCTGCAGGAGACGCACAAACAGGAGCTGATTGAGTATTGCGCTGTGGTGGACTAGCAGTCGTAGCAATACTCGACTGAACAGCAACCTTTCCTGGAGATTGTTTCCCAAAAGAAAGGTGAGACAGCAAACTTGCAGAGTGCAAAGCAGGGACTGAAGCAGCCGCTACAGAAGATGGAGAAACAGAAGCTGATTTGCGCTGTGGTGGACTAGCAGTCGCAGCAACATTCGGATGAACAGAACCCTTTCCTGGAGACTGTTTCCCAAAAGAAAGGTTAGCCGACAAACTTGCAGAGTGCAAAGCAGGAGCTGAAGCAGCTTCTGCAGGAGACACAGAAACATGAGCCGATTGAGTATTGCGCTGTGGCGGACTAGCAGTCGCAGCAACATTCGGATGAACATAACCTTTTCCTGGAGACTGTTTCCTAAAAGAAAGGTTAGCCGGCAAACTTGCAGAGTGCAAAGCAGGTACTGAAGCAGCTGCTGCAGGAGACACAGAAACAGGAGCCGATTGAGTAATGCGCTGTGGCGGACTAGCAGTCGCTGCAACATTCGGATGAACAGAAGCCTTTCCTGGAGACTGTTCCCCAGAAGAAAGGTTAGCCGGCAAACTTGCAGAGTGCAAAGCAGGGACTGAAGCAGCTGCTGCAGGAGATGCAGAAACAGGAGCCAATTGAGTATTGCGCTGTTGCGGACTAGCAGTCACAGCAACTTTCGGATGAACAGAACCCTTTCCTGGAGACTGTTTCCCAGAAGAAAGGCTAGCCGGCAAACTTGCAGAGTGCAGAGCAGGGACTGAAGCAGCTGGTGCAGGAGACACAGAAACAGGAGCCGACTGAGTATTGGGCACACTCTTCTGATGCTTCAAATTTTGCTCCTGCGGTCCACCTAGAACAGGTTTCTTCGAGCTTAGGAAGGTGGTCCTTTCGGCACCAGCTGAAACTCCTCCTTTGCCCTGGTCAGTTTCGAGCTTCCTGCGCACATATACAAGATGGCCATTTGCTCCTGGATTTCCTGCCACATGATGGTTAGTTGGGCTCAAGGGGCCACTTGGTCGTGGCCTCTTGGTGCCAACTATCTCAGCAGCTTTGACTTTGAGAAAAGGAGAAGCTCTGGCTTGCTGATTAACGACAGCATTCTTAGACTGTTTAGGCGACTCCCTTAATGCTGCCTTTTTCTCTGAGATTGAGTGTGGGTTGTCACCAGCAGGCATGGTGCCTGTGCCGAACTGCAGCTAATCAACCTGGAATTAAATATCTACCATCAGTAATGAATTTGCAAACTAGGCACTACAGTCCAGAACTAGGAATATCAACAGAGGACAAGTGAAGAAAAGGTCTTGTCAGGCCCATTGACACCAAGTTTTATAATTTTGCTTAAATTTATGTATGGTTTCAATTCACAATACCAGAGCATGATTACACGACCTTTGCTGATGCTGTTATAACATGCTAATATGGTTTGCAATATAACAAAAAAAGTTTGCTTCTTCTTCTACCCACCGGGGACTAGGAATTTCAAATGTATCTAGCAAGTGACGAAATGATATAGCTGTACTGGGCGCCCTCATCCGTGTATCCATAACAGCATTAGGAGACTACAGGACCAATTAAACACTCATACAAATATAGTGGTAGCATGACACCATTTACATATCTTTCGTGATTTATGCAGATTCAGCTCAATTCACAAATTGAAAACTCTTCAAAAAAAAATCCCATCTGTATTCTGTACACAGAGTGAAAAGACCCACTTTGCCTACGAAATACGGAATACAAACAGGCCACAGCTAAATACAAGAAGTAGACTCCCCAGTCAGGCCAATGCTATGCATTATCAGGTCATGAAGGTGAGGTGACGCAACATTTGGTGGCTGCGATTGAGGACAACGGGCCTAACCAATCCAGACTTGGCTCTACATACAAGGAGGTCACGATGAGTCGATGATGGAAGCAAACACCCAAGGGTGGCGCGTTGCAACGATAAAGAGGGCGCAGAACAGTTCGGCTCATGAGCTGGCTGGTTTCACTCGAAATAATAGTGGTAGTGGTGGTGTTATTTGGACTGCATATGTACCTGACTCAATAAATATCTCTATTTATAACTTAAATAAAATTCTACGCATTATCCGGATCAATACCAAAATGTCGCAAATGACACCCAACCCAACTCGTGTAAGAGCACTGCACCCAATCTAAATATCTAATCCGCCACTACTTGGATCAAAGACACCAGCTTTACACGCCCCTCTCTGCCCCAGGGATGAACCAAGGGAGGCGATGAGCCCACCGACGGCATGCCAAGAACCGCACCGGCGTCCGGCGCCGGCGCAAGCGCAATGGCAATCGGATCGAGAGGGATGGCGAGGTCGGATTGCGGAGGGGAGGAGACGGGGTTCGGGTAGTGGCCTCACCTGGTGGCCAGCGCGTCGGGGACGGGAGGCGGGCGGGCGGGTCGGGCCTGCGGAGGAGGGAGCTAGGGTTTATCGGAGGCGTTGGGGAGGAGCTGCTGGCACTGGGATGGAGGCTGGAGGAGAGTGGAGCTGGGAAATGGACAAGGCAGCTAGTTCGGCTGGAAGTGAGCCGCAGTCAGTGAGAAGAAGATGGGCCTCTCGGGCCTGCGCAGAGATTTCGCGGCCTGGTATGCCTCTTGGGCTCACTAATTATACACCCCCGAGGATTAGAGGAGAACTTTTTTTTTGCCATGGAAGAGCAATATTGTTTGCTCAATATTCGGAGAAGATTGAGAGAAAACCCACTTATTAGCATCTCATACTCTCTTAAATTTTTATTTGTTTTAACTAAGAATGACGGTTCGTACTCACCAAACTTCTATTATGATATTTGTTAAAATATCACATTACAGACCCTCTAATAGAATATTTCAAGAAATAAAATATATATATACACACACAAAAACACACTTATTCATACGAGCGACATCTTTATGGATGTGATTTTTTTATCATCTTTGTGACGCCCCGTTACGTTTGACAACGTCAAGCGTAACGGAAACCGTCACTTCAGAGTTGCGCCAAGATCAGCCAAGGAGAACAATATCATGTACAAAGTGGAAACTTCCACCATTTTATAGGCGGTGTCCTTTATTAAAACGACACACGAGGCGTACATCTTCGACTAACGGCTCACGGCAAGATGTCGCCGACCACTTAGACTTTAAAACTTCTAATTCTCCTTCGAGGAATCTATTCCTCATAGCCTTGGACATCCGCCTCCCCATAATCATACTCCACATCGGCAAGGTCAAAATCAGCACAAGCACCAAATTCATCATAAGCATCGATCTCTACCTCCTCAGGGTTGTCATACATCACCGGTTCTGAAAACCACAGATAAAGCAAGGCTGAGCACGTATAAAATACGTACTCCGCAAGTCGCCGATGATAGAGGTTTGGGTCTGGGTTTTAGAAGAAAGACTCGATGACCACCAAGTCGTCCGACCTAAATAATTATATCAGAAATATTTTTCCAAATCCCGCCAAGTTTTACTTATGAAATCGGCTGGCGACAGAACGACGTGGGGTCTTACATCCTGTGTTAGAGGAAAACCCACACGACGCACCTCCAAACCCGGAAGCTGGGAGTGATATCACATTTTACTCTGATCAGAGGTGTACTGCTTTGCCCATAGCATCGCTCGGTCAAACTCATCCATGCGCTACCGTTGCGCAAGACTAAGACCGAGGTACCAGAACCTTTAGCCCGCCCGTACACTACCTCTGCTTTTCCACCTTGCCTTACTAAAGGCCCGCGGGTCGTGACCCCTGACCGGCGGTCACGCCCTAGGGTGGACTGCACCTACCCGGCTACAGCCACCTTTCTCACCCGTGCAGAGGCAGCTACTTGGCATGGTTAATCGGTTCAGCCCGTCCCATTCCGGGTCCATGGTCAGCACGGTTTGCGCCGCTTTGAAGTAAGCGCCAGTTGGTTTTAGTTTTAAATGATAACCCTATGTAGAGGAGCCTCGCTTCCAAGCCAACCCTGACCGGGTCGCTTCCATCATTTCCAAGCTCCCCTACCCACCATATATTTATACACAACCCTCGTCGGGTTATGACTATTAAATAACACTTACCTCAGGCAGACCACCTGATCTGGTCCATTTGCCAAACCGGCGGACCTTCCTGATCCACGTCTCACATTTTATTTATAAAATAAAAAGGGGGCTGATTTCTGATTCTCAGGCTAAATTTATAAACAAACCGTAACCCAGAAAATCATTTACGAAAACATGGGTATAAGAGTCGACGACTTGCCTGGCAGCGCTCCGACCGACCCGGAACCACCGGCAGCAATGTGTCCTAAGAATTCATAATCGGCTCCTAATATTTATTTCACAAAAACATTTAATCTTTCACGTCCAAACATCATCACATGTTCAGCTATGCAATGTATGTAGCTAAGCAACCAGTGCACACATCATTCATGCATGCTAACAAATAGCGTACGAGGTGTTGAGATAGTACAGTAGTAGTATAGAGGAAAAAAAAAAGACAATACTACTACTACTCACGAGTCACGCATAGGGCCAGGGCAGTACAGAGCAGGTCAGCTAAGTCATATCCAGGCGACTCGTCTCCCCGAGCATCTCTCACGCCTCAATATCTCAGCTTTCCTCTCTCTGCTTCACTTCCCTAAAACAGAGCATCACCGCCGCCAGCTCGATCTACTCTCTCCGGCCAGCTCCGACGTCGCCGCCGGTGGCTACGGAATCCCCTCGCCGACCTCTACCGATTCCCTAAACTTTTTAGTATCACCGCCGCCAGAATCGACCCCGCCACCGTATCCTATCTCGGGTCAGCTTTGGACAAGAAGATCTCCATCGTCCCCAGCGGCGCTGCTACGACTCTCCCTCGACGAATCTTCCTACAGAGGGGTGCGCAGTCATGGACCGAGGCGTGCATGGCTCGGCAGCCATGTATTGCATCGACGCCACGGCCAACCTTGGCTGTGGTAGCGTGCTAGCGCTACCCGTCCATGCGTATGGTGCCGGCCGGCGGCCGGTAATCCAATACTAGGTACGCTACTCTAATCTTCTCTCTTCTTTATTTTCTCCTTTCTTTTTCTAGCACCAACGCCTCTGATTCTAGATTTCTAGTACTACTACTAGTGGATGCAACCAACTCGTACACATGCATGCTTAGTTCTAGACAAATCTGAGCTGGATAGATCCAACGATTGTAGTATTAGTGTGGTGATGGATTGACGCATTGCTAACTAATCTAGTGTTGCTCATCGTTTGAAAAAATAATCGGATCAGATTGATCCAACACTAGAAACATGCATGAGATGGATTTTATTTTATTTGGACAGAGAAGCGGTGGAGAAATCTAATTAATCAGATATTAGTTCCTTAGCATTAGCAATGTCTAACATGTCCAAAAAAAAAAGAAACGGTGGCAATACTAGTTACATGCCTAACATTTTGACATGCAGCTACTTATTGTATTTTCAGACAAACGAGATGCACAAGCGACATGTGGGTGTAAAGTAAAAATAAAACCAAGTACTGCTATGGTGCCTACCTGAAGGAGTAGCAGCGGCCAAGCAGCAGCAAAGCTCACAACAGCAAGGTGGAGTGGTGGAAAAGGGGTGGTCAGGAGATGGGTGGTGGAACAGTGACAGTGAAAAAGGGAGGGGCCTATTTATAGTGGGGTGGATTGGGCATGTCGGTTTATTCTCATGCCAGATGGTTTGCATGCACTCCACTTGTAGAAATTTGCAGGTAGTAATTTACACATGTGCATCTACGTGGTGGTGAGGTGAGCTGGAGATACCTTGGCTGCCAAGATGTTGTATTAGGGACAATAAAGTTCAATCCAAAAATTTCAAGGATATAAATGAAAATTCCTATTTAAGGTCTTATAAATATTTCTCAAATTTCAATGATTGGAATTTTACTTAGCAGGGGATTATCATTATTGCATTTAAAAGCTACTTTGTCGCAAACGGTTGTTGTTAGTCTCATCAAATGAAGACGCTCAATTTTGAGGGTCTTCACATCCCATCACCCTTAAAAGAAAATTTCGTCCTCGAAATTTAAGATCGAACCTCGAAAAGTGAGGGGTATTTTTCCTTTAGGTCGTCCTCTTTCTCCCAAGTCGCCTCTCGCACTGGATAGTTTCCCCATTGCACCTTGCAATATCTAATTGTCCTATTTCTCAGTTTCTTTTCCTCGGTGTCGAGAATGCGACTAGGATGCTCTTCATAGGTTAGGTCATTCTGGAGGGTCACTTCATTTTCTGAAACCCTTTCCAACGGTGGGTTTACACTCTTGCGTAATTGGGAAACATGAAACACATCATGTACCCCTTGCAAGTGCGGCGGCAATTCTATTTTGTATGCAACTATCCCTCTCCTCTTTAGGACTCGATATGGCCCAATATATCGGGGACTCAATTTTCCTTGTACCCCGAATCGTTTGACCCCTTTCATTGGTGAGACTTTTAGATAGACAAAGTCACCAGGTTGATATTGGGTGTCTCGACGTCCTTTGTCGGCATAACTCTTTTGCCTACTTTGGGCCGCCTTTAGTCGCTCTCTAATTATACGAACTTTTTCCTCGGTGTCTCTCACTAAGTCAGGTGGTAGGAGTTTCTTCTCTCCAGTCTCCACCCAACATATTGGGGTTCGGCACCTTCGACCATATAAGGCTTCAAACGGGGCCATACCAATGCTCGCTTGGTAACTATTGTTGTACGCAAACTCTGCCAAGGGTAGGTGAGTGCTCCACGAGTCACCAAAATCCAATACGCATGCCCTTAACATGTCTTCTATTATTTGGTTTACCCTCTCAACTTGCCCACTAGTCTGAGGGTGGTAAGCAGTGCTAAATTCCAATTTTGATCCCAATGCTTCTTGCAATTTTTCCCAAAACTTGGATGTAAACATTGATCCACGATGTGACACAATTTTGGATGGTGTTCCATGTAGAGCTACGATCCTCTGAATATATAACTCGGCCAATTTTTCTCTAGAACATCCTAGGGCTAAAGGGATAAAATGTGCAGACTTCGTGAGCCGGTCAATTATAACCCATATAACCTCTTCTCTCTTTTTCGTTTTCGGTAGACCGGTGATAAAGTCCATGTGGATCTCATCCTATTTCCATTCGGGAATAGGAAGAGGTTGCAACAACCCGGATGGTCGCTGGTGTTCAGCCTTAACCCTCTTGCATGTGTCACACTCATCCACATACTGGGCAATTTCTCTCTTCATGTTTCTCCACCAAAATGTGCCCTTGACATCCTTATACATTTTGGTGCTACCGGGGTGTATGGTGTATGGTGTCGAGTGTGCCTCTTTAAGTATTATTTGTTTAATGTCAGGTACGTTCGGCACACATATTCTGGTTTTATACCATACTGACCCATCCTCTGCTACCCGGAACTGTGAAGGTTGGCCATCTTGTATTCTGCGCTTCTCTTCACTGATGAACTTATCATCAGATTGATTCTCTTTGATTCGATCCAATAAATTGGGCATGATAGTTAACGTTGCTAGGATGTGTTCAACTGGTTTATGTACAACCTCAACTCCCATCATGTCCAATTCTTTGCTTAAGTGCTTATCAATTGTTGGGATCTCGATATGGTTGCATGAGGTTTTTCGACTAAGGGCGTCTGCAACCACATTAGCTTTTCCTGGGTGGTAGTTAATACCAAGGTCGTAATCCTTGATAAGCTCCAACCACCGTCTTTGCCTCAAATTAAGCTCCTTTTGTGTGAAAATATATTTGAGGCTCTTATGGTCCGTGTATAACTCACAACGGTTTCCATAAAGATATAGCCTCCACATTTTCAAGGCAAAAACCACGGCTGCTAGTTCCAAGTCGTGGGTGGGGTAGTTCTGTTCATGGGGTTTCAACTGTCGAGAGGCATATGCTATAACTCTCCCGTCTTGCATTAGCACACACCCCAACCCAACTCGAGAGGCATCGCAATAAACTGTGAAAGCCTTGCCCGGGTCGGGAAGAGCTAACACAGGTGCGGTCGTGAGCAATCTCTTTAGTTCTTGAAAACTATGTTCACAAGCCTCATTCCAAACAAAAGGGGTTCCCTTTCTGAGTAGTTTGGTCATAGGGGCTGCTTTCTGGGAGAATCCTTCTATGAACCTTCGGTAATACCCAGCTAGACCAAGGAAGCTACGAATCTCGGTTACGCTGGTTGGCGGTTCCCATGCTAATACTGCTTCCACTTTTGCGGGATCTACCGCTATCCCTTTTCCCGATATAACATGTCCCAAGAAGGACACTTCCTCTAGCCAAAATTCACACTTCTTGAATTTGGCATAGAGTTGTTGCTCTCTCAGGGTCTGTAGGAGGGATCGGAGGTGTTCTGCATGTTCCTCCTTGCTCCGGGAGTATATTAGGATATCATCGATGAATACTACCACGAACTTATCCAGATAGGGCATCAGGACTAGGTTCATTAGGTTCATGAAAGCTGCTGGGGCGTTCGTCATTCCAAACGGGACAACTCTGAATTCGTGGTGCCCGTATCGGGTCACGAAAGCGGTCTTGGGTATATCCTCTTCTCTTACCTTAAGTTGGTGGTACCCAGACCGGAGATCTATTTTTGAGAATACACATGCCCCTTTTAACTGGTCAAATAGGTCATCTATCCGTGGTAAGGGATACTTATTCTTAATTGTCACCTCGTTTATGCCCCGATAGTCCATGCACAGTCTATTGGTACCGTCCTTTTTCTCACTAAACAAGACCGGGGCAGCCCAAGGTGACACACTTGGTCGAATAAGACCTTTTGCCTCCAGTTCATCCAATTGTTTTCTTAATTCCTTTAGTTCTCCCGCGGCCATTCGGTAGGGTCTCTTGGCTATCGGCGCCGTTCCAGGGACGAGATCAATGGCGAACTCAATTTCCCTATCTGGTGGCATTCCGGGTAACTCCTCCGGAAATACATCCAAAAATTCTCGGACTACTGGGACATCTTCAGGCCTTATCGGGTGTACTGCGGCCAAAAGTCCCTGGTTTGGTTGCATTCTAGACCTTCTACTAGTGAAGGTTATCCATGTATTTTCCGGGCTCCTTAAGGTTATGGATTTTCCCTCACAATCCAGTTTGGCTCCGTGCCTCGCCAACCAGTCCATTCCAAGTATAACGTCCAACCCATTCAGGGTGATCACGTATAAGCTAGCCTTAAAGGTTATATTCTTGATGCATATGGGACGGTTGTGGCAGACATATTCCACTATTATTAGGCCTCCGGGTGAGTGTACCTCTACATGTTTGGCTAAGGCACTTCGTTCCAAACTATGTGTCTCAACAAACTGTTGGGAGATGAAGGAATGTGTTGCCCCGGGGTCAAACAACACTAGGCCTACGGCAGGAGGGATTAGTAGGTTACCCGTCACCACATCTGCAGTCGCATCAACTTGTTCGGCATCCATATGTGTCAGACGGACTGGCCCACGTGCTAGACCGCCACGACCGCGACCACGTCCACGACTAGGTGATGAGGTGTTCTCACGCACTTGTGCCGAATTAGCCTGACGTTGAGTTGGGTTTATGGCAACTCCATTCGCACCAGTCAGTGGTTGACCTTTATTCGGGCATTCATTCTTGTAATGACCCTTCTGCCCACATCCGTAGCACAAGACATTCGCCTTTGGACATTCACGGGCCATGTGGGGTCCTTTGCACACATGACACTTTATAGGAGCATTTGGAGGTCTAAAAACGGGCCTCGGTGGGTAGTGAAATGTAGGGCGAGGTGGCCCGGACATGGTTGGACGAGGTATTCCATTCATGGGCAAGCGAGTGGGGCCTGCAGGACGACTCCCACCTCTCATGATCAACCTCGGGTCCAGCCTAGCTCTCTTCCTTCGTTCCTCATCCACGGCAACTTGCCGGTTCTCAATAAGGATGACCCGATCTACTAGTTCCTGAAACTGGGTTATCTTCACTGGGGCTATATGGAGCTGTATGGAGGGGCTCAATCCTTCTATGAACCGATACACCTTCTTAGTCTCGGTGTTTGTGTCCTCCGGTGCATAACGGGATAGGTCGTTAAACCGATCTAGGTAGTCTGCGATGGTTTTTGATTCCTGCTTAAGGTGTAGGAACTCTCTCCTTTTCATCTCCATCACACATTGTGGGACATAATTCTCTCGAAACCTTCTCTTAAATTCCTCCCAAGTGACTACGTGATCTGGGGGAACGATATTCTGCACATTTCTCCACCACGTGGCAGCGGGACCAAATAACTGATGGGCGGCATACCGGACCTTTTCTGGATCTGTGCATCCCACAGTCTCGAGCTTTTGCTCTATGTCCCTTAACCAATCATCCGCCTCTAGTGGGTTAGCGGCAGTAGAAAAGGTTGGAGGTTTAGTCTTTTGGAATTCTCCGATACTAACACCTTGGTCTGAATTTCTAGCGGGGTGGCCTCTCACAACACTAAATAATTGTTCCATGAATTTGTTCTGTTGCTCCATAGAGTCTCGACGAGACTGCTCCATCCACTGAAGCATTAGAGCGAACTGATCGGAACCCGGGACATGTGGAGACAGCGGTGGAGGTGGGGGTAAGCCTCGACTCGGTAAGTCTCCCATGTTCCTTAACGACTCAGGCACTATTTCTGTCACGTTTCCGGGGTCTCCTTGGGAATTATTACCAGACGCCATGACTAATAATCTGATGGCAAGGTTCAGGTTATTAATTCATCTAGCGCATGGAAAAAGGCACTTCACACATGTGAGATCGTAGCACACGCTGCACACACAAACTGCACACATACCACTCTTCCTACTTAAGTCATGTGAGCAGATTTCAGTTCATCACCAAACTCCTAATTTGTTGGATATATTGTACGTATGTATATGTGTGCGCTTCTGGCCGGAGTGACAAACAGAGAGCTGAAAACATGCGGTCTTGACAAGCAGAGCAAGTGGTACATTCATACAGGTAAAGTCAATAGAGTAGTGAAACGGTGCAAGAGAAATAAAGGGAACCCATTTTTTTCTAAGCACCTCACACGTATAGGATTATTAAGACAAAAGCAACAATATAGTGAATATTACAATCTTCACATTGTAGTGTATTCAGGGTGTAGAAGAGCATGGAAAAAGAAAAAAAATCTCGGCACCCTCAGGCGTCAGTCAAAAACTGTAGCATAAGATAGTAATAGCAAAGTCTACACAACTTTGTATGAATAAATTTGGCATGAGCATAACCACTAGGCTGAGAACAACAACACGGAGATGTGAGAAGAAAATAGGGACAATCGTCACTTCAATCAGGCAGATTTATACATTAGCGCACATCAGTAATATGCATACATGTACTCCATCCATTAATATAATAGAATCAATGTAGTGGCTGTAACATGCATGTACGTAAAATCCCATGGATTTATTATAACTGAAACGTGGTCTCTATACTAAGACCAGCGGCATGTAAATGTATGAAAAAAAATGAATCATCAAATATCTGAGTTGTACGCACATGCTGCTTCATACAATACTAATATAGCAAAAATGATGCATCTATTTATTTAATATCAGAAATGCGGCAGTGAATGACTTGTTAAATAATAGAGATAATAGAGCATGTAGTGCATCATACATGATTATATGCTAGCAGGTTTGCATTACATTATAAGTCCAAGTCCACAAGTCCGTCCATGGATAATCACTGATTACAGAAGCATCACCACATACCACATCAAGGATCACCAGGTATCACGACTATCTACACGTGTACCTCTACAAAAGTATACCACCGACTAAGTCTCTGTCGGGATTAGTCTATCTAGCTACGGCTGTGCAAACTCCGAAAGGGTAGCTACGGCTTCATGACCTTTTAAGAGTTCTAGAAGAACCAAAATGACAGCCTGCACATAACCACCTAGCATCTCATACTAGAACTAACTAATCATCTCATATGAGGAGGATCTAACTCTGGGAGGAGCAGCGATATACTAGGCTGCAATAACCTTGCCAGAGGACATAAGTAAGATGGTGCTGACACTAAGTCAACCCTCGTCCTCCCTAACAAGAGGACTAGGTGCAGTGGTACGAAGGAGGTCGGGGTCGAGGGTGGAAGTCGGTGCAGGGGCACCAGACTCAGGGACGGAGGAGTCGTGGGTGGAGCTAAGAGGGTGCTCGGAGGGAGTGACGTCGGACACGTCAACACGGTAGCCAGAAGACACGTGGGTGGAACCAAGTAACAGAAGGTCTGAGTAAGTGAGACCGTCTCCAGAGGTGTAGTCACTAGAAGGTGGAGTTGGGTCAGTAGGCGGAAGACCTGCTGGTGGTGGTGGAACGACGGTGGAACTCAGGATACCACCAACCTGAGAAGAAGGCTCGTCGGTGACAAGGGACTCCTGGTCAATCGAGTATCCAACTCGGTCTGGAGTGACGGAAGGACTGTCAACCAGAACGGGGTTGAGGGCCATCCCCGGACGGGTATAGTCCCTCAAAGCAGCGGACATCACGTCGTTCTCCCTCTCAAGCTGGGAGCACCGACGCTGTAGAGTGTCAACCCGGTCGATCAGGTCCTGAACAAACTGGGGGGGTGTAGGTGGACGCTCGTAAGGTGTGGAGGGAGTAGGGGCTGCTCGAGACGAGGACCCTCTGAAAACTCTAGGACGAGCTGAGCTCTCCGGTCGAGTGGGTGGAACTGTCGGGTACAGAGGTGGACGCGGGGCTGCTAGAACCGGTGGTGGTGCAAAGGTCGGAACCGAGAAGGGCACACGAGGTGGAACGGGAGGTAAAACGGAAGTGGAAACAAGTGGAAGAGCTGTGGACGTACTCGCTAGTAAGCCCTCCAACTGGTGAGGCCACTCGGCCCTACCAACCTCCGCAAGAGCGGCGTGGTAACGACTAAAGAGCTGAAACGCTGCAGCTCGAGCCGCTCCCTGAATCGCGGCACCAAGGTCAAAGTGTGCAACATTGTGCCTAACAGGGACACCTGCCTCCTCCGGGAGGTACACTGTGACTAAGTACCCCATATCTGCGGGACTCTGGTACATAGTGTACAAAGGTGCAGTGCTCACGCACAGAACAGCAAGCAGCTCAAGCAGGAACACAGCAAAACCACCAAAGTCAAGACCTATACCAGGCAACTTACTCTCCATCCTACATTAAGCAAAGAAAAATTTGATTAGGTTATCACAGAATTTAGACAATGATCGCACATCACATGCAGAGCAGTACGTACAAGCAAGCAACCGAAGCAAGCAATTTGTCTCCTATTTTTCTAAAAGAATTTTTTTTTTCTACTATCACTCAACTGCAGATTTTGTACAGGAGGGAAGATACAATGCATTAGGTACGGAAGTTTATTTTTGAGGTTAGGAATTGATTTAGGTAAGGGAGGATTTTTTTTTTCCTACGACTCGGACAGTCTCCATCTAGGTACATGATTGTTTCCTTAGCGGGCTCTGATACCATCTTTTCTGTGACGCCCCGTTACGTTTGACAACGTCAAGCGTAACGGAAACCGTCACTTCAGAGTTGCGCCAAGATCAGCCAAGGAGAACAATATCATGTACAAAGTGGAAACTTCCACCATTTTATAGGCGGTGTCCTTTATTAAAACGACACACGAGGCGTACATCTTCGACTAACGGCTCACGGCAAGATGTCGCCGACCACTTAGACTTTAAAACTTCTAATTCTCCTTCGAGGAATCTATTCCTCATAGCCTTGGACATCCGCCTCCCCATAATCATACTCCACATCGGCAAGGTCAAAATCAGCACAAGCACCAAATTCATCATAAGCATCGATCTCTACCTCCTCAGGGTTGTCATACATCACCGGTTCTGAAAACCACAGATAAAGCAAGGCTGAGCACGTATAAAATACGTACTCCGCAAGTCGCCGATGATAGAGGTTTGGGTCTGGGTTTTAGAAGAAAGACTCGACGACCACCAAGTCGTCCGACCTAAATAATTATATCAGAAATATTTTTCCAAATCCCGCCAAGTTTTACTTATGAAATCGGCTGGCGACAGAACGACGTGGGGTCTTACATCCTGTGTTAGAGGAAAACCCACACGACGCACCTCCAAACCCGGAAGCTGGGAGTGATATCACATTTTACTCTGATCAGAGGTGTACTGCTTTGCCCATAGCATCGCTCGGTCAAACTCGTCCATGCGCTACCGTTGCGCAAGACTAAGACCGAGGTACCAGAACCTTTAGCCCGCCCGTACACTACCTCTGCTTTTCCACCTTGCCTTACTAAAGGCCCGCGGGTCGTGACCCCTGACCGGCGGTCACGCCCTAGGGTGGACTGCACCTACCCGGCTACAGCCACCTTTCTCACCCGTGCAGAGGCAGCTACTTGGCATGGTTAATCGGTTCAGCCCGTCCCATTCCGGGTCCATGGTCAGCACGGTTTGCGCCGCTTTGAAGTAAGCGCCAGTTGGTTTTAGTTTTAAATGATAACCCTATGTAGAGGAGCCTCGCTTCCAAGCCAACCCTGACCGGGTCGCTTCCATCATTTCCAAGCTCCCCTACCCACCATATATTTATACACAACCCTCGTCGGGTTATGACTATTAAATAACACTTACCTCAGGCAGACCACCTGATCTGGTCCATTTGCCAAACCGGCGGACCTTCCTGATCCACGTCTCACATTTTATTTATAAAATAAAAAGGGGGCTGATTTCTGATTCTCAGGCTAAATTTATAAACAAACCGTAACCCAGAAAATCATTTACGAAAACATGGGTATAAGAGTCGACGACTTGCCTGGCAGCGCTCCGACCGACCCGGAACCACCGGCAGCAATGTGTCCTAAGAATTCATAATCGGCTCCTAATATTTATTTCACAAAAACATTTAATCTTTCACGTCCAAACATCATCACATGTTCAGCTATGCAATGTATGTAGCTAAGCAACCAGTGCACACATCATTCATGCATGCTAACAAATAGCGTACGAGGTGTTGAGATAGTACAGTAGTAGTATAGAGGAAAAAAAAAAGACAATACTACTACTACTCACGAGTCACGCATAGGGCCAGGGCAGTACAGAGCAGGTCAGCTAAGTCATATCCAGGCGACTCGTCTCCCCGAGCATCTCTCACGCCTCAATATCTCAGCTTTCCTCTCTCTGCTTCACTTCCCTAAAACAGAGCATCACCGCCGCCAGCTCGATCTACTCTCTCCGGCCAGCTCCGACGTCGCCGCCGGTGGCTACGGAATCCCCTCGCCGACCTCTACCGATTCCCTAAACTTTTTAGTATCACCGCCGCCAGAATCGACCCCGCCACCGTATCCTATCTCGGGTCAGCTTTGGACAAGAAGATCTCCATCGTCCCCAGCGGCGCTGCTACGACTCTCCCTCGACGAATCTTCCTACAGAGGGGTGCGCAGTCATGGACCGAGGCGTGCATGGCTCGGCAGCCATGTATTGCATCGACGCCACGGCCAACCTTGGCTGTGGTAGCGTGCTAGCGCTACCCGTCCATGCGTATGGTGCCGGCCGGCGGCCGGTAATCCAATACTAGGTACGCTACTCTAATCTTCTCTCTTCTTTATTTTCTCCTTTCTTTTTCTAGCACCAACGCCTCTGATTCTAGATTTCTAGTACTACTACTAGTGGATGCAACCAACTCGTACACATGCATGCTTAGTTCTAGACAAATCTGAGCTGGATAGATCCAACGATTGTAGTATTAGTGTGGTGATGGATTGACGCATTGCTAACTAATCTAGTGTTGCTCATCGTTTGAAAAAATAATCGGATCAGATTGATCCAACACTAGAAACATGCATGAGATGGATTTTATTTTATTTGGACAGAGAAGCGGTGGAGAAATCTAATTAATCAGATATTAGTTCCTTAGCATTAGCAATGTCTAACATGTCCAAAAAAAAAAGAAACGGTGGCAATACTAGTTACATGCCTAACATTTTGACATGCAGCTACTTATTGTATTTTCAGACAAACGAGATGCACAAGCGACATGTGGGTGTAAAGTAAAAATAAAACCAAGTACTGCTATGGTGCCTACCTGAAGGAGTAGCAGCGGCCAAGCAGCAGCAAAGCTCACAACAGCAAGGTGGAGTGGTGGAAAAGGGGTGGTCAGGAGATGGGTGGTGGAACAGTGACAGTGAAAAAGGGAGGGGCCTATTTATAGTGGGGTGGATTGGGCATGTCGGTTTATTCTCATGCCAGATGGTTTGCATGCACTCCACTTGTAGAAATTTGCAGGTAGTAATTTACACATGTGCATCTACGTGGTGGTGAGGTGAGCTGGAGATACCTTGGCTGCCAAGATGTTGTATTAGGGACAATAAAGTTCAATCCAAAAATTTCAAGGATATAAATGAAAATTCCTATTTAAGGTCTTATAAATATTTCTCAAATTTCAATGATTGGAATTTTACTTAGCAGGGGATTATCATTATTGCATTTAAAAGCTACTTTGTCGCAAACGGTTGTTGTTAGTCTCATCAAATGAAGACGCTCAATTTTGAGGGTCTTCACAATCTTCTATGGTTTTTGTATTTTCAACTGGTTTTAGTTCAATGGAAGTTTTGAAATGAAATCCAAATTACATGATACTATTCATGATAAAATAGAGTTTGCTCTACTATATGACTTGTGTATCACAGTGTCGAACGATTGAACTGTATAATGCATCAACTTGAGTTCTAGTTATAAAAATAGATTTGTGTCTATAATGCTGTTATACATACTTAAAAATATTAAGTAAAATTGTTTGGTATAAACCTCGAAACCGCCCTTGATATAGCTCAATCACAATATTTACAACAAAATAAATAAATTATAATATGCAGTGTAATAAAAGTTTACAATATCTACAAAAAAATGTTTAAGTCATTTGTTCTATGTATCTAGGTATCTGAACCTTCCCGATCTCTCAACATAGTCAGGATTTGCATTTATGGGTGTCCCATTACTAGACATACCATATAAATATTTTATGATGTGGGTCTTATTGGTATGGATATATCCCTTCCTCAGTAAATGCACCATCAGAGAATAACGATTAACCAAAAAGTTGGTGACAGAAGTGTGTAATTCCTTCGTGGTTTTCACTTCAATCACAAAGCCGCCTCCCATATCACACACTAATTGCTTCTTAGCTTCACTCAATCCTGCTATGTGGTAGGTAATCTGTTGTACGTGACAAAAAGTGATGCACATTCTAAAGTAGAAAGAAATATATGGATAGTTTGCTTGCAAGTTAGTTACGATTCCTTGTTATTCTTTTCTACCAGCCATGCTTACAAACTTGTTTTGCCTGGATTGTCTGTGTTGTTAAGAGAGCTTGGTGATCAAACTTATCTTTAAAATGTTTTGACATTTCAGTCAGATACAACTAACAAAAAATCATTTACAAAGTAAATAATGGAAAAGGTCCTACAAACTCTTCAGTTACTCTGAATTGTAATTTTGATTTTTAATTAAACGTTTCTGGACCGGGATTTGTTCTACTTGTACTCAATGGAAAAAGGTGATTAATGCTAGGATTTGAAACCTTAACTACGTTGTGTCTAACCTATCGGAAATACTAGCACAACATCAATCTTATAATCTTTTAATCCACAACACTAGCAAACTAGAAGGTCTACCGAACACAAAAACAAAATCATCATTTTAAGTAAATAATGGAGAATGCCCCTACCCTAGGCTGTTGCACACCGAGCGGCGAGCGGGAGCGGCCGATTCCGAAGAGCCCGAGCGGAGGAGAAGGCTGAGTCAGGGCCGTAGCGGCGACCGGCTGAATCCATAGAGCCCTAGCAGAGGCGGAGGCTGACTCAGAGCCGCAGCGGCAAGCGGCCGAACAAAGGCGAAGGCACGGAACCGTTAGAGCCGCATTTAAATGGGGCAGCTATGGGTCAGGCGTGGATGTCAAAGTGGTGGCTCTAGATGTTCACCTCCGTCGTGTTGCGTTGAGGTCACGTCCGCCGTGTTGCGTTGAGATGATGTGTGTTGGCTTTGGTCGCTAGAGCAATATGAGCATTCACTCGTGTTGGACGTGGCCTTGGGACCGACCTGGTGCGTTATGCTGTATATTTTTTTACCTTTTTCTTTATAAATTGTATAACTATTTTTGACTTAATCAATCAAAAGGCATTGAGTAGGTTTGGAAACAATTGGAGAACATATGTTGTCCCGGCAAAAAAAAGACGCCATATATCTGTTTTGATGGGATGAGGTGTCAGGTGGGCCTCCATGTAAGAGTGGGCCAAATTATGCTTCCATTTCGGCGCATGAGAGGCCTGGAAGAAACTATGGAGTATTAAAGTGCCAGGTAAAATGCTCATTACCCTGTGGCGTTTCGCTCATGACTGCTTGCCGACAGCGTACCAACTGCGCCGTCGCAAGATCCCCTCCCGTGATGACTGCATCTTCTGCTATCGGGAGGAGCGAGTGGAGCATGTCTTCTTGTTCTGCCAATACGCAAGTGAGGTATGGCGGGAACTCAAAAAATCCTATCCGGTCACTTTGAAGCGGAAAGAGTTTACCTCCCTGAAAGGATGGATTTTCGACTTTCTTGATCGAGGCAAGAGCATCGATCATGTTATTCTGGCTGTTACTTGTTGGCATCTTTGGGATGCAAGGAATGGTGTGCGCAATGGTGATCGCATGAAGCACCCCAACAACTTAGCAGTACAGATTAAAGCTTATGTTGAGATGATTGAGCAACAGCTACTGAATCCTGTACCCCTCCATAGACGTGTGTCCGAGCCTAGTCCGAGCTGGCCACCGCCGCAGGAAGGTATTGTTTTCATTAATGTTGATGCTGCTTTGTTTGCATCTTCTTCACGGATGGGGATAGGCGTCGTGATCAGGAACCACAACGGTATGTGTCTGGTTGCTTGCAGCCAGGTCCTTGATGAGGTTACGACGCCGGAGTTAGCAGAAGCACTGGCAGTTCGACGTGCATTATCCCTAGCTCGAGAAGAAGGTTTTGACAGGGTCATCTTGGCCTCAGACTGTCTATCAGTTATCCAGCGAAGCCAGGCCTCTACCTGGGATCAGACGGGAATTGGTGTTGTGATTCAGGATATCAAGAGGATGGCGGCAGACTTCATATCTTTGACCTTTGGTCATGTCAATCGGTTGTGTAATAAATCATCGCACACTTTAGCTCGGCGTGCAGAACAGTTTTTGTTTGCTATCTTCCATGATGGGGTCCGGAGTGTATCCGTGATACTCTTTGGAATGATTTATATTGATCTATAAAGTGCTGAATTGTCTAAAAAAAAAGACTATTAACCCTGTGATGCACGGTTCCTCCACGACAAGTGATGCAGTACGGATTTGGTTAGTGGTTACCACCGCTTGTCGAGAGAAAAAGTTTGATGATTCTTTTTTCTTAGGGGAAAAAGTTTAAAGACTTTTGAACACTAGCTTACACACGGTCCGGCTGCACGTCGAGCTCATCTAGCTTAGCACATTGCTGAGAAAAAACGCCCAGCTAACCGTACTTACGTCGTCGGCTCACACCAGCCACGAACGATTGCACGGTAGGAATCGCTCGGGCGGTACCGGGCAATTTCCTCTCCCTTCCGTTCTCCAGCGCTGGAGGAATGGATGCACATTGTGTCTACTTAAACCCCTGTTGGCCTTCTCACACAACCAAACCCTGCAGCAATATCATCACCTCTGCGAGGCGAACAGGCAAGCTCTGAACCCAGTAGCCATAGAAAGGAAATAAGCGCTTCTTCTTCTTGTCTCATCAGACCTGACGGTCAGATTGATTTGGCTCTTCGCAGGTGGAAGCCAGAGCCGGTGCAGGCTCCACGCCGCCATGCCTTGCCGGTGCAAGGACGGGGTGTGCCGGTGCAAGGCAAAACAGGCGGAGCTTTGCGAGCGGTCGAAGAGCAAGACAGGGAAGGATGTCAAGAAAGTCTGCCCCGATCCGTCGTCCGAGAACCGTAAACAGGTATGTGTTCCGTACTATCCAAAAGGAAGGATCATGTGTACTCGATCGTTCCCTATTTTCCGTACGTAGTGATATCCACAACAGGGAGCCACTACTTGCTTGCAGTCGTCGCAGAAACGGGGCAGCAGCACTAAAGCTTCAGCTCCAACATCACCACATGGAGCTCAGTCTGACCACAAGGCCCTGCAACTGGTTGAGGCTGAGATCAGGGCCCTCAAGAAAGTCAGGGACAAGTTGAAGATCAAGAAGCTGGAGAACGAGCTGAATGCAGCCAATCGTGAGCTTAAACGGTTAAGGGAAGTTATTAGCAAGATCGGGAAGGCCATGCTCAAGTAGATCGCTCACGGTTTGACTGAGCCTGCCTATCATATTCAAGGTTTCGCTATCATACTATTTCAATCTTCAGCAATAAAATTATTACTAGCTGATGTACGAGACCCGAAAATGATGAAAGCAACTGCAACCCTGTAACAACAACTGTATCCACCGTCCTGAAAAAGTGTATTTTTATTGTATCGGAGCAATTAGTTGTTATACAAAGAAAAAAAATTCTACCTAGCGTCGAGTGCAACCCTGTAACTACAACTGTATCCGCCCCTGCCCCTGGCTACAATTCCGGAGGGTGAACCCACATGGCATAATTCAAGCATGTTACATAGTACCCGGTCCTTTCGATGCCGTCTTCAAAACTTTGATCCTTCTTACAATACATCTTGATCTCATCACCGTCATCAGATCTCACCGAATTCACCGCATCGTCTTCTAATTTACTTATGAATGAGTGGGTGTATTTAGTGTAACAAATTTGGTTTCCCGTGAGGCCGCCGTGCTCGGCACTCATCATCGGCACATGCACCGCCTTAGACCGTGTTGGCCCGATGAATAAGGCATGGTCGTCGAAACTTGTCACCTCCGCCCACTTGTGTTCATAAACATCATCGGCGGCGAGGTCAACAATCTCAAAGACCTTGAAAAAGGGATCGAGGTAGGGGAACCATCGGCTCCTCAATGCCATCGCCGGCTTGCCATGGAACTCGAAGATGTATCTAATATCCGCCGCCACGTTAGGTTTATCGTAAAAAGTAGGCCACTGGATGTGGAGATATTGCATGGCCGTGACCCCAGCTAGCATGCCATCTCCATCTGTTCCAATTGCAAGCTTGATGATGACCTGCATAGGACTTGTTAGACCATAGAGGTCACCGTTGCAGAAGGCGATGTCGATGACCTTGTCGACCGGACATGTGATCCACCTACCGTCGTCGTCATGGCTGCCAGCTTTGCAGAGCGTCACGAGGAGGCTTCCATCTACGACGGCGGCGAGGATGCAGCCGTTAGCGCAGGTGTGGGGGTCTCCGGAGAAGACGATCTTAAGGACGGATGGCGGAGTCAAGAAGGCCATCGGCGTAAGATTCTCACGTTGCTCCTCTGAGAGCGGCATCTCAGCGCCGGAGAAGAGATTCATGATCGCGAGCATGTAGCTTTGTTTGTCCCACAGAGCGACCCATCCGCCGTCGTAGGAACCGATGAAACGCATGTTAGCCGCCTTGCTTGGGGCACGGAAGACCCAACCATCATCGACGCCGCAGAGGTGATATTTCGTCTTGTTCTTGTTGTTGCGGTGTAACGATGAGAGGAGCAGCAGCGGGGCGAGATGCAGCGCGGGTTGCCGCGACGCGGCGGCGCGCCATGGCTTGCAGACGGCGGCGAAGCGCACGAGGTCGCGGGGGGAGGCGGCGATCCTGGAGCGGACCTCGCCGATGATGTCGTCGGAGAGGTTGGACCACCCAGCAGGCGCTGACCTCTTGATGCGGCCGGCTGCCGTTTGCGTGGTCGACATCTCTCTGTGTCCGTTTAGATCGATTATTAGGAGTAGCTAGCGTGCCTCTTGTTTATTTTCTGCCTCAGATCACACGGTGTTACAGAATCACGCAGCACTTAATTTGTGTATATATATACACGACAAGCAGCTGACCGGATGGAGGAAACCTATTCTGACACAAATTCTAAACTGAATAGGACTCAAACCTGAAACTAATTACTGTAGTATTAACCTAACCTAAACCTGAGAGAATGGAAAAGGGAATTTTTCGAAAAGGGGTAGAAAGACCTTGTAATAGGAATTTTTGTGGCTCAACCGAAATCAAAACGGCGGTCTAACGATCAATCCATCCCCGAAACCCGAGGTAGCAGTGGCGTTAGCGGCACCGTCAGACATGGATGCAACAACGGGAAGCGTCGCTAGGATAACTTCACTACCGGATATAGGAAGGATTCAGTATGCTGACGGTCAGTTTCTACACCGACGGCTTTTGTCAGGGTCGAGTTGGGTTGTCTACCGGTCGTCGTTTCACATTAGTCGTCGGCATACTAGCTCTCTGACCGTCAGATCAGATTAGTCGGCATAGCTCTATTTTTTCAGTATTAATATTTCACTTTCCTTTCCTATGATTTAGTTATGCTTGCATTTGAGTTTTTTTCTTGCATGATACTTTTAAGCAAAGTGCCCATATTTGACACATAGGTGTTCATGGCATGAGAGACAACATTGCCGAACCGAGTTTCCAAATTATTTTTTAAAAAATAAAATTTTATTTTTAAGTACCAAAAATGGCTTTTTTTTGTGAAGCGGGTAAGAAAATATGGTGAAAAATGGCGCCAATTAATTTTAAAAAATCCATATTTAATGGAAAATATAGAAATATCATGAATTTTCTTACTTCTTATCTAAATTAGCCTATTTTAAAACTTAATACAGATTTTCCAAAAGTAATTTGGATTACAAGTATGTGATAGTTTGCTCTGAAATTTTAAAGATACACAAGTAGTGGTTATATCACAGAACTCTCGATAATTTTGAAAAATTCGACCCATTTCGATGAATAGTCATGGTTGACATTTTGAAATTTTTCCAAAAAGAAAACAAAAAAAGGGAAAATACTCAAAAAAAACCTGACCATGGAGTCCTCTTATGTGTACTACTTTTTAGGAAAAATGATAAACTTGAATTATGAAAAAGTTTTGAAAATATCTTACCAAAAAGGTCAATCATCTACATATATAAGTTTCAAGCCAATGGCTAATGTATGGCCATCATCATGTCATAGTTTGTGATAAAGTATCTATATTTGGCACATAGGCGTGTCATGTTATGAGAAATAACGTCGCCCAACCGAGTTTCCAAATTATTTACAGGAATATTATGTTTTAATTTTAAAATGTAAAACATGATTTTTTTGTGAAGCGGGTAGAAGAATATGGTGAAAAAAGACACCCATCTATTTTTTACATAAAATAATTCATGTCTAATGGACAATACATAAATGTTAGGAATTTTCTTACCTTCTGATCGTATTTAGATATTTATTTTTCAAATTCCGGTTTAGGGATTTAAAGGTACTACCTCCGATCCATAAAAAGTGTCACCCATATTGTACTAAGCTAGTACAAAAATAATTCATGTCTAATGGACAATACATAAATGTTAGGAATTTTCTTACCTTCTGATCGTATTTAGATATTTATTTTTCAAATTCCGGTTTAGGGATTTAAAGGTACTACCTCTGATCCATAAAAAGTGTCACCCATATTGTACTAAGCTAGTACAAACTTTGTACTAGCTGAGCGACACTTTTTATGGATCTGAGGGATTACCATTTATTCCATACTTCATGGAAAAGGATAAAAATAAAGTAAAATCTATTTTACTATTATTCATTTAAAGATTATTATTATATAATGATTATTGTTTACTCAAGTAAAACTTTTTAATTCAAACGATAAATAAGTGTAACATCATGACCCATGGCTTAATACGATTGATAGGATACTAATATCAGTAAGTTATAACTTCTCACTTGGAACCTAGTTTGGAAGGAAGTCAAAAGTTAAGGGTATTTGGGTTGGAGCAATTTGATTATGGGTGACTGAATGGAAAGTTTGACGAAATGTTAGTATTTTGCCTAAGATTAAGTGTGTAATATAAAATTAAGTGACTAACTGATTTTTTTTGAAATAATAGAAATATTTCTTTTAAATAATATATGACAGTCGTCGGCGTAGTACTTTACCGACGGCAATCTGAGCTACGTCGTTTCGTGTAGTGCTTCTACCACCTGACCAAGAAGCAGGGCTATCACAGTCGGCCCGCCGTGAAGCTGCTCCAGATTCATCCCGACCGCGCGCCGTGCTTGACTTTGACGCTGCGCAAGAGGGATGGCAACATGTCGTCGTAAGACGTGCCACCCCCGACGGCTTTCTCGTCGACGTCGACCTCGCACGCATTTTCCCCATCTACGGCGTCAGAGAGGACATCACCGACACCGTCAAGTGCTATGCGGCCTTGCGGAGGCTCATGGACTCCACGGGCGAAGCCGCATTCGATGTCGGTCTTCACAAGGTCGACGATAAAAAGAAGCATTGCGATGGCGAGGAGGCCACCAAGCGTTCATCACTTATCGTCGACCTAGCCCCCATGTTCCTCACTCCAAAGGCGCCTTCATGACTAAGGTATGTATTGTATTCACCACTAATGTGATGTCAATACTCTTCTTATTGTTTTTGTTCACCTTGTGAAGTACACGTCTCAAATCAGTTTCTTTTTTTGCTTCAACATAGGCTGGGTGTAATTTGTATCTCCGTGATATTCATATATACACTTTATCTAAAAAAAATCTGGGAGTAAGTATCTTTCTCCTACTCTCTTTTTTATCTAACATTTGTAAACATGTCTATTTAGTAGGTTTGTGCAGAAATTTGCCATGCGATCCTCATATGAACCTGATTTGTAAATGTTCGATGGCGCATGCACCTGAGGAAAGCACTGTATTCATGTTCACAAGTGATACTGAAGCCTGATGTTGCTTCGGTAAACGCCACGGTCAAAGATGTTGGCCAAATAAAATATCAATAAATCAGAATCATGTAACTAGAAATAGAGGAACTAGATACATTAAAAAGGTAGAGAAGGAAGCAAAAATGAATATAAGAACCATTGAAATTCTGACTAAGTATTGAGAAAGGACAGACACCATGATGGCATGATCTATGGAGCTGAACACATTATTACTGAGAAAAAACGTCCCCCCTAACCCAAAGACTAGCGTACGTCGTCGGCGCATATCAGCAAGTGATTCCCCGGTTGCAATTGCTGGGGCGGTAGCGGGCAGCTGAACGCACGTTGCGTCTATTACACACTTTGCCTTTGGTAAACACCCTGTGGTGAACGATTTCTCGATGATGTCTCAGTTTGATGACTTACGTGCTCCCCTCGCATACATAACCAAACCCTGCGGCTACTGAGGCACGCTCTGCAGAACCCGGCAGCCATGGCAACGGTGAGGACCTGACCTGACCTGACCACATAGCTTTGGCTCTTCGCAGGTGACCAGGTGCAGGTGCAAGCTCCAGGTCTACATGCACTGCCAGTGCACAAGGTGTGACGAGAAGGTCCAGAAGGCGATGACCTCCATGGGGAGCATAAGAGGTACGCATGCACATGTTGTTTTATGATGATCCAAATTCATATGACGATGTTAAGTGAGCGGCTAATTTCGGAGCGAAGCGGAGACCCGTCGTCGGGATTTCGTGAAACTCATGTTACGAGATCCGGACCGTTTAAATCCACGCCGGACCCCAAAACCTTGTACTATAGCCCACGAAAACGGTCGAAATCGCGAGTTTTTTATGATTTTATGTAAGTCGTGTTACGGGTCCCGAAATGTTTAAATTCACCACGGACCCCAAAACCGTGTGCTATAGCCCACGAAAACGGCATAAATGACCGAAATCGCGAGTTTTTTACAATTTTATGAAAGTCGTGTTACGGGGTCCCGGAAAGTTTAGATCCACCCTAGACCCCAGAACGTGTGCTATAGCCCACGAAAACGGCCAGAAATGGCCTCATAAGTTTTTTACGATTTTATGAAACTCGTGTTACGGGGTCTCGAACTGTGTAAATCCACCCTGGACCCCAAAACTGTGTGCTATAGCCCACCAAAACGGCCAGAAATGGCCGAAATCACGAGTTCTTTACGATTTTATGCAACTCGTCTTACGGGGTCCCGGACATTTGTAAATCCACCCTAGACCCCAAAAGCGTGTGCTATAGCCACGAAAACGGCCAGAAATGGCCTGAATCACGAGTTTTTTACGCTTTCGTGAAACTCGTGTTACGGGTCCCGGACCGTTTAAATCCACCCTGGACCCCAAAACCGTGTGCTATAGCCCACGAAAACGGCCAGAAATGGCCGAAATAACGAGTTTTTTTTACGATTTCGTGAAAGTCGTGTTAGGGGTCTAGACCGTTTAAATCCACCATGGACCCCAAAACCGTGTCCTATAGCCCACGAAAACGGCCAGAAATGGCCGAAATCACGAGTTTTTTACGATTTTATGAAACTTGTGTTACGGGGTCCCGGAACGTTTAAATCCACCCCTGACCCCAAAACCGTGTGCTATAACTCACGAAAACGGCCAGAAATGGCCGAAATCGCGAGTTTTTGACGATTTTATGAGAGTCGTGTTACGGGGTCTTGGACCGTATAAATCCACCCCGGACCCGAAAACAGTGTTTTAAAGCCCACGAAAATTGCCAGAATTGGCCGAAATCGTGAATTTTCTTACAATTTTACGAAAGTCGTGTTACGGAGTCCCGGAACGTTTAAATCCAACCCGGACCCCCAAACCGTGTGCTATAGCCCGCGAAAACGGCCAGAAATGACCGAAATCACGAGTTTTTTTACGATTTTAAGAAACTCCTGTTACGGGGTCCTGGACTGTTTAAATCCACCCGGACCCCAAAACCGTGTGCTATAGCCCACGAAAACGGCCAGTAATGGCCAAAATCACGAGTTTTTTACGATTTTATAAAACTCCTGTTACGGGGTCCTTGACCGTTTAAATCCACCCGGACCCCAGACCGTGTGTAATAGCCCACGAAAACGGCCTGTAATGACCGAAATCACGACTTTTTTTTACGATTTTATGATACTCGTGTTACGGGGTCCCGGACCGTTCAAATCCACCCCGTAACCCAAAACCGTGTGCTATAGCACACGAAAAAGGCCATAAATGGCCTGAATCACGAGTTTTTTACGATTTTATGAAACTAGTGTTACGGGGTTCCGGAACGTTTAAATCCAACATAGACCCTAAAACTGTGTGCTATAGCTCACGAAAACTGTCAGAAATGGCCTGAATAACGAGTTTTTTATGATTTCGTGAAACTCGTGTTACAGGATCGGGACCGTTTAAATCCACTCCGGACCCCAAAACCGTGTGCTATAGACCACGAAAACGGCCAGAAGTGGCTGAAATCTTGAGTTTTTTGACGATTGTATGAAAGTCGTGTTACGGGGTCCCGGAACGTTTAAATCAACTTGGACCCCAAAACCGTGTGCTATAGCCCACAAAAACGGCCAGAAATGGCCCGAATCACGAGTTTTTTACGGTTTGATGAAACTCGTGTTACAGGGTCCCGAAACGTTTAAATCCACCCTAGACACCAAAACCGTGTGCTATAGCCCACGAAAACGGCCAAAAATGGCCTGAATCACGACTTTTTTACGATTTCGTGAAACTCGTGTTACAGGGTCTAGACCGCTTAAATCCACCCCGGACCCCAAAATCGTGTGCCATAGCCCACGAAAACGGCCAGATATGGCCGAAATCGTGAGTTTTTTACGATTTTTTGAAAGTCGTGTTACGGGGTCCCGGAACAATTAAATCCACCCTGGACCCCAAAACCGTGTGCTATAGCCCACCAAAACAGCCAGAAATGGACGAAATCGCGAGTTTTAGATGATTTTATGAAAGTCGTGTTACGGGGTACCGGACCGTATAAATCCACCCCGGACCCTAAAACCGTGTGCTATAGCCCACGAAAACGGTCAGAATTGGCCGAAATCGCGAATTTTTTTATAATTTTACAAAAGTCGTGTTACGTAGTCCCGGAACGTTTAAATCCACCCCGGATCCCAAAACCGTGTGCTATAGCCCACGAAAACGGCCAGAAATGGCCGAAATCACGGGTTTTTTACGATTTTATGAAACTCGTGTAACGGGGTACCAGACCGTTCAAACCCACCCCGGACCCCAAAACCGTGTGCTATAGCCCACGAAAACGGCCACAAATGGCCAAAATCGCGAGTTTTTAACGATTTTACGAAAATTGTGTTACGGTGTCCCGGAACGATAAAATCCACCATGGCCCCCAAAACTGTGTGCTATAGCCCACGAAAACGGCCGGTAATGGCCGAAATCACGAGTTTTTTATGATTTTATGAAACTCCTGTTACGGGGTCCTGGACCGTTTAAATCCACCCCGGAGCCCAAACCGTGTGCTATAGCCCACGAAAACGGCAAGTAATGGCCGAAATCACGAGTTTTTTTACTATTTTATGAAACTCGTGTTACAGGCTCCCGGACCGTTTAAATCCACCCCAGAACCCAAAACCGTGTGCTATAGCCCACGAAAACGGCCAGAAATGGCCTGAATCACGAGTTTTTTACGATTTCGTGAAACTCGTGTTACGGGGTCCCGGAACGTTTAAATCCACCCTAGACCCTAAAACCATGTGCTATATCTCACGAAAACAACCAGAAATGGCCTGAATCACAATTTTTTTATGATTTCGTGAAACTCGTGTTACGGGGTCGGGATCGTTTAAATCCACTCCGGACCCCAAAACCGTGTGCTCTAGATCACGAAAAAGGCCAGAAATGTTTGAAATCTCGAGGTTTTTTACGATTTTATGAAAGTCGTGTTACGGGGTCCCGGAACGTTTAAATCAACCCGGACCCCAAAACCGTGTGCTATGGCCCACGAAAACGGCCAAAAATGGCCGAAATCGCGAGTTTTTGACGATTTTAGGAAAGTCGTGTTACGGGGTCCCGGACCGTATAAATCCACCCGGACCCGAAAATAGTGTGCTATAGGCCACGAAAATGGCCAGAATTGGCCGAAATCGCGAGTTTTTTTACAGTTTTACGAAAGTCGTGTTACTGGGTCCCGGAACGTTTAAATCCACCCTAGACCCCAAAACCGTATGCAATAGCCCATGAAAACGGCCACAAATGGTCGAATTCACGAGTTTTTTTTATCATTTTATGAAATTCGTGTTACGGGGTCCCGAACTGTTTAAATCCACCCTGGACTCCAAAACTGTGTGCTATAGCCAACGACAACGGCCAGAAATGTCCAAAATCACGAGTTTTTTACGATTTCGTGAAACTCGTGTTACGGGGTCCCATACCGTTTAAATCCACCCTGGACCCCAAAACCGTGTGCTATAGCCCACGAAAACGGCCATAAATGGCCGAAATCACGAGTTTTTTTACGATTTCGTGAAAGTCGTGTTACGGGGTCTAGACCGTTTAAATCCACCCCTGAACCCAAAACCGTGTGCTATAGCCAACGAAAACGACCAGAAATGGCCGAAATCGCGAGTTTTTTACGATTTTATGAAACTCGTGTTACGGGGTCCTGAAACGTTTCAATCCACCCCGGACCCCAAAACTGTGTGCTATAGCCCACGAAAACGGCCAGAAATGGCCGAAATCGCGAGTTTTTGACGATTTTATGAGAGTCGTGTTACGGTGTCCCGGACCGTATAAATCCACCCAGACCCCAAAACAGTGTTCTATAGCCCACAAAAATGGCCAGAATTAGCCGAAATCGCGAGTTTTTTTTTACAATTTTACGAAAGTCGTGTTACGTAGTTCCGGAACCTTTAAATCTACCCCTCACACCAAAACCGTGTGCTATAGCCCACGAAAACGGCCAGAAATGGCCGAAATCGCGAGTTTTTTACGATTTTATGGAACTCGTGTTACGGGGTACCAGACCGTTTAAACCCACCCCGGACCCCAAAATCGTGTGCTATAGCCCACGAAAACGGCCAGAAATGGCCAAAATCGCAGGTTTTTTACGATTTTATGGAAGTCGTGTTACGGAGTCTCGGAACGTTTAAATCCACCCCGGCCTCCAAAATCGTGTGCTATGGCCCACGAAAACGGGCAGTAATGGCCGAAATCACGAGTTTTTTTACGATTTTATGAAACTCCTGTTACGGTTTCCTGGACCGTTTAAATCCACCCCGGACCCCAAAACTGTGTGCTATAGCCCACCAAAACGGCCAGTAATGGCCGAAATCACGAGTTTTTTTACGATTTTATGAAACTATTGTTACGGGGTCCTGGACCGTTTAAAGCCACCCGGACCCCAAACCGGGTGCAATAGCCCACGAAAACGGCCAGTAATGGTCGAAATCACGAGTTTTTTTACGATTTTGTGAAACTCGTGTTACGGGGTCCCGAACCGTTTAAATCCACCCGGAACCCAAAACCGTGTGCTATAGCCCACGAAAAAGGCCAGAAATGGCCTGAATCACGAGTTTTTTTTACGATTTTATGAAACTAGTGTTACGGGGTCCCGGAACGTTTAAATCCACCCTAGACCCTAAAACCGTGTGCTATAACTCAGGAAAACAGTCAGACATGGCCTGAATCACGAGTTTTTTATGATTTCGTGAAACTCGTGTTACGGGGTCAGGACCGTTTATATCCACTCCGGACCCCAAAACCGTGTTCTATAGGCCACGAAAACGGCTAGAATTGGCCGAAATCGTGAGTTTTCTGACAATTTTACGGTAGTCGTGTTACGGAGTCCCGGAACGTTTAAATCCACCGGACCCCAAAACCGTGTGCTATAGCCCACGAAAACGGCCAGAAATGTCCTGAATCACGAGTTTTTACGATTTCGAGTTTTTACGATTTTATGAAACTCGTGTTACGGTGTCCCGAAACGTTTAAATCCACCCGGACCCCAAAACCGTGTGCTATAGCCCACGAAAACGGCCAGAAATGGCCGAAATCGCGAGTTTTTGACGATTTTATGAAAGTCTTGTTACGGGGTCCCAGACCGTATAAATCCATCCGGACCCCAAAACAGTGTTCTTTAGCCCACGAAAATGGCCAGAATTGGCCGAAATCGTGAGTTTTCTGACAATTTTACGGAAGTCGTGTTACGGGGTCCCGAACCGTTTAAATCCACCCTGGACCCCAAAACCGTGTGCTATAGCCCACGAAAATGGCCAGAAATGGCCGAAATCGCGAGTTTTTTTACGATTTTATGAAACTCGTGTTACGGTTTCCTGAAACGTTTGAATGCACCCCGGACCCCAAAACCGTGTGCTATAGACCACGAAAACAGCCAGAAATGGCTGAAATCTCGAGTTTTTTTACGATTGTATGAAAGTCGTGTTACGGGGTCCCAGAACGTTTAAATCCACCCGGACCCCAAAACCGTGTGCTATAGCCCACAAAAACGGCCATAAATGGCCGGAATCACGAGTTTTTTACAGTTTGATGAAACTCGTGTTACCGAGTCCCGAAACGTTTAAATCCATCCTAGACACCAAAACCGTGTGCTATAGCCCACGAAAACGGCTAGAAATGGCCTGATTCACGAGTTTTTTACGATTTCGTGAAACTCGTGTTACAGCGTCCAGACCGTTTAAATCCACCCGGACCCCAAAACTGTTTGCTATAGCCCACGAAAACGGCCATAAATGGCCGAAATCGTGAGTTTTTTACGATTTTATGAAAGTCGTATTACGGGGTCCCGGAACGTTTAAATCCACCCTTGACCCCAAAACCGTGTGTTATAGCCCACCAAAACGGCCAGAAATGGCCGAAATCGTGAGTTTTAGACGATTTTATGAAAGTCGTGTTACGGGGTACCGGACCGTATAAATCCACCCCGGACCCCAAAACCGTGTGCTATAGCCCACGAAAACGGCCAGAATTGGCCGAAATCTCGAGTTTTTTACAATTTTACAAAAGTCTTGTTACGGAGTCCCGGAACGTTTAAATCCACCCGGACCCCAAAACCGTGTGCTATAGCCCACGAAAACGGCAAGAAATGGCCGAAATCGCGAGTTTTTTACGATTTTATGGAACTCGTTTTACTGGGTACCAGACCGTTTAAACCCACCCCGGACCCCAAAATCGTGTGCTATAGCCCACGAAAACGGCCAGAAATGGCCAAAATCGCAGGTTTTTTACGATTTTACGGAAGTCGTGTTACGGAGTCTCGGAACGTTTAAATCCACCCCGGCCTCCAAAATCGTGTGCTATGGCCCACGAAAACGGCCAGTAATGGCCGAAATCACGAGTTCTTTACGATTTTATGAAACTCCTGTTACGGTTTCCTGGACCGTTTAAATCCACCCCGGACCCCAAAACCGTGTGCTATAGCCCACCAAAACGGCCAGTAATGGCCGAAATCACGAGTTTTTTTAGGATTTTATGAAACTCCTGTTACGGGGTCCTGGACCGTTTAAAGCCACCCGGACCCCAAACCGTGTGCAATAGCCCACGAAAACGGCCAGTAATGGCCGAAATCACGAGTTTTTTTTACGATTTAATGAAACTCGTGTTACGGGGTCCCGAACCGTTTAAATCCACCCGGAACCCAAAACCATGTGCTATAGCCCACGAAAAAGGCCAGAAATGGCCTGAATCACGAGTTTTTTTACGATTTTATGAAACTAGTGTTACGGGGTCCCGGAACGTTTAAATCCACCCTAGACCCTAAAACCGTGTGCTATAACTCAGGAAAACAGTCAGAAATGGCCTGAATCACGAGTTTTTATACGATTTCGTGAAACTCGTGTTACAGGGTCTAGACCGCTTAAATCCACCCGGACCCCAAAATCGTGTGCCATAGACCACGAAAACAGCCAGATATGGCCGAAATCGTCAGTTTTTTACGATTTTTTGAAAGTCGTGTTACGGGGTCCCGGAACGTTTTAATCCACCCTGGACCCCAAAACCGTGTGCTATAGCCCACCAAAATAGCCATAAATGGACGAAATCGTGAGTTTTCTGACAATTTTACGGAAGTCGTGTTACGGAGTCCCGAAACGTTCAAATCCACCCCGGACCCCAAAACCGTGTGCTATAGCCCACGAAAACGGCCAGAAATGGCCTGAATCACGAGTTCTTACGATTTTATGAAACTCGTGTTACGGTGTCCCGAAACGTTTAAATCCACCCGGACCCCAAAACCGTGTGCTATAGCCCACGAAAACGGCCAGAAATGGCCGAAATCGCGAGTTTTTGACGATTTTATGAAAGTCGTGTTACGGGGTCCCAGACTGTATAAATCCACTCGGACCCCAAAAAGAGTTCTATAGCCCACGAAAATGGCCAGAATTGGCCGAAATCGTGAGTTTTCTGACAATTTTACGGAAGTCGTGTTACGGAGTCCCGGAACATTTAAATCCACCCCGGACCCAAAACCGTGTGCTATAGCCCAGGAAAACGGCCAGAAATGGCCTGAATCACGAGTTTTTTTTCGATTTAATGAAACTCGTGTTACGGGGTCTCGAACCGGTTAAATCTACCCCGGACCCCAAAACCGTGTGCTATAGCCCACGAAAACGGCCAGAAATGGCCGAAATCGCGAGTTTTTTTACGATTTTATGAAACTCGTGTTACGGGGTCCTGAAACGTTTCAATCCACCCCGGACCCCAAAACTGTGTGCTATAGCCCACGAAAACGGCCAGAAATGGCCGAAATCGCGAGTTTTTGACGATTTTATGAGAGTCGTGTTACGGTGTCCCGGACCGTATAAATCCACCCAGACCCCAAAACTGTGTTCTATAGCCCACAAAAATGGCCAGAATTAGCCGAAATCGCGAGTTTTTTTTTACAATTTTACGAAAGTCGTGTTACGTAGTTCCGGAACCTTTAAATCTACCCCTCACACCAAAACCGTGTGCTATAGCCCACGAAAACGGCCAGAAATGGCTGAAATCGCGAGTTTTTTTACGATTTTATGAAACTCGTGTTACGGGGTACCAGACCGTTTAAACCCACCCCGGACCCCAAAATCGTGTGCTATAGCCCACGAAAACGGCCAGAAATGGCCAAAATCGCAAGTTTTTTACGATTTTACGGAAGTCGTGTTACGGAGTCCCGGAACGTTTAAATCCACCCCGGCCTCCAAAATCGTGTGCTATGGCCCACGAAAACGGGCAGTAATGGCCGAAATCACGAGTTTTTTTACGATTTTATGAAACTCCTGTTACGATTTCCTGGACCGTTTAAATCCACCCCGGACCCCAAAACTGTGTGCTATAGCCCACCAAAACGGCCAGTAATGGCCGAAATCACGAGTTTTTTTACGATTTTATGAAACTATTGTTACGGGGTCCTGGACCGTTTAAAGCCACCCGGACCCCAAACCGTGTGCAATAGCCCACGAAAACGGCCAGTAATGGTCGAAATCACGAGTTTTTTTTACGATTTTGTGAAACTCGTGTTACGGGGTCCCGAACCGTTTAAATCCACCCGGAACCCAAAACCGTGTGCTATAGCCCACGAAAAAGGCCAGAAATGGCCTGAATCACGAGTTTTTTTTACGATTTTATGAAACTAGTGTTACGGGGTCCCGGAACGTTTAAATCCACCCTAGACCCTAAAACCGTGTGCTATAACTCAGGAAAACAGTCAGACATGGCCTGAATCACGAGTTTTTTATGATTTCGTGAAACTCGTGTTACGGGGTCAGGACCGTTTATATCCACCCCAGAACCCAAAACCGTGTGCTATAGCCCACGAAAACGGCTAGAATTGGCCGAAATCGTGAGTTTTCTACGATTTCGTGAAACTCGTGTTACGGGGTCCCGGAACGTTTAAATCCACCCTAGACCCTAAAACCATGTGCTATATCTCACGAAAACTCGTGTTACGGGGTCGCAGACCGTTTAAATCCACCCTGGACACCAAAACCGTGTGATAGCCCACGAAAACAGCGAGAAATGGCCGAAATCACGAGTTTTTTTACGATTTCGTGAAAGTCGTGTTACGAGGTCTAGACCGTTTAAATCCACCCCTGACCCCAAAACCGTGTGCTATAGCCAACGAAAACGACCAGAAATGGCCGAAATCGCCAGTTTTTTATGATTTTATGAAACTCATGTTACGTGGTCCTGAAACGTTCAAATCCACCCCGGACCCCAAAACCGTGTGCTATAGCCCACGAAAACGGCCAGAAATGGCCGAAATCGCGAGTTTTTGACGATTTTATGAAAGTCGTGTTACGGTGTCCCGGACCGTATAAATCCACCCGGACCCCAAAACAGTGTTCTATAGCCCACGAAAATGGCCAGAATTAGCCGAAATCGTGAGTTTTTTGACAATTTTACGAAAGTCGTGTTACGGAGTCCCGAAACGTTTAAATCCACCCCGCACCCCAAAATCGTGTGCTATAGCACACGAAAACGGCCAGAAATGGCTAAAATCGCAAGTTTTTTACGATTTTACGGAAGTCGTGTTACAGAGTCCCGGAACGTTTAAATCCACCCCGGCCCCCAAAATCGTGTGCTATGGCCCACGAAAACGGCCAGTAATGGCCTCACGAGTTTTTTTACGATTTTATGAAACTCTTGTTACGGTTTCCTGGACCGTTTAAATCCAGCCCGGACCCAAAAACCGTGTGCTATAGCCCACCAAAACGGCCAGTAATGGCCGAAATCACGAGCTTTTTTACGATTTTATGAAACGGGGTCCTGGACCGTTTAAAGCCACCCGGACCCCAAAACAGTGTTTTAAAGCCCACGAAAACGGCCAGAAATGGCCGAAATCACGAGTTTTTTTACGATTTTATGAAACTCCTGTTACGGGGTCCTGGACCGTTTAAAGCCACCCGGACCCCAAACCGTGTGCAATAGCCCACGAAAACAGCCAGTAATGGCCAAAATCACGAGTTTTTTTTACGATTTTATGAAACTCGTGTTACGGGGTTCCGAACCGTTTAAATCCACCCGGAACCCAAAACCGTGTGCTATAGCCCACGAAAAAGGCCATAAATGGCCTGAATCACGAGTTTTTTATGATTTCGTGAAACTCGTGTTACGGGGTCAGGATCGTTTAAATCCACTCCAGATCCCAAAACCGTGTGCTATAGACCACGAAAACGGCCAGAAATGGCTGAAATCTCGAGTTTTTTTACGATTGTATGAAAGTCGTGTTGCGGGTGTCGGGGTTGTATTCCCCGGGATCCCTAAAAGCATGGTATTTGGTATGGAGATTTCCTAATGACTATTTATTTTTAAGTTTATGCGCGATTCTAACGAATCCCCCATAGACTCGGGGACTAGTGTCGGGGATGTAATTCCCCGGTACCCTGAAAATAGGGATTTGTTTCTTAGTGTTGCAGGTTTAAATACATTTAAATAGGAGAAGGATAAAGAAAAGGGAGAAGACTGCTATCCGGCATACCCATGTCAGATTCCAGGATAAGACTGCTATCCGACATACCCATGTCGGATTCCGGGAGAAGACCTCTATCCGGCATACCCATTTCGGATTCCGGGAGAAGACTCCTATCCGGCATACCCATGTCGGATTCCGGGAGAAGACTGCTATCCAGCATACCCATGTCGGATTCCGAGAGAAGACTGCTATCCGGCATACCCATGTCGGATTCCGGGAGAAGACTGCTATCCGGCATACCCATGTCGGATTCCGGGAGAAGACTGCTATCCGGCATACCCATGTCGGATTCCGGGAGAAGACTGCTATCCGGCATACCCATGCCGGATTCTGGGAGAAGACTGCTATCCGACATACCATGTCGGATTGATGTCGGATTGAGCAGAGAAGATACCAAGCCAAACACTACAGGTCAAAGCCAAGAACAAGACATGTCACGGTCATGATACAGGGCATGGGCAGCCGCTGCTACAGTGGCGCGGATGGGACAATAGTACACTGCGCGTGACACAGTGAACAGTCTCGACAAGACCCCAGTAGTCATCTCAGGTATAGTGAACAGTGTTTCCTGTCCCCTTGTCCCCGGCTTGTCCCCTGGGCTCTCCTATATAAAGGGCACCAGGGGGAGAGGGAGGGGAGGGACCACCACCCCACCACTTCATTTCCCCCCTTCTCATTTGCTCTCAAGACCTCATGGAGGCAACTGTAGCAGCTCATGGAGCGTGTTGTAGCCCGGATAGTAAGAGAGGAAATATACCGAGTAGGCTAGATGCTGCAGTAGGGGTTTTATCTCCTCACGAGAGCCCCGAAGCAGGGTAAATCCTTGTGTCCCTGTGTCGGTTGTGTTTACCTGCGCGCGAGTTCATCGCTCAATCCCTCCCCGAGATCCCCTAGCGTCCATCAGCCCCACAAATTAACCTACCCGTAGGCATCTGTCTGTTCACCACGACGACAGTTGGCGCCCACCATGGGGCAGAGTGGCGCTTGCGGGAACAATTTCGGACGGGACCCGACATCCCAAAATCCGGGATCCCTACGCTGCGGGCAGTGGTCACTGACATCCTGCGCCGCGGGTAGCGGTCGCCGGCTTCCCAAATCCGGGATCCTAAATCCGGGATCCCTACGCTGCGGGCAGTGGTCACTGACATCCTGCGCCGCGGGTAGCGGTCGCCGGCATCCCAAATCCGGGATCCTAAATCCGGGATCCCTACGCTGCGGGCAGTGGTCACTGACATCCTGCGCCGTGGGTAGCGGTCGCCGGGTTCCCAAATCCGGGATCCTAAATCCGGGATCCCTACGCTGCGGGCAGTGGTCACTGACATCCTGCGCCGCGGGTAGCGGTCGCCGGCTTCCCAAATCCGGGATCCTAAATCCGGGATCCCTACGATGCGGGCAGTGGTCACTGACATCCTGCGCCGTGGGTAGCGGTCGCCGGCTTCCCAAATCCGGGATCCTAAATTCGGGATCCCTACGCTGCGGGCAGTGGTCACTGACATCCTGCGCCGCGGGTAGCGGACACCGGCATCCCAAATCCGGGATCCTAAATCCGGGATCCCTGTGCTGCGGGCAGTGGTCATTGACGTCCCTGCGCTGCGGGTTGAGGTCGCTGACATCCCTGCGCGGCGGGTTGAGGTCGCCGACATCCCTGCGCTGCGGGTAGAGGTCGCCGACATCCCTGCGTTGCGGGTAGAGGTCTCCGACATCCCTGCACCGCGGGTGGAGGTCATCGACGTCCCCGCATCACGGAAACCGGTCATGGACATCCCAAACCAGCATCCCTGCATGACGGGCACCAGCCGCCGGAGTCTACCCCGACATTCATCATCAATGGGCCCCTGGCAGTTGCACACCGGTTACCCGGGTTATGTCGCCTCCGACATCCCCAACCGCTCCTGTGCTCCGTGAGTATCGTCATCTATACTTTACATTTATGTTATCTTAAATTTGTTCGGGAACTGCCCATGCATGATTAGTTTAATTGTTTACCCGGGAACGAGGTATCGTAACCCGGGGACTGCCCTTTTTCACCTGTTTGTCATCTATCTGTTTTTCCCCGGAAGCAAGATGTCTTGACCCGGGGACTGGCTTACTGATTAGTTCTACCTTGCATGCTTAGTCGGTGGAGTAGCGCGGTTTGTATTTATTTATAGGCTTGTTGTATCTTGCTTCGTGCTGTATCATTTGTGTGCCGGCATCCCGAAACTGGACTCGGGGACTGCCGGGCTCCTTTGTCTTCCTGCTATATCTGAAAATTTACCCGGGGACTCGGTGGAAACCGAGTCTCTGTCCTATTGTGTGGTTTGCTGCTAGAGTTATTTTCTGTCTTTATTCTTGTTAAATATATATGTCTTAACTAACGTTGAAAGGTGATATCGGTTTTACCGCGAGGATACTCATGTCGAAAGTCTTGATTATATCGGTTATCTCGGATCCATCTTATATTTATTGTTACCTCAAGGTGCATTGCATATGATCTGTGGTATCAGTTGGCCCATGTATCGCGGCATCATGCAAAATTTCCAGATCGCCGTTTATGTCGGTTCGCCAATATATCACGGCATCATGCCATATCCCCAGATCCCCGTTTATTTCGGTTCGCCAATGTATCATGGCATCAGTTAATACTTCCAAATCGGCATTTGGTTCCGTATATCAAAAGTTCGCCAAAGGCAACACCTGAGATACGAAATACCTGTGATGCGCCCGGAGTGGCCAAGATACCGAAACATATGTGATATGCCCAGAGTGGCCGACATACCGACATACCGAGACACCCGAGATACCTGTGTGATATTGTGTGTGTAGGCGTCTGTGTCGGTATACGCCCAGAGTGGCTAAACGCCGGCACATGAGACTCTGTGTCGGTATACGCCCAGAGTGGCTAAAGGCCGGCACATGAGGCGTCCGTGTCGGTATACGCCCAGAGTGGCTAAACGCCGGCATGTGTTATGTGTCTATGTCAGACCGGCGGTGGCCGAAGACATCTATGTCGGTAAAAAGCCCAGAGTGGCTAAGGAACCGGCATATGATTGTATTTTTTGCAGGTACTCGGTGAAGCAAGTGAGAACGGTGACGTTGGATGTTTTCTGAGTCTGCGCGCGACTCTGCGAGTCCCCCGCAGCCTCGGGGACTAGTGTCGGGGTTGTATTCCCCGGGATCCCTAAAAGCATGGTATTTGGTATGGAGATTTCCTAATGACTATTTATTTTTAAGTCTATGCGCGATTCTAACGAATCCCCCATAGACTCGGGGACTAGTGTCGGGGATGTAATTCCCCGGTTCCCTGAAAATAGGGATTTGTTTCTTAGTGTTGAAGGTTTAAATACATTTAAATAGGAGAAGGATAAAGAAAAGGGAGAAGACTGCTATCCGGCATACCCATGTCAGATTCCAGGAGAAGACTGCTATCCGACATACCCATGTCGGATTCCGGGAGAAGACTGCTATCCGGCATACCCATGTCGGATTCCGGGAGAAGACTGCTATCCGACATACCCATGTCAGATTCCGGGAGAAGACCTCTATCCGGCATACCCATGTTGGATTCCGGGAGAATACTGCTATCCGACATACCATGTCGGATTCCGAAAGAAGACTGCTATCCGGCATACCCATGTCGGATTCCGGGAGAAGACCTCTATCCGGCATACCCATGTCGGATTTCGGGAGAAGACTCCTATCCGGCATACCCATGTCGGATTCCGGGAGAAGACTGCTATCCAGCATACCCATGTCGGATTCCGAGAGAAGACTGCTATCCGGCATACCCATGTCGGATTCCGGGAGAAGACTGCTATCCGGCATACCCATGTCGGATTCCGGGAGAAGACTGCTATCCGGCATACCCATGTCGGATTCCGGGAGAAGACTGCTATCCGGCATACCCATGCCGGATTCTGGGAGAAGACTGCTATCCGACATACCATGTCGGATTGATGTCGGATTGAGCAGAGAAGATACCAAGCCAAACACTACAGGTCAAAGCCAAGAACAAGACATGTCACGGTCATGATACAGGGCATGGGCAGCCGCTGCTACAGTGGCGCGGATGGGACAATAGTACACTGCGCGTGACACAGTGAACAGTCTCGACAAGACCCCAGTAGTCATCTCAGGTATAGTGAACAGTGTTTCCTGTCCCCTTGTCCCCGGCTTGTCCCCTGGGCTCTCCTATATAAAGGGCACCAGGGGGAGAGGGAGGGGAGGGACCACCACCCCACCACTTCATTTCCCCCCTTCTCATTTGCTCTCAAGACCTCATGGAGGCAACTGTAGCAGCTCATGGAGCGTGTTGTAGCCCGGATAGTAAGAGAGGAAATATACCGAGTAGGCTAGATGCTGCAGTAGGGGTTTTATCTCCTCACGAGAGCCCCGAAGCAGGGTAAATCCTTGTGTCCCTGTGTCGGTTGTGTTTACCTGCGCGCGAGTTCATCGCGCAATCCCTCCCCGAGATCCCCTAGCGTCCATCGGCCCCACAAATAGCCTACCCGTAGGCATCTGTCTGTTCACCACGACGACAGCGGGATCCCAGAACGTTTAAATCCACCCGGACCCCAAAACGTGTGCTATAGCCCACAAAAACGGCCAGAAATGGCCTGAATCACGAGTTTTTTACAGTTTGATGAAACTCGTGTTACAGGGTGCCAAAACGTTTAAATCCACCTTAGACACCAAAACCGTGTGCTATAGCCCACGAAAACGGCCAGAAATGGCCTGATTCACGAGTTTTTTACGATTTCGTGAAACTCGTGTTACAGCGTCCAGACCGTTTAAATCCACCCCGGACCCCAAAACCGTGTGCTATAGCCCACGAAAACGGCCAGAAATGGCCGAAATCGCGAGTTTTTTACGATTTTATGAAAGTCGTGGTACGGAGTCCCGAAACGTTAATATCCACCCTGGACCCCAAAACCGTGTGCTATAGCCCAACAAAACGGCCAGAAATGGCCGAAATCGTGAGTTTTTGACGATTTTATGAATGTCGTGTTACGGGGTACCAGACCGTATAAATCCACCCCGGACCCCAAAACCGTGTGCTATAGCCCACGAAAACGGCCAGAATTGGCCGAAATCGCGAGTTTACAATTTTACAAAAGTCATGTTACGGAGTCCCGGACCGTTTAAATCCACCCTGGACCCCAAAACTGTGTGCTATAGCCCACGAAAACGGCCAGAAATGGCCGAAATCGCGAGTTTTTTACGATTTTATGAAACTCGTGTTACGGGGTACCAAACCGTTTAAACCCACCCGGACCCCAAAACCGTGTGCTATAGCCCACGAAAACGGCCGGAAATGGCCAAAATCGCGAGTTTTTTACGATTTTACGAAAGTCGTGTTACGGTGTCCCGAACGTTTAAATCCACCATGGCCCCCAAAATCGTCAGCTATAGCCCACGAAAACGGCCAGTAATGGCCGAAATCACGAGTTTTTACGATTTTATGAAACTCCTGTTACGGGGTCCTGGACCGTTTAAATCCACCCCGGACCCCAAACCGTGTGCTATAGCCCACGAAAACGGCAAGTAATGGCCGAAATCACGAGTTTTTTTACTATTATATGAAACTCGTGTTACGGGCTGCCAGACCGTTTAAATCCACCCCAGAACCCAAAACCGTGTGCTATAGCCCACGAAAACGGCTAGAAATGGCCTGAATCACGAGTTTTTTATGATTTCGTAAAACTCGTGTTACGGGGTCGGGATCGTTTAAATCCACCCTGGACTCCAAAACTGTGTGCTATAGCCAACGACAACGGCCAGAAATGTCCGAAATCACGAGTTTTTTACGATTTTATGCAACTCGTGTTACGGGGTCCCGGACTTTTTAAAACCACCCTGGACCCCAAAACCGTGTGCTATAGCCCACGAAAACGGCCAGAAATGGCCTGAATCACGAGTTTTTACGATTTCGTGAAACTCGTGTTACGGGGTCCCAGACCGTTTAAATCCACCCTGGACCCCAAAACCGTATGCTATAGCCCACGAAAATGGCCAGAAATGGCCGAAATCACGAGTTTTTTTACGATTTCGTGAAAGTCGTGTTACGGGGTCTAGACCGTTTAAATCCACCATGGACACCCAAAACCGTGTGCTCTAACCCATGAAAACGGCCAGTAAAGGCCGAAATCGCGAGTTTTTTAACGATTTTATGAAAGTCGTGTTACGGGGTCCTGGACCGTTTAAATCCATCCCGGACCCCAAAACTGTGTGCTATAACCCACGAAAACGGCCAGTAATGGCCTGAATCACAAGTTTTTTACGATTTTATGAAACTCCTGTTACGGGTCCCGGAACGTTTAAATCTACCCTAGACCCTAAAACCGTGTGCTATAGCTCACGAAAACGGCCAGAAATGGCCTGAATCACGAGTTTTTTATGATTTCGTGAAACTCGTGTTACAGGGTCGGCATCGTTTAAATCCACTCCGAACCCCAAAACCGTGTGCTATAGACCACGAAAACGGCCAGAAATGGCTGAAATCTCGAGTTTTTCACGATTTTATGAAAGTCGTGTTACGGGGTCCCGAACCGTTTAAATCCACCCGGAACCCAAAATCGTGTGCTATAGCCCACGAAAAAGGCCAGAAATGGCCTGAATCACGAGTTTTTTTTACGATTTTATGAAACTAGTGTTACGGGGTCCCGGAACGTTTAAATCCACCCTAGACCCTAAAACCGTGTGCTATAACTCAGGAAAATAGTCAGAAATGGCCTGAATCACGAGTTTTTATGATTTCGTGAAACTCGTGTTACGGGGTCGGGACCATTTAAATCCAATCCGGACCCCAAAACCGTGTTCTATAGCCCACGAAAATGGCCAGAATTGGCCGAAATCGTGAGTTTTCTGACAATTTTACGGAAATCGTGTTACAGAGTCCTGGAACGTTTAAATCCACCCCGGACCCCAAAACCGTGTGCTATAGCCCACGAAAACGGCCAGAAATGGCCTGAATCACGAGTTTTTACGATTTCGAGTTTTTACGATTTTATGAAACTCGTGTTACGGTGTCCCGAAACGTTTAAATCCACCCGGACCCCAAAACCGTGTGCTATAGCCCACGAAAACGGCCAGAAATGGCCGAAATCGGGAGTTTTTGACGATTTTATGAAAGTCGTGTTACGGGGTCCCAGACCGTATAAATCCACCCGGACCCCAAAACAGGGTTCTATAGCCCACGAAAATGGCCAGAATTGGCCGAAATCGTGAGTTTTCTGACAATTTTACGGAAGTCGTGTTACGGAGTCCCGGAACGTTTAAATCCACCCCGGACCCCAAAGCCGTGTGCTATAGCCCACGAAAACGGCCAGAAATGGCCTGAATCACTAGTTTTTTTTCGATTTAATGAAACTCGTGTTACGGGGCCCCGAACCGGTTAAATCCACCCCGGACCCCAAAACCATGTGCTATAGCCAACGAAAACGGCTAGAAATGGCCGAAATCGCGAGTTTTTTTACGATTTTATGAAACTCGTGTTACGGGGTCCCGAAACGTTTAAATGCACCCCGGACTCCAAAACAGTGTGCTATAGCCCACGAAAATGGACATAAATGGCCAAAATCGCGAGTTTTTTCCGATTTCGTGAAACTCGTGTTACGGGGTCCTGGACCGTTTAAATCCACCCGGACCCCAAAACCGTGTGCTATACCCCACGAAAACGGCCAGAAATGGCCGAAATCGCGAGTTTTTTACGATTTTATGAAATTCGTGTCACGGGGTCCCGGACCGTATAAATCCACCCCGGACCCCAAAATAGTGTGCAATAGGCCACGAAAATGGCCAGAATTGGCCGAAATCGCGAGTTTTTTTACAATTTTACGAAAGTCGTGTTACGGGGTCCCGGAACGTTTAAATCCACCCTAGACCCCAAAACCGTGTGCTATAGCCCACGAAAACGGCCAGAAATAGTCGAAATCACGAGATTTTTTTATGATTTTATGAAACTCGTGTTACGGGGTCCCGGAGTGTTTAAATCCACCCGGGTCCCCAAAACCGTGTGCAATAGCCCACGCAAACGGCAAGTAATGGCCGAAATCACGAGTTTTTTTTACTATTTTATGAAACTGGTGTTACGGGCTCCCGAACCGTTTAAGTCCACCCTGGACTCCAAAATTGTGTGCTATAGCCAACAACAACGGCCAGAAATGTCCGAAATCACGAGTTTTTTACGATTTTATGCAACTCGTGTTACGGGGTCCCGGACCGTTTAAATCCACCCTGAACCCCAAAACCGTGTGCTATAGCCCACGAAAACGGCCAGAAATGGCCTGAATCACGAGTTTTTACGATTTCGTGAAACTCGTGTTACGGGGTCCCAGACCGTTTAAATCCACCCTGGACCCCAAAACCGTGTGCTATAGCCCACGAAAACGGCCAGAAATGGCCGAAATCACGAGTTTTATACGATTTTGTGAAACTCGTGTTACAGCGTCTAGACCGCTTAAATCCACCCCGGACCCCAAAATCGTGTGCCATAGCCCACGAAAACGACCAGATATGGCCGAAATCGTGAGTTTTTTTACGATTTTTTGAAAGTCGTGTTACGGGGTCCCGGAACGTTTAAATCCACCCTGGACCCCAAAACCGTGTGCTATAGCCCACCAAAACAGTCAGAAATGGACGAAATCGCGAGTTTTAGACGATTTTATGGAAGTCGTGTTACGGGGTACCGGACCGTATAAATCCACCCCGGACCCCAAAACCGTGTGCTATAGCCCATGAAAACGGCCAGAAAAGGCCTGAATCACAAGTTTTTTACGATTTTATGAAACTCCTGTTACGGGTCCCGGAACGTTTAAATCTACCCTAGACCCTAAAACCGTGTGCTATAGCTCACGAAAACGGCCAGAAATGGCCTGAATCACGAGTTTTGTATGATTTCGTGAAACTCGTGTTACAGGGTCGGCATCGTTTAAATCCACTCCGAACCCCAAAACCGTGTGCTATAGACCACGAAAACGGCCAGAAATGGCTGAAATCTCGAGTTTTTCACGATTTTATGAAAGTCGTGTTACGGGGTCCCGAACCGTTTAAATCCACCCGGAACCCAAAATCGTGTGCGATAGCCCACGAAAAAGGCCAGAAATGGCCTGAATCACGAGTTTTTTTTACGATTTTATGAAACTAGTGTTACGGGGTCCCGGAACGTTTAAATCCACCCTAGACCCTAAAACAGTGTGCTATAACTCAGGAAAATAGTCAGAAATGGCCTGAATCACGAGTTTTTATGATTTCGTGAAACTCGTGTTACGGGGTCGGGACCATTTAAATCCAATCCGGACCCCAAAACTGTGTTCTATAGCCCACGAAAATGGCCAGAATTGGCCGAAATCGTGAGTTTTCTGACAATTTTACGGAAATCGTGTTACAGAGTCCTGGAACGTTTAAATCCACCCCGGACCCCAAAACCGTGTGCTATAGCCCACGAAAACGGCCAGAAATGGTCTGAATCACGAGTTTTTACGATTTCGAGTTTTTACGATTTTATGAAACTCGTGTTACGGTGTCCCGAAACGTTTAAATCCACCCGGACCCCAAAACCGTGTGCTATAGCCCACGAAAACGGCCAGAAATGGCCGAAATCGGGAGTTTTTGACGATTTTATGAAAGTCGTGTTACGGGGTCCCAGACCGTATAAATCCACCCGGACCCCAAAACAGGGTTCTATAGCCCACGAAAATGGCCAGAATTGGCCGAAATCGTGAGTTTTCTGACAATTTTACGGAAGTCGTGTTACGGAGTCCCGGAACGTTTAAATCCACCCCGGACCCCAAAGCCGTGTGCTATAGCCCACGAAAACGGCCAGAAATGGCCTGAATCACGAGTTTTTTTTTGATTTAATGAAACTCGTGTTACGGGGTCCCGAACCGGTTAAATCCACCCCGGACCCCAAAACCATGTGCTATAGCCAACGAAAACGGCCAGAAATGGCCGAAATCGCGAGTTTTTTTACGATTTTATGAAACTCGTGTTACGGGGTCCCGAAACGTTTAAATGCACCCCGGACTCCAAAACAGTGTGCTATAGCCCACGAAAACGGACAGAAATGGCCAAAATCGCGAGTTTTTTCCGATTTCGTGAAACTCGTGTTACGGGGTCCTGGACCGTTTAAATCCACCCGGACCCCAAAACCGTGTGCTATACCCCACGAAAACGGCCAGAAATGGCCGAAATCGCGAGTTTTTTACGATTTTATGAAAGTCGTGTCACGGGGTCCCGGACCGTATAAATCCACCCCGGACCCCAAAATAGTGTGCAATAGGCCACGAAAATGGCCAGAATTGGCCGAAATTGCGAGTTTTTTACAATTTTACGAAAGTCGTGTTACGGGGTCCCGGAACGTTTAAATCCACCCTAGACCCCAAAACCGTGTGCTATAGCCCACGAAAACGGCCAGAAATAGTCGAAATCACGAGATTTTTTTATGATTTTATGAAACTCGTGTTACGGGGTCCCGGAGTGTTTAAATCCACCCGGGTCCCCAAAACCGTGTGCAATAGCCCACGCAAACGGCAAGTAATGGCCGAAATCACGAGTTTTTTTTACTATTTTATGAAACTGGTGTTACGGGCTCCCGAACCGGTTAAATCCACCCTGGACTCCAAAATTGTGTGCTATAGCCAACAACAACGGCCAGAAATGTCCGAAATCACGAGTTTTTTACGATTTTATGCAACTCGTGTTACGGGGTCCCGGACCGTTTAAATCCACCCTGAACCCCAAAACCGTGTGCTATAGCCCACGAAAACGGCCAGAAATGGCCTGAATCACGAGTTTTTACGATTTCGTGAAACTCGTGTTACGGGGTCCCAGACCGTTTAAATCCACCCTGGACCCCAAAACCGTGTGCTATAGCCCACGAAAACGGCCAGAAATGGCCGAAATCACGAGTTTTATACGATTTTGTGAAACTCGTGTTACAGCGTCTAGACCGCTTAAATCCACCCCGGACCCCAAAATCGTGTGCCATAGCCCACGAAAACGACCAGATATGGCCGAAATCGTGAGTTTTTTTACGATTTTTTGAAAGTCGTGTTACGGGGTCCCGAAACGTTTAAATCCACCCTGGACCCCAAAACCGTGTGCTATAGCCCACCAAAACAGTCAGAAATGGACGAAATGGCGAGTTTTAGACGATTTTATGGAAGTCGTGTTACGGGGTACCGGACCGTATAAATCCACCCCGGACCCCAAAACCGTGTGCTATAGCCCATGAAAACGGCCAGAATTGGCCGAAATCACGAGTTTTTTTACGATTTCATGAAAGTCGTGTTACGCGGTCTAGACCGTTTAAATCCACCATGGACACCCAAAACCGTGTGCTCTAACACATGAAAACGGCCAGTAATGGCCGAAATCGCGAGTTTTTTACGATTTTATGAAACTCGTGTAACGGGGTACCAGACCGTTTAAACCCACCCCGGACCCCAAAACCGTGTGCTATAGCCCACCAAAACAGCCAGAAATGGACGAAATCGCGAGTTTTAGACGATTTTATGGAAGTCATGTTACGGGGTACCGGACCGTATAAATCCACCCCGGACCCTAAAACCGTGTGCTATAGCCCACGAAAACGGCCAGAATTGGCCAAAATCGCGAGTTTTTTACGATTTTACGAAAGTCGTGTTACGGTATCAGGAACGTTTAAATCTACCATGGCCCCCAAAATCGTCTGCTATAGTCCACGAAAACGGCCGGTAATGGCCGAAATCACGAGTTTTTTACGATTTTATGAAACTCCTGTTACGGTTTCCTGGACCGTTTAAATCCACCCCGGACCCCAAAACCGTGTGCTATAGCCAACCAAAACGGCCAGTAATGGCCGAAATCACGAGTTTTTTTAGGATTTTATGAAACTCCTGTTACGGGGTCCTGGACCGTTTAAAGCCACCCGGACCCCAAACCGTGTGCAATAGCCCACGAAAACGGCCAGTAATGGCCGAAATCACGAGTTTTTTTAACGATTTTATGAAACTCGTGTTACGGGGTCCCGAACCGTTTAAATCCACCCGGAAACCAAAACCATGTGCTATAGCCCACGAAAAAGGCCAGAAATGGCCTGAATCACGAGTTTTTTTACGATTTTATGAAACTAGTGTTACGGGGTCCCGGAACGTTTAAATCCACCCTAGACCCTAAAACCGTGTGCTATAACTCAGGAAAACAGTCAGAAATGGCCTGAATCACGAGTTTTTATACGATTTCGTGAAACTCGTGTTACAGGGTCTATACCGCTTAAATCCACCCCGGACCCCAAAATCGTGTGCCATAGCCCACGAAAACAGCCAGATATGGCCGAAATCGTGAGTTTTTTATGATTTTTTGAAAGTCGTGTTACGGGGTCCCGGAACGTTTAAATCCACCCTGGACCCCAAAACCGTGTGCTATAGCCCACCAAAACAGTCAGAAATGGACGAAATCGCAAGTTTTAGACGATTTTATGGAAGTCGTGTTACGGGGTACCGGACCGTATAAATCCACCCCGGACCCCAAAACCGTGTGCTATAGCCCATGAAAACGGCCAGAATTGGCCGAAATCACGAGTTTTTTTACGATTTCGTGAAAGTCGTGTTACGCGGTCTAGACCGTTTAAATCCACCATGGACACCCAAAACCGTGTGCTCTAACCCATGAAAACGGCCAGTAATGGCCGAAATCGCGAGTTTTTTACGATTTTATGAAACTCGTGTAACGGGGTACCAGACCGTTTAAACCCACCCCGGACCCCAAAACCGTGTGCTATAGCCCACCAAAACAGCCAGAAATGGACGAAATCGCGAGTTTTAGACGATTTTATGGAAGTCGTGTTACGGGGTACCGGACCGTATAAATCCACCCCGGACCCCAAAACCGTGTGCTATAGCCCATGAAAACGGCCAGAAAAGGCCTGAATCACAAGTTTTTTACGATTTTATGAAACTCCTGTTACGGGTCCCGGAACGTTTAAATCTACCCTAGACCCTAAAACCGTGTGCTATAGCTCACGAAAACGGCCAGAAATGGCCTGAATCACGAGTTTTGTATGATTTCGTGAAACTCGTGTTACAGGGTCGGCATCGTTTAAATCCACTCCGAACCCCAAAACCGTGTGCTATAGACCACGAAAACGGCCAGAAATGGCTGAAATCTCGAGTTTTTCACGATTTTATGAAAGTCGTGTTACGGGGTCCCGAACCGTTTAAATCCACCCGGAACCCAAAATCGTGTGCTATAGCCCACGAAAAAGGCCAGAAATGGCCTGAATCACGAGTTTTTTTTACGATTTTATGAAACTAGTGTTACGGGGTCCCGGAACGTTTAAATCCACCCTAGACCCTAAAACAGTGTGCTATAACTCAGGAAAATAGTCAGAAATGGCCTGAATCACGAGTTTTTATGATTTCGTGAAACTCGTGTTACGGGGTCGGGACCATTTAAATCCAATCCGGACCCCAAAACTGTGTTCTATAGCCCACGAAAATGGCCAGAATTGGCCGAAATCGTGAGTTTTCTGACAATTTTACGGAAATCGTGTTACAGAGTCCTGGAACGTTTAAATCCACCCCGGACCCCAAAACCGTGTGCTATAGCCCACGAAAACGGCCAGAAATGGTCTGAATCACGAGTTTTTACGATTTCGAGTTTTTACGATTTTATGAAACTCGTGTTACGGTGTCCCGAAACGTTTAAATCCACCCGGACCCCAAAACCGTGTGCTATAGCCCACGAAAACGGCCAGAAATGGCCGAAATCGGGAGTTTTTGACGATTTTATGAAAGTCGTGTTACGGGGTCCCAGACCGTATAAATCCACCCGGACCCCAAAACAGGGTTCTATAGCCCACGAAAATGGCCAGAATTGGCCGAAATCGTGAGTTTTCTGACAATTTTACGGAAGTCGTGTTACGGAGTCCCGGAACGTTTAAATCCACCCCGGACCCCAAAGCCGTGTGCTATAGCCCACGAAAACGGCCAGAAATGGCCTGAATCACGAGTTTTTTTTTGATTTAATGAAACTCGTGTTACGGGGTCCCGAACCGGTTAAATCCACCCCGGACCCCAAAACCATGTGCTATAGCCAACGAAAACGGCCAGAAATGGCCGAAATCGCGAGTTTTTTTACGATTTTATGAAACTCGTGTTACGGGGTCCCGAAACGTTTAAATGCACCCCGGACTCCAAAACAGTGTGCTATAGCCCACGAAAACGGACAGAAATGGCCAAAATCGCGAGTTTTTTCCGATTTCGTGAAACTCGTGTTACGGGGTCCTGGACCGTTTAAATCCACCCGGACCCCAAAACCGTGTGCTATACCCCACGAAAACGGCCAGAAATGGCCGAAATCGCGAGTTTTTTACGATTTTATGAAAGTCGTGTCACGGGGTCCCGGACCGTATAAATCCACCCCGGACCCCAAAATAGTGTGCAATAGGCCACGAAAATGGCCAGAATTGGCCGAAATTGCGAGTTTTTTACAATTTTACGAAAGTCGTGTTACGGGGTCCCGGAACGTTTAAATCCACCCTAGACCCCAAAACCGTGTGCTATAGCCCACGAAAACGGCCAGAAATAGTCGAAATCACGAGATTTTTTTATGATTTTATGAAACTCGTGTTACGGGGTCCCGGAGTGTTTAAATCCACCCGGGTCCCCAAAACCGTGTGCAATAGCCCACGCAAACGGCAAGTAATGGCCGAAATCACGAGTTTTTTTTACTATTTTATGAAACTGGTGTTACGGGCTCCCGAACCGGTTAAATCCACCCTGGACTCCAAAATTGTGTGCTATAGCCAACAACAACGGCCAGAAATGTCCGAAATCACGAGTTTTTTACGATTTTATGCAACTCGTGTTACGGGGTCCCGGACCGTTTAAATCCACCCTGAACCCCAAAACCGTGTGCTATAGCCCACGAAAACGGCCAGAAATGGCCTGAATCACGAGTTTTTACGATTTCGTGAAACTCGTGTTACGGGGTCCCAGACCGTTTAAATCCACCCTGGACCCCAAAACCGTGTGCTATAGCCCACGAAAACGGCCAGAAATGGCCGAAATCACGAGTTTTATACGATTTTGTGAAACTCGTGTTACAGCGTCTAGACCGCTTAAATCCACCCCGGACCCCAAAATCGTGTGCCATAGCCCACGAAAACGACCAGATATGGCCGAAATCGTGAGTTTTTTTACGATTTTTTGAAAGTCGTGTTACGGGGTCCCGAAACGTTTAAATCCACCCTGGACCCCAAAACCGTGTGCTATAGCCCACCAAAACAGTCAGAAATGGACGAAATGGCGAGTTTTAGACGATTTTATGGAAGTCGTGTTACGGGGTACCGGACCGTATAAATCCACCCCGGACCCCAAAACCGTGTGCTATAGCCCATGAAAACGGCCAGAATTGGCCGAAATCACGAGTTTTTTTACGATTTCATGAAAGTCGTGTTACGCGGTCTAGACCGTTTAAATCCACCATGGACACCCAAAACCGTGTGCTCTAACACATGAAAACGGCCAGTAATGGCCGAAATCGCGAGTTTTTTACGATTTTATGAAACTCGTGTAACGGGGTACCAGACCGTTTAAACCCACCCCGGACCCCAAAACCGTGTGCTATAGCCCACCAAAACAGCCAGAAATGGACGAAATCGCGAGTTTTAGACGATTTTATGGAAGTCATGTTACGGGGTACCGGACCGTATAAATCCACCCCGGACCCTAAAACCGTGTGCTATAGCCCACGAAAACGGCCAGAATTGGCCAAAATCGCGAGTTTTTTACGATTTTACGAAAGTCGTGTTACGGTATCAGGAACGTTTAAATCTACCATGGCCCCCAAAATCGTCTGCTATAGTCCACGAAAACGGCCGGTAATGGCCGAAATCACGAGTTTTTTACGATTTTATGAAACTCCTGTTACGGTTTCCTGGACCGTTTAAATCCACCCCGGACCCCAAAACCGTGTGCTATAGCCAACCAAAACGGCCAGTAATGGCCGAAATCACGAGTTTTTTTAGGATTTTATGAAACTCCTGTTACGGGGTCCTGGACCGTTTAAAGCCACCCGGACCCCAAACCGTGTGCAATAGCCCACGAAAACGGCCAGTAATGGCCGAAATCACGAGTTTTTTTAACGATTTTATGAAACTCGTGTTACGGGGTCCCGAACCGTTTAAATCCACCCGGAAACCAAAACCATGTGCTATAGCCCACGAAAAAGGCCAGAAATGGCCTGAATCACGAGTTTTTTTACGATTTTATGAAACTAGTGTTACGGGGTCCCGGAACGTTTAAATCCACCCTAGACCCTAAAACCGTGTGCTATAACTCAGGAAAACAGTCAGAAATGGCCTGAATCACGAGTTTTTATACGATTTCGTGAAACTCGTGTTACAGGGTCTATACCGCTTAAATCCACCCCGGACCCCAAAATCGTGTGCCATAGCCCACGAAAACAGCCAGATATGGCCGAAATCGTGAGTTTTTAATGATTTTTTGAAAGTCGTGTTACGGGGTCCCGGAACGTTTAAATCCACCCTGGACCCCAAAACCGTGTGCTATAGCCCACCAAAACAGTCAGAAATGGACGAAATCGCAAGTTTTAGACGATTTTATGGAAGTCGTGTTACGGGGTACCGGACCGTATAAATCCACCCCGGACCCCAAAACCGTGTGCTATAGCCCATGAAAACGGCCAGAATTGGCCGAAATCACGAGTTTTTTTACGATTTCGTGAAAGTCGTGTTACGCGGTCTAGACCGTTTAAATCCACCATGGACACCCAAAACCGTGTGCTCTAACCCATGAAAACGGCCAGTAATGGCCGAAATCGCGAGTTTTTTACGATTTTATGAAACTCGTGTAACGGGGTACCAGACCGTTTAAACCCACCCCGGACCCCAAAACCGTGTGCTATAGCCCACCAAAACAGCCAGAAATGGACGAAATCGCGAGTTTTAGACGATTTTATGGAAGTCACGTTACGGGGTACCGGACCGTATAAATCCACCCCGGACCCTAAAACCGTGTGCTATAGCCCACGAAAACGGCCAGAATTGGCCGAAATCGCGAGTTTTTTTATAATTTTACAAAAGTCGTGTTACGGAGTCCCGGAACGTTTAAATGCACCCGGATCCCAAAACCGTGTGCTATAGCCCACGAAAACGGCCAGTAATGACCGAAATCACGAGTTTTTTACGATTTTATGAAACTCCTGTTACGGTTTCCTGGACCGTTTAAATCCACCCCGGACCCCAAAACCGTGTGCTATAGCCCACCAAAACGGCCAGTAATGGCCGAAATCACGAGTTTTTTTAGGATTTTATGAAACTCCTGTTACGGGGTCCTGGACCGTTTAAAGCCACCCGGACCCCAAACCGTGTGCAATAGCCCACGAAAACGGCCAGTAATGGCCGAAATCACGAGTTTTTTTAACGATTTTATGAAACTCGTGTTACGGGGTCCCGAACCGTTTAAATCCACCCGGAACCCAAAACCATGTGCTATAGCCCACGAAAAAGGCCAGAAATGGCCTGAATCACGAGTTTTTTTACGATTTTATGAAACTAGTGTTACGGGGTCCCGGAACGTTTAAATCCACCCTAGACCCTAAAACCGTGTGCTATAACTCAGGAAAACAGTCAGAAATGGTCTGAATCACGAGTTTTTATACGATTTCGTGAAACTCGTGTTACAGGGTCTATACCGCTTAAATCCACCCCGGACACCAAAATCGTGTGCCATAGCCCACGAAAACGGCCAGATATGGCCGAAATCGTGAGTTTTTTATGATTTTTTGAAAGTCGTGTTACGGGGTCCCGGAACGTTTAAATCCACCCTGGACCCCAAAACCGTGTGCTATAGCCCACCAAAACAGCCAGAAATGGACGAAATCGCGAGTTTTAGACGATTTTATGAAAGTCGTGTTACGGGGTACCGGACCGTATAAATCCACCCCGGACCCTAAAACCGTATGCTATAGCCCACGAAAACGGCCAGAATTGGCCGAAATCGCGAGTTTTTTTATAATTTTACAAAAGTCGTGTTACGGAGTCCCGGAACGTTTAAATCCACCCGGACCCCAAAACCGTGTGCTATAGCCCACAAAAACGGCCAGAAATGGCCGAAATCGCAAGTTTTTTTTACGATTTTATGAAACTCGGGTTACGGGGTACTAGACCGTTTAAACCCACCCGGACCCCAAAACCGTGTGCTATAGCGCACGAAAACGGCCGGAAATGGCCAAAATCGCGAGTTTTTTACGATTTTACGAAAGTCGTGTTACGGTATCCTGAACGTTTAAATCTACCATGGCCCCCAAAATCGTCTGCTATAGTCCACGAAAACGGCCGGTAATGGCCGAAATCACGAGTTTTTTACGATTTTATGAAACTCCTGTTACGGGGTCCTGGACCGTTTAAATCCACCCCCGAGCCCAAACCGTGTGCTATAGCCCACGAAAACGGCAAGTAATGGCCGAAATCACGAGTTTTTTTACTATTATATGAAACTCGTGTTACGGGCTCCCAGACCGTTTAAATCCACCCCAGAACCCAAAACCGTGTGCTATAGCCCACCAAAACGGCCAGTAATGGCCGAAATCACGAGTTTTTTTAGGATTTTATGAAAATCCTGTTACGGGGTCCTGGACCGTTTAAAGCCACCCGGACCCCAAAACGTGTGCAATAGCCCACGAAAACGGCCAGTAATGGCCGAAATCACGAGTTTTTTTTACGATTTTATGAAACTCGTGTTACGGGGTCCCGAACAGTTTAAATCCACCCGGAACCCAAAACCATGTGCTATAGCCCACGAAAAAGGCCAGAAATGGCCTGAATCACGAGTTTTTTTACGATTTTATGAAACTAGTGTTACGGGGTCCCGGAACGTTTAAATCCACCCTAGACCCTAAAACCGTGTGCTATAACTCAGGAAAACAGTCAGAAATGGCCTGAATCACGAGTTTTTATACGATTTCGAAACTCGTGTTACAGGGTCTAGACCGCTTAAATCCACCCCGGACCCCAAAATCGTGTGCCATAGCCCTCGAAAACGGCCAGATATGGCCGAAATCGTGAGTTTTTTATGATTTTTTGAAAGTCGTGTTACGGGGTCCCGGAACGTTTAAATCCACCCTGGACCCCAAAACCGTGTGCTATAGCCCACCAAAACAGCCAGAAATGGACGAAATCGCGAGTTTTAGACGATTTTATGAAAGTCGTGTTACGGGGTACCGGACCGTATAAATCCACCCCGGACCCTAAAACCGTGTGCTATAGCCCACGAAAACGGCCAGAATTGGCCGAAATCGCGAGTTTTTTTTATAATTTTACAAAAGTCGTGTTACGGAGTCCCGGAACGTTTAAATCCAGCCCGGACCCCAAAACCGTGTGCTATAGCCCACGAAAACGGCCAGAAATGGCCGAAATCGCGAGTTTTTTTTACGATTTTATGAAACTCTTGTTACGGGGTACTAGACCGTTTAAACCCACCCGGACCCCAAAACCGTGTGCTATAGCCCACGAAAACGGCCGGAAATGGCCAAAATCGCGAGTTTTTTACGATTTTACGAAAGTCGTGTTACGGTGTCCTGAACGTTTAAATCTACCATGGCCCCCAAAATCGTCTGCTATAGTCCACGAAAACGGCCGGTAGTGGCCGAAATCACGAGTTTTTTACGATTTTATGAAACTCCTGTTACGGGGTCCTGGACCGTTTAAATCCACCCCGGAGCCCAAACCGTGTGCTATAGCCCACGAAAACGGCAAGTAATGGCCGAAATCACGAGTTTTTTTACTATTATATGAAACTCGTGTTACGGGCTCCCAGACCGTTTAAATCCACCCCAGAACCCAAAACCGTGTGCTATAGCCCACGAAAACGGCCAGAAATGGCCTGAATCATGAGTTTTTTACGATTTCGTGAAACTCGTGTTACGGGGTCCCGGAACGTTTAAATCCACCCTAGACCCTAAAACCGTGTGCTATATCTCACGAAAACGGCCAGAAATGGCCTGAATCACGAGTTTTTTATGATTTCGTAAAACTCTTGTTACGGCGTCGGGATCGTTTAAATCCACTCCGGACCCTAAAACCGTGTGCTATATCTCACGAAAACGGCTAGAAATGGCCTGAATCACGAGTTTTTTTTTCTATTTTATGAAACTGGTGTTACGGGCTCCCGGACCGTTTAAATCCACCCTGGACTCCAAAATTGTGTGCTATAGCCAACAACAACGGCCAGAAATGTCCGAAATCACGAGTTTTTTACGATTTTATGCAACTCGTGTTACGGGGTCCCGGACCGTTTAAATCCACCCTGAACCCCAAAACCGTGTGCTATAGCCCACGAAAACGGCCAGAAATGGCCTGAATCACGAGTTTTTACGATTTCGTGAAACTCGTGTTACGGGGTCCCAGACCGTTTAAATCCACCCTGGACCCCAAAACCGTGTGCTATAGCCCACGAAAACGGCCAGAAATGGCCGAAATCACGAGTTTTATACGATTTTGTGAAACTCGTGTTACAGCGTCTAGACCGCTTAAATCCACCCCGGACCCCAAAATCGTGTGCCATAGCCCACGAAAACGACCAGATATGGCCGAAATCGTGAGTTTTTTTACGATTTTTTGAAAGTCGTGTTACGGGGTCCCGGAACGTTTAAATCCACCCTGGACCCCAAAACCGTGTGCTATAGCCCACCAAAACAGTCAGAAATGGACGAAATCGCGAGTTTTAGACGATTTTATGAAAGTCGTGTTACGGGGTACCGGACCGTATAAATCCACCCCGGACCCTAAAACCGTATGCTATAGCCCACGAAAACGGCCAGAATTGGCCGAAATCGCGAGTTTTTTTATAATTTTACAAAAGTCGTGTTACGGAGTCCCGGAACGTTTAAATCCACCCGGACCCCAAAACCGTGTGCTACAGCCCACGAAAACGGCCAGAAATGGCCGAAATCGCTAGTTTTTTTTACGATTTTATGAAACTCGGGTTACTGGGTACTAGACCGTTTAAACCCACCCGGACCCCAAAACCGTGTGCTATAGCCCACGAAAACGGCCGGAAATGGCCAAAATCGCGAGTTTTTTACGATTTTACGAAAGTCGTGTTACGGTGTCCTGAACGTTTAAATCTACCATGGCCCCCAAAATCGTCTGCTATAGTACACGAAAACGGCCGGTAATGGCCAAAATCACGAGTTTTTTACGATTTTATGAAACTCCTGTTACGGGGTCCTGGACCGTTTAAATCCACCCCGGAGCCCAAACCGTGTGCTATAGCCCACGAAAACGGCAAGTAATGGCCGAAATCACGAGTTTTTTTACTATTATATGAAACTCGTGTTACGGGCTCCCAGACCGTTTAAATCCACCCCGGACCCCAAAACCGTGTGCTATAGCCCACCAAAACGGCCAGTAATGGCCGAAATCACGATTTTTTTAGGATTTTATGAAACTCCTGTTACGGGGTCCTGGACCGTTTAAATCCACCCCGGAGCCCAAACCGTGTGCTATAGCCCACGAAAACGGCAAGTAATGGCCGAAATCACGAGTTTTTTTACTATTATATGAAACTCGTGTTACGGGCTCCCAGACCGTTTAAATCCACCCCGGACCCCAAAACCGTGTGCTATAGCCCACCAAAACGGCCAGTAATGGCCGAAATCACGAGTTTTTTTAGGATTTTATGAAACTCCTGTTACGGGGTCCTGGACCGTTTAAAGCCACCCGGACCCCAAACCGTGTGCAATAGCCCACGAAAACGGCCAGTAATGGCCGAAATCACGAGTTTTTATACGATTCCGTGAAACTCGTGTTACAGGGTCTAGACCGCTTAAATCCACCCCGGACCCCAAAATCGTGTGCCATAGCCCACGAAAACGGCCAGATATGGCCGAAATCGTGAGTTTTTTATGATTTTTTGAAAGTCGTGTTACGGGGTCCCGGAACGTTTAAATCCACCCTGGACCCCAAAACCGTGTGCTATAGCCCACCAAAACAGCCAGAAATGGACGAAATCGCGAGTTTTAGACGATTTTATGAAAGTCGTGTTACGGGGTACCGGACCGTATAAATCCACCCCGGACCCTAAAACCGTGTGCTATAGCCCACGAAAACGGCCAGAATTGGCCGAAATCGCGAGTTTTTTTTACGATTTTATGAAACTCGTGTTACGGGGTACTAGACCGTTTAAACCCACCCGGACCCCAAAACCGTGTGCTATAGCCCACGAAAACGGCCGGAAATGGCCAAAATCGCGAGTTTTTTACGATTTTACGAAAGTCGTGTTACGGTGTCCTGAACGTTTAAATCTACCATGGCCCCCAAAATCGTCTGCTATAGTCCACGAAAACGGCCGGTAATGGCCGAAATCACGAGTTTTTTACGATTTTATGAAACTCCTGTTACGGGGTCCTGGACCGTTTAAATCCACCCCGGAGCCCAAACCGTGTGCTATAGCCCACGAAAACGGCAAGTAATGGCCGAAATCACGAGTTTTTTTACTATTATATGAAACTCGTGTTACGGGCTCCCAGACCGTTTAAATCCACCCCAGAACCCAAAACCGTGTGCTATAGCCCACGAAAACGGCCAGAAATGGCCTGAATCATGAGTTTTTTACGATTTCGTGAAACTCGTGTTACGGGGTCCCGGAACGTTTAAATCCACCCTAGACCCTAAAACCGTGTGCTATATCTCACGAAAACGGCCAGAAATTGCCTGAATCACAAGTTTTTTATGATTTCGTAAAACTCTTGTTACGGGGTCGGGATCGTTTAAATCCACTCCGGACCCTAAAACCGTGCGCTATATCTCACGAAAACGGCTAGAAATGGCCTGAATCACGAGTTGTTTATGATTTCGTAAAACTCGTGTTACGGGGTCGGGATCGTTTAAATTCACTCCGGACCCCAAAACCGTGTGCTATAGATCACAAAAACGGCCAGAAATGGCTGAAATCTCTAGGTTTTTTACGATTTTATGAAAGTCGTGTTACGAGGTCCCGGAACGTTTAAATCAACCCGGACCCCAAAACCGTGTGCTATGGCCCACGAGAACGGCCAAAAATGGCCGAAATCGCGAGTTTTTGACGATTTTATGAAAGTCGTGTCACGGGGTCCCGGACCGTATAAATCCACCCGGACCCCAAAATAGTGTGCTATAGGCCACGAAATTGACCAGAATTGGCCGAAATCGCGAGTTTTTTTTACAATTTTACGAAAGTCGTGTTACGGGGTCCCGGACCATATAAATCCACCCGGACCCCAAAACAGTGTTCTATAGCCCACGAAAATGGCCAGAATTAGCCGAAATCGCGAGTTTTTTTTACAATTTTACGAAAGTCGTGTTACGGAGTTCTAGAACCTTTAAATCTACCCCGCACACCAAAACCGTGCGCTATAGCCCACGAAAACGGCCAGAAATGGCCAAAATCGCAAGTTTTTTACGTTTTTACGGAAGTCGTGTTACGGAGTCCCAGAACGTTTAAATCCACCCCGGCCTCCAAAATCGTGTGCTATGGCCCACGAAAAAGGGCAGTAATGGCCGAAATCACGAGATTTTTTACGATTTTATGAAACTCCTATTACGGTTTCCTGGACCGTTTAAATCCACCCCGGACCCCAAAACTGTGTGCTAGAGCCCACCAAAACGGCCAGAAATGGCCTGAATCACGAGTTTTTTTACGATTTTATGAAACTAGTGTTACGGGGTCCCGGAACTTTTAAATCCACCCTAGACCCTAAAACCGTCTGCTATAACTCAGGAAAACAGTCAGAAATGGCCTGAATCACGAGTTTTTTATGATTTCGTGAAACTCGAGCTTTTAAAGACTTTTCACGCAGGGGAGTAGGCCCTCCGCACGTCCGGATTCGAGGTTTTCACATTTGTTCAAATAACAATTAAGGTGAAGCAGGGTAAGGTGTTACGGGGTCGGGACCGTTTAAATCCACCCGGACCCCAAAACCGTGTTCCATAGCCCACAAAAACGGCCAGAAATGGCCTGAATCACGGGTTTTTTACAGTTTGATGAAACTCGTGTTACAGGGTCCCGAAACGTTTAAATCCACCCTAGACACCAAAACCGTGTGCTATAGCCCACGAAACGGCCAGAAATGGCCTGATTCACGAGTTTTTTACAATTTCGTGAAACTCGTGTTACAGTGTCCAGACCGTTTAAATCCACCCCGGACCCCAAAACCGTGTGCTATAGCCCACGAAAACGGCCAGAAATGGCCGAAATCGCGAGTTTTTTACGATTTTATGAAAGTCGTGTTACGGGGTCCCAGACCGTATAAATCCACCCGGACCCCAAAACAGGGTTCTATAGCCCACGAAAATGGCCAGAATTGGCCGAAATCGTGAGTTTTCTGACAATTTTACGGAAGTCGTGTTACGGAGTCCCGGAACGTTTAAATCCACCCCGGACCCCAAAACCGTGTGCTATAGCCCACGAAAACGGCCAGAAATGGCCTGAATCACGAGTTTTTTTTCGATTTAATGAAACTCGTGTTACAGGGTCCCGAAACGTTTAAATCCACCCCGGACCCCAAAACCGTGTGCTATAGCCCACGAAAACGGCCAGAAATGGCCGAAATCGCGAGTTTTTTTACGATTTTATGAAACTCGTGTTACGGGGTCCTGAAACGTTTAAATGCACCCCGGACCCCAAAACCGTGTGCTATAGCCCACGAAAACGGCCAGAAATGGCCGAAATCGCGAGGTTTTGATGATTTTATGAAAGTCGTGTTACGGGGTCACGGACCGTATAAATCCACCCCAGACCCCAAAACAGTGTTCTATAGTCCACGAAAATGGCCAAAATTGGCCGAAATCGCGAGTTTTCTTACAATTTTACGAAAGTCGTGTTACGGAGTCTCGGAACGTTTAAATCCACCCCGGACCTCAAAAAGATGTGCTATAGCCAACGACAACGGCTAGAAATGTCCGAAATCGCGAGTTTTTTTACCATTTTATGAAACTCGTGTCACGGGGTACCAGACCGTTTAAACCCACCCGGACCCCAAAACCGTGTGCTATAGCCCAAGAAAACGGCCAGAAATGCCCGAAATCACGAGTTTTTTTACGATTTTACGAAAGTCGTGTTACGGAATCCCAGAATGTTTAAATCCACCCCGACCCCCTAAACCGTGTGCTCTAATCCACGAAAACGGCCGTTAATGGCCAAAATCGCGAGTTTTTTACGATTTTATGAAAGTCGTGTTACGGGGTCCTGGACCGTTTAAATCCTCCCCGGACCCCAAAACCGTCTGCTATAGCCCACAAAAACGGTCAGTAATGTCCGAAATCACGAGTTTTTTACGATTTTATGAAACTCCTGTTACGGGGTCCTGGACCGTTTAAATCCACCCTGGACCCCAAACCGTGTGCTATAGCCCACGAAAACGGCAAGTAATGGCCGAAATCACGAGTTTTTTTTACTATTTTATGAAACTCGTGTTACGGGCTCCCGGGCCGTTTAAATCCACCCTGGACTCCAAAATTGTGTGCTATAGCCAACGACAACGGCCAGAAATGTCCGAAATCACGAGTTTTTTACGATTTTATGCAACTTGTGTTACGGGGTCCCGGACCGTTTAAATCCACCCTGGACCCCAAAACCGTGTGCTATAGCCCACGAAAACGGCCAGAAATGGCCTGAATCACGGGTTTTTACGATTTCGTGAAACTCGTGTTACGGGGTCCCAGACCGTTTAAATCCACCCTGGACCCCAAAACCGTGTGCTATAGCCCACGAAAACGGCCAGAAATGGCCGAAATCACGAGTTTTTTTACGATTTCGTGAAAGTCGTGTTACGGGGTCTAGACCGTTTAAATCCACCCCTGACCCCAAAACCGTGTGCTATAGCCAACGAAAACGACCAGAAATGGCCGAAATCGCCAGTTTTTTATGATTTTATGAAACTCATGTTACGTGGTCCTGAAACGTTCAAATCCACCCCGGACCCCAAAACCATGTGCTATAGCCCACGAAAACGGCCACAAATGGCCGAAATCGCGAGTTTTTGACGATTTTATGAAAGTCGTGTTACGGTGTCCCGGACCGTATAAATCCACCCGGACCCCAAAACAGTGTTCTATAGCACACGAAAACGGCCAGAAATGGCTAAAATCGCAAGTTTTTTACGATTTTACGGAAGTCGTGTTACGGAGTCCCGGAACGTTTAAATCCACCCCGGCCCCCAAAATCGTGTGCTATGGCCCACGAAAACGGCCAGTAATGGCCTCACGAGTTTTTTTACGATTTTATGAAACTCTTGTTACGGTTTCCTGGACCGTTTAAATCCAGCCCGGACCCCAAAACCGTGTGCTATAGCCCACCAAAACGGCCAGTAATGGCCGAAATCACGAGCTTTTTTACGATTTTATGAAACGGGGTCCTGGACCGTTTAAAGCCAACCGGACCACAAAACAGTGTTTTAAAGCCCACGAAAATGGCCAGAATGGGCCGAAATCGCGAATTTTCTTACAATTTTACGAAAGTCGTGTTACGGAGTCTTGGAACGTTTAAATCCACCCCGGACCCCCAAACCGTGTGCTATAGCCCGCGAAAACGGCCAGAAATGGCCGAAATCACGAGTTTTTTTACGATTTTATGAAACTCCTGTTACGGGGTCCTGGACCGTTTAAAGCCACCCGGACCCCAAACCGTGTGCAATAGCCCACGAAAACAGCCAATAATGGCCAAAATCATGAGTTTTTTTTACGATTTTATGAAACTCTTGTTACGGGGTTCCGAACCGTTTAAATCCACCCGGAACCGAAAACCGTGTGCTATAGCCCACGAAAAAGGCCATAAATGGCCTGAATCACGAGTTTTTTATGATTTCGTGAAACTCGTGTTACGGGGTCGGGATTGTTTAAATCCACTCCGGACCCCCAAACCGTGTGCTATAGACCACGAAAACGGCCAGAAATGGCTGAAATCTCGAGTTTTTTTACGATTGTATGAAAGTCGTGTTACGGGATCCCAGAACGTTTAAATCCACCCGGACCCCAAAACCGTGTGCTATAGCCCACAAAAACGGCCAGAAATGTCCTGAATCACGAGTTTTTTACAGTTTGATGAAACTCGTGTTACAGGGTCCCGAAACGTTTAAATCCACCCTAGACACCAAAACCGTGTGCTATAGCCCACGAAAACGGCCAGAAATGGCCTGATTCACGAGTTTTTTACGAGTTCGTGAAACTCGTGTTACAGCGTCCAGACCGTTTAAATCCACCCTGGACCCCAAAACTGTGTGCTATAGCCCACGAAAACGGCCAAAAATGGCCGAAATCGTGAGTTTTTTACGATTTTATGAAAGTCGTGGTACGGAGTACCAGACCGTATAAATCCACCCCGGACCCCAAAACCGTGTGCTACAGCCCACGAAAACGGCCGGAAATGGCCAAAATCGCGAGTTTTTTACGATTATACGAAAGTCGTGTTACGGTGTCCTGAACATTTAAATCCACCATGGCCCCCAAAATCGTCTGCTATAGCCCACGAAAACGGCCAGTAATGGCCGAAATCACGAGTTTTTACGATTTTATGAAACTCCTGTTACAGGGTCCTGGACCGTTTCAATCCACCCCGGACCCCAAACCGTGTGCTATAGCCCACGAAAACGGCAAGTAATGGCCGAAATCACGAGTTTTTTTACTATTATATGAAACTCGTGTTACGGGCTCCCAGACCGTTTAAATCCACCCCAAAACCCAAAACCGTGTGCTATAGCCCACGAAAACGGCCAGAAATGGCCTGAATCATGAGCTTTTTACGATTTCGTGAAACTCGTGTTACGGGGTCCCGGAACGTTTAAATCCACCCTAGACCCTAAAACCGTGTGCTATATCTCACGAAAACGGCCAAAAATGCCCTGAATCACGAGTTTTTTATGATTTCGTAAAACTCGTGTTACGGGGTCGGGATCGTTTAAATCCACTCCGGACCCTAAAACCGTGTGCAATATCTCACGAAAACGGCTAGAAATGGCCTGAATCACGAGTTTTTTTTCGATTTAATGAAACTCGTGTTACAGGGTCCCGAAACGTTTAAATCCACCCCGGACCCCAAAACCGTGTGCTATAGCCCACGAAAACGGCCAGAAATGGCCGAAATCGCGAGTTTTTTTACGATTTTATGAAACTCGTGTTACGGGGTCCTGAAACGTTTAAATGCACCCCGGACCCCAAAACCGTGTGCTATAGCCCACGAAAACGGCCAGAAATGGCCGAAATCGCGAGGTTTTGATGATTTTATGAAAGTCGTGTTACGGGGTCACGGACCGTATAAATCCACCCCAGACCCCAAAACAGTGTTCTATAGTCCACGAAAATGGCCAAAATTGGCCGAAATCGCGAGTTTTCTTACAATTTTACGAAAGTCGTGTTACGGAGTCTCGGAACGTTTAAATCCACCCCGGACCTCAAAAAGATGTGCTATAGCCAACGACAACGGCTAGAAATGTCCGAAATCGCGAGTTTTTTTACCATTTTATGAAACTCGTGTCACGGGGTACCAGACCGTTTAAACCCACCCGGACCCCAAAACCGTGTGCTATAGCCCAAGAAAACGGCCAGAAATGCCCGAAATCACGAGTTTTTTTACGATTTTACGAAAGTCGTGTTACGGAATCCCAGAATGTTTAAATCCACCCCGACCCCCTAAACCGTGTGCTCTAATCCACGAAAACGGCCGTTAATGGCCAAAATCGCGAGTTTTTTACGATTTTATGAAAGTCGTGTTACGGGGTCCTGGACCGTTTAAATCCTCCCCGGACCCCAAAACCGTCTGCTATAGCCCACAAAAACGGTCAGTAATGTCCGAAATCACGAGTTTTTTACGATTTTATGAAACTCCTGTTACGGGGTCCTGGACCGTTTAAATCCACCCTGGACCCCAAACCGTGTGCTATAGCCCACGAAAACGGCAAGTAATGGCCGAAATCACGAGTTTTTTTTACTATTTTATGAAACTCGTGTTACGGGCTCCCGGGCCGTTTAAATCCACCCTGGACTCCAAAATTGTGTGCTATAGCCAACGACAACGGCCAGAAATGTCCGAAATCACGAGTTTTTTACGATTTTATGCAACTTGTGTTACGGGGTCCCGGACCGTTTAAATCCACCCTGGACCCCAAAACCGTGTGCTATAGCCCACGAAAACGGCCAGAAATGGCCTGAATCACGGGTTTTTACGATTTCGTGAAACTCGTGTTACGGGGTCCCAGACCGTTTAAATCCACCCTGGACCCCAAAACCGTGTGCTATAGCCCACGAAAACGGCCAGAAATGGCCGAAATCACGAGTTTTTTTACGATTTCGTGAAAGTCGTGTTACGGGGTCTAGACCGTTTAAATCCACCCCTGACCCCAAAACCGTGTGCTATAGCCAACGAAAACGACCAGAAATGGCCGAAATCGCCAGTTTTTTATGATTTTATGAAACTCATGTTACGTGGTCCTGAAACGTTCAAATCCACCCCGGACCCCAAAACCATGTGCTATAGCCCACGAAAACGGCCACAAATGGCCGAAATCGCGAGTTTTTGACGATTTTATGAAAGTCGTGTTACGGTGTCCCGGACCGTATAAATCCACCCGGACCCCAAAACAGTGTTCTATAGCACACGAAAACGGCCAGAAATGGCTAAAATCGCAAGTTTTTTACGATTTTACGGAAGTCGTGTTACGGAGTCCCGGAACGTTTAAATCCACCCCGGCCCCCAAAATCGTGTGCTATGGCCCACGAAAACGGCCAGTAATGGCCTCACGAGTTTTTTTACGATTTTATGAAACTCTTGTTACGGTTTCCTGGACCGTTTAAATCCAGCCCGGACCCCAAAACCGTGTGCTATAGCCCACCAAAACGGCCAGTAATGGCCGAAATCACGAGCTTTTTTACGATTTTATGAAACGGGGTCCTGGACCGTTTAAAGCCAACCGGACCACAAAACAGTGTTTTAAAGCCCACGAAAATGGCCAGAATGGGCCGAAATCGCGAATTTTCTTACAATTTTACGAAAGTCGTGTTACGGAGTCTTGGAACGTTTAAATCCACCCCGGACCCCCAAACCGTGTGCTATAGCCCGCGAAAACGGCCAGAAATGGCCGAAATCACGAGTTTTTTTACGATTTTATGAAACTCCTGTTACGGGGTCCTGGACCGTTTAAAGCCACCCGGACCCCAAACCGTGTGCAATAGCCCACGAAAACAGCCAATAATGGCCAAAATCATGAGTTTTTTTTACGATTTTATGAAACTCTTGTTACGGGGTTCCGAACCGTTTAAATCCACCCGGAACCGAAAACCGTGTGCTATAGCCCACGAAAAAGGCCATAAATGGCCTGAATCACGAGTTTTTTATGATTTCGTGAAACTCGTGTTACGGGGTCGGGATTGTTTAAATCCACTCCGGACCCCCAAACCGTGTGCTATAGACCACGAAAACGGCCAGAAATGGCTGAAATCTCGAGTTTTTTTACGATTGTATGAAAGTCGTGTTACGGGATCCCAGAACGTTTAAATCCACCCGGACCCCAAAACCGTGTGCTATAGCCCACAAAAACGGCCAGAAATGTCCTGAATCACGAGTTTTTTACAGTTTGATGAAACTCGTGTTACAGGGTCCCGAAACGTTTAAATCCACCCTAGACACCAAAACCGTGTGCTATAGCCCACGAAAACGGCCAGAAATGGCCTGATTCACGAGTTTTTTACGAGTTCGTGAAACTCGTGTTACAGCGTCCAGACCGTTTAAATCCACCCTGGACCCCAAAACTGTGTGCTATAGCCCACGAAAACGGCCAAAAATGGCCGAAATCGTGAGTTTTTTACGATTTTATGAAAGTCGTGGTACGGAGTACCAGACCGTATAAATCCACCCCGGACCCCAAAACCGTGTGCTACAGCCCACGAAAACGGCCGGAAATGGCCAAAATCGCGAGTTTTTTACGATTATACGAAAGTCGTGTTACGGTGTCCTGAACATTTAAATCCACCATGGCCCCCAAAATCGTCTGCTATAGCCCACGAAAACGGCCAGTAATGGCCGAAATCACGAGTTTTTACGATTTTATGAAACTCCTGTTACAGGGTCCTGGACCGTTTCAATCCACCCCGGACCCCAAACCGTGTGCTATAGCCCACGAAAACGGCAAGTAATGGCCGAAATCACGAGTTTTTTTACTATTATATGAAACTCGTGTTACGGGCTCCCAGACCGTTTAAATCCACCCCAAAACCCAAAACCGTGTGCTATAGCCCACGAAAACGGCCAGAAATGGCCTGAATCATGAGCTTTTTACGATTTCGTGAAACTCGTGTTACGGGGTCCCGGAACGTTTAAATCCACCCTAGACCCTAAAACCGTGTGCTATATCTCACGAAAACGGCCAGAAATGCCCTGAATCACGAGTTTTTTATGATTTCGTAAAACTCGTGTTACGGGGTCGGGATCGTTTAAATCCACTCCGGACCCTAAAACCGTGTGCAATATCTCACGAAAACGGCTAGAAATGGCCTGAATCACGAGTTTTTTATGATTTCGTAAAACTCGTGTTACGGGGTCGGGATCGTTTAAATCCACTCCGCACACCAAAACCGTGTGCTATAGATCACAAAAACAGCCAGAAATGGCTGAAATCTCTAGGTTTTTTACGATTTTATGAAAGTCGTGTTACGAGGTCCCGGAACGTTTAAATCAACCCGGACCCCAAAACCGTGTGCTATGGCCCACGAAAACGGCCAAAAATGGCCGAAATCGCGAGTTTTTGACGATTTTATGAAAGTCGTGTCACGGGGTCCCGGACCGTATAAATCCACCCCGGACCCCAAAATAGTGTGCTATAGGCCACGAAAATGGCCAGAACTGGCCGAAATCGCGAGTTTTTTTACAATTTTACGAAAGTCGTGTTACGGGGTCCCGGAACGTTTAAATCCACCCTAGACCCCAAAACCGTGTGCTATAGCCCACGAAAACGGCCAGAAATGGTCGAAATCACGATATTTTTTTATGATTTTATGAAATTCGTGTTACGGGGCCCCGGACTGTTTAAATCCACCCTGGACTCCAAAACCGTGTGCTATAGCCAACGACAACGGCCAGAAATGTCCGAAAACACGAGTTTTTAACGATTTTATGCAACTCGTGTTACGGGGTCCCGGACTTTTTAAATCCACCCTGGACCCCTAAACCGTGTGCTATAGCCCACGAAAACGGCCAGAAATGGCCTGAATCACGAGTTTTTGCGATTTCGTGAAACTCGTGTTATGGGGTCCCAGACCGTTTAAATCCACCCTAGACCCCGAAACCGTATGCTATAGCCCACGAAAACGGCCAGAAATGGCCGAAATCACGAGTTTTTTTACGATTTCGTGAAAGTCATGTTACGGGGTCTAGACCGTTTAAATCCACCATGGACACCCAAAACCGTGTGCTCTAACCCATGAAAACGGCCAGTAATGGCCGAAATCGCGAGTTTTTTACGATTTTATGAAAGTCGTGTTACGGGGTCCTGGACCGTTTAAATCCACCCCGGACCCCAAAACCGTGTGCTATAACCCACGAAAACGGCCAGTAATGGCCGAAATCACGAGTTTTTTTACGATTTTATGAAACTCGAGTTACGGGGTCCCGGACCGTTTATATCCACCCCGGAACCCAAAACCGTGTGCTATAGCCCATGAAAACGGCCAGAAAAGGCCTGAATCACGAGTTTTTTACGATTTTACGAAACTCCTGTTACGGGTCCCGGAACGTTTAAATCTACCCTAGACCCTAAAACCGTGTGCTATAGCTCACGAAAACGTCCAGAAATGGCCTGAATCACGAGTTTTTTATGATTTCGTGAAACTCGTGTTACGGGGTCGGGAGTGTTTAAATCCACTCCGAACCCCAAAACCGTGTGCTATAGACCACGAAAACGGCCAGAAACGGCTGAAATCTCGAGTTTTTTTACAATTGTATGAAAGTCGTGTTACGGGATCCCAGAACGTTTAAATCCACCCGGACCCCAAAACCGTGTGCTATAGCCCACAAAAACGGCCAGAAATGGCCTGAATCACGAGTTTTTTACAGTTTGATGAAACTCGTGTTATAGGGTCACGAAACGTTTAAATCCACCCTAGACACCAAAACCGTGTGCTATAGCCCACGAAAACGGCCAGAAATGGCCTGATTCACGAGTTTTTTACGATTTCGTAAAACTCGTGTTACAGCGTCCACACCGTTTAAATCCACCCCGGACCCCAAAACCGTGTGCTATAGCCCACGAAAACGGCCAGAAATGGCCGAAATCGCGAGTTTTTTTACGATTTTATGAAAGTCGTGTTACGGGGTCCCAGACCGTATAAATCCACCCGGATCCCAAAACAGGGTTCTATAGCCCACGAAAATGGCCAGAATTGGCCGAAATCGTGAGTTTTCTGACAATTTTACGGAAGTCGTGTTACGGAGTCCTGGAACGTTTAAATCCACCCCGGACCCCAAAACCGTGTGCTATAGCCCACGAAAACGGACAGAAATGGCCTGAATCACGAGTTTTTTTCGATTTAATGAAACTCGTGTTACGGGGTCTCGAACCGTTAAATCCACCCCGGACCCCAAAACCGTGTGCTGCCACCGAGGAGGAATACCAGGATGCTGATGGCGATACCGACGGCCTCCCCCGTTTGGCCAAACCCCCGCAGGAGAGACCTGCGGCCCGAGATGGCGATCCGCAGCCGTCCCAGCCGCGACGCCGTCCGGATCCCCTCTCGGGTCTGGTAGCCAAGTTAGCTGTACCTGTGGCGGCCGAGGCAGATACCCAGGTCACTTCAGCCGAGTTAGAGGAGCAGCGGAAGTTGTTACTCGCGGAGGCAAAGGAGATCGCCGAGATCCGTCGTGAGCTCAGTGTTAGCCTCCGGGAGTACAATGCAGCTCACGGATTCACTAAGATAGACTCCCGGGAGAAGCGCATTGCGGATCTGCGCAAGAAAGGGAGACTAGTGAACGAGGAGCTGGCTGGTGGAGCCACCACTAGCAACACCGGAAGCCGGATTTCAGCCGGGAAGCCGGTGCATAGCTCATGGCCGAGTTGGTGGGGTTATCCGGTGAAGCCCTGCGCAAACAACAGGAGAGGGTCAACGAGTTGGTGATTGAGGCCAACCGACAAAACCAGGCCTTCAAGAAGAAGAACCCCGGAGCAGGGTCTCAGGTGCACTCAGCCAGACCCAACAGCCAGAAGTCGGATGGAGAGGCCTCTTCCCCGCATCCGAGCAGAAGCAGGAGCAAGAGCAAGAGCCGGAGCCGGAGTCGAGGTTCCGGGAAGAACAAGCAGCTACAGACCTATGACCCGGCCTTCGCCGGTATCCAGCAGGCAGGGCAAGCCGGACAGCATAACCCGGGGCAGGCGAGAAGTACCCGTGGGGATGGTAACCTGGGTGTGGGAAATAATAACCCGGTTGGCCGTGGTAATCCACCCCGGAATCCTCCCCATGTACAGGGAAACCCGCAGAGGGAAATCATCTCTGTCCCCCGGCAGGCCGTGATCCCTGTTCAGGATAGGCTCAATGATGGCAACTCAAGGCTGCAGCAACTCGAGTATCAGCCGGACGAGAACCCTTTGGGATCTCGGATAGGAACCAGGCAGCTAAACCCGGCAGATGCAAGATTCCGGCTTGACCGGATTCACCAATCCGAGTTAGTGGAAGAGCAAGGACCTCCGGGACCTGCCTGCTTTGGACCTCGGATTATGCGGGAACCACCTGTTCGGAACTTTCAGCTCAACAGGGGTGCCAAGACCTATGACGGCAGCAAGAAGCCGGAGGACTGGCTGACCGACTATGTAACTGCAGTAAGCATAGCCGGTGGAAACAGACGATGGGCGGTACGTTATATACCGCAAATGTTGGAAGGACCTGCCCGGATCTGGTTGAACAACCTGAGGTCGGGTAGCATAGACTGCTGGTTAGATTTTGAGGAAGCATTCATCAGCAACTTCACCAGCACGTACAAAAGGCCCAACAGGCCTCAGCAGCTCGCCATCTGTAGGCAAAGGAGAAACGAGACGGACCGGGAGTACCTTACCCGGTGGAGCAATATCCTCAATTCTTGCGAAGGAGTGGTGGAGGCACAGGCCATCTCCTGGTTTGCGCAAGGATGCCGGCATGGCTCTATGCTGTGGCAGAAGTTGCAAAGAAAGATGCCGACAACTTTGGCGGAGACCATGCGCATCGCCGATACCTACACGCTTGGAGATCCCATGCAACCCCTGGTGGATGTCGGAGACTCCAACAGGAGGAATGCGGGACCTCAGCGTTCAGGACCGAGCAGGAGCCATGATCGTCAAGAGTTCGGCCACAAGAGGAATCAGCCCGAGTACCACCATGCCGCGCAGCATGTCGCAGCAGTAACCCGGGAGCAGGAGGATGCCGGCAACAGCCAGCGTCAGAAGACAAGTGGCCCGGCTTTGGGTCAAAGTCAGGAGGTACAGAAGACCTGGGTGGAGCAGAAGAAGCCCCTGACGTATGAGGAAATGCTGAACAAGCCATGCTGCTACCACATTCTGGAGGCCAACAAGCCCGCAAACCACTCTACTCGGCAGTGCAGTTGGTATCAGCGCACGTTGCAGGAGGGAAGCTCGGGAGCTATTCGGCCGAGTGCTCCGGCATCTCGGCCCAATATTCCGAGACCCCCTCCTCCGACATCGGGTGCCAACAATGTCCGACTTCCCCCTCCTCCGAGAGGACCCCCACCTCGCCCAGTAAATGTGGTGCATACCCGGAACGACAACGGTAACCAAGCCGGACACCAGCAGAGCAACTACAGGGAGGCACATCAAAGCTATGTGGTCTTCGTGACCGAGCCTACTGACCGAAAGAGTGTGCGGCAGCGTGCCCTGGAGGTAAATGTTGTGATCCCGGCGGTGCCCAAATTCTTGCACTGGTCCGAGATGGAGATCACCTGGAGCCGGAAGGATCACCCCCGGGTAATGCCCAAGCCGGGAGCGTATGCCTTGGTGGTGGACCCAACTTTTGTCGGACCCAACCTCAACGTCCGCTTTAGCCGGGTTCTGATTGACAATGGCAGTGCCATTAACATCATGTACAAGGACACGATGCTGAAGCTGGGAGTGTCCATGAACACCCTACTGCCCACCGAGACAACCTTCCATGGCATTGTGCCCGGAGTCTCTTGCTCGCCCATGGGAAAAATCTGGGTAGAGGTGTTATTCGGAACTCGGGACAACTGCCGAACCGAGAGCTTGGAGTTCGAGGTCGTAGACCTCGAGAGCCCGTATCATGCGCTGATCGGCAGACCGGCCCTCGCCAAATTCATGATCTCAACTCATGTGGGCTACCTCAAGATGAAGATGCCGGGACCTAACGGCGTAATCACCATCTCGGGAGACCACAAGCGCTCCATGGAGTGTGCCTCGGCGGGGTCGTGCTTAGCTGAGTCCCTGGTGATCGTGGAAGAGAAGAAGAGGATCCAGCAGGTGGTGGCGATGGCTAAGACCTCCCAACTCGGAATGCCCGGGATGGTGAACCCGGAGCAGGGTGCGTCATTTCAGCCTCCCAAGGAGACCAAGAAGGTGTCCGTGGACCCCAGCAACCCGGAGCGCCAAGTTATCATTGGCAGCAACCTGGACAGCAAATAGGAAGGCGAGCTCGTCGACTTCCTCCGTGAGAATCGGGATGCCTTTGCGTGGTCGAGTGACGATCTGCAAGGCGTCCCGAGGGAGTTGGCTGAGCACTCTCTGTTTGTTCGACCGGATGCGAAGCCGGTGAAGCAACCAACTAGGCGCCTTTCGGATGAGAGGAGAGTTGTTGTCATGGAGCACCTAGCTATACTGCTGGCCGCCGGATTCATAATGGAGGTGCTGCACCCGGATTGGATTTCGAATCTGGTCCTGGTGGAAAAGAAGAAAGATGATCCCCTCCTGCTTAAGGTGTGGCGCATGTGCATCGACTTCACCAACCTCAACAAGGCATGCCCGAAAGACCCCTTTCCGCTGCCCCGGATAGATCAAGTGATAGACTCCACTGCAGGGAGTGAGCTTTTAACTTTTCTAGATGCTTATTCTGGTTTTCACCAGATACCTTTGAATCCGGATGATCAATTGAAAACTGCTTTCATTACCCCTTATGGGGCTTATTGCTATCGTGTTATGACTTTCGGGTTGAGAAATGCTGGTGCTACATACCAGAGATGCATGCAGAAATGCTTGCATGACCAGATAGGCCGAAATGCCGAGGTCTATGTCGATGACATAGTCATAAAAACAAAAGAAAAAGCCTCACTAATAGATGATTTGAGGGAAACATTTAAGAACCTAAGAAGATTCTGGATGAGGTTGAATCCGGATAAATGCACATTTGGTGTTCCGGCAGGGAAGTTACTCGGTTTCCTCATCTCAAGCCGGGGAATCGGGGTCAACCCGGGTAAGATTCGTGCTATTGAGAGCATGAAGTTGCCCGTGCGTCTCAAGGATGTGCAGAAGTTTACCGGATGTCTGGCATCCCTAAGTCGGTTTGTAAGCCGACTCGGGAAGAAGGCCTTGCCTCTGTACCAGCTGATGAAGAAGAGCAAGACATTTGTTTGGACCCCGCAGGCTGATGCGGCGTTCAACGATTTGAAGAGAATGCTCTCAACAGCACCAGTGTTGGCATCCCCATTGCCCAAGGAACCTATGTTGTTGTATATTGCCGCAACCAACCGAGTAGTCAGTGTGGCAATGGTCGTAGAGAGGGAAGAAGGGGGCAAGCTGATACAGAGGCCGGTGTATTACCTCAGTGAGGTGATCTCGGAATCCAAGCAGAACTACCCGCACTACCAGAAGATGGCATATGGGGTGTACATGGCAGTGACCAAGCTCAAGCACTACTTTCAGGAACACCCGATCACCGTGGTATGCGAAGCTCCTCTCGCCGAGATCATCGGTTGCAAGGACGCTAGCGGCCGGGTAGCCAAATGGGCCATCCAGTTGTCTCCATACGCTCCGGCATATGAGAGACGTGACGCCATCAAGTCGCAGGCGCTGCCGGACTTTTTGGTGGACTGGGCCGAGATGCAGTATGAACCTCCGATGCCGGATTACAATTTCTGGAGGATGCATTTCGATGGCTCAAAGGCCAAGATCGGATTGGGTGCCGGAGTGGTTCTCACTTCCCCAAAGCAAGATGTATTGAAGTATGTGCTGCAGATCCATTTTCGGGCATCCAACAATGTCGCGGAGTATGAGGCTTTGGTTCATGGATTGAACATCGCCAAGGAAATCGGCATCCGCCGGATAGAGTGTTTCGGTGACTCCGACCTCGTGGTGCAACAGGTGTCGGGAAATTGGGATGCCTTAGATGCAAACATGGCTTTATACAGATTTCATGTGCAGAAAATTTCCGGATTTTTTGAAGGATGCGAGTTCAAGCATATACCCAGAGGAGAAAACGAAGCAGCGGATGTCTTGTCCAAGCTAGGGTCATCCCGGGATGCCATCCCACCCGGGATAGCCCTGGAGCATTTGAGGAAACCATCTATACAACCATCACCCGAGTCAGATTCTATATTCATCCCCAAGGAGCCTGGTTCAGATGCAGTACTCATGGAAGTAGATGTCGGGAGCATAACATCGAATCCGGGGACTGCGTCCCAGTGCTCAGAGAGGCAAAGACAGATGATGATAGAGGTGATGTCGGCAGAACCAATGGACATAGACGCTCCCGCGTTCCCGGTTCGACCTGTCCCGGGATGGGCACAGCCCATTATGGCTTACATCTTGGAGGGAACTCTCCCGGAGAATGAGGTAGAAGCACGGCAGATACTGCGAAGATCAAAAGCATACACTGTCATTAATCAAGAGCTGTACAAGAGAAGTGTCACCGAGGTACTCCAGAGATGCGTGGAACCGGCAGAAGGGCAAGAGATGCTCCTGGAGATACATCAGGGAGAGTGTGGACATCATGCATCATCCCGGGCCCTGGTGGCAAAGGTGTTCCGGCATGGGTTCTACTGGCCCACTGCATTGCAGCAAGCAGAAGATATCGTCCGGAAGTGTAGAGGATGCCAGAGGTTTGCTCACCGGATACACATGCCGGCGTCAGCACTGAAAACAATCCCCATCACTTGGCCATTCGCAGTATGGTGTTTGGATATGGTCGGGCAATTCAAACCGGCAAGGGGCAACATGACACATATCCTAGTGATGGTGGACAAGTTTACCAAGTGGATAGAGGTCAAGCCAATCCAGAAGTGCGATGGACACACCGCTGTGCAATTCCTGAAAGACATCATCTTGAGATACGGATACCCACACAGCATTATCACAGATAATGGAACAAACTTTGCTGTGGGGGAATTCGCTCGATTTTGTGCTGAGAAGGGAATCCGGCTAGATGTAGCATCAGTCGCACACCCGGAAGCAAATGGGCAAGTCGAAAGAGCAAATGCTTTAGTCTTAGCCGGTATCAAAGCTCGGCTAATCGAACCATTGTTGAGAACTCCGGGATGCTGGATAGAGGAGTTGCCGGCGGTGTTATGGGGTCTCCGGACTACACCGAATAGATCTACCGGGTACACACCATTCTTCATGGTATACGGTGCTGAGGCAGTACTCCCAACCGACATACAATATGATTCTCCGAGAGTGACAATGTTCACCGAGACCGAGGCAAAGGAGGCCCGAGAAGATGATGTGGATTTACTCGAAGAGGCAAGAGAGTTGGCACTATCTCGATCTGCAATTTATCAGCAAAATCTTCGCCGATATCATAGCCGGAAAGTACACCCGAGGGTGTTCCGGGAGGGAGATCTGGTGCTGAGGCTCATCCAACGCACGGCCGGAATGCATAAGCTGTCACCTCCATGGGAGGGACCTTTTGTGATAAGCAGGGCATTGCACAATGATTCTTATTACCTTGTAGATGCACAGGAGGCTAGGAAAGGTGTAATGGACAAATCCGGTGAGGAAACCAAGCGCCCGTGGAATGTAGCTCTACTTCGACCCTTTTACACGTAAAGAGCTTAATGTATGTGCATCTCGGATTTTTATTAATGAAAGTAAGGCACCCCGGGAGGAACCCGGGGACTGCCTGGTTACGTGCATGTCTTGTTGTTATTTTTTGTCAAGTTCATTTACTGTTTTGTACCGGTATCCCGGGAAGGAACCCGGGGACTACCGGATAGTTCTTTTATATTGTGTGCATGCCGGGAAAGTTCCGAGTCCGATTCTCAAAGTCAGAGTAATGTATGTCATGTGAAATCATCTTGTGACTCGACTGACGAACGCCGAAATGGTAGTCAAGAGCAAAGATAGGGAAGATGGGAAACACGAAAATGGTCTCGGGGACTTGGAAGAGGAACTTATCCGGCATGCTTGTTTTTTACTAACTTAGCTGTTTTTTATGTCGGGAATTCAGTTAGTAGGAACTCGGATTGTTTTAAGTAATGTATGCCGTATGTGGAGTTTTGTGACTCGACTGTCGAACGCCGAAATGGTAGACAAGAGCAGAAATTACCTAAGTACGGTAAACATGAAAGGCAATTCGGGAACTAAAAGCTGAGTACATTGACATAAGTTGTTCGAATAAATAGTTCACGGCGAAACAGAAATAACATAAGTGTACGATACATCTTGCACCCGGCATCCCGGGGTTAACGAATCTGCTACTTAAGTGTTTTAAGCAGTAGGGGAAGTAGGCTTCTCAACGGACACTTCGGAAGCGGCGACTCCGGAAGCAGCAACTTCGGGAGCAACAACCTCGGGAGCGGCGACCTCGGAAGCAGCACCGGCAGCAGCTTCGCCTTCAGGATCGGCAGCACCACTCGGGGCGTCGGGATGCACCTCGGTCTCGGTGGCCTCGGGTATCGGAGAAGACGTTGCATCCCGGGGAATCACCTTCTCGGGCGCAGCATCGGAAGCAGCGTCATCTCCTTCCGGGGCCTCGTCTTCCGCCTCGCCGGAAGCGGCATCATCTTCTTCGGAATCCGCATAGTCTGATTCAGACTCTGAGGAAACGAGGCTGGCGGTGAAGGCACGGATGTTGGACCACTTGGCGATGCGGTGTGCCACCTCTTGCCGCTGCTGGACCTTCTCCGGATCGTTGACCCATGGCGACACCGTCCGCAGGCGCTGAATCGCCGCCAGATCAAGACCTTCGTACCAGCTAAGTACTTGGGTCAAGACCTGGTCGGCACCAGCCCGCGCGCCAGAACGCTTCCACGCGTGAAGGCGACTCCCGGCACCCCGGAGTGCGCCCGCAAGCTGCGGAATCGAGAGCGTCCCGCGGATGCTTGGCCACAATACGCCGTGGACATGAATCGCGGCGCTGAGGAGCTCCGTCCCGATAGACCGGAGAGGTACTATTCGGGCCTTCAGGGCGGTGAGGTGATCCTCAATGTCCCAGGCATCCGAGATGGGACCCTTCCCGGCGCGCTTCTCTCGGGCGGCGGCAACAGCTTTGGTGGCAGCCTCGCGGGAGTGCTCGAACTCTCCTTTAAAAAGAAGAGCTGTCAAAACAACTAAGTCACAAGAAAAGCAACAGCAAATAAAGGAAGTAACAGGAGAAGAGGGTTGTCGGATAACTTACTGTTGAGATCCCGGTTCAGTACGGTGAGCTCGGTGAGCCAAGCATCAGACCGCGACCGGAGGAGAGCCAGCTCGGTCTCGGCGTTATCCGCGCGCGCCACCGACTGGTCCAAGGTCTCCTTCTGCTTTTTTGTCGCCTCAATGAAGCCCTTCTTCATCTCGGACATGGCAGTCTGGGTCTTGGCGAGCTCGCCGTTGAGGCGCGCAATCTCGGCTTGCGCGGTACCAAGGGCAGCCTTTTGGTCTACCGAGACCTGGCGCGCGGCATCCCGTTCTTCCCGGAGGCGACCTTCGCATTCCTTCGATTTACCGAGTTCAGCAAGAACCCGGTTGAAGACGTTGCGGCGTTTTTGGCTGCACTCCTGAAAGCAAGGCAAGGAAGAAGAAGTCAGTATGCAAAAGATGTAAAGAACCCGGTTGGGAGGATCTCGGGGACTCGGTGTCCGAGTCCAAGATTTTTCTCTAAGATTGGAACCTAGTGATCTACTATTCGGTGGAATCTAGAGCACTAAGCACCAATCTCGGGGACTAGTGGTGATGGAGCAATTTTTTCGGCAACCTACCCGGTTGGGAGGATCTCGGGGACTCGGTGTCCGAGTCCAAGATTTTTCTCTAAGATTGGAGCCTAGTGATCTGCTATTCGGTGGAATCTAGAGCACTAAGCACCAATCTCGGGGACTAGTGGTGATGGAGCAATTTTTTCAGCAACCTACCCGGTTGGGAGGATCTCGGGGACTAGGTGTCCGAGTCCAAGATTTTTCTCTAAGATTGGAACCTAGTGATCTGCTATTCGGTGGAATCTAGAGCACTAAGCACCAATCTCGGGGACTAGTGGTAGTGGAAGGAAAAGAGGAAAAACTTACCTCGCTTACTCGGGTGACGTCCAGCGCGGCCACCTGGAGAGCATGCAGAGCTTGGGCGCTGCGGCTCGGGCCTGCAGCGTGCAAGTCCCCTGCAGTCTCGGAAGCGTCGGCGGCAAGCCAGGCCTTGTTGAAGTCATCAACAACCCGAATGCCGGAGCCGCCGGCAGCGCGGGTGGCAGCAATGTCCCGGGATCCTGAAGATACAAAGGAGCTGACCGTTGCTCGCAACATCCGCAAGGCTGCAGTAGGGGTCTCGGCAGGAGGCGGTGGTAACGAGGAAAACTTACCCGGGCGGAGCACCAAGTCCTGGGAGGAAGATGTCGGGGCAGTTGCAGGCGGGGAGGAGGTGTTTTCTGCCCAGCAATCTTGAGGCGAGACTTGGGAACTTGATCTACTGGCCGGGAGGAGGCTGTAGGCTGCTTCTCCGGGAGGGTCTTGGTCGCGACTGGCCGAGAGGGGCCACTTGCCGCAGGTTGCCGGCGAGGGCTAACGATCTCTGCCTCCAGCCCGGGAACCCGGCGCGGGCTATCCGGAAGAAGAATCTCTCCCGAGGTGGTCGTGGCCTGCACCACGATCTCGTCGATCACCGGAGGTGCATCCGAGGTCGCGACGCTTGCCGGTGCGGCACCGGAGGCGGCGGCTTCACTTCCACGAGCAGAAGGGCGAGGAGGTGAAGGAGAAGCCCGAGCCGGGCTGGGAGTCCGAGTTCCCGGAGGAGGAGGAACGGCAGGTGTCGGGAGCTCTAGCGCATCACTGAAAGAAAATGTCTTAGTAATGGTTGTTGAAAAAACAAAGTCAGATAACGTAAGGCAAGGAAAACGTACCCGGAATCCACAAGGGGAGGACCCCTTTGCCGACGCCGAGGAGGCTTCTCGGTTGTCTGCTTGCTCGGTTTACTCTTCTTGGGGGGGTTGCCGGAGTTGTCGGCCCCCTCGGTGTCGGAAACCGCGCGCTTCCGGCTCTCGGCACGTTTGGTCCCGGTTGTCGGTTTTGGAACCACTGCTGGGGCCCAATTCAGAGGGAGAGCGTCAATAACGTCAAGGATCTGGCAGTCAGTCTCATCCTCATCATCCGAAGAAATGAAAGCTGCCTCTGGAGTTGAAGGATTACCCGGGGCCTTAACGAAAGGGATGGCGAGATGGTCCTCGCTGTCGGGATCCTCTCTCGGCATCACGTCCGGTTTCGGGAAGTCCGGCGCGTAAGTCTCGTTGACGTGGACGGCGTCTTCTTCGTGTTGACGCTCGAACAACTGCGCAAACAAATTAGGCCGTGTCGGTGTCCAGGTGAACGCATGAACGAAGGCGAAGGCACGAAAGACTGATATAAGCACCTGGTCGCATGGTTTTTTCCGGGATCCCCCAGTGACCCCCCAAGTGTAGTCCTCCGTCATCTCCGTCCGGGCAATAGCTCGGACACGACGGACGACCCCGGCGTAAGTTAGCCCAAGGATACTGGTCCTAGTGGGATCAAAGTTCCCGGACATGTGGCACATCTTGTGCACTCGGTGTTGGAGGGGGCAGACCCGGCGGACGATGAAGCAACGCAAGAGATCATCCCCGGTCATCTTCTGAGTTAGCACGCGCAGAACGTCGTGCATGCAGCTAATTTCTTCAGTATCCGGAAGCTGCTTCCAGAGACGGAACTCGCGCGGAGGACCGATGACGAACTTAGGACGATTGATGAAGTCCGGGTTCAAGGATCCCGGACCATCTCCCGAGTGCTCCCGGTTCTTCACATAGAAGAAACTCCGCTGCCACTTCCGGCAGGACTCTAGTCCCTTGACTATGGGGAATCCGGAGTCCGCGCGGGGGATGATGGTAGCCGCTCCGCAATCCACTAAGTCTTTTATCTTTTTATCCGGATTGGGGATGGCTTGGCGGCGGAGAATGAAATACTTGGCCCAGAGATCCAAGAAGGGCCAGATGCCGAGGTACGCCTCCGCATATGTGGTAAAGACCGAGAGCATCATTATGGCGTTGGCGGGAAGATGGTGAGGTTGAAGCTCGTAGAGGTCGAGGAAGTCGCGGAAGAATGGACTAGCCGGAAGCCCAAACCCGCGCTCGAAGTGTGATAGGAATACCACGAAATCCCCGGGTTGGGGTTCCGGTGCAACCTCTTCTCCCGGTAGACGGCTCTCGACTTCCGGAGGAATCCGGTGAGTCCGATACAGCCAGTCAAGATCCGACTGCTTCGTCTCGGACCCATCCCAGCACCCCCGAGCACGTTCTTCACCCATGTTGGAGAAGTATGCAGGGGTATCCGGGCTACTCTGCAGACGCAGCGGCGGTTAGTCGGAGTTAGTCTATCGGAAACGAGGATGTCGGGGCACAAACTGCTAAGCACTACCGAGTTGGTGGGAAGCAAGATCTGTCATGTGCTAAATAATCAAAACAAAGGGAGGAAAAATGGCTCGCGCTAAACTCAAACGAGACACGAATACGAGTGACCAATATACATCCTAGTGCCACGGTGGTTCATCACCGTGCGCCTCGTGCGCGCCGCTCGAATGTGGTCACCGGCGGCGGCGCAACCGTGCTCGTGCTAGGGCACGGCCGGAGTCGGGCGGTTACTCTACCGAAGAAACGCATCGGAGCGGAGAGGAAATACTCACCGGTGAAGGAGGAGATCGACGGCGTGCGAGAGGGACGGCGGGGTGCGAGCTCCGGCGAGCGGCGAGCGAGACGTCGTGCGGGCGACGGGCGCAGCAGCGGCGACGAGCTCGGGACGGTGAAGGAGAAGAAGAGCGAAGAAGAAGTGAAGGAGACCGTTCCGGTCCCCTATTTATGGGGGGGGATTCCGGAGCGGTTTCCGATTTTCCCGCCCACGATCTCCACGATCGTGGGTGGGATCTATTTTGTGCCGCAAGCCACGTGGCACTATCCGGAGCGCTCGATCCGGCCACACCGAGGACCACACGGCCCCAACGGTTCGATTCCGGATCGGATGCGGCTCCCCGGCGCGGGAACCCAAGCGACACCGTGCGTGCGCAGAAGCACTCGAGTGCGCCTCTACGCAGACGGGACGTCGGGTGGGCCCTGGCTCGCTGTCTCGAATTCATCGGGAGATCAACGGTCAAGATTTGCTGAGATGGTGCTACCCGGTCGCAGGCTTCGCCTCCCGGTTAAGACCATCTCGGTGAGAAGATCTCGGGATGAATCGACCTCGGCATGGAATAAAAGGATGGTGTCATATGTTCTCGGAAGATGGTTGTTATTAAAGCTGATCCCGCGCATCATCCGGGGTCGCTGTGCAGCACCAGCTTCGGGGACTAGTGTCGGGGGGCTGCCCCCCGGGTAGGGGCAGATCCCGGTATATTATAATAAATATCAACAGTGCTTGACCTTTGGCGACAGCAAAGAACACCTCCTTGTGTGCCGAAAGGGCAGCTTGACCCTTGGGCACTGGAAGAGGGCAAAGTGCCTCCTGGCAGCCGCAGGGATCACCTCTGGCAGCTATAAATAGGCACCCCCGACCCTCACAATCGCAGCACAAGCATGAGCGGGTGGTTCCTCTAAGAACTAGCTTCTCGAAGCTGTCTTTGCTGATAGGCTAAGACATCTTCGGGAGGCTAGGCCTAGAGTTACTCATCCCGAGAAGAGTTCGGACACCTCCGGAAAGGATCCCGGATCTAGGACTCCGAAGAGGCTCCCGGATGGGGGTGTACTCGGCTTTGCCGAATAGATGGTCCGGGTAAGTGCTAACCGGAATGAGTATGTCGATCGAGATCTTATGCAGAAGAGGTTCTCGGTGGCAACCGAGGAGGTAGCCGGCGAGAAGGCTCCCGGTAGGCCGTCAACGGTCTGTAGCAGGCTTTCCCGTCTGTTACGGGGGGAAGTACCGTCCCGCCTGACACGGAAGCATGGTCACCTCCCACCTGACACGGAAGCAGGGTCACCTCCCGCCTGACACGGGAGCGCGTCAGCCGGTACGACCATGGTACGACAAGACCTGACATGCCTAGCCCGGCAATCCGGAAAAGGCTATCCGGGATGGGCAAAGTTATGTCTTGTCTCTGACAAGGGGACAATGATGATGCAGGACGGCGCCGGCCGTCCTTAACGAGATGATGACGAAGGGGCTACACCGGATAGCCCGGCGACTAGGTCGCACTAGCCGGTGACGACATCCCGGCTAGGCCTGTCCGGTGGGGCCGAGCCAGTTTAGGGTTTCCGGCCCTCCCGGCCGAAACTCTATAAAAGGCGCCATAACTGCTCCTGAGAGCCAGAGACCAACTTCAGAGCCAAGGCTATTGTCGCATTTACTCTTAGAGCAGTTACTCCTTCTCACCTTGAGTTCATCTAGTTCTTCGTACTTCTACCTTTGACAGATCCTGTAGCAAGTTGTTGTCCTTATACCACCAATATATAGAGAGGAAAGGCAGGAGTAGGGGTGTTACCTCCTCACGAGGGCCCTGAACCTGGGTATATCGTGTGTGTGCTTTGTGCCTTCGTGCATTTGTTTGTATTTGTTAGATCTTCCCCTTTGCGCTTTGCTCTTGTTCTTTGTTCTTGGGAGATCTCGGTTTTACCGGGATCCTCCCCGTGTGAGCTCTTAAGCTCGCTATCTCTCCCCGGATCCACCAACGTCCATCGGCCCCACAAATTAGCCATCCTATGGCATCTGCCGTGACACCACCACGACAATAGCCCACGAAAACGGCCAGAAATGGCCGAAATCGCGAGTTTTTTTACGATTTTATGAAACTCGTGTTACGGGGTCCTGAAACGTTTAAATGCACCCCGGACCCCAAAACCGTGTGCTATAGCCCACGAAAACGGCCAAAAATGGCCGAAATCGCGAGTTTTTGACGATTTTATGAAAGTCGTGTTACGGGGTCCCGGACCGTATAAATCCACCCCGGACCCCAAAACAGTGTTCTATAGTCCACGAAAATGGCCAAAATTGGCCGAAATCGCGAGTTTTCTTACAATTTTACGAAAGTCGTGTTACGGAGTCTCGGAACGTTTAAATCCACCCCGGACCCCAAAAACATGTGCTATAGCCAACGAAAACGGCTAGAAATGTCCGAAATCGCGAGTTTTTTTACCATTTTATGAAACTCGTGTCACGGGGTACCAGACCGTTTAAACCCACCCGAACCCCAAAACCGTGTGCTATAGCCCAAGAAAACGGCCAGAAATGGCCGAAATCACGAGTTTTTTTACGATTTTACGAAAGTCGTGTTACGGAGTCCCGGAACGTTTAAATCCACCCCCACCCCCAAAACCGTGTGCTCTAATCCACGAAAACGGCCTTTAATGGCCAAAATCGCGAGTTTTTTACGATTTTATGAAAGTCGTATTACGGGGTCCTGGACCGTTTAAATCCTCCCCGGACCCCAAAACCGTCTGCTATAGCCCACAAAAACGGCCAGTATTGTCCGAAATCACGAGTTTTTTACGATTTTATGAAACTCCTGTTACGGGGTCCTGGACCGTTTAAATCCACCCCGGACCCCAAACCGTGTGCTATAGCCCACGAAAACGGCAAGTAATGGCCGAAATCACGAGTTTTTTTTACTATTTTATGAAACTCGTGTTACGGGCTCCCGGGCCGTTTAAATCCACCCTGGACTCCAAAACTGTGTGCTATAGCTAACGAAAACGGCCAGAAATGTCCGAAATCACGAGTTTTTTACGATTTTATGCAACTCGTGTTACGGGGTCCCGGACCGTTTAAATCCACCCTAGACCCCAAAACCGTGTGCTATAGCCCACGAAACGGCCAGAAATGGCCTGAATCACGGGTTTTTACGATTTCGTGAAACTCGTGTTACGGGGTCCCAGACCGTTTAAATCCACCCTGGACCCCAAAACCGTGTGCTATAGCCCACGAAAACGGCCAGAAATGGCCGAAATCACGAGTTTTTTTACGATTTCGTGAAAGTCGTGTTACGGGGTCTAGACCGTTTAAATCCACCCCTGACCCCAAAACCGTATCCTATAGCCAACGAAAACGACCAAAAAAGGCCGAAATCGCCAGTTTTTTATGATTTTATGAAACTCATGTTACGTGGTCCTGAAACGTTCAAATCCACCCCGGACCCCAAAACCGTGTGCTATAGCCCACGAAAACGGCCACAAATGGCCGAATTCGCGAGTTTTTGACGATTTTATGAAAGTCGTGTTACGGTGTCCTGGACCATATAAATCCACCCGGACCCCAAAACAGTGTTCTATAGCCCACGAAAATGGCCAGAATTAGCCGAAATAGTGAGTTTTTTGACAATTTTACGAAAGTCGTGTTACGGAGTCCCGGAACGATTAAATCCACCCCGCACCCCAAAATCGTGTGCTATAGCACACGAAAACGGCCAGAAATGGCCAAAATCGCAAGTTTTTTACGATATTACGGAAGTCGTGTTACGGAGTCCCGGAACGTTTAAATCCACCCCGGCCCCCAAAATCGTGTGCTATGGCCCACGAAAACGGCCAGTAATGGCCTCACGAGTTTTTTTACGATTTTATGAAACTCTTGTTACGGTTTCCTGGACCGTTTAAATCCAGCCCGGACCCCAAAACCGTGTGCTATAGCCCACCAAAACGGCCAGTAATGGCCGAAATCACAAGCTTTTTTACGATTTTATGAAACGGGGTCCTGGACCGTTTAAAGCCACCCGGACCCCAAAACAGTGTTTTAAAGCCCACGAAAATGGCCAGAATTGGCCGAAATCGCGAATTTTCTTACAGTTTTACGAAAGTCGTGTTACGGAGTCTCTGAACGTTTAAATCCACCCCGGACCCCCAAACCGTGTGCTATAGCCCGCGAAAACGGCCAGAAATGGCCGAAATCACGAGTTTTTTTTACGATTTTATGAAACTCCTGTTACGGGGTCCTGGACCGTTTAAAGCCATCCGGACCCCAAACTGTGTGCAATAGCCCACGAAAACAGCCAGTAATGGCCAAAATAATGAGTTTTTTTTACGATTTTAAGAAACTCGTGTTACGGGGTTCCGAACCGTTTAAATCCACCCGGAACCCAAAACCGTGTGCTATAGCCCACGAAAAAGGCCATGAATGCCCTGAATCACGAGTTTTTTATGATTTCGTGAAACTCGTGTTACGGGGTCGGGATTGTTTAAATCCACTCCGGACCCCAAAACCGTGTGCTATAGACCACGAAAACGGCCAGAAATGGCTGAAATCTCGAGTTTTTTTACGATTGTATGAAAGTCGTGTTACGGGATCCCAGAACGTTTAAATCCACCCGGACCCCAAAACCGTGTGATATAGCCAACAAAAACGGCCAGAAATGGCCTGAATCACGAGTTTTTTATAGTTTGATGAAACTCGTGTTACACGGTCCCGAAACGTTTAAATCCACCCTAGACACCAAAACCGTGTGCTATAGCCCACGAAAACGGCCAGAAATGGCATGATTCACGAGTTTTTTACGAGTTGGTGAAACTCGTGTTACAGCGTCCAGACCGTTTAAATCCACCCCGGACCCCAAAACCGTGTGCTATAGCCCACGAAAACGGCCAGAAATGGCTGAAATCGTGAGTTTTTTACGATTTTATGAAAGTCGTGGTACGGAGTCCCGGAACGTTTAAATCCACCCCGGACACCAAAACCATGTGCCATAGCCCACGAAAACGGCCAGAAATGGCCGAAATCGCGAGTTTTTTACGATTTTATGAAACTCGTGTTACGGGGTACCAAACCGTATAAATCCACCCCGGACCCCAAAACCGTGTGCTATGGCCCACGAAAACGGCCGGAAATGGCCAAAATCGCGAGTTTTTTACGATTTTACGAAAGTCGTGTTACAGTGTCCCGAACGTTTAAATCCACCATGACCCCCAAAATCGTCTGCTATAGCCCACGAAAACGGCCAGTAATGGCCGAAATCACGAGTTTTTTACGATTTTATTAAACTCCTGTTACGGGGTCCTGGACCGTTTAAATCCACCCCGGACCCCATACCGTGTGCTATAGCCCACGAAAACGGCAATTAATGGCCGAAATCACGAGTTTTTTTACTATTATATGAAACTCGTGTTACGGGCTCCCGGACCGTTTAAATCCACCCCAGAACCCAAAACCGTGTGCTATAGCCCACGAAAACGGCCAGAAATGGCCTGAATTGTGAGTTTTTTACCATTTCGTGAAACGCGTGTTACGGGGTCCTGGAACGTTTAAATACACCCTAGACCCTAAAACCGTGTGCTATATCTCACGAAAACGGCCAGAAATGGCCTGAATCACGAGTTTTTTATGATTTCGTAAAACTCGTGTTACGGGGTCGGATCGTTTAAATCCACTCCGGACCCTAAAACTGTGTGCTATATCTCACGAAAACGGCCAAAAATGGCCTTAATCACGAGTTTTTTATGATTTCGTAAAACTCGTGTTACGGGGTCGGGATCGTTTAAATCCACTCCGGACCCCAAAACCGTGTGCTATAAATCACAAAAACGGCCAGAAATGGCTGAAATCTCTAGGTTTTTTACGATTTTATGAAAGTCGTGTTACGAGGTCCCGGAACGTTTAAATCAACCCGGACCCCAAAACCGTGTGCTATGGCCCACGAAAACGGCAAAAAATGGCCGAAATCGTGAGTTTTTGACGATTTTATGAAAGTCGTGTCACGGGGTCTCGGACCGTATAAATCCACCCCGGACCCCAAAATAGTGTGCTATAGGCCACGAAAATGTCCAGAATTGGCCGAAATCGCGGGTTTTTTTACAATTTTACGAAAGTCGTGTTACGGGGTCCCGGAACGTTTAAATCCACCCTAGACCCCAAAACCGTGTGCTATAGCCCACGAAAACGGCCAGAAATGGTCGAAATCACGAGATTTTTTTATGATTTTTTGAAATCGTGTTACGGGGCCCCGGACTGTTTAAATCCACCCTGGACTCCAAAACTGTGTGCTATAGCCAACGACAACGGCCAGAAATGTCCGAAATCACGAGTTTTTAACGATTTTATGCAACTCGTGTTACGGGGTCCCGGACTTTTTAAATCCACCCTAGACCCCAAAACAGTGTGCTATAGCCCACGAAAACGGCCAGAAATGGCCTGAATCACGAGTTTTTACGATTTCGTGAAACTCGTGTTATGGGGTAACAGACCGTTAAAATCCACCCTAGACCCCGAAACCGTATGCTATAGCCCACGAAAACGGCCAGAAATGGCCGAAATCACGAGTTTTTTTACGATTTCGTGAAAGTCGTGTTACGGGGTCTAGACCGTTTAAATCCACCATGGACACCCAAACCAGTGTGCTCTAACCCATGAAAACGGCCAGTAATGGCCGAAATCACGAGTTTTTTACGATTTTATGAAAGTCGTGTTACGGGGTCCTGGACCGTTTAAATCCACCCCGGACCCCAAAACCGTGTGCTATAACCCACGAAAACGGCCAGTAATGGCCGAAATCACGAGTTTTTTTACGATTTTATGAAACTCGTGTTACGGGGTCCCGGACCGTTTATATCCACCAAGGAACCCAAAACCGTGTGCTATAGCCCACAAAAAACGGCCAAAAAAGGCCTGAATCACGAGTTTTTTACGATTTTATGAAACTCCTGTTACGGGTCCCGGAACGTTTAAATCCACCCTAGACCCTAAAACCGTGTGCTATAGCTCACGAAAACGGCCAGAAATGGCCTGAATCACGAGTTTTTATGATTTCGTGAAACTCGTGTTACAGGGTCGGGATCGTTTAAATCCACTCCAAACCCCAAAATCGTCTGCTATAGCCCACGAAAACGGCCAGTAATGGCCGAAATCACGAGTTTTTACGATTTCCTGAAACTCCTGTTACGGGGTCCTGGACCGTTTAAATCCACCCCAAAACCCAAAACCGTGTGCTATAGCCCACGAAAACGGCCAGAAATGGCCTGAATCATGAGTTTTTTACGATTTCGTGAAACTCGTGTTACGGGGTCCCGGAACGTTTAAATCCACCCTAGACCCTAAAACCGTGTGCTATATCTCACGAAAACAGCCAGAAATGGCCTGAATCACGAGTTTTTTATGATTTCGTAATACTCGTGTTACGGGGTCGGGATCGTTTAAATCCACTCCGGACCCTAAAACCGTGTGCAATATCTCACGAAAACGGCTAGAAATGGCCTGAATCACGAGTTTTTTATGATTTCGTAAAACTCGTGTTACGGGGTCGGGATCGTTTAAATCCACTCCGGACCCCAAAACCGTTTGCTATAGATCACAAAAACGGCCAGAAATGGCTGAAATCTCTGGGTTTTTTTACGATTTTATGAAAGTCGTGTTACGAGGTCCCGGAACGTTTAAATCAACCCTGACCCCAAAACCGTGTGCTATGGCCCACGAAATCGGCCAAAAATGGCCGAAATCGCGAGTTTTTGACGATTTTATGAAAGTCGTGTCACCGGGTCCCGAACCGTATAAATCCACCCCGGACCCCAAAATAGTGTGCTATAGGCCACGAAAATGGCCAGAATTGGCCGAAATCGTGAGTTTTTTTACAATTTTTCGAAAGTCGTGTTACGGGGTCCCGGAACGTTTAAATCCACCCTAGACCCCAAAACCGTGTGCTATAGCCCACGAAAACTGCCAGAAATGGTCAAAATCACGAGATTTTTTTATGATTTTATGAAATTCGTGTTACGGGGCCCCGGACTGTTTAAATCCACCCTGGACTCCAAAACTGTGTGCTATAGCCAACGACAACGGCCAGAAATGTCCGAAATCACGAGTTTTTAACGATTTTATGCAACTCGTGTTACGGGGTCCCGGACTTTTTAAATCCACCCTGGACCCCAAAACAGTGTGCTATAGCCCACGAAAACGGCCAAAAATGGCCTGAATCACGAGTTTTTACGATTTCGTGAAACTCGTGTTATGGGGTAACAGACCGTTAAAATCCACCCTAGACCCCGAAACCGTATGCTATAGCCCACGAAAACGGCCAGAATTGGCCGAAATCACGAGTTTTTTTACGATTTCGTGAAACTCCTGTTACGGGTCCCGGAACGTTTAAATCTACACTAGACCCTAAATCCGTGTGCTATAGCTCACGAAAACGGCCAGAAATGGCCTGAATCACGAGTTTTTTATGATTTCGTGAAACTCGTGTTACAGGGTCGGGATCGTTTAAATCCACTCCGAACCCCAAAACCGTGTGCTACAGACCACGAAAACGGGGAGAAATAGCTGAAATCTCGAGTTTTTCACGATTTTATGAAAGTCGTGTTACGGGGTCCCGAACCGTTTAAATCCACCCGGAACCCAAAACCGTGTGCTATAGCCCACGAAAACGGCCAGAAATGGCCTGAATCACGAGTTTTTTTACGATTTTATGAAACTAGTGTTACGGGGTCCCGGAACGTTTAAATCCACCCTGGACCCTAAAACCGTGTGCTATAACTCAGGAAAATAGTCAGAAATGGCCTGAATCACGAGTTTTTTATGATTTCGTGAAACTCGTGTTACGGGGTTGGGACCATTTAAATCCACTCCGGACCCCAAAACCGTGTTCTATAGCCCACGAAAATGGCCAGAATTGGCCGAAATCGTGAGTTTTCTGACAATTTTACGGAAATCATGTTATAGAGTCCTGGAACGTTTAAATCCACCCCGGACCCCAAAACCGTGTGCTATAGCCCACGAAAACGGCCAGAAATGGCCTGAATCACGAGTTTTTACGATTTCGAGTTTTTACGATTTTATGAAACTCGTGTTACGGTGTCCCGAAACGTTTAAATCCACCCGGACCCCAAAACCGTGTGCTATGGCCCACGAAAACGGCCAAAAATGGCCGAAATCGCGAGTTTTTGACGATTTTATGAAAGTCGTGTCACGGGGTCCCGGACCGTATAAATCCACCCCGGACCCCAAAATAGTGTGCTATAGGCCACGAAAATGGCCAGAATTGGCCGAAATCGCGAGTTTTTTTACAATTTTACGAAAGTCGTATTACGGCGTCCCGGAACGTTTAAATCCACCCCGGACCCCAAAACCGTGTGCTATAGCCCACGAAAACGGCCAAAATCGCGAGTTTTTTTCCGATTTCGTGAAACTCGTATTACGGGGTCCTGGACCGTTTAAATCAATCCGGACCCCAAAACCGTGTGCTATAGCCCACGAAAACGGCCAGAAATGGCCGAAATCGGGAGTTTTTGACGATTTTATGAAAGTCGTGTTACGGGGTCCCAGACCGTATAAATCCACCCGGACCCCAAAACAGTGTTCTATAGCCCACGAAAATGGCCAGAATTGGCCGAAATCGTGAGTTTTCTGACAATTTTACGGAAGTCGTGTTACGGAGTCCCGGAACGTTTAAATCCACCCCGGACCCCAAAACCGTGTGCTATAGCCCACGAAAACGGCCAGAAATGGCCTGAATCACGAGTTTTTACGATTTCGAGTTTTTACGAATATATGAAACTCGTGTTACGGTGTCCCGAAACGTTTAAATCCACCCGAACCCCAAAACCGTGTGCTATAGCCCACGAAAACGGCCAGAAATGGCCGAATTCGGGAGTTTTTGACGATTTTATGAAAGTCGTGTTACGGGGTCCCAGACCGTATAAATCCACCCGGACCCCAAAACAGTGTTCTATAGCCCACGAAAATGGCCAGAATTGGCCGAAATCGTGAGTTTTCTGACAATTTTACGGAAGTCGTGTTACGGGGTCCCGGAACGTTTAAATCCACCCCGGACCACAAAACCGTGTGCTATAGCCCACGAAAAAGGCCAGAAATGGCCTGAATCACGAGTTTTGTTTCGATTTCATGAAACTCGTGTTACGGGGTCCCGAACCGGTTAAATCCACCCCCGGACCCCAAAACCGTGTGCTATAGCCAACGAAAACGGCCAAAATGGCCGAAATCGCGAGTTTTTTTACGATTTTATCAAACTCGTGTTACGGGGTCCCGAAACGTTTAAATGCACCCCGGACTCCAAAACAGTGTGCTATAGCCCACAAAAACAGCCAGAAACGGCCAAAATCGCGAGTTTTTTCCGATTTCGTGAAACTCGTATTACGGGGTCCTGGACCGTTTAAATCCACCCGGACCCCAAAACCGTGTGCTAAACCCCACGAAAACGGCCAGAAATGGCCGAAATCGCGAGTTTTTTACGATTTTATGAAAGTCGTGTTACGGGGTCCCGGAATGTTTAAATCCACCCGGACCCCAAAACCGTGTGTTATAGCCCACGAAAACTGCCAGAGATGACCGAAATCGCGAGTTTTTTACGATTTTATGAAAGTCGAGTTACGGGGTCCCGGAACGTTTAAATCCACACCGGACCCCAAAACCGTGGGCTATTGCCCACGAAAACGGCCAGAAATTGCCGAAATCACGAGTTTTTTTATGATTTTATGAAACTCATGTTACGGGGTCCCGGAGTGTTTAAATCCACCCTGGTCCCCAAAACCGTGTGCAATAGCCCACGAAAACGGCCAGAAATGGGCTGAAATCACGAGTTTTTTACGATTTCATGAAACTCGTGTTACGCGGTCCTCTACCGTTTAAATCCACCCCGGACCCCAAACCGTGTGCTATAGCCCACGAAAACGGCAAGTAATGGCCGAAATCACGAGTTTTTTTACTATTTTATGAAAATGGTGTTACGGGCTCCCGGACCGTTTAAATCCACCCTGGACTCCAAAATTGTGTGCTATAGCCAACGACAACGGCCAGAAATGTCCGAAATCACGAGTTTTTTACGATTTTATGCAACTCGTGTTACGGGGTCCCGGACCGTTTAAATCCACCCTGGACCCCAAAACCGTGTGCTATAGCCCACGAAAACGGCCAGAAATGGCCTGAATCACGAGTTTTTACGATTTCGTGAAACTCGTGTTACGGGGTCCCAGACCGTTTAAATCCACCCTGGACCCCAAAACTGTGTGCTATAGCCCACGAAAACGGCCAGAAATGGCCGAAATCACGAGTTTTTTTACGATTTCGTGAAAGTCGTGTTACGGGGGCTAGACCGTTTAAATCCACCCCTGACACCAAAACCGTGTGCTATAGCCAACGAAAACGGCCAGAAATGGCCGAAATCGCGAGTTTTTTACGATTTTATGAAACTCATGTTACGTGGTCCTGAAACGTTTAAATCCATCCCGGACCCCAAAACCTTGTGCTATAGCCCACGAAAACGGCCAGAAATGGCCGAAATCGCGAGTTTTTTTACGATTTTTTGAGAGTCGTGTTACGGTGTCCCGGACCGTATAAATCCACCCGGACCCCAAAACAGAGTTCTATAGCCCACGAAAATGGCCAGAATTAGCCGAAATCGTGAGTTTTTTGACAGTTTTACGAAAGTCGTGTTACGGAGTCCCGGAACGTTTAAATCCACCCCGCACCCCAAAATCTTGTGCTATAGCCCACGAAAACGGCCAGAAATGGCCAAAATCGCAATTTTTTTACGATTTTACGGAAGTCGTGTTACGCAGTCCCGGAACGTTTAAATCCACCCCGGCCCCCAAAATCGTGTGCTATGGCCCACGAAAACGGCCAGTAATGGCCTCACGAGTTTTTTTTTACGATTTTATGAAACTCCTGTTACGGTTTCCTGGACCGTTTAAATCCACCCCGGACCCCGAAACCGTGTGCTATAGCCCACCAAAACGGCCAGTAATGGCCGAAATCACGAGTTTTTTTACTATTTTATGAAACGGGGTCCTTGACCGTTTAAGCCACCCGGACCCCAAAACAGTGTTTTAAAGCCCACGAAAATGGCCAGAAATGGCCGAAATCACGAGTTTTTTTACGATTTTATGAAACCCCTATTACGGGGTCATGGACCGTTTAAAGCCACCCGGACCCCAAACCGTGTGCAATAGCCCACGAAAACAGCCAGTAATGGCCAAAATCACGAGTTTTTTTTACGATTTTATGAAACTCGTGTTACGGGGTTCCGAACTGTTTAAATCCACCCGGAACCCAAAACCGTGTGCCATAGCCCACGAAAAAGGCCAGAAATGGCCTGAATCACGAGTTTTTTATGATTTCGTGAAACTCGTGTTACGGGGTCGGGACCGTTTAAATCCACTCCGGACCCCAAAACCGTGTGCTATAGATCACAAAAACGGCCAGAAATGGCTGAAATCTCTGGGTTTTTTTACGATTTTATGAAAGTCGTGTTACGAGGTCCCGGAACGTTTAAATCAACCCTGACCCCAAAACCGTGTGCTATGGCCCACGAAATCGGCCAAAAATGGCCAAAATCGCGAGTTTTTTACGATTTTACGAAAGTCGTGTTACAGTGTCCCGAACGTTTAAATCCACCATGACCCCCAAAATCGTCTGCTATAGCCCACGAAAACGGCCAGTAATGGCCGAAATCACGAGTTTTTTACGATTTTATTAAACTCCTGTTACGGGGTCCTGGACCGTTTAAATCCACCCCGGACCCCATACCGTGTGCTATAGCCCACGAAAACGGCAATTAATGGCCGAAATCACGAGTTTTTTTACTATTATATGAAACTCGTGTTACGGGCTCCCGGACCGTTTAAATCCACCCCAGAACCCAAAACCGTGTGCTATAGCCCACGAAAACGGCCAGAAATGGCCTGAATTGTGAGTTTTTTACCATTTCGTGAAACGCGTGTTACGGGGTCCTGGAACGTTTAAATACACCCTAGACCCTAAAACCGTGTGCTATATCTCACGAAAACGGCCAGAAATGGCCTGAATCACGAGTTTTTTATGATTTCGTAAAACTCGTGTTACGGGGTCGGATCGTTTAAATCCACTCCGGACCCTAAAACTGTGTGCTATATCTCACGAAAACGGCCAAAAATGGCCTTAATCACGAGTTTTTTATGATTTCGTAAAACTCGTGTTACGGGGTCGGGATCTTTTAAATCCACTCCGGACCCCAAAACCGTGTGCTATAAATCACAAAAACGGCCAGAAATGGCTGAAATCTCTAGGTTTTTTACGATTTTATGAAAGTCGTGTTACGAGGTCCCGGAACGTTTAAATCAACCCGGACCCCAAAACTGTGTGCTATGGCCCACGAAAACGGCAAAAAATGGCCGAAATCGTGAGTTTTTGACGATTTTATGAAAGTCGTGTCACGGGATCTCGGACCGTATAAATCCACCCCGGACCCCAAAATAGTGTGCTATAGGCCACGAAAATGTCCAGAATTGGCCGAAATCGCGGGTTTTTTTACAATTTTACGAAAGTCGTGTTACGGGGTCCCGGAACGTTTAAATCCACCCTAGACCCCAAAACCGTGTGCTATAGCCCACGAAAACGGCCAGAAATGGTCGAAATCACAAGATTTTTTTATGATTTTTTGAAATCGTGTTACGGGGCCCCGGACTGTTTAAATCCACCCTGGACTCCAAAAATGTGTGCTATAGCCAACGACAACGGCCAGAAATGTCCGAAATCACGAGTTTTTTACGATTTTATGCAACTCGTGTTACGGGGTCCCGGACTTTTTAAATCCACCCTAGACCCCAAAACAGTGTGCTATAGCCCACGAAAACGGCCAGAAATGGCCTGAATCACGAGTTTTTACGATTTCGTGAAACTCGTGTTATAGGGTAACAGACCGTTAAAATCCACCCTGGACCCCGAAACCGTATGCTATAGCCCACGAAAACGGCCAGAAATGGCCGAAATCACGAGTTTTTTTACGATTTCGTGAAAGTCGTGTTACGGGGTCTAGACCGTTTAAATCCACCATGGACACCCAAAACAGTGTGCTCTAACCCATGAAAACGGCCAGTAATGGCCGAAATCACGAGTTTTTTACGATTTTATGAAAGTCGTGTTACGGGGTCCTGGACCGTTTAAATCCACCCCAGACCCCAAAACCGTGTGCTATAACCCACGAAAACGGCCAGTAATGGCCGAAATCACGAGTTTTTTTACGATTTTATGAAACTCGTGTTACGGGGTCCCGGACCGTTTATATCCACCAAGGAACCCAAAACCGTGTGCTATAGCCCACAAAAACGGCCAAAAAAGGCCTGAATCACGAGTTTTTTACGATTTTATGAAACTCCTGTTACGGGTCCCGGAACGTTTAAATCCACCCTAGACCCTAAAACCGTGTGCTATAGCTCACGAAAACGGCCAGAAATGGCCTGAATCACGAGTTTTTATGATTTCGTGAAACTCGTGTTACAGGGTCGGGATCGTTTAAATCCACTCCAAACCCCAAAACCGTGTGCTATAGACCACGAAAACGGTCATAAATGGCTGAAATCTCGAGTTTTTCACGATTTTATGAAAGTCGTGTTACCGGGTCCCGAACCGTTTAAATCCACCCGGAACCCAAAACCGTGTGCTATAGCCCACGAAAAAGGCCAGAAATGGCCTGAATCACGAGTTTTTTATGATTTTATGAAACTAGTGTTACGGGGTCCCGGAACGTTTAAATCCACCCTAGACCCTAAAACCGTGTGCTATAACTCAGGAAAATAGTCAGAAATGGCCTGATTCACGAGTTTTTTATGATTTCGTGAAACTCGTGTTACGGGGTCGGGACCATTTAAATCCACTCCGGACCCCAAAACCGTGTTCTATAGCCCACGAAAATGGCCAGAATTGGCCGAAATCGTGAGTTTTCTGACAATCTTACGGAAATCGTGTTACGGAGTCCCGGAACGTTTAAATCCACCCCGGACCCCAAAACCGTGTGCTATAGCCCACGAAAACGGCCAAAAATGGCCTGAATCACGATTTTTTACGATTTCGAGTTTTTACGATTTTATGAAACTCGTGTTACGGTGTCCCGAAACGTTTAAATCCACCCAGACCCCAAAACCGTGTGCTATAGCCCACGAAAATGGCAAGAAATGGCCGAAATCGCGAGTTTTTTATGATTTTATATAAGTCGTGTTACGGGGTCCCAGAATGTTTAAATCCACCCCGGACCCCAAAACCGTGTGGTATAGCCCACGAAAACGGCCAGAAATGGCCGAAATCGCGAGGTTTTTACGATTTTATGAAACTCGTATTACGGGGTACTGGAACGTTTAATCCACCCCGGCCCCCAAAACCGTGTGCTATAGCCCACGAAAACGGCCAGAAATGGCCGAAATCGCGAGTTTTTTTACGATTTTATGAAACTCGTGTTACAGGGTCCCGGACCGTTTAAATCCATCTCTGGCTCCAAAACCGTGTGCTATAGCACACGAAAACGGCCAGAAATGGCCTGAATCACGAGTTTTTGATGATTTTATGTAAGTCATGTTACGGAGTCTTGGACCACTTAAATCCACACCGGACCCCAAAACCGTGTGCTATAGCCCACGAATAAGGCCAGAAATGGCCAATATCACGGGTTTTTTAGATTTTATGAAAGTCGTGTTACGGGGTCCCGGAACGTTTAAATCCACCACGGACCCCAAAACCGTGTGCTATAGCCCACGAAAACTGCCAGAAATGGCCGAAATCACGAGTTTTTTACGATTTTATGAAACTCGTGTTACGGGGTCCCGGTCTGTTTAAATCCACCTTGGACCCCAAAACCGTATGCTATAGCCCACGAAAACGGCCAAAAATGGCCGAAATCGCGGGTTTTTGACGATTTTATGAAAGTCGTGTTATGGGGGTCCCGGACCGTTTAAATCCACCCCGGACCCTGAAACCGTGTGCTATAGTCCACGAAAACGGCAAGAATTGGCCTAAATCGCGAGTTTTTTACAGTTTTACGAAAGTCGTGTTACGGGGTCCGAAACGTTTAAATCCACCCCGGACCCCAAAACCGTGTGCTATATCCCACGAAAACGGCCAGAAATGGCCGAAATCGTGAGTTTTTTACGATTTTATGAAACTGGTGTTACGGGGTCCCGGAATGTTTAAATCCACCCCGGACCCCAAAACCGTGTGTTATAGCCCACGAAACTGGACAGAAATGGCCGAAATCGTTTGTTTTTGACGATTTTATGAAAGTCGTGTTACGGGGTCCCGGACCGTTTAAATCCACCCCGGACCCTGAAACCGTGTGCTATAGCCCACAAAAACGGCAAGAATTGGCCTAAATCGCGAGTTTTTTTACAGTTTTACGTAAGTCGTGTTACAGGGTCCCGGACCGTTTAAATCCACCCCGGACCACAAAACCGTGTGCCCTTGCCCACGAAAACGGCCAGAAATGACCGAAATCACGAGTTTTTTACGATATTATGAAACTCAAGTTACGGGGTCCCGGACTGTTTAAGTCCACCCTGGACCCCAAAACCGCGTGCTATAGCCCACGAAAACGGCCAGAAATGTCCGAAATCACGAGTTTTTTACGATTTTATGAAAGTCGTGTTACGGGGTCCCGGAATGTTTAAATCCACCCCGGACCCCAAAACCGTGTGCTATAGCCCACGAAAACGGCCAGTAATGGCCCAAGTCACAAGTTTTTTACGATTTTATGAAACTCGTGTACGGGGTCCCGGACCATATAAATCCACCCCAGACCCCAATATCGTGTGCTATAGCCCACGAAAACGGCAAGAATTAGCCAAAATCGCGAGTTTTTTACAATTTTACGAAAGTCGTGTTACGGGGTCCCGGAACGTTTAAATTCACCCCGGACCCAAAAACCGTGTGCTATAGCCCACGAAAACGGCCAGAAATGGCCGAAATCGCGTGTTTTTTACGATTTTATGAAACTCGTCTTACGGGGTACCGGACCGTTTAAACCCACCCCGGATCCCAAAACCGTATGCTATAGCCCACGAAAACGGCCATAAATGGTCGAAATCGCGAGTTTTTCAATTTTATGAAAGTCGTTTTACGGGGTCCCGGATTGTTTAAATCCACGTGGGACCCCAAAACTGTGTGCTATAGCCCACGAAAATGGCCATAAATGGTCGAAATCGCGAGTTTTTTACGATTTTATGAAAGTCGTGTCACGGGGTCCCGGAACGTTTAAATCCACCCCGGACGTCAAAACCGTGTGCTATAGCCCACGAAAACGGCCAGTAATGGCTGACATCACGAGTTTTTTACAATTTTATGAAACTCGTGTTACGGGGTCCCGGAACCTTTAAATCTACCCCGGACCCCAAAATTGTGTGCTATAGCCCATGAAAACGGCCAGAAATGGCCTGAATCACGAGTTTTCAACGATTTTATGAAACTCGTGTTACGGGGTATAGGACTATTTAGATCCACCCTGGACCCCAAAACCGTTTGCTATAGCCCACGAAACTGCCAGAAATGGCCGAAATCGCGAGTTTTTTACGATTTTATGAAAGTCATGTTACGGAGTCCCGGACAACTTAAATTCACCCCAGACCCCACAACCGTGTGCTATTGCCCACGACAACTCTCAGAAATGGCGGAAACGCGAGTTTTTTACAATTTTATGATTGTCGTGTTAAGGGTCTCGGAACGTTTAAATCCAACCCGGACCCTAAAACCGTATGCTATAGCCCACGAAAAGGGCCAGAAATGGCCGAAATCACGAGTTTTTTACGATTTTATGAAAGTCTTGTTACGGGTCCCGGACTGTTTAAATCCACCTTGTACCCCAAAATACGGTACGGGATCGTGTCCGAGTCGGATCGCAACCGATTTAGGGTTTCCGCCCTCTATAAATACATCTTGTAAGTCGCATGTTGGGGTAAGCCACACATTATAAACCCACGGTGTTTGTAACCTCACCCCGATATAGTGAAGTATTGCTGGCTGGCGCCCGTGATTTTTCCTCTCCTTTGTTTGGAGGGGTTTTTCACGTTAAAATCTCGTGTCCCCGTTGATTTGATCGTTCCGCTCTTCGTCGTTTCTTGCCATCTAATATAACAGCATAGGCACAACCTCTTCCTTGTTTCTGGGATCGACGATGTTGTTGGGTGAGTGTTTCACCTCATTTATTTTTTTGGTTTGATAGGAGTGGAGAAGTGGGCAGGAAACGTCAACAGTGGGACCGTGACCGTGACCGGGAAGGTGAACCCGGCGGAGCTTCGCAAGTGGCTCATGAGCAAGACAGGGAAGGATGTCAAGATCCTCTGCCCCGACCTGTCGGCCGAGAATCGTAAACAGGTATGTGCTGCTCCATCATGCATGTTCTGTGTAGTCTCTTTATGGAAGATGTTCAGCTCCATCGTCACGGTCATGTTCATCAGGAGCTGAGTCTGACGGCAAGAAGATACAGAAGATTGATGATAAGATGAGGGACCTCCAGAAGGACAAGGACAGGTTGATAATCAAGAACCAGAACAAGAAGAAGAAGCTGGCTGCAGACAATCGTAAGCTCAATGAAGCGATCGACGATGCCAAGAAGGTTGTGCTTGATAGTGCGTTGAACAACCTTCAAACGCTCAAGAAACTTGATTCACTCCGTCGCCCACGCAAGGGTTGATACACTGAGCCTTGTTCAACGTTTCGGTATAATGATATTTCAGTCTTCAGCAAAAAAAACTTTCTTGGATCGATCTCTGTAGGCTGATGTATTGTTGTTTCAAGTGTCAACAATCCATGGGGTCGACCCCAAAAGATCTTTATATTTATCGACACTGCAGAGTTTGGTCTGCTTAAATCGAATTACAAGCATCATGTGCAGTCTCTATAGACGGGCAATAAAACTTATTCTGCGGATGTGTGCATCTTAAATTTTGTGTAATCTCTTATAATTGTACCCTCCCGATACTATATTTATGTAATAGAGCACCTTTATAAAAAAAACATGTGGTGTAGATTTCCATGCCAACGCAGCAGAGACACCTGCTTGATCTTTTTGTATATTTGTCACTACATATCATCCAACTTTTACTGGAATTTGTGGCTTGAGAGTTTGAGTCGTTATCTTCAAGTACATTTTCAACAAACCAACAAAAAAGGTTCAGACTTGGCACACAAATCCACACACCAGATAGTCGAACAACCAATTCTAACCACTTGTGAGTGTCGATCTCCAAGACTAACACGTGGATCTCATCAGTTCAAAAGCCCGCTTGATATAGCTCAATCGTGCTCACTATTTTCTCTCTGAAAGTAAGTTTTTGAAGAACAGAGAGAGGGAAAAGTTTCACGATGAACCAAGGATATCGATCCAAAAATTCACCTCAATGTCAACAAAGTCGATAACCCTACCCGCAGGGTTTCGGGTCCTACTTATAGGCACATTCCACAAACTAGTTGTTAGAATTGCATTTTGTATACTGTCAAGTCACAACAGTCACATCGGCTGGGTCTCAATCGTCGTGACGACACTCTGCATCGCCAATGAGAACCTATGCCTAGTTGCACTCGAGCCACGTCTGATTGATACCATCAGGAGTTCAGTTTGATCAAGAGGACCACATCTGATTAAGGAGAAGATCAGTAATACATTGAAAATCAAGAACCTGAATAATGGCGCGAATGCAACCAAGTGTGAGCTTAACCAGTACATTTGTATCATTTATGGGCCCTAAATTTGTCTGGGCCCAGGGCCGCCGCACCTGTTACGCACGGCGTAAACCTTGTTAGCTACTCCAGTGTGCAAATTAAAAGTTTCTTGAAATTTTTAAGCATCTCTGAAGCCTGATGTACTGTTGTTTCAGTGCCAACAAGACATGTGCATGTGGTGTACATTTTCATGAGACAAACAGCAGTGAAATGCGGAGTACTGAATTTTACTGAAACGTGAGTTAGGAACCATGCGGAGTAAGATAACATATGTGCAGATATAGGTGTATAAATATAAGTTTAATTTCAGCAGGTACCTCGCAACACAGCAAAACACACGAATCATGCCGGCACTGTAGTTAGATGGCCAGCAGACAGTTCAGTGGCTTGAGGCAACATCGAAGTCACTCAAATTTCAGAACTTTATGTTGTTGCCTCTTACAACACATTTCACACACATAAAAGAGAGGAGGCGAGGTTGAAGGAACGCACTGAATTTGATGCTGATGCCTGTCCATCAGACATGCCACCTATGGTCACCGTCTTCGTCGACGTTGAGGATGGCACAGACCTTGGTGCGGTTCTGAAGCCCTTCTTCTGGACCTCCTTGGTGGCGTCGGCGTGGAAGGGCTCACGGGCCAGAAGACTGCGTGGTGACCTTGGTGCCGTCCACTCGGAGGCGCATGGCAAGCACCTCCACAACTGCGGCGGCCACCTTGCGGCCTTGGTGTTGCATGCGCGGCCGCACTCCAGCCCATCGCGGAGGAGTTCCTCGACGGCGGACACGGTCAATAGCAGGCTGCCGCGGGGGTGCCTAGTTTCCGCGCTGCACGGACCGAAAAACTTCGATTTTTTCGGATGGCACGAAGTCCATTATGAACTTTTCAAATTTTGATTTTTTTAATTATGAACATTTTTAAAAACTGAACGTTATTTAAACCTAAAAAAATTCAAATTTGATTTTAAAAAACTGAACAATTTTTGTTTTGAACAAATTGCTGTTTGAACATTTTATATTTTGAACATTTTTTATATTAAGAAAGTTGAACATTTTTTTAAATATAAAAAACATTACTATAATTTAAAAGTTTTGAAAAAGAACATTTTTTAATTTTAACAAATTTATATTTGAACATTTTAAATACATCCACAAAAAACTGAAAAGAAAAATGGAAAATAAAAAGAAACTGCAAAAAAAACGAAAAGGAAAAATGAAACGAAATCTACCTCTTAATGGGCCGGCCCACTCCGCCTGGGGGTGCGTGGAGCCATGCTAACGTCGCGGTACGCGGCAACTAGGAATTGCCCGCTAGCGCTCTGCTGGCCCACCACCACGTTGGTCGTCACGTACTTGAGCGATATCAGTTGGGGACGTTTCTAGTACGCGTGATGGCGACCAAATGCCATGATGGCGTTTCGACGAATAGCTTGGGGGCCCCGCGAGAGCGGCGGCGGGGAAGGGCACCGAGACTAGGCGAGGTCCACTGACGAGTGCGGATGAAGAGAGGGTAAGCGTGGAAAAATTGCCGCGCCGAGGCATACTCGAATAAACCGAACACCTAACGACGTAAAGTCAATGGAGGAATCATTCCCGCGTTGACCATGTTTTTATTATTTCACGTAAATTTACATGTATAAATTTAAGGTCAAAAGAGTTGTTACGGAAATCCCTCGTACGTAGTTAGTCACACAGTTCCAATTCCAACTTCAAATCCCAACTCCAAGGACAAGCGATTCTATAAAGGACAGCTCGGAAGCACCCGTCACAAATAGCACAGTTTGTGACGGACAGGAAGCGACGCATGTAGCATATGGCTTCTTAGCATGACTTCACATGTGACTAAACCCTTCCGATTGGAAAATAAACGGAAGTACATATGTACAAGAGAGGAAAAACAACTGCTATAATGCTTAAGGTACATGTTCATTGATGTGGTGGTTGGATAATGCCCTACTAATATGACAAGGATACTTTGACAAGCTATGACAACTCCTCACCATCACTTCACATGTGATCAACACCTTCTGAGTGGAAAATAAAGAAGAAACCAAAGTTCAGATTGATGGACAAGAAAGGCAAAAAAACGGCTACAATCCTTGATACGTGTTATGAACTGTTGGTGGGAGCAGGGGCTGAAAAGTGGATGGAATGGGCTATGTTGGACACGCGTATGAGTCCGCTACTGATCCCATGCTGATCTATATTGATGGATATATAAGAGGGCAAAAGTAAGGGCTGCAATGTTTAACTTACATGGTTGTAACGCTTTACATATGTCGACCAACACCTTTGATGTGAAAAAACAAGAAAAGGAAGTTCATCCTGACGGACAACAAAGAAAAAAGCCAGAGCTACAATGCGTATGGTACATGTCACGTAATTTCAAGGTGGAGAAATCCTCCACGAAGGCCAGTTGACTTGCTATAAAAGGGGATGCTTCCTTGCTGAGAATACAGTGTGTTTCAGATCCATGAATGAGATATTAAGATTGGCAAACATGCAGAAAGTATCGAGATCTATAGAGTAAGACATTAAAAAATACCACTAAAGGATTATAGGATCCCTCTATGCCGACCTGTCTACTTCCATCTCTTCATCAACAACACCCCCATGCAGTGATAAAGTATGTTCTTTTCCCTGTCCTTTTATTTGCTTCCCATTCTGAGTTCGTAAATGCATGTAGAGTAAACTTAGGTACATGCATCTGTTAGTGCAACAAGATTGTGGATCAAATATTGGGTTAGTAGACTGAGTAACTACGCCTAATCCCCTATGATATTTGTGTTTAGTATTTGTTATTACTGTTCTTGTATGTGAGTGTTACTAATCGTGCAACCTTCTTGCGTATGCTCATCATTAAAATAATCAATAATCCTATCTCATTATTTTCTTGTCAGCTAAAATTGCTTCTATCACTGTCCAAATACTATCACTCTATTTTTTGTCCACGTGTGTCCCTCTTAAGTGTTCTCATTAAATTATGTTGCATAAATTAAAAACACCAAACATAGTCCATCATTTGGTTTATCTTTGTCTTGTAGTAGAACTCATCGTCAATTCTATGAGCCTAGCTTTGAAAACATATAGGTTAACTTAACTTATCCCACTTGGAAAACGAAAAGTTTACTCGCTAAGAAAATCACTTCGATCATGCGACAGCGGATGTCACCATACGATACTCGTTGGTTCGTCATGACCTATGTTTTCAGGGCTAATTGCTTGATTTTTCATGGGTAATTAATGGACGAAGGCTGAAAAAAGTTTGATGGATCATGATGAGCCGATTGGGGAGGAGTAGTTTGTGCTCGGAGAATAGTCCGGAGAGTATTAGTTAACTAACATTGCAAATATTAATAGTAATCCTATATCACAATGAACATTAGATTTCTATAAATTCTCTAGAATCGGGCTTATCTGGTAGTGGCGATGAAAGTTTCTAGAGCTGCAGCTTTGTTCCTCCAAAATCTATGGAGTTTGGTTTCTACATCTCGCTATTTTTTGCCAACACCCCGGGGAGGGGATTAGTTATCTTGAATTTGGATTAACATCCATATCTATCTTTTTACCCTTTTCATGCTCTAAGACTTATTTTGTATGTTTTGAGTTTGTTGAGACATTAATTTCCCTACAGTCAATGTTCTAATATCATGATCGATGGAATAGATGAATTGCAGTAGATGCATTTCTAGCCCTAATCTGGAAGGTAATTTCAATATAATGATTTAGATCATGATTTAGCCAAATTGTAAGTGTTTTCCCTTTAAACTACATTTCAAAATATCGTCAAAGAATGCTAGGTTGGATATAATTATAAGCTCTAGTATGTACTTTTGTGGTACGAGTGATATTTAGGACGTGGTTAATTAATTTCATTACTACTATCTTCTCATAAGAAATTGTCTTACTTATCCGGTTACCCTTTGTATTGGTTTGCTTCATCATATCTAGGATAACTACTAGTGATACTGTGAATGGTAATGAATGGTCTTACCTATCCGGTTAACCTTCTTTGGTGTGCTTCATCATATATAGGGAATATTTAGTAGCCTTTCTTAAGAATATTGGTCAATTGCATGACTGTTTTCCTTTTGTATGTGATACTATTTGCCCTTTTTAGCGGATTTATTTTTTAATTCTAATGAATGATAATTAATCAGGTAGGAAACTTCATGAACGTTCACACACCTTGGAATACTTATATATAACCAGGAACTAAAGCTTTCACACAAACACCGACCATGGTCATCAACGTGATCATGTCTGAGCTGGTGAAGCCAAGTGAGGCCACCCCACAAACACCATTGTGGCTATCCAATCTCGACCTTGGCGCGAGGAACAGCTACACGCCGATGATCTACATATTCCGCACCAGAAACGATGACAGCCAGGGATTCTTCTCGCCGGACGTCCTGAGGGCAGCACTAGCTAGGGCGCTGGTTCCCTTCTACCCTTTGGCCGGTCAGCTCAGCATGGCCATCGACGGGCGGGTGGAGATCGATTGCAATGCTCAGGGTGCAGTTTTCATTGTCACACGGCGGTCTGATGTCGTACTAGATGATCTGGAGGGCTTCACGCCATCGAAAGAAATGTGTGACATGTTCGTGCCTCCGTATGAGAAAGAGGCCGGCACCGGAAGCCCCTTGCTGCTGCTGCAGGTTTGGTTTCATGTTGTTCTCACACGTATATATATAAGTATATATAAAATGATAACATATCGTTTTTTTCCTTTCAGCTTACCTTCTTACGGTGTGGAAGTGTGGTACTCGGCACGGCCATGCACCACTACGCACTTGATGGCCGCAGTTCTTTCCACTTCATTGAGACGTGGGCAAGCATGGCCCGGGGCGCGGCCGGGGACAATGTACCACCCCCGTTCCTCGACCGAAGCTCCCTTCGCGCACGCTCCCCGCCGATTGTCCTCTTCGACCACAACCACGAGTACCGCCACAAGGCCGGATTTTCGATCGGCAACAGACCGTCGGAGTTAACCGGTGCCATCCTTCGCGTGACAAATGCGCAAGTTTCTGTGCTCCGTGCACGCACGGGGGAGTCCATGTTCCGCACCCTAGCGGCCCACATATGGCGGTGCACGTGCATGGCACGCTCGTTGAACCCCGATGCCGAGTCACGGCTTTACACAATGGTCGACATACGCGCCCGCCTCTCCCCCCCGCTTCCCGACACCTACTTGGGGAACGTCTCCGTGCGCACGTCGGTGTCGGCTAAGGTCGGAGACCTCCTCACCGACCCGCTCAACTTCGGTGCTAAGCGGGTCCGCATGGCGACGGGCCATGGGGACGAGTACGTACGCTCATTGGTGGACTACCTGGAGACGTCTGACCTGCAGTCCAAACCAGGGAGGGAGCTCCCAGATACGGACCTCCGGGTGATAAGCTGGATGGGTATGGCGTCGCATGATGCCGACTTTGGGTGGGGCGAGCCTGCACTCGTTGCGCCGGCTGTCATGTCCTACACCTGGTTCATTTACAGCATTGGGAACAGTGGAGATGTTGCGGTGGCAGTGGCGATGAAGCCGGATCACCTAGAGCGGTTCAAGGAACTTTTCTTCAATGAGAATGAGATGACATGGTGATTCCAACAGATGCACAAGAGAGTGCTGCACCTGCACACACGTACAACATGCGCAGTTCCAATGATGCTTTGGATCCCAAGGCGTAGGGAGGAGTATTTAGTTATGCAAATGTTTTCGTTCATATATATATATATATATATATATATATATATATATATATATATATATATATATATATATATATATATATATATATATATAGGACATATTCATACTACCCTCGAAGGTAACTACCCCACGTGTGTTTCACACAATGTATGGAGTATCTATCATAACATGAGGTATGTATCATGTAGTATGGAGTATATAATGCTATTTCAGTACTATAGATACTTTTTTTAGTAGTATGTAGAAAACTTCTACATACTTCTCTTTTATATGCATATATGACGATATTTCGAGTATATAGAAAATATTATGCCATTTGCAATTTTTTCATTAAAGTTGTTTTTAGGTATCTTAGATATAGTATACGAACATACTCAAACCGATAAATTATGACAAAGTACTTCCGTAAGTTGGTATATGAGACGTGGGGTAGTTACCTTTGAGGAGGGTAGAAACCATTTTACCTATATATATATATATAAGGTCTCTCCTGCAACTTCCATGTCAATCAGGAGTTTGTTTCTAATTTATGTCAAAGTGTCGTTTATTCAGCCTCTAATAATTTGGATAGTCTAGCCTCCTATGTACAAATCAATAAAGAAAGGACGCAATTAATGAGAATACCAATCTATTTAGCCACGCCTCCGGAAAACACCGGAGTTCCAGCGTGCTCCCAGTTTTTATAAGATCGAAACTTTTCCATCTCAGAAAATTCTGAAGGAAATCACACCAGTACATATAGATGTCTACTATTTACGACCAAATGATCAGAGAAATCTACCATGTAAAATGAGTTCTTTTTCACCCTTTTTTCAGATCCATGATTTTGTTATTTTTATGCAGCATATAATACAAGTATTGTTGAGCGAAACTATGAAGACATGTAGATAACATGTATATGTGTCCATGAAATATTTTGAAAGATTTTTCGAAACTTAGAAGTACCATTTTCGAAAATATATATAAGCCAGAAGCACTGAAACTAAGGGAGACAAAAGTTCTCTCTCGCGACGCCTCCTTGTATATCCAGTTAGAATGCCTACACGTATACGATTAGAGATAGAATAGGACTCTATATGTCTTGTACTCCAAGTCTCCACCTACCCCCGTGTACCTACATATAAACCCCCGCGAGGGTTAGATCAATACAACAACAAAGATTAGCGATTCTTTATTTTCCACACCTCCTACATCATGAAGCTACATGGTAAGCACTTGGTGGCGGTGACAGTGAGGAACCGTTGGTTGCCCAATCAGAGCCTTTTTTCAGGGTCTTCAAGCTCATTGTTGCCGGCACTGAGGTCTATGTGTGCAAGTGGGAAGCGGTAAACAAGTTGGTACCGGGCAGAAATTCTCTTATTAGGCTTTCCGAGTTGGTACCGGACAGAGCTCTGGAGAACTACTCCCTCCGTTTCATATTAGATGACTTCCATTTATATTAAAGTGTATATATCTAGACTTATAACATGTTTAGACTTTAGATACATCGAGTGGTGGAGCCTGCCTATAGCTGAACCCAATGAGATCAAGATAATCCCTTTATAATTACACGTATTTTGCTCCAAAATTAGTAACTCATGTGTAGTTGTACAGTCTGATGAACTCAATAATGATTTATGTTAGCTTTGCCATTAGATTTATATAAATAGAAGTCATCTAATTTGGAATGAATGGAGTAGATAATATTTGCTATTCTACATACATGATACTTAGACACACACATCCTGAGCCTCGAAGCCTCTTGCAACGTAACTGTATGGAACTTTTCTACACATCCGATGCATTGTGTACAATCTTTTCTTGGCGCTAAGCGCTTGATGCCTCCAGGGGCTGTCTGCATTATCACTTTGTTGGACAGATTAGGACTAGGAGCCAAATCCTCCAATCCACAGATGGCAGCACCCGCCGGTGCTGCTGGTTAGGTCAACAATGGCGGCCAGAGCCGGGGTGGGTTGGTGGCAATGCTGTGGACGTGGCCGACTGACGGGTACGGCCATGGTCTCTCTGGTTCATTCTGGTTCGACTCCACTGCAAATTGATTATGTTTGGGAATCGGGATGGGTCTGTAGCTTTGCCTACAGTTCTCCACTGCTCACTGGCCATGACTACAATGCCGCAAGAGGTAGCGGTCACGCAAACGAAATCCTCCACAAAGCCCTCTGCTGCCTTGCTATAAAAGAGACTGCTTCCTTGCTGAGGGTTTAGATCCAAGAAAAATGGAGAGGGAAACATGGAGAAAGCATCAAGATCTGGAGTATGAGCAATTAGAAAGAACACTACAGCAAGATTTCGATCCTTACCTGTCTGCTTCTCTGCTTTCATCTCTTCATCAACAACACCATCGCACGTTGATAAATTCTCCTCTTCTCCCCACCTTTTTTTCTTTGCTTCTCTTGCTGAGTTTGTCACTACAAGTAGCAGAAACTTAAATGTAAGCATTAGCAAGACTGTGGATCAAGTATTTGGGTAGTAAACTGAGTAACTAGGCACCTGCTTATTATTTGTTTTACTGTTCTTGTTCAGTCTGTTTCCTCTGTTCCGGATTGTTGTTGTTGTGATCGATTTCCTTATTATTTATGCAGAGAAAAACCAAAAACAAACATGGTGAATGGTGTCTATGTGTAGTACTCCCTCTGTCCCAAAATAAGTGTCTTAAGTTTGGCTAAAAGTGGATGTATCTTGATATGTTTCATGTCTAGATATATCTTTTTTTTGACAAACTTAAGATTGGACGGAGGGAGTACTTAGCCTGATCTATCCCTTCCCCTTCACTTGCTTCTTTCCCTAGACCGGTCCCCTCCACGGATGGCGGCGTGCCCACGACCGCTCCCCGTCGCTGTCGCCGATAGGCGAGGTCAGACGCGAAGGCTCCGGAGTAGGCGGCGGCGGGACCTTGGAGGCGAGATCATGGCTCAGGTTCGCGGGAGCAGGAGAACCGCCGGGAGATCGAAGGCGACAGGAGAGGTCGTGGAGGGCGGTCGTTCGTGGGCACATACCGGGTAGTTTGCCCCGCTGTGTTAAACGTGTTTGACATACAATGGGTGGATTTCGATCGTTCGATCTTCTTTGCATACGGTTCAGATTGGTTGGATCTGCCTGACTCGCTCTTTTAATATTAGTGGAGATTTTGAGCTAAAAGCTTCTTCTAAAATTTAAGTCACGACCGAATATCTTCTTTAAATTTACCTGAAATATAGAAAAGCAAGCTCAGTTTTAGATTTTTATAATCTGTAGGGTTATAATTTCTCATTTTCAAAATACTTGGCAAATAGTCATATTATTGCACGAAAAATTACGTATTGGGTACGTAGTAAACTGAGTAACTAGGCGTAATCACCTATGATACCGTGTGTTTATTATTTGATTTTTACTAGGCGTATTTTCAAATCGTGCAACCTGCTTGCGTTTGCTCATTATATCCTTGTCCTTGCATTAAGATAATCAAGACCATCTTCATATTTAATTTGTTTAGGTTATATTTTTTATCCCATTCTCATTATATCCTTGTCAGCTAAAATATCTTCTATCACTATCCAAAAACTACTTGCTATAACTCTTTTTTTGCCGAAGTGTGTCCCTTTTAATATGTGTTTCAGTAAAGTATGGTTCATAATTCAAAAACATCAAACATGTATCATTTGGATTTATGTCTCACGATTGACGTATCATTTACGGAGTAGGCGGATCTGTCGGTACTGCACCTGAGGTGACTGACAACCTGAGCATCCAGCAAGCTGTCATATTATGATACTAAAATTTACGAACGGTCTTTTAACCAGGTACCTATAATGGAATCCACATATTTCCATGTCAAAAGGAAAATGCAGAGATGATTTACAAGCCCGATATTACCATGTGCAAACTTGTTAGCCTTCCCAAAAGAAGAACTAATGCTAAAGAAAACAGTACGTCGCCACTATATTCAATTAAATCTTTTTGACATCACGAATCTTGGTGTCCAGTTAGAGCGGTTCTCTTTTCGTAAACAAAAATCGTACCATCTACATGCATCCGTTGTTGACTTCCTCAAAAGAAGAAAGCTAAAGATCATTCACATGCATGATTATATTCAAAATAATATCCAAAAAAATTAGCAACAAATTTCATGCGGTTAATTAATGACGTAACGCTGTAACTAGCTAGCTAGTAGAACGTGCACTCCGTCTGCAAGGCGCCTTCGTCTCCGACCCTCCTCGGCCCGCATTGCCACGCCATGTTCCTCGGGCTGGGCCATGCAGCTCCACGTCAAACTCCTGCACCCCGCTGCGCATGTCCATGGCGAGGCCATCCAGCAGAGACCCCGGCACGACCACCCCGTCGCCCCTCGCGACTATGGCGTAGTCCGCCGCCTCCATCGCACTACGGGACTAACAGGCCAGCCCGACGGTATTTGCCGTCGGGCTCACGCTAAAAACCGTCGGCGTACACGAGCCCGACGGTGGCCGTCGGGCTAGGACACCGACAGCAATGCCGTCGGGCTCATAGATGGCTCTACCAAAAAAAAAATATTTTTTTCAACTTTTTTTATTATTATTTTAACTCTAATTTAGTCATATATTTAATCTCATATCACACACTTAATCATAATCTTAGCTCAAACTATCCAATCACACACTTAATCATAATCTTCCCAGACGGTCACCCATCCTTAGAGTGTTCCAGGCCAAGCACGTTTAACTATTGAGTTCTATTCAAATGAGATTCCAGTTGAGATGTCATACCTTGTTGCTATTAGTATGATAGCAATCATATTAACCCTCATCTGAGATATTATACTTTTTAATATTTAATATTTTAAAAATAAGATTTGAATGAACAAAATAACTCTGTTTAATAATACTTGAATAATAATAATAATCAATTATTTTATTTTTGTTTTGTCTTTTCCATTTAATAAGAAATAATTCATATCTTCATATTGATATATCAGAATTTAATAAATAAAATGTCTATGTCGATCATAAAAATGAGAGGAATCCAAATATGACATCCATGCCATCATTTTCATAATGAATGATGTCTTTTAAAACAAACAAGAACCAACATAAATCAGCATAAATTAAATTAAAGAGGCGAATTTAGATAGAAAGCAAGGAAAATTCTCATATTAAGTTATTATCCATAAAATATGTTCTACTCTTTGTGAAAATTAAATGGGTGTCATTTTGAACCATATTTTATGTACTTGCTTCACAAAAAAGGTCATTTTTGACGCTTAAAAAATGGAAAATGATATTTCTAAAAAGAATTTTGAAAATCGCTTCGGCGACGTTGTTTTACATACCATGACACACATATGTGCTGATTATGAGCACTTTATCACAAACTATGACATGATAATGGTCATACATTGCTCATTTGTCTTGAAACCTATGCATGTTTATAGATGTTTGACATTTTTGTGAAGTTTCGTTTTGAAAAGTTTGCCAAAAATCAAGTTTATCATTTTTCCTATTAACTAGTACACGTAAAAGGACTCCATGCCAAAGGGTTTCTTTTTTTTAATACTTTTTCATATTTTTCCATTTCTTTCAAAAAACGGTCAAAATGGAGAGCATGGCTATTCATTAAAAGTGGTCGAATTTTTCAAAACTATTGACGGTTCTATGTTGTAACCACTACTTGTGTACCTTAAAATTATTTTTGTAAGAACTTCAGAGCAAACTATCACACAGCTGTAGTTCAAATTTGAATTATTTCCGGAAAATTGACATAAAGTCAATTAAAGAGGCGAATTTAGATAGAAAGTAAGGAAAATCCTCATATTAAGTTATTATCCATAAAATTTGTTCTACTCTTTGTGAAAATTAAATAGGTGTCATTTTGGACCATATTTTATGTACTTGCTTCACCTCGGCCTTACAACTAGGACGCCGACGGCAAAACGACGCCGACGATTTTTTCGTTTCATCAGTTTCACGTTGTGACGCTGACGGCCACCGTTGGCGTTGAAATGTCCGTCAGGCTGGGTTGTGTTTCCCGTAGTGTCGGCCCGGCGCAGATCTGCTGCGTCAAGGTGGCGCTGGCGGCGAGGGCGACGCCGCGGTAGGACACCGTGGCGTACATGCGACGCTCGGCGCACTCGGTGGACCAGATACCCCACGAGGCGACGCGGAGGGTGAGGCTGAACTCCGGCTCCAGCAGCGCTGCCCCGTGGCCGTGGCCGGCGAGGTCCGCCGTCGGGTCGAGGCCGGAGACGTGGCCGATGGCGACGGAGTAGTGTGGCTCCTGGCCGAAGGCCTCGACCAGGAGGAGGCTCAGGGTGGTGATGGAAGCGACGAACAAGATCGCCATGGTGGAGACCACGAAGCAGTCGCCGCAAGTGCGTAGCCATGATGATGATCGCTGCTGCGCTTCCGCCGGCTGAACGGAAGCGTGATCAAGGGTGGCGCCCATTGGGGCCGGCCGATCGAACGGAAGCTATATGTCGTAGCTGGCCTTTCCGCCGCGGTGTGCCTCCTGAAATCGATTTGGAACTTGGCTCATCGATCCTCCTGTCCGGCCGGTTTATATAGCTTGGGACATCACATCAGACGTGGTGGGGTTGGACGTCTCATCAGTTGATTTCGTGTTTAACTTGACACAAACGACCAAATTGGTTGGTTTATTAAGTCAGTAGATATAAAACAGCATACTACAAACAACACAAGACCATGTATATATATCAAGAGAAAATGTCAAAGTGAAGAAAACGGATCAAGTAGTACACCTGGGTGCTCTACTTCCCATCCAGTGCGTCTAGAGCCTAGACTGAGGAAGAGCTGGTGCAATTTCAGTTTGATGTGATTGGGGAGATTTTGGCAGACTTCCTGGCAATTATTTAGCAATTCCCCATCAAGTATGCTCGACAAAGCCTCCTCCTGTCTCCAGCGTAGGAAGGGGAAGTTCATCAATCGTGCTGGGTGCTTAGCAATCGTCAAATCGGTCCTATCGTCTATGTCAATCTTCTTTCTCACGGCCATCAAGGGAGAAAAGCGGTCCCTCACTTTCGACGAGCTTACAAGAGGCATGTTGAGCAATTCAAGTGAAAAGGTGAGCGGTGGGAAAATGTAAGGTCAACTTTGAAAAAGTCTTATCACCCAAAGAAGCTCAACCGGGCCGATGGTTTTGAACGATCATGTAAGCGGGTACCCAATGGCTAATAGAATCCACATGTTTCCATGTCCAAAGAAATTAAAGAGATTATACATAACCCAGATATACATTTCTACTCACACACGTTTCCTGTTAAAGTTCTAATTTTTTATTGCTCTTATATGGATAACTTTGCCTCCATGCGGAGGACAAGGGAAAACCACAAATTCTAGGATAATACAAAATGAATTTATAACAAAGCAAGTAGTAGTTCAAATAGGAACCCGTGTACAAAACAACTTGCTTCAACAATATCCCAATGATGCAAATGATGTTCAAATTAATCTATAAGACAAGTAAAAGAGGCTTATCGAACGACCCAAGCCTTCCTAAGTTCCGCTTCTCCAAAGAGTTAAGCATAGCATTGCTGAAGCTGTGCCACATGACTAACACATAAATCCAACCCTGCCACTGATTGCCCTAAACCATGTGAAAGCCTTAAAATGGCTTAGAGTCGACCCGACATGTTCTCCAAAAGCACGGCTCTCCGACGGTATAACAGAACCTGGAGCACACAGCTAGTGTAGAACATGTCATATCTTTCATCTGTAGCGATCATGACCACGCTCACTGCCACGCTCCCAACTTCTGTCACTACCATGGTCTCTGCCCCTGTCCCTCCCCCTTTCCTTCTCGCGGTCTCTACTCCGGCTTCGGCTACGGCGTCGTTCTCTTCCATGGCCACCTCTGTCTCTGTTCCTGCTCTCCCTTTCATCATAAGTGTCCCGGTCCCGGCCCCGGTCTCTGCTCCTTTCACGGCTTTCTCTTTCAGTGGAACCTGCAATAATAAAGTACAGCCTTAATCCGATGCATTGTCTAGTTTGTGTCAGAGAAAAGTTTTAAAATGCAGATACAAGTGCTTCGCGGAACGACAATTACTACCACCTCTGTTCCTAAACACAAGACATTTGGGGACGTTTTATATATAGGAAAGGAGGGTGTACATACTATTGAAACTAAGAATGCGAATACAACTACAAGCAAGCAAAACAAGAACATATCAGCATAAAATGCTTAAGTACAGAAAGCAGATCAAGTAATACCTCGGTGCTCTACTTCCCATCCAGCACGTCCAGACTGAGGAAGAGCTGGAGCACTTTCAGTTTGCTGGGATTTAACACGAAACTTCTTTTTGAGATTGCCAAATTCATCATAAATTTCTCCATCATCCTACAAAAAGAACAACATTTAAACATGGATACTCATTACCATGAGTCCATGACACAAATACACAAGCATAAAAGAATGTGCCATACTTCCTCAGCCTCTTTCCGACGCCTTCTAACTTCTTCTAGTTCTTCTTCATCAAGTTCTTTATAGCCACCACCCCGACCACCTCTGCCAACAAAAATAATTGATCAGACTCGAGTAGTACCTTCTACGTAAATATCCAGATTTATAGCTGCTTAGTTCATCATGCTACTCTAGACAATGGGGCATCATGTTTTTAAAAAGATGCACCATCCGCCAAGTATACAGAGCCACTATTCCTAGAGTAGAGAAAGATTTCACATATTCGGTCATGACCCAGAAGATAATGTGAAAAAGAAAGAAGACCCTAAAAGAGGCCCAAAAAGGTTGCAAAGGGCACAATGCTACTGCACTTAGCCCGTATATGGCCTTGCATGCCTACTAGGGAATATGATTGTTTTTTCCCAAATTGTTGACAACATAACAGTTGCCATAAACCCAGCTTAACAGGACGGACGAGTGCAGACCATTTAAGTAAGACAACTAAAAATACTCACTAATCCTTGAACAGATAGCTAAGTGTGCAACTCTTTAATGTGTACCTCACACCACCTTCATTGTGACCTGGCTTGCTCGTGTTACAGACATTACATTTGGTCCGCTTTGCCCAGTTCACGTTGCCACACCTGGAACGCAGAGCCAAATAAATCTTATGTCAGATAACTGCTATAATAGTACTTAAATCTGGAACACACATACAAGGTCTACAAAAATACTCGTGAGCGAATAGACAACCCCAGCTGCAGTAAACTGAAGAAAGGGCTGCAATGTTTAGACTGTAGAAGATGGTTGGGTAGTTACCAAACTACTTCAATTTTAAAATTGGCACAGGGAGCAGGTGGACAGCAACTAATTAATACGTGCAAAAGCATACACAAGACATACCAAAGCAACTAAATGAAAATTGGTGTTCTTACATCGTACATGGCCAATCATTAGGACCAAACAGCCCAGGAGGACCACCAACAGCAGGAGCACGACTGCTTCCTCTTGCATCATCGCTACCACGGCCTCTACCCCTACCACCACCACCTCCTGATCCACTGACACCAGCAGGACGAGAGGCTCCACAGCGATTACAAACACCACGGAAGGCAAAATTTACATTGCCACAGCTGTAAAATTATTCACATAAGAAAACAGACAATACATGAAAAGATCATTCTAGTCAACAACAAAAGAGAAGTCACTCAGCAATCATAACAGACCTTGCATTTGGACACATCCAATCTCCATCTTGCTGCCAAGCTTTGGCTGGACCATCACCACGTCCACTACCTCTGTCTGACCCGTTATCCAATTCATCTTGTTCAACAAGGTCAGGAGTGACGCTCGAATTCATAGAGTTATCAGATGTATCTTTGTTTTTTGACACGGCTATGTGAACCTCAATGATGCTTCCATGGAAATCTTTATTGTTAAACCATTCCACAGCAGCTGAAGCGGCATACTGATCCTCATAAGTGACTGTGGCATCACCCTTTGGTTCATTTGTAGCTTTGTCCCTATATATCCAAATTTTTGGTTGGCCAGTCCTTTTGTCCTTCTGTTGAGATTTGACAAGTGACAAATTTATCATGACCTCAAATTAATCAAGGGCTCACAAGGCTATTAATGAATTCGCATGTGGTCGCAAAAAAATGTTACCTGGTAGTACCCATACCTTTAGTAACCCTATGGTACCAAAATATTCAGCCAACATGATCTCATCAGTTCCTGGAGGCAGATTGCATACGTAAATAGAACCATTTGGGGGTCCTCTCGACACGTACGCAGCCATCTGCAGCAAAAAACCCGGCTGAAGATGATTAGTGTCATTCTCTTTGTGTTTTGTTTGAACCAATATCACAAGCAGAAAAGTGCGGCTAGAAAAACTAGCCATGTGAGAAACAGAGCAGGACAGGTAGTAAAAAAGAGAGAATAACAAAGTGAGGTTAAAGGATGGATTAAATAATATCATAGGTTAACATGGAAAAAAGTAATGTGATATTGTGATGTCCACTTGTTTAGCATGCTGCACCTGAGACGGGTGGGCGAAAAAATCGAGGACCGAAAACCGATCCCGAAATAACTGGAGCCGAGCCCGGACCGAAACAGATTAGTTTGGTTGCTTTACCGGCTCCCAAATCAGTAAACCTGAATTTATATCAGTTATTTCGGTATGGGCCACGGTCAACCGATTTCACCCAGAAACCGAGTAGATTACTAGACTATCCCAAATAGGAGCCCAGCCTACTACCGTGAAGTCACGAGTTTTGTCCCTGACTCCAGTCGCAATGCCCAAGGGATCCCCAATCCAATCCTCGAATCCCTAACCTAGTCCGTCTCCATGTGCGCGGCTTACTGCTATCCATTAAGGATTCATGGCGACCTACAGCAGGATCAGCTTGCCGGCAAGCGGCGACAAACTTCGTTCCTCGTTCATGTCTCCCTAGCCCATCGTTCATGATCTCCCTCACCCATCTTTCCCGCTCTATCTTGCCTATATACATGTGGTTGCGACCAGCAGCTCAGCAAAGTCATGGCTACAGCCTACATGTGCACAACAAGTCAACAATTTAAGATTGCCTGCCTGTGCATAGGGTCTTGACTGCTACCCCCAGCGATTTGACGAGATGCGATATGCCGATGCCTGCAAGGCTGACTTACCCAAGAATTTACATCTTTCGATCATGACTAAGGACGGAACCGAAATTGCAGAGCACCGAATTTTCGGTTACTATTCCACGTCTCATGCTAGATGCACATAAAGGTCAAGTAAACACAATGATAACAGCAATCTATCTACAAAGCATGGGTCCAACTAGAGTTCTAAATTAGAGGCAATCTATCTCTGGCGTAGCATTCAACCAAACAGCAGCTGACAAGCCAGCCACAGGTATACCATTTTGGAGGAGACAGGACCAATTTTCACTACGTAAACTCTGATCAGCATCACCATAGATGCAACTGTAGCTATACAACTTAACTGGAACCACATCACTGAAGCACAAGTCCCCCAAATTTCTCCCCCTGTACTAGTCATGAAGTCCAGCTAAGATCTCCAGTAAGCGAGGATTTAAGCCACACGCGAGGACAAGCAAGCAATCGTCACTACGCACAACCCAAGAGGAAGGAGGATGGACGATGCGTACCGCTGGACAGTCTTGTATCCGGCCGGCGGCGGCGCTGTGCTGCGGGAGTGAGATCCGGGGCAGGAGAAGCGATTCAGCCGCAAATGTGGTCAGGGAGGACGGATTCCGGAGCGGGGCGGTCGAGCGATGGGCCTGGAACTCCGGTTCGCCGACGGGCGGGGCGAGGGTCTCGGTTCCGGCCCGGGGCGCCGGCGAGGGACGGAGGTGGAACCCTAATCGCCTCTCCTATCCTGACTCTCTCTCTCTCTCTTCCCGTGAGGAAAGAAGGGAGCTGTAGGGGGCAGCTCGCAACTGGGCCCCACAAAACTCATTTCTTCTGGGCCTTACAGGCCCACGTAAGGCGGGCCGGGCCGGGACGTCGCGACGACAAATCACCACCGGCTTCGATGGAGATCGATCGAGACCGAGATGTCTACCGCGAAGACGACCGCCGGCCGCGGCGGCGGCAGCACCATCTCGTCGTCGTCATCAGCTTCACGGTGGTCCGAACTTCCCGACGACATCCTCGGCATGGTCCAGCTCAGGCTCCACTCCCCGCGCGACCGCGCGCGCCTCGCCGCCGTCTGCAGGCCCTGGCGCGGCGCGGTGTCGCGGCTCCCGGCGACGCCGGCTGTCCCGTGGCTGATACTCTCGCCGGGCGGACGCAGCAGGAAGAAGCACATGTGCGTCGACCCCGATGGCAACTGGGTCCTCCGCGTCTCCGGCAAGGCGGCCAAGAAACGGTTCGTCGGTTCCTACCCGGGCGGCTGGATCGCCGCCACCGATAACCGCGAGCTCGTCATCGTCAACCTCTTCTCCGGCGCCGAGGCGGCGCTGTCCGCCAAGCAGCGCGTGATCGCATCCGTACCATCTTTATCCAATGCTGGAGGCAGTGATGAAAACTACCAAGAAAATCATCTTCTCGGACGACCCTGCAGCTTCCTCCTCCGGTGGTTGCACCATTGCTGCCATGACAAACAATTCGTGTGAACGTATCTCCGTGTGCAGAGTCAGTTGCCCGGATGGCGGGTGGTCGGCGCGGCTTTGGCGTGGACATATGATCCGGGACATGGCCTTCTGCAACGGTGATCTCTATTATCTCACGTGTTTTCCCGAAGAGCTTCACAGGTTAGATGTCAGCATGAGTGGCAGATGGGACGCCGGTGATCACGGCCACCCACCGTCTGGCCACCCAAACAAGTCCTCACGGCGGCTTTCACGTCTACAGTAAGCAAGAGGCTTACATCGTGGAGTTGCACGGGAAAATGTTGATGGCCATGAGGAGCTGGTGGCTGGGCCGCAAACACAAGCCTTTCTTCAGGGTGTTCGAGCCTGCTGATGTCGAGCCCACCAAAACTCCTCCTCGTGACAACCATGAGAAAAAATCCGAGATTGATCTGGCGAAACAAGATCTGAAGAATCTTACCTAAACAGACTTAATCTTCAAAGTCACCATTGACGTCGGGAAGGATATCTCGCCGTCGAATGAAGCGTGGAAGATCAATTTCTTATACGCTACAAAAGAATAAGCCAGTGAATTTCACTCACCCCCTAGCTAGCTAGGGGACTCACCCGTGTTTCTTCTTGATTTGAGCTTGAGCATCAACATTTTTTTAACTTCAGAAGGGAGGCATGAACGATCAAAGTGTTGTTTTGATATGCTCCGAATCCTAATCTTATTATACCATATATGGAGTCATAACGGAATAAGACATGTCAACCGTGTTAGGCATAACACATCTACAACTCTATTTCGTGTCTGTTAAGAAAGAGAGTTGTTTGCCCCCCATATATAGTGAGAGGTAGTCATAGATTAGAGTGTGGGATCATGAGAGAGTTCCACCATATTGATAGCACGTAGAGGGTTTGTCCTCTCGTGCATTGTAATACTCCTCCTGATTATAGTTATACGCCTTCGTGCGTTCCGTGGTTTTCTCCCGTAAGGGTTTCCATGTAAAAATCTGTGTTCTCGTTTCTTTGTTTGATCTACTTTCGTTGCGCAGTTTTATAACCCAAAGTATATCAACCTATCGATGCGGACAGCTGAAATGTCAACTGACTATATACTAATGAGCAAAGTCTTTGCATTATTGTTGCTTGTCTGACCAAGCTAGGCTAGCTCTGAGAGGCATGAATGTCAATGAACGACCAAGTAAAGCATATACTACCGGTGGTAACATTCTTTTTGGAGAATCACATACCCTCTCGATCGTATTGCATTTGGCAGCAACGAATAGATGGATTGGTCTGCTCTCGCCGGCTCCATCACGGTCCTGCTCATCCTTGTCTCCCTGCCCATGCGAGCCTCCGACGACCGGCTTGTCCCCGGCAAGCCGCTCTTCCCTGGCGCCACCATCGTCTCTCACGGCGGCGTCTTTGCCTTGGGCTTCTTCGCCCCGTCCAGCTCAGCTCCGGCCAACATATACGTCGGCATATGGTACAATGGCATCCCCGAGCTCAGCGTCGTATGGGTCGCCAACCGGGAAACTCCTCCGCTGACCAACAACACCACACCGACTATCTCCCTCACCAACACCTCCAATCTTGTTCTCGCCGACGGTAATGGCAGCCATGTTGTTTGGAGGACCGACATGGCCGCAGCTGCCTCGAGCTCCTCTTCACCGGAAGCGGTGCTTCTGGACACAGGTAACCTCGTCGTCCGGTCGCCCAACGGCACAATACTGTGGCAGAGCTTCGACCACCCAACCGACACGCTTCTACCCGGCATGAAGATGGCGAGCAAGAGCCGCCTGACGTCTTGGAAGGGCCCCGGTGACCCCTCCACGGGAAGCTTCTCCTACGGCGGCGACATGCCCACGTCCCTCCAGATATTCCTCTGGAACGGCACGCTGCCCGTGTACCGCAGCGCGCCGTGGACGGGGTACCGGGTGAAGAGCCAGTACCAGTTCCAAACCACCAGCACCAGCACCATCATCCTCTACCTCGCCATCGTGAACGACGGAGACGAGAGCTACACCACCTTCACCCTCTCCGACGGCGCCTGGCTCACCAGGCTCGTGCTGGCCTACTCCGGCGGGCTCCAGATCCAGAGCTGGAATGCCAGCTCGTCAGCATGGGCCGTCCTCGAGCAATGGCCAATCTACCAGTGCGACCACTACGGTTACTGCGGCCCCAACGGGTACTGCGATTGGACGGCGACGCCCACGCCGACGTGCAACTGCCTCGACGGCTTTCAGCCGGCGAGCACCAAGGAGTGGGACAAAGGTAGGTTCTCGGAGGGGTGCCGGCGGAAGGAGGCGCTGAGTGTGTGTGGCGCCGGCGCCGGTGACAGGTTCTTGGCGCTGCCGGGGATGAAGCCGCCGGACAGGTTCCTACATGTGGCAAACAGGACGCCGGAGGGGTGTGCGGCGGAGTGCAGCCGCAACTGCTCCTGCGTGGCATACGCGTATGCCAACCTGACCAGCGCCACGTCCAAGGGAGACATGACGAGGTGTCTAGTCTGGGCCGGGGAGTTGATTGACACCGGGAAATTTGGCGCAACTCCCGATAGCGACACGTTCTATCTCCGGCTCGCCGGATTACCGGCCGCAATTGGTAACGAATCTCATTATGCATTGTCAATTTTATTTTATGGAGCACTTAGAGTAATGTTCCCCATTTTATCTCGGTTTATAGTGTGTAATACTAAAGTGTTAATACTCATCAGTTTTCTTTTAGAAGATAAAAAGTATCAACCTCTACAATAGTAAATAGGTATCCCTAAATTCATCATGAAATATTTAACTACGAAACTTTTTTTTTTAGAAACACAGTACAACGCAGACGCTCATATACACGCGCATACACTCACCCCTATGAGCACCTCCGAAAGACTGAGCCGGCGGGTCAAGTCTTGAGATTAACGAAGTCAGCACGGGAACGTCGCCTCCCACTGAAAGAATATTCCACCTAAATGAGAAACACAAGCGTCAAACAAGCGTCAAACCTGTGGTTTGAACTCTGTTGGGCTGGGGATACAACCATCCTCCTAACCATCTTGGCACAGACAACTTCTCAACTATGAAACTCTATGTTAGTATATCCAAAGACAAGTTCGATTTTACTTTGACCTAAGTAGCTTTTTTTAGATAAAAGGGCCACTCCCCGGCTTCAATGAAACTTCATGACATGCTTTCAATAAATAACTTCATGATATGCCTTTTTTATGAAATACATGAACAGGTAAAAGGACAAAGGGCATCGCAGTGAGGATTGCATTGTCGGTCATAGGAAGTGGTGTTGTGATACTCATGTGCGCTTTTCTTGCGTTGTTGAAGTTCAAAGGTACATCTAATTTTACATTCCAGATGGAAATATATAGAACACTTTTTAACTTGGGGGCTTTACAGTTCACGAAGAGGTAGGTGATACGGAATACAACACATATATGCCTTCAGAATTACTTGAGTTTATCTGTTATCCATCACCCGTACTCCCGTAGTCCCGTACACTCCATAAATGTACAAAACCAGAGCAAATGACTTCTAATATGTTTTTAGAGTATTATTTAGTCACGGTGGCACATAATATAGCTGTGTGGCATCACCTCAAGATAGATTGTTAGAAGGAACAACAGGTGAACCACCTAGCTAGTGCTCGTTCAAACATGGATATTATTTGACAAAAAAATTCAAACGTAACTTGGATCACATTATATATGTTGCCACTCGGATGCTATTTGCTTTGGTTATGGGGGGTCGCAACATACACCAATAGGTCAAGGACTCAATGCGTCAAATCAAATTCCCTTTTTTTTTACTGTTATAATGTCTTTGCAATACTAATTGGCGAGTAAAATTGCCGAAGCAGGCAAGCACGTGAACTGGGAGAAACACAAAAAGGTGTCCTCGGATGGTCCTAGTGATCTTGAATTTCCTTTGGTTAGATTTGAGGAAATTGCTCTAGCTACACAAAACTTCTCTGAAACATGTATGATTGGACAAGGAGGATTTGGCAAAGTTTACAAGGTAATTTGTTCAACACATTTTTCCCTCTTATATTAAATTCATAAGACAAACTGAAATTTAGATTATACAATTAAATTTTGTAGGGAACACTAGGTGGTCAACAAATTTCTGTCAAGAGACTAAGTAGGGACTCACAACAAGGAACAACTGAATTCACGAATGAAGTAATTCTTATTGCAAAATTGCAACACCGGAATTTGGTCCGACTACTTGGATGTTGTGGAGAGGGAGATGAAAAGCTATTGATTTATGAGTATTTGCCTAATAAAAGCTTAGATGCCACTCTTTTTGGTATGATCTATAAACTCACAAGGCATCCTCGCAAAATTTAACACAATTATCTTACGTATTCCTGATCTTTAGATGAATCAAGAAAACAATTGCTAGATTGGCCGACAAGGTTTAATATAATTAAAGGTGTCGCAAGGGGGCTTCTCTATCTCCATCAAGATTCAAGAATGACCATAATTCACAGAGATCTCAAAGCTGGAAATGTTTTGCTAGATGCTGACATGAAACCCAAGATAGCAGATTTTGGTATGGCAAGGATGTTTAACGATAATCAGGACAATGCAAATACACAACGCGTTGTCGGAACATAGTAAGTAACTACACTTAGTAGATCATATTAACTTGTGGTTACACTCAAATATAATTTCAGTAACTCTTGCAACTAAAATAATCAAACAGTGGCTATATGGCTCCTGAGTATGCAATGGAAGGTGTCTTCTCTACCAAGTCTGACGTTTATAGCTTCGGTGTGTTACTACTAGAGGTTGTTACAGGTATAAAGAGAAGCTCTAGCGCTCACACCATTGGTTTTTCTAGTCTCATAGACTATGTGAGTATTACCTTTCTTCAAAGTTCCAATATAAGACTATAGTCCTTGATGGAAAATATTTATCCACACCAAATGATTGTCTTTAATTATTTCAGTGCTGGAATATGTGGAAAGAAGGCAATGCAAAAGATTTGGCCGACTCATCTATCATGAATACTTGTGCACATAACGAAGTTATTCTTTGCATCCATGTAGCGTTATTGTGTGTTCAAGAAAATCCAGATGACCGGCCAGTCATGTCATCGGTTATGTCCACCTTAGATAATGGAAGTACCACACTTCAAACTCCAAATCGTCCTGCCTACCTTGTGCGACGGAGCACTGAATTGGAGCAACTCAGGAATGTTATTCAGAACTCCGTGAATTCTCTAACTCTTACTGATATAGACGGTCGGTGAAATTATTTGTCATTCTTATGTATGAAACACTGTGTAAATAAAGAATATCCATAAAAAATGGGGTATATGGTGGAGAGAAGTTGTTTATTTCCACCTATATGGTTTTTATCATGCTGGAGTCGAAGTACGCTTGAGGGTATCATAATTTTCTAGCGTGAGTGGTGTGTGTGCTCACGTGCGTGTGTGTGGATCAAGCGTATTTTCCTTTTGTGGAAATTAGATGAACAAATCTTTTGGAATTAAGAAACAAACATTTATACACATGGAAAAAGAACTACATGGTGCAGTAAAAGAAAATGTATTTTAAAAGGATAAAAGATCAGAAATGATGGAAATGGCATGAAAGAAAAATATGAAAGAGAAAACGAAAAAAAGAAAAACTGATTAGAGAAACGGTTTTGAAGGTCGTGAGTGAGTGAGGTGCGCTAGTTTGGCGAAGCAACGCGGTTCTGCTGAATTCGCCGAGGGAACTAAATGGGCTGGCCCACAGTAAGAATTCTTCAGCGAAATGGCTGCACAGGATCGCTTCGAGCAATACCTAGGAAATCCGTAACATGGGCTGGCCCAACTCCCGTGCTTCCTTTGATCAATTACTCTTCTCCGAATCCGTAACAGTCGCTAGCTATCGAGGACGAATCCTACTCGATCAAACTATGCTCTTCTCCGAATCGGACTGTGACTTGCTTGCTGTCACCCCTACATATATACATGCAACAGAGGCCGCCAAAGCACATCACGGACGGACGGAAGGGAATTACAAGATCAAAGGAACGCATTACGATCCTGTCGACAAGCTCTCTCGGAGAGGTCACAGTAATGGATTGCTTGCTACTCGACGTGCTGGCAGAGAGACCTAGACCTGTCGGCAACGAAGACGAATACGAAGCTGAACCCCTGGCCCCGGACGAGATTGCGAGGGGCCTGGTGGCCATCGGGTCCGTGAGCCTCCTCTTCGTCACCTACGGCGCCCTCGTTCCCGGCTGGGTCAGCTGGGCCTTCTTGCTCGCCGGCGCCGTCGTCCTCATGCTATGTCTGTTCCTGTTGGGCACCCTCGAGCGGGAGGGCGCCGAGGCGGTGCTGGCAAAGCTTGTCGCCTTCGTGGAGCGGTGCTTAGACATCGCCGATCTGCTGCTTCAACCCCAAGACCCGTAGATTCAGGTTTCACTCCGGCCGGTCGTCGTCTGCTTGATGTACGTAGTAAATCTTTTGGCCCGTACGTACGTGTAGATGAGTTTCGATTCGACAGTCCTGGAATTGGAAATACAAGATAGATCCCCTCTGCATGCATGCGCAGAGGAAATATATATTTGTGCCTTCTCTAAGGAGGTTTCCATCTCACAATCTTGAGTCTCTTTACGAGTATATTCGTGGCTCACTTTGGTATTAAAGTGTGTATCATATCACCTGTCCAATAATGCTGTTCAAAGTTTTCAAACTCAAAAGCTTTCTCGCAAAACCAACCAAAGACTCTTTTTTTTTGCTTTTGTGTTAGCTAGAGCTAGACAACGAAAAATCTGTGGAAACAATATGATATAACACTGAATATAACCTGTACACAAAGTTTAGAGGTAAATAAATGAGCTATATAAATGTGATAAATAAAAAAAAACATCTACTTCGGCGTAGACCCGGCGTGAGGATGGGCTGGAACCGTGGGCCATGTGGCGTGCTACGCTGACGGGATTTGTACACGCACGACCATTTTACGCCGAGGGCCACCATCGGCGTTTCCTGGGCTACACGCAGACGAGCCCTTTCCTAGGCCGGCCCCGACATTTGGACGTCGGTGTAGAATCATGTCGTCGGCATTTTTGTGCTATCCCGTAGTGCTAGGTTGAGGGTGTATTTCCCATGTCCTATCAAGCGACCTTGGAGGCTAGGCTAAGGGTGTACCCCTGCGTAGTGTTACAATTATATTTGGCAACTCGGTATATGGTATCGACCACAAGTTTAGAGTCCTTACATGGGAGCATAATTTGGTCGATTTGGCTATGTAGAATGATCGTGTTTGTAATGATAAAAATTTCTATGTTCTGTAGGTCATGTACCGCTGTACACATCTGACTCGTTCATGATCATCTCTACAGTGAGTAGAATTTTGTGGTGTATGTTCAGTTGGGAAACACGACAAGTGATGATTTATGTATCCCATATGGACGACGTCATAATCTACAGACTGGACCTCCATCTACGACATAGATGTTTTACGAGCTATGCTTTTTTTTCTTGTAATTCGTATTAGCCTCTTTTTGTTTTGTTTTTACTGCTTTGATGGTGTACATCGTTGTTATGAAGTGGTTGGGTGTAATACTTTCGACTAATAAAATGCCCTTCATAAAATAATAGGTAGTTACTGCATCACAATCTCAGGCCTCACACAATATCATCCTCTACCGGGTGCAATTGATTGGGGGTTTATTAAAAGTTATGTAGTTGTCATATTCTTTGCTTAACGAGTAGATTAGTTAGTGTTTTTTAGCATTATTAGTTAGTGTTCTAACTAATGTAATCGGTGCAGCTTTGTGCATCTTGTACCTAAGCGGCTAAGCCCACATATATCCGGTTCCCAATTAAGATGTGCGAAACGGCAGGCCAATCTCCAACTTATGATGTACAGAAACTACTCCATATCGTCGACTATTTGAGCATGACTAAGCTATGCATGTGCTCTGGCACATGTCCAACTCATCTTCTCACACATGGATCGACAGATAGGTTCATATTCTCTACTTGTATCTGTATGCCCGGAAAGAACCTCCACCGTATCGGCCCGAAAGATGACTTGTGAATGTGAGACGACCGTCTCAGAGCAGGCTTATTTTTGAGCATCCTGTATATAGGTTTTCCAGCATCTATATATAGCAGCAACAAAAAAAAATGAACTTTACCTTAAAATAAAATTTCAAGAGATGGACGACATGTAGTGTATATTTAAGTGTTGAATAAATAAAATATTTAGCAAAAGGTAGTGTGCACACTGAACTAGATTATGACAAAACACTGCAAATGGGTGTTGCGGCTGTCGCCTTGGAGAGCAACGGAGAGGAAACTTCTAGCTCGCTGAAGTGCTCCATGAAAAAGAACCAACTTGAGGAGAACACGGTTATGTCCAGCTATTGAGATCTCTAACCTCCAGTGGGTGATAGATATTGTTTTATTTGTCTCTTGCAGTTCCATGAAAAATGATGGGAAAGAGCCTAAAGTCATTGCTCAAGCCATCGCAATTAATAACTCATGGTGTGAGCGTGAATAATAGAGATATGAACGATTTGAATCTCCACTGACAGCCATGCTTCCATATTTTGTACTGTAGTAGGTTTGGAGCCAGGTCAACGAGCCGTGTTCCTGTGGCCTTTCACATCTCGACTGTCGACATCGTGAAGAGATTAATACTGGAGTTGGTTTAGAGCCAGGTCATCATGAAGCCAAAAAACATTAACATTTAACACTTGTGAGGGAGCAAAGACGACTTGGTTCGAGAGAGACGACTTGGCACTTGTTTTAAGGGTGCGTCCAGATAGGAATAGGGGGGCACAAGACTAGTCACAATGAAAATGAAAGTAATTCAAACTAATAACATATATATGTTACTAGTAATACAAAATAGCTTAGTGTCAAATGTAGTCTAATTTATTACTCTATACATTTATTTTTGTTTTAACACGTATGATGTGATAATAACGTGCTAAAAACTAAGTTACCATATATATTTGTCTCTCTTCTCATCAATTACAGGTTAATTCGTTTTTTTAATCTAGATAACATCTATGCTACGACATTTACTCTAACCAACCTCATACACTTCATCCGACTTTCAAACCACAAAGCTAATGGACCTAGGAAGCAAGAGCGGAGGAGACGTCGCTGCTGACAACGTAAATTCCCAGCTGGTGGAATTGGCGCATGTTGGCTTGTGGGAGGCATTGGGTCACCTTATTCAGCGGAACGACGCACAAGCAACACCTCGACAGCGAGGCGCCTGTGGTGCCTTCGTCAATCTTAAGATCTGACCCGTAGGCTCAGTCTCTCGGAGGTGCTCATAGGGGTAGGGTGTGTGCGTACGTTCGTAGTAATAAGTGTGTGCGCGTGCATATGAGCGATTGCGTTGTACTGTGTTTCTCAACAAAAAAACACCGACGATGATTCAAGCTAACGAATTTCGTGTGTTGCTATCTACAGGCTACAGAAAAATTGGGTCCTTAAGGCGAGTTTGGTAGACTGGGCTTAATTTGTGCATGATTACGTTGTTACAATATGTATACATGTACGACTAGCTAGATTAGGATTCCTTCTTGTATTTCAAATCTTAGGCTTCTTGCTCACCAAGTTTGTACTACTATATATACCACATAAGGGTCATGTCAATAGAACAACAAAATATTAGGTTTTCTATATTTTCCACTTGGTATCAGAGTGGTTAGCCTCACATCGCCGGTTCTAAACCTTCCACTATTTCCGTAATGTGCGTCGCCCGCGGTGAGATTAATCTCCTTTCCTATGAACGCGACACCAGATTTAGATCAAGACTCTGATTGGTTCTTACTTTCAATTTCCGCTCATAGTTTAAACAATTTTTAAAATCCCCTATTTCATATGGATTAGAGTCTTTAGCCAAATAAATACTTAATTCTTAGACGACCAACAATCTCAGTGCAGAAATCCTCTCAAAGAAATCAACTCCACGTACACGCAATGCGGCGCAGATTGAGGGACGCGGGCCTCCACAACGATCCGATCTATGGGCATGACACCATCGTGCAGCACAAACCGGGCCTTTTTTTCGGATCCGGAACGACGACAGGGATTGCTTGGTTGCTTGCATGGAGCCACTCAATGGGATGGTGTCGCCGGAACTAGCTGAAAGCTGGGCGCTTCGTGGCGCCGTGTCTCTAACTCGTGATGAAGGATTCAGGATAGGAGAGGTCTCCGAAGTTTTATTTCGTGGTTCCGCATGTGAGCTGCTGCCGCTATATGGACAAGTAAATTGAACAATCGGTTGTGTGTATACTCAGATCCCGATTCAAATCTAGATCTAGATTTAGGTCTGATCTATTATTAGATTTGTACAAAACATAAACTAAGATAGTACAATAACGTAAAACAAGATGTATAACAACGCTGACCGGGTTGTACAACAACACAAATCAGTTTGTACGTACAACAACACAGACTGTGTTATACAGCAACGCAGACCGCGTTGTACAACAACAAACACCGGATTGTACAATAACATACAGACCGTGTTGTACAGGAACATAGACCGGATTGTACAGCAACACAGAACATGTTATACGTACAACTACATTCCGGTTGTAAAAACAACTACACCTAACAGGTTGTACATACATATACGACTAAATTTAGATTGTACAAACCATACACAATCAGAAGTATTTTTTTGTCGAAACCTATCAATATGGGATCTAGTTTTGAAGATCTCGACGCGAGGAGTTCAAAAGTGAAAACGGTTCATAAATCAGGATAAACGGTTCTCAAGATATTTTGTTTTTAAAAAACGAATCTCAAAATAAATGTATGTACATCCCTCTGCCTACCACCAGGGAGCCGTCACTTGTCACCGCGTGAAAAAAAGGTGGAGCAAAAATGAACGAAATTGCAACACTTGTCAGCACCGAAGCACACGCGCGTGATCTTCGCGAAGGGAAGGTTTTTTAAGAATTTCCAAGGATTCGTCTCCGTGGTGTTGGGCTTCAGTGCCTCGCTCGCAATTTAGAGGTTACCAATGTGTTGAGCTTCATGTATTTTTCTTTTTTAGAAACACAGTACAACGCAATCGCTTATATATACGCGAACACACTCACCCTTATAAACATACGCACGCACACCCTAATCCTGTGAGCACCTTCGAGAGATTGAGCTGACATATCAGGTCTTGAGACCATAGACGTCTCGCTGTTGACGGGAACATCACCTTTCATTGAAGAATATTCTGACTAAATGAGAAGCATCAGCGTCAAATATAGGATTTAAACTCTGTTGTGCTGGGGGTACAACCACCGCCAAACCATCTTGTCATAGGCAAGTTCATGTTGGGCTTCGCGCACAGTGAAGAGATTAATACTGGAGTAGGTTTAATGTCGATGGAGAGCCATGTGATGGAGAAGAATCTCGACCAGGTCATTACGAAGCCAGAAGCAATTAAGATTTAACAGTTGCGAGAGAGGAAAGACGACTTGGTTAAACGGACAAGAGAGAAGACTTGCAGTTGTTTTAAGAGTGCGCCGTGATAGGAATAGGGAATACAACCACTCACACACTTCGTCCACACATATCAAACCACAAAGCTCAGGGACATGGCGAGCAGCAACCGAGAAGAAGCTGCTGCCGTCAGGATCAATCCCCTGCTTCTGGCATCGGCGCTCCATGGCTCCTGGCAGGCGCTGGACCTCCTTTTGGGGCAGGATCCACCAATGATGGTTCCAACTGACAATTTTTTCACGCTGCTAAAATCAAGCAGCACAGAAGTTCCGGCGCCAACTGCTCATGATATAGAACTGGGCGTCGTGCAGCGGCCTGCTTCGTCCGCAGCAGGAAATCTCCTCCAGGGAGTGACTTCTTATGGGGATACTGCACTACATGCGGTCGCCCGCAGTGGGGATGCCCCGCATTTCCTGAAGTATGCTGGCACGATCTTCGGTAGGGCCACTGGCCTCCTGTTTCAGAAGAATCACAATGGTGACACACCCTTGCATTGTGCTGCCCGAGCGGGGAACTGCGAAATGGTAACATTTCTCGTCGATCTAGCTGGACGTGACGGTCTACACAGCAAGCTCGCTCTGTTGAGACTGGAAAATAAGGGTCATGAGACGGCCCTGCACGAAGCTGTCCGATTTGAAGACGGGAGAACTCTGAGTCCTAATGACAGTGAAGCATTGTTTGATGCCGGCGGCGAACCAGAAGAAGCAAAGGTTAGAGCTTTTGTACAACAACAAGAAATGCCTATAGTCAAGAAGCTAATGGGAGATGATCCCCGATTGGCTGATTATCCTGTCGAAGGCATTTCACCCTTATACCTAGCCATCTTGCTGGGGAAGAGTACTATTGCACTGACTCTATATGATAAGAGCGGTGGCAATCTCTCTTACTCCGGAGAGGACGGAAAAAATGCCTTGCATGTTGCTGTTCTTCAAGACACAGATACAGGTAACCACTAATCCTTCTATTTTTAAGTATGTTCATATGTACTGTACCAATTTGTCTTTTATTTTTCATAACTCTATATGCCGTATGTACCTTTTAAGGCTTTGCCCATATATCATTGCACCTTGTGCTCTAGAATATACAATATAACGCGATTTTTAATTTACATATACCGCACAAATAGGGCGTAAATGTGCGGTCGCAATAAATCCATTGAGACCGACATCGTCTAGGCACCCCATCCGACAAGCGCCCCAACCCGTCATTGAGGCAAGTAGTCGTGGTGCCGTACACGAAGTCATGTCGCGAGTTCTAAAGCGTGATCGCCAGTTCCCAATTTGATGGGACGCCGGACCCAAATTTGGACAGCGTTTGCGTCTACGTGTACATCATGGTGGAAATACGTCAGGCTGTTGGGCAGGATTTTTCGTGACCCCACACATTTTCAGATAAAATCGGTCGTGGGCGGCCCGTTTGTGTCGGGCCCGCTGGAGATTCCCACATGGACAGCGCTGAGCGTCCTCCGGCGGATCGGCGCGCGCGATCCTCCGGGTCGACAGCCGTCCGATCAGAGCGCGCGCGTGTGACTGTGACCGTGTGATTAGAACCAGCCTGTCCATATGCATCTGTACCTTTTCCTGACCGTGCGTAAACTCGGTCACCTCCTCGCCCGCTCTCCACATGGGTGGAGCCCAATAGCTTCTGCGTGCACAAGTGCACTGCCTCGCGTCTTTTGTCACAGGTGTGGCTATACTAGTATTGCTTCCATCCTCTCGTGCCGATAGCTTAGTACACTAGGAGCAATTCCAAAAATTGTTATTTTCAAATTATTTTGATCTTCAAATTGTTATCTCGTTTTTCTCTCAAATCCCATTTTTGCTATCTCTGTATCTATAAATAACAACCCGTTTTTGCTTATATGTAGCAAAAACCGATTCAAAATTTAGAACAGAAAAAAGACTTGTGAACTCGTCGAATACTTACTGGGTAGCAAAATAATAACTAGCTTTTGCTATGTAGCCCAGTAATAAAAAAATTATACTATTGTAAAGTTCAGTTTTCAACGAAATACAGCAAATGCTTCTGTGAAGCAAAACGGTCTGTTTATAATAAAAAAATTATACTATTGTAGCAAAAAGTTCAGTTTCCTCTTAAATCGCATAACATGGTCCTCTTAAAGAATTGTGTTGCTCGTAGCAAATGCTTTTATAGAGTTTGCTATTGTATCAAATCCAACGACATCTTGGTGGCAACATTGGGGAACACGCTAAAGCAACATCGTCAATGTAGCAACACCATGGTAGATGCTTGCAGCAACATGGATGATTCGTGGTAACATCTTCCTCCATAACTTTGGCGAGATATATCCCGCTCGAACCATCATACATGCTTTTACGGAGCAAAAACTGAGCACATAACATTGTTGCGTGTCATCGGTATCAGACGTACTGCGCCTTCAGTATCACCACCGGCTCATGGGAAGCAATGTCATATATCGTCACTAGCATCGTCGGCTCGTTGGTAGCAACACCGCGAGAAGTCAGCAGCATCTGTGTGTAGCATTATCACATAGCATCGGTCGCATCGCCGGTTCGCCAGCAACGGCGCGCGCCATCAGTAGCATCGTCACATGCCGTCGGTAGCAACACCTCACGCCGCTAGCATCGTCGGCTAGTCAGTAGCAATGCCATGCGTCATCGGAAGCAAAAAAAATTGTGTTGCTCGTATAGTAAATGCTTCTATGGATAATAAAAGTTATATTTGTAGGAAAAAATTGTTGTAGCAATTGCTATAGCATTTTTTGCTATTGTAGCAAATGCTTCTAGGGAAAAAATAGTTTCATAGCAATTGTTTTTGTTATTGTAGCATCCCACGTAGCAAAATTGTGCTAATGTTTTGCTATTGAAGCATCCCATGTAGCAAAAAGTTGTGCTTTTTTTGTGATACGTAGCAAAAACTGTGCTATTTTTTTTTACTATTGTAGAATCTTGTGTAGCAAAATTGTATTTTCGTAACAATATTAACTTTGGAGACTTACGTAGCAAAATCGTAATACTACTATAACAACATCACATAAATATAATAGCAAAACAATTGTTATATTGCATCAAGTCTGATGAGATCTGGCTGGAAATACTATGCCGATTTGCATAAAACAATGTTATATTTCATTCAAACACTATGCCGATTTGCATAAAAAGACGAAAAAATCTGCTTCAAACCATACAGAAATTTCTCCTTTCTATGATCTAAATAATTTCTCTTTTCTATAATGCAAAAGAAACGTGGTAGCAAATTTCTACTTCGTACGAAGCAAAACAAAAAAACGCAGTGCTTCCTCGTCCCTTGTCTCACTGTTACTGTTACCGGCCAACGGCAGTGCTTCCTGCGGCCTCTGCGGCCGTAGACTAGTGCTTCATGCCGCCATGGCTGATGCTACTTGCAGCTAATGCCAGAGTTTCCGGCGTTGGGAGCGGCCAACGCCGCTGATGCGATTTGCAACCAAAGCTGGTGTTTCCGGCCGCCGTCGTCGGGCGCTCAAGGTGAGGAGGGCGCGGTGTGCTCGAGCGCAAGGCCGCAAGCTCGCCGGCTCCCGCGAGGACGACGACCAGGACGAGCTCGAAGGCTTGAGGCCCCGGCCATGGCGGAAGGACATTGACTCCTTGAGGCCCAGGCCTTCTCGAGCTCAGGGGCTCGGACTGAGGCAGCAATACGTGGTCGGAGTTCGTCGTCATCGCTGCCCTTCTCGAGATCAAGAGACGCGGGCAGAGGCAGCACGAGGCGGTTGGAGGTCTAGAGTGCCACCGCCTTGCTTGTGTAGCACCACTGCCTTGCTTGTGCATGGTTAACAGGTAGCACCACCGCCTTGCTTGTGTATCACCGCCGTATCAACATGGTAGCACCACGCCTGTGGGGCTCTGGCAACGGCGCCATCACGGTAGCATCGCTTTTGTGCGTTGCAGCACCTCCGTGCCGCCATGGATTCGATACGCAAGAGCGCGATTGAGACGAGGCGTCGAGGAAGAGCTCCTGGCGGCGGCCCGTCGAGTTTGCGGGAGGCGTGGCGCGGAGTGAATTGGAGCGGCCTTATCTCGAGGGAGGTTGAGCGGGAGCTTGGCGGCAGAGGCGGAGACTGCGGCCACGCCGATGAAGGAGGCCCGCTCGAAGAGGAGGAACTGGGCGGCGTCGGTGCCGCGGTGGAGAGCAATCTGGGGGGCCATGGCGTGGTAGACGACGAGCGTGGAGTTCCGCGGGATGCGGCGGTGGTCCAAGCGGAGCTTGACCAGGAGGAAGAGGAGCACGCAGGAGGAGGCGGCCACGGATCCGGCTCCACGCCGGCGAGCATGGAGGAGGGGCACCGGCGTGAGAGGTGGATGGCCTGGTTCATGGTCGGAGCCGGACGCTATGGAGAAGACGATGTGAACTGGGGAAAAGTGGACGGGAGCAATTTGGGAAGATACGTGTCGCGAGCGAGTGGTAGCTGCGGACCGTGTGATGAGCCTCGATCGGACGGAGCGTGATGGGGAGGACGCGAGCGTCGTATCCGCTGGAGGAAAACCAGCGTTTTCCTTCCCACATCCATGAGAAGTCTTGTAGTGCCTGACGGCAGCGCCACATACGACTGGGCAGTGAAAGCATGTACCACACGGTCACAGCGCAGCACCACTCCGGCTAGGGGAAAACCTCCACACGTGGAGAGCCCGCTGGGTGCGCCAACCTTCACCTGCCGCCTTCGACGGCTGGGTGCTTCCGCCACCGCCGGCGCTGGCGACTGCAACGGCCGGAGGGGAGACTGTCGGGGTCCTTTTCTTCTCAAGTTTGGGTCCAAAACATGTTTATGTCTATGTATATCCACTTTCTATCAAAGTTAAGACACTTATTCTGAGACTGTGCGAGTATATAAAACTAAAATGAGTGAAGTTGCAGACTGTAAAGCGTACATATGCATGTGTTTTAGAAAAAAACAAGGTACAACATCTTATAATTACGTAGGGACCACATGATTAAATAACGTTTATATTCTACACGATGCTGTTGAGATTAAAATAATCATACAGGATCGAATACGCACATTGCAACTTTTTTGTACATAATGTTATTGAGATTCTTTTGTGCGGGAAATGTTATTGTAATAAGATAATTCATATATGGTTGAATATGCACATTGCAAATTCTTCTGATTCACTTACACAAAAAAGCATATCCCTTACAGTGATGGTGAAGTGCCTGCTGAAATGGAAAAGGAGTCTTACTACCCAGGTGGACAAAGATGGGAGTACACCGCTTCATTTTGCTTCAGCGATGTGCTTTTGGACACGCACCTATCTTCGTTTTCAACCCGACACACAACCAACTTGGTGGCCTTTCGTATGGTTGCCCTTCAGGAATACACGGGCTCTCCCCATATTACTCGAAGCAAACCCCGCAGCACTGTATCAGGCAGACAAGAACGGATTTTTCCCCATACATGTGGCTGCCGCCGTAGGTGCCACGTCTGCAATATCTCATTTCCTCTGGATTTCTTCCTTTAATGCCGGATTGCGCGACGCTAAAGGAAAGACGTTCCTTCATGTCGCCGTTGAGAAACGAAGATGGCGCACAGTCTCATACATATGTTGGGAACCATCTTTAGCTTGGATTCTTAATATGCAAGACAATGACGGGAACACTGCACTGCACTTGGCTATCCATGCTGGAAGCTTTAGGATGTTTTGTGCTCTGTTTGGGAATCCGGGAGTGAATTTGGATATAACAAATAACCAACGGGAAACTCCCCTTGAGGCATCATTAAAGAAGGCTGAGCCTACAACTGGTTATAGAGGGGTAATACGCTCTCTCTATTTTCCTTCCCAGTTCACCGTCTTGAATCGAATATTGATTATTCATGTAACATTTTCTTGCTACTCATAAATTCCTGTCCGTTTTTCTTTCAGAAATCTGAGATCCAGATACGCTACACCTTGAAGTCTGTTGGGGCAAACACCAATGCCCTTCGCTGGGATAAGCGGTATGAAAGGTTTATTCGCCCGCTAGAGCCTGAGGACCAAGACAAAGAATCGGAGAGGCTGAAAGATGCAACACAGAGAGTGCTTAGCGTAAAACTACCACTCTACAGATTAAATCACAAAAAGCTACCACTTTTGCCCGCAATCGCAAAAAGATACCACATTTGGTCTGTTGCTAGCAAATCACGTCAAATTCGGTTTGAGAGCGAATTGACACTAAATCTGACGTGATGGGTCCACATGTAAGAGAGGTGACATGGCAACATTGACTTTTCAGCTCAATAAAATATCCAAAAAAATTAAAAAATCCATGGCACAAGCTACGACGGGGCGCCGCGGCCGCCGGTGCCCATGGCCGGCGCCCTGCTCGTCCGGAGCCAAGCGGCGCGCGTGGTCCGCGACCGACGCCGCCGGTTCCCATGGTCGTCGCGAGCAGTGGCCTTGGCGGCGAGCAGGGACGGCGAGCAGGGGCGGCGGCACGGCGAGCAGGGGCAGCGGCAGGCCGGCATCGCGCCGCTCCGTTTTCCGGCCAGTGCCGCCGCCGACCAGGACGAGCACGGGTCCCAGGCCTCGCTCGAGGATGCGTTTCAGGGCACCACGGGAGGCTGGTGCGTTTTCCCAGCCCGGCATCATGTTCCGCTCCGGCCGGCAGCCGTCGACGACGAAGATGACGATGCCGAGTTCTCCGTCCCTGCTATCCCCGTGCAGCAGTGCTCCGTTCGTCGGGCAAGCTCCTACGCGGTGCAGCCCTTGGCCGGGCGCGTCGTGGACGGTGGCGCGACGAGCAGGGGAAGCGGCCGGCCGGCCGGGCGGCGCCGCCGTGCGTGGTCGATTTGATTTTGCAGTTTTGATTTTTTTTGCTAGCTTTGTTTTTTACGTTGTTGCCACGTTATCACTTACACGTGGGCCCGGCATGTCAGTTTGAGCATCAATTCGCTATCAAACGCGATTTGGTATGTTTTTGAGATTGTGGGAAAAAGTGGTAGTTTTTTGTGATTGCGGGTAAAAGTGGTAGTTTTTTGTGATTTAGTCTGTAAAGTGGTAGTTTTACGCTAACTACTCCAACACAGAGGTACATCGTTGCTTCAGTCCTAATAGCAAATATGGCGTTCAGTGCAACTTTTGCCATTCCTGGAGGCTACAAAGCCGATGATCATCCAAATGGGGGCACGCCAACGCTTGCTGGGGGGTATATTTTCGACACGTTTACTATGGCCACCGCGCTAGCTTTCATCTGCTCCTTGCTAGCTACCACTGGCTTCATGGTTGCTGGAGTTCCTATGGTTAACTTGATCACTCGCAGACACAAGTTTTACTTGTCGATGATTTTCTTTTCGAGTTCAGTCACGTGCATGTCTATTGCTTTTGCACTAGGTGTGTATATGGTGCTAGCCCCGGTTGCTCGCCAAACAGCTGTTGCGATTTGTGTTATTACTCCAGCCATAATTCTAGTTAAAGATATAAGGTTTCTTGCCAGCTTGAAATTTCGTTCACGAGCTTTACGTACTAGGAGAGGACTATTCCCAGGAATGGTATTGGTACTACGTGGGAGCTGGTTTTCTTTTGCCCTTATAATTTGGCCCTTCATACTAATCTTCGGTTGGGGCTGGTTTGCCCAATGGCGTCTGTCACAAGTACTACGCTTGGAGTATGTCTGGATGGTTATACCTTTATGCCACATAGTTATGATGTTCGTGGTCATGTTGTCAAGGATCCAATGGCGTAATTCATTTTTAAAGGTGATCGAATGGTTTGCAATGTAGTTGATTTGTACTCTGCTCGGTTGTAATTTTATTTCCGTAAGACTGGTTGAATTTGTAAGACCACATTGTTACAATATTTTCATATATATGCTGAAATATTGGGCCTGGTCCAGTTAACAATTTCTGAAAAATCTCTAAATCCCATGTTGTCATGCCATGTGGTGTGAGTTTATTCTCATACTGCTAGTTAAGTAAGATGTACATCAACTTATATACTGACTCATACTCCTACTAATATGAGTTGGTGTGAGGTATGGGAAAAATGGTTGTGTACCACACGCGCGCTCCTCCTCCTCCGCCGCCCGCCTCGCCACGACGTGTCGCGCCGCGCTACGGGAATCTCGCCACGCCGATTATTCTTTTTGTGACGCAGGAATAAAACGTCAAAGGTCATGAAACGTTTTGTGTTAATGGAGATTGATTGCTAGCTGAAACGTCGTGTCTTAAACGCTCTTAAGTACGTGCGTTTTCAGTCTTAACGGTCATTTACGATTCGGCTGAACCTTTGCCTCCCGCGCGTGTCCATATTAGAGAGAGGCCGCTCCTCTCCGGGACACAGAACACAACGCATCTGCCCTCAGCCGCCACCGCCTCCATTGTTCCTCTAGCTGTCGCTGCCATCGTTGATCCCATCCCGTCCACCGCGTATACGGCCGATGTGAGAGCAGGCCTCTGAAACCCCGCCTCTCTGGATCCTGTACGGGAGAGGGGCGATTAGCTTTCTGGGGAGCGTCTCTTACGCGACTGCTCGCCGACGATCTTCATCATCGGCTACTTCCTCTTCGTCCACTATGTCGTCTACTTCATCTTCGTCGACTACGTATGCGTCGCCTTCATCGTCATCATGTCCTCCGACACCGAGATCGAGAAGGCTGCTGACGAGGGTGTAACTCGACAAATCCCAGGGTTGTGCACCCCGGGTGACGAGGTGTTAACTCGACAAGTCCCAGGGTTGTGCACCCCGGGGTTGATTGATGGGGAGAGAGATGAGTGCAGGTGGTCACGATGGCTGACAAGCAAGGATTTACCCAGGTTCAGGCTCCCGGAGGATAACACCCTACTCCTGCTTGTCTGGTTATTGATGCGAGTAGCGATTACAATGACGAGATTGCGATCTCGCTAGGCTTTGTGGTGGCGGCTATGAGCGTGTCCTTTGGGACGAGCAACCCTCCTGGCTTTATAGGAAGCCAGGTCTCGGGTGGTTGATGCCGATGGCAACTACAGATATGGCAGGTTATGCTTCCTAACCGACTTGGACTAGGTTACATGGTACCCCGCGTGGGCCTTCTGTGGGCTTCCACGTCCTTGGCGCGGCCCAGGTATCCTTATCCTGCTTGGTCGTGAAGGGGATCGTGTGCAGAAAACAAAAATTTTCCTACCGACGATATCCTTAAACTAGCTAAGATCTATTCTATGCAGATATAGTAGTACGAACGGAGATCGGAATACGTACCCTTGTAGACCGAAAGCGGGATTACGTTCCCGCACAAACGTTGTCGATGAAGACCGACGTAGCCGACCTCAAGGTCGTGTAGAGGAAGCAGGCCTCCGAGTACCGCTAGCGCAGCACCTCGCAGGGAGTCGCACACGTACGGTGGAGACGACGCCTCCGAAGCTCCAGTCCAGGACGAGCAGCGGAAGACTTGGACCGGAACACCAGCAGCGCGGCAGCGGGCTATGGTGGAGGAGATCCCCGACTCCTCTTACTCGGCGCGGCTCCGACTTGGGAACCACGAGATCGAGAGAGAAATCAGGAATTAATTGGTGAATTAAAAGGCTGGGGTGCCCCTTCTTATATAGGCTCCCAAGGGGAGCCAACCTTGCCAGCCAGGCAATGTGGGACTATCCCCACATGCCTGGTTCGGCCAAGGGGGTGCGCCGGCCCCCTGGTGGGCCCCTTGTGGCCCACCTAGGCCGGCCCCAGGCTCCCACCGAATTCCCCAAGGGGTTTCCCCCCCTCTTGGGCCTTCTTTCGTCCGGAAGGCCCATTTAGGGAAATCTGCCTTAATAAATTCGAAAATAAATATATAAAATCATATTTGCATATTAATAACACTAATTAATATCAAACATAATATATATAATATTTCCTAGCTCCGAAAACTCTTTCGGCGCTGCCCGATCTCCATCGGACCTCTCCCGGGACGCTCCCGGAGATCTCCTTCCTTTCCGGTTGTCTTGTCGAAACCCCTTAAGTGTGTTACCCTAGCGGTTCGATATAATATCAGGTATGATCAAGACTCCTCAATGATCAACGACTAACCCGTAGGCCTGGACCCCATGAATTAATCCCTGAGATATAACGAATGACTTTCATCTATCAAACCTGAACGTAAAGTCTTAGACCCTTTGCCATGGCGATACTTAGCATGTCCGAGCGTCGTTCCATAGGTATCTCCATACCTAATCCCGACCTCGTTACCGACGACGCTATCTTCTACTCGTTCATGATCTCATGTCTCCGTGACCTAGTCACATGCTTGCAAACTCATTAGACATGATCTCACCGAGTGGGCCCGAGAGTATCTATCCTGCTATGCGGACTGGCAAATCCCGCTCTTGACCCCTCGTCTTAATACTCCCTTCCAATACCCAAAAGTATCACCGTTATTGTCATACTAAATAAGATACGACGTTTGGTGCAATCAAAGTATCTTCCGGAAATATCAATAAGAGTTGATCTCACGGTCAAAGGCGTATCGACTTTGTTCTCCAAATCTGGGTATGTCCATCACATCGCTCTCCATCGATATGACTCTCATTGCCGACCGGCGCCATGCCCCATGACCGGGAAACCTCGATCATCAATCGCGCAACGAAACTAGTCTTAGTAGAGGCTACTAGGGACCTGGTTGTTTACGTATCACACCCGCATTAATGTTTCCGCTTAATACGGTTCTAGCATGATACAAAAACCTATTATGAACAAACGAGATATGATAAAGAATACACTTTATTAATTGCCTCTAGGGCATATCTCCTTCAGTCTCCCACTTGCATTAGAGTACAATTTAATCTAGATTACAACTTGGTAAAAGCCTAACACCCATAGCTAACTGGTGTTGTTCATGCTTATCAAGCGGAAGAGGCTTCGTCAGCGGATCTGCCACATTCAGATCCGTATGCACTTTGCAAATCTTCACATTGCCTTCTTGTACGTACTGACGTATCACGTGGAAGCGTCGGAGAATGTGTTTGGCGGTAGAGTGAGACCTTGGCTCCTTGGCGTTCGCAATGGCACCCGTATTGTCGCAGAAGAGGACCACGGGGTCTTGCGCGCTCGGGAACACTCCAAGTTCGATGACGAACTTCCTCAGCCACACAACTTCATTCGCGGCCTCGCAGGCAGCAATGTACTCCGACTCCATTGTAGATTGTGCGACTATGGGTTGCTTCCCACTTCTCCAGCACACTGCGCCTCCATTCACCTTGAACACGTAACCTGTCTGTGACTTACAGTCATCGGGGTCTGAGCAGAAACTTGCATCTACGTAACCCGTTACGCCAAGTTCCTCATCGCAGCCACCATACACAAGGAACATTTCCTTTGTCTTATTGAGATACTTAAGAATACTCTTAACAGCTACCCAATGCGGCATTCCAGGATTACTCTGGAACCGACTTGTCAAACTTAGAGCTAATGCCACATCCGGTCTAGTACTCAACATTGCATACATGATCGATCCTATGGCTGAAGCATAAGGATGTTTCGTCATTTCGGTCTTACCCAGTTCCGTCACCGGACACTGCGCCTTACGCAATATCTTATTCTTGATAACCGGCAGAGAACCCTTCTTTGTCTTCTCCATTTGAAAACGCTTCAAAATTTTATCAAGATAAGTACTCTGACTTAGTGCTAATAGGCGCCTTGATCTATCGCGATAGATTTTTATGCCTAAAACATACGCAGCTTCTCCTAAGTCCTTCATGGAAAACTTGCTGTTTAAATATTCCTTCACGCTATTCAGAAGTTCCACATCATTCCCTATTAGCAATATGTCGTCAACATACAGTGCTAAGAACACAACCGAGCTCCCACTCATTTTCTTGTAAATACAGGTCTCTTCCACATTCTGGATAAATCCAAAACCTTTGATTACCTCATCAAAGCGAAGATTCCAGCTCCGAGATGCCTGCTTCAATCCATAGATGGATCGCTGAAGCTTGCACACCTTGTTAGTACTTCCTGGATCGACAAAACCTTCCGGCTGTACCATGTATAACTCTTCCTCAATGTTTCCATTCAGGAAGGCCGTTTTGACGTCCATCTGCTAGATTTCATAATCATAGTAGGCAGCTACCGCTAACAAAATCCGAATAGACTTAAGCATCGCTACCGGTGAAAAAGTTTCATCGTAGTCAATTCCATGAACTTGTCGGAAACCCTTTGCGACAAGCCGAGCTTTATAGACGGTCACATTACCATCAGCATCAGTCTTCTTCTTAAAGATCCACTTATTCTCGACGGCCTTGCGCCCTTCGGGAATATCCACCAAGGTCCACACTTGGTTATCATACATGGATCCTATTTCGGATTTCATGGCTTCAAGCCATTTCTCGGACTCTAGACTCTCCATCGCCTCCTTGTAGTTCGTAGGTTCGTCTTGCTCAACTAGCATGACGGTGCAAACCATATTGCCATACCACTCTGGTGCGATCCGAGATCTACCAGACCTACGAGGTAGAACATCTTCCTCGACAGTTTCTCCCACTCCTTCCACGGAGGACGTTTCCGGAATTGCTTCCGTTGCGCCACTCGGAATCTCGAGTTCAGGATCAACGATTTCATCGAGGTCTAGCTTCCTCCCACTTACTCCTTTCGCGAGAAACTCCTTCTCTAGAAAAGTACCGGTCTTCGCGACAAAAGTTTTGCCCTCAGCTTGGTTGTAGAAGGTGTACCCAACGGTTTCCCGCAGATATCCTACAAAGACGACTTTCTCCGACTTCGGTTCGAGTTTGTCGGGCTGTAGTTTCTTGACGTACGCCTCACAACCCCAAACCTTCAGAAACGATAACTTAGGCTTATGGCCATACCATAATTCATACGGCGTCGTTTCAACGGACTTGGACGGAGCCCTATTTAAAATGAATGCGGCTGTTTCTAACGCATAACCCCAGAAGGACACTGGCAGATCGGTAAGAGACATCATAGATCGGACACTATCCAGTAGAGTACGATTACGTCGCTCGGACACACCGTTACGCTGCGGAGTTCCGGCGGGCGTAAGTTGAGGCACTATGCCACAACTCTTCAGATGTGTGCCAAACTCAAAACTCAAGTACTCTCCACCGCGATCGGACCGGAGATGCTTGATTTTCCTATTAAGCTGATTCTCAACTTCACTCTGGAATTCTTTGAACTTTTCAAACGTTTCAGACTTGTGTTTCATCAAATAGATATAACCGTATCTACTCAAGTCATCAGTGAAGGTGACGAAGTAACGATAACCATTGCGTGTCGAAACGCTCATTGGTCCACATACGTCTGTATGTATGATCCCCAACAAATCCGACGCCCGTTCAACGAAACCTTTGAACGGTGTCCTGGTCATTTTGCCCATGAGGCATGGTTCACATGTATCGAGGGATCCGAAATCCAACGAGTCCAAGAGTCCATCGGAGTGGAGTCGCTTCATGCGCTTTATACCAATATGACCAAGACGGCAATGCCACAAAAACATGGCGGTATCGTCACTACACTTAATTCGTTTGGCCTCTATGTTATGGATGTGAGTACTACGATCGAGATTCAACAAGAATAAACCATTACTCTCGGGAGCATCAACATAAAAGATATCATTCATATAAATAGCACAATTGCTTGACACTGATTTAAATGAATAACCATCTTGTAACAGGCAAGACCCACTTATAATGTTTACACTCAAGGATGGCACAAAATAACATTTATTTAAAACCAAAACTAATCCCGATGGTAGATGCAGAGGGAGCGTGCTGAGAGCCACCACGTCGACTCTCGATCCGTTGCCGACGCGCATCGTCACCTCATCCTTCGCCAGCCGCCTTCTATTCTGTAACTCCTCCTGAGAGTTACATATATGAGCAACAGAACCAGTATCAAATACCCACGTATTGCTCCGGGCGGATGTAAGGTACACATCTATAACATGTATATCAAATATACCTTGCTCTTTGTCGATCGTCTTGCCAGACTTCCTATCCTCCAGATACTTGGGGCAGTTGCGCTCAGGTGATCCGATGGTCACTTCCATCTTCTTCAGCTTGATTTCTAATTCGGCCACTTCGAGCATCTTCAGGATTTCCGACAGGGGTTTTGATGTCCCTTTCATGCCGTAGTCCACTATGGCGTTCTTATATCTAGGGGGCAGAGAAATCATCGCCCTATCAATCACCAACTCTTCTGGGATCACACTTCCCAGATCACTCAGAAGCCGAGCGCAGCCAAACAACTTGGCCAAGTGCTCACTGATATTGCCGCGCTCTTCCATCTGGGCTGAGAAGAAAAGCAAAGTTGCTTCGTACGTCTCAGCCTTGACTTGTCGTGCAAAAACGACCATGAGTTCAGTGATTATTTCATAAGCACCCTTGTTCATGAAGCGGTTTTGCAGGTCAGCCTCCATGGCAAAGAGCATGCCACTCTGGACATAAGAAGAAATCTCCGCCTTTACCCCATGGACAATCCTTTCGATTTCCGGGGCAGTGCTGGGAAGATCACCTAAGGGGGTATCAAGGATGTAGGCCACCTTGTGGGTTTCAAGGATGGACTTCAGATCGCGGAACCAGGACACGAAGTTAGACCCATCGGTCTTAAGCTTCTCTTTCTCAATGAACAGGTTCAGGTTAAAGGAGGGGTGAGACATCTACAATGGAATTTGCAACAACATAAGACTTTGTTCATAATAATTTTGAGTTATAGTATTTTAGAAAATAACTAACATAACTCCCACTCAAACGAACATCCCTCCTGGTCGTTTAAGCGATTACACGACCCCCATCCATTGCACCACCCCTCATCATCAAAGCCGGCGGCACAACTTCAGGAGTAGACAAAATCGTCCGCCACACCAATTTTGTGACTCGTGCTCGACCTTTCGGTCTTCCTGTTCCGAGGCCATACTTCTGAGTATGCTAGGCTCGCCACCAAAGACCTCCACGCTGACGCTTGTGCAACATGGCTTATACCCACCGTATGCGAACGAAGATATGTCTGACACCCGATCATCACGGCCTGCCTCATAACGTAGAACTTTATTGGTGGTGCGCGTTGGAGGGAGAACACTAGTGGTATTTTGAAGGGATCATCTTATTCAGCTACCGCCGTGTAACACACAATCACACAAAAATAAGATGCACACAAAACATCAAATGTAATGCAATGTGATATAGTCCATCGCGCCATGGTCTTCTTGGCGCCCGCAGTTTATAAACAATTTAATAAACCTACCTTGACCATATCACATAGCCCCTGCAAAATAAAGTTAGACGCTTCTACTTTATCTTTTGCATATTTTACGTGGCTTGGGGCTTTCGTAAATAGAACCGCTTCATACCTACGAATCTTATGACCACAACAACGATCCAATAATTGCATGTTTAAGCATCCCTTTCGGGCCCTCCATTGAAAATGCGAAGACCAACTAAAGAGAGAGAAACTGTCACCCGCCAGCCACATATACGGTACAAGCCGTATGTCAGTAGTGGAACCAGTCTCGCGTAAGCGTACGCGTAAAGTCGGTCCGGGCCGCTTCATCAACTCAATGCCGCTGGTATACACAAGTGCACGCTAGAGGGTAGCAAATAACAGGAACGGTGCCCCCGTGCAGAGCACGGGTTCTAATAGCGTACAGCTATATCTACGATAGATCGGCTCTGATACCACTGAAGGGGATCGTGTGCAGAAAACAAAATTTTTCCTACCGACGATATCCTTAAACTAGCCAAGATCTATTCTATGCAGATATAGTAGTACGAACGGAGATCGGAATACGTACCCTTGTAGACCGAAAGCGGGATTACGTTCCCGCACAAACGTTGTCGATGAAGACCGACGTAGCCGACCTCAAGGTCGTGTAGAGGAAGCAGGCCTCCGAGTACCGCTAGCGCAGCACCTCGCAGGGAGTCGCACACGTACGGTGGAGACGACGCCTCCGAAGCTCCAGTCCAGGACGAGCAGCGGAAGACTTGGACCGGAACACCAGCAGCGCGGCAGCGGGCTATGGTGGAGGAGATCCCCGACTCCTCTTGCTCGGCGCGGCTCCGACTTGGGAACCACGAGATCGAGAGAGAAATCAGGAATTAATTGGTGAATTAAAAGGCTGGGGTGCCCCTTCTTATATAGGCTCCCAAGGGGAGCCAACCTTGCCAGCCAGGCAATGTGGGACTATCCCCACATGCCTGGTTCGGCCAAGGGGGTGCGCCGGCCCCCTGGTGGGCCCCTTGTGGCCCACCTAGGCCGGCCCCAGGCTCCCACCGAATTCCCCAAGGGGTTTCCCCCCCTCTTGGGCCTTCTTTCGTCCGGAAGGCCCATTTAGGGAAATCTGCCTTAATAAATTCGAAAATAAATATATAAAATCATATTTGCATATTAATAACACTAATTAATATCAAACATAATATATATAATATTTCCTAGCTCCAAAAACTCTTTCGGCGCTGCCCGATCTCCATCGGACCTCTCCCGGGACGCTCCCGGAAATCTCCTTCCTTTCCGGTTGTCTTGTCGAAACCCCTTAAGTGTGTTACCCTAGCGGTTCGATATAATATCAGGTATGATCAAGACTCCTCAATGATCAACGACTAACCCGTAGGCCTGGACCCCATGAATTAATCCCTGAGATATAACGAATGACTTTCATCTATCAAACCTGAACGTAAAGTCTTAGACCCTTTGCCATGGCGATACTTAGCATGTCCGAGCGTCGTTCCATAGATATCTCCATACCTAATCCCGACCTCGTTACCGACGACGCTATCTTCTACTCGTTCATGATCTCATGTCTCCGTGACCTAGTCACATGCTTGCAAGCTCATTAGACATGATCTCACCGAGTGGGCCCGAGAGTATCTATCCTGCTATGCGGACTGGGAAATCCCGCTCTTGACCCCTCGTCTTAATACTCCCTTCCAATACCCAAAAGTATCACCGTTATTGTCATACTAAATAAGATACGACGTTTGGTGCAATCAAAGTATCTTCCGGAAATATCAATAAGAGTTGATCTCACGGTCAAAGGCGTATCGACTACGTTCTCCAAATCTGGGTATGTCCATCACATCGCTCTCCATCGATATGACTCTCATTGCCGACCGGCGCCATGCCCCATGACCGGGAAACCTCGATCATCAATCGCGCAACGAAACTAGTCTTAGTAGAGGCTACTAGGGACCTGGTTGTTTACGTATCACACCCGCATTAATGTTTCCGCTTAATACGGTTCTAGCATGATACAAAAACCTATTATGAACAAACGAGATATGATAAAGAATACACTTTATTAATTGCCTCTAGGGCATATCTCCTTCAGGTCCGCGGCATGATGATGACGCCTCGGTTTTCGTGCGTAGTGGACGAAGTGGGCGGCGACGGTTGGTTTCTTTGTGTGACACGTGTACGGTCGGATGTGTCTGCTCGGAGCCCTTGTTCTGTGGACGGTTGAGATGAAACTCTTTTCGAGGCATAAGTACTGCGTTTTGATGCGAATGCCTTCATCTTCTCCAATCGTTCTGGCCTCCTTTTCCTCTGCGCTCTACCATTTCCGCCGCCATCCCGAGCTCCGTGCTTTCTGTCCGTGCACCTTGCGCTGCCTCGCGGCGCCATGGGCAAGCCGAAGAGTGCCGCTGGCTCCTCCGCCGCCGCCGACGAAGCCGGGCTGATGAAGAAGCCGACGGCGACTGGCACAGATCGTCGGTGAAGAAGGCAGAGGTGGAACTCCTCCGCGCTCAGGGTCTTCTTCCACCTGCTGACCAAGTCTAGGTACGCGCTCCTGGCAAAAAGGTTTTCCCCACACCCCGCGATGGGGAACGTGTTTGCTTCGTGGATTTCCTTCCGCGGGGCTTCGGGTTCCATGGTGTTGCGGAGTAGTGTCCATCGCTGGATGTAGGAGCGGAGCGACTCATCCTTTCCTTGTTTGCAGGCCTGCAACTCGATGTAGGTCGTTGGCCTTGCGAATGTTCCCGAGAAACTCTTGATGAAGTTATCCTGGAATTCTTCCCATGTTCGGAAAGAGTCTTTGGATTGGCTTGTGAGCCACCCGCGTGCCGAGTCCGTCAGCATAAGCTGGATGTACTGCATTGCCGTAGTCGACGTCCCGCCTTGGCAAGTGCAGGCGATGAGGTAGTCCTCGAGCCACAGTTTTGGATCTTGCTTCCCGTCATACTTTGGTGTGCCTGCTGTCAACTTGAAGCCCTTAGGCATGCGGGTGTCGCGGATGTTGAAGCTGACGCATGCCGCGCCGCACGGCTCGAAGTCGGGGTCAGCATGGTCGTCCGTGTTTGCCAGACCAGCCGAGCGCTCCTTGCGGTTGCGATCCACCGTCTTCTGCGTGAGGACGTCGCGAAGGTCCTTGACTTGTTGCCGCTGGGATGCCCGAGGTTGTTGGTTCGTGCGCCCGGTTGCTTGGCCCCTTGGCCGCCAGCGCTTCTTCGATTGCCCTTATGGAGGCAATTTTCTGCTTGTGGAGAAGGGAGCGCGCGTCCCCCTCCGGTGGCTGCGTGACCGGAGGTACGTCTCGACTGAGATCAGGGCGGCGTTCGCCGTCTTTGGGACGGGTATCCCGTTCTCATCTTCGGTGACGAAGGACGAGTCGAGGTTGCGGGTGAGCCTAGTTCGATCGGCTTCTGCCATGAGGGGAACGCGGGCTCTGTTTTGCCGTGCTCCTTGGTTAACCTCCGTAGAGGATGTGAAGGAGAGGGCGGCTCGCCTGGCACTCGATGCGTCTGCGTCCCTTTTGCGCCTGAGTAGGTCAGCTTTTTCGGCGCGGATTCGTTCGCCTTCCTTGCGTAGCAAGTACTGGACCGCCAGGTGGTCGTCTCGAGGTGCGTTGGGTGGTGGGAACGTGCCCTCGTCCACATGCTTCATGGCTTGGATCGCCATGTCCCGCGTGATGACAAGTTTAGTCTGGTCCGGCATGTCCACCTCTAGTGGATATGCGGGTTCTTCGTCGTCGCCATGCGGTGCTGTGCCGGCCATGAAGACTTGCTTGGGCTAGACTTGAGTCGGAGAGTTGGTGCTGCCGCTGCTGCTTCTGTCGCCCGCGTCTTGCTCGGGGTCGAAAATTGCTGCAACGTGGCGCGCGGCGCAGTCGCTGTCGCGTCTTCTCGCGATCGTCCCTGTGTTCACGCTCGCCGGGGCGAGTGCGATTGGCTTAGGGTAGACTTGGGATTTCCACGAAGGTGAGGGCGCGCGCGACGTGGCTGTCGGGCGCGAGCTCCTGGTTGCCCGTGCGGGCGCGACAGTCGAGGAAGATCTTGGGGTAGTGGACCTGATCCGCCCGGCCGTTGCCGAAATCGTCGATGTAGTCGATGTAGGTGCAATCTTCGCGGGTGCAGCGGGCGCGGCCTCCGCGGGTGCGGTAGATGCGATCTTCGCGGGTTCGGCGGGCGCGGCCTCCGCGGGTGCGACAGACGTGATCTTCGCGGGTTCGGCGGGCGCGGGGGTTGCCGATTCGGGTGACGCCGCCGCGCGTAGCGCGGTAGTCGTAGACCTGAGTATACCAGGACTATCGATGCAGCAGTATATGGAGCCGAAAGTGATGTGTATACCTTTGTCCAGATCGGCTTACACCGTGCGGTGAGCCGGCAGGTGGAGGACGTACTCGAAGGAGCCGAAGCGGATCGAATCCCTGGCGGCGGATACGCCGATCTTCATTGCGGATGGAGCCGAAGCGACCATGATCCTAGCACTTGTTTGACGTTCCCACAGACGGCACCAATTGACGAGGTGTTAACTCGACAAGTCCCAGGGTTGAGCACCCCGGGTTGATTGATGGGGAGAGAGATGAGTGCAGGTGGTCACGACGGCTGACAAGCAAGGATTTACCCAGGTTCAGGCTCCCGGAGGATAACACCCTACTCCTGCTTGTCTGGTTATTGATGCGAGTAGCGATTACAATGACGAGATTGCGATCTCGCTAGGGTTTGTGGTGGCGGCTATGAGCGTGTCCTTTGGGACGAGCAACCTTCCTGGATTTATAGGCAGCCAGGTCTCGGGTGGTTGATGCCGATGGTAACTACAGATATGGCAGGTTATGCTTCCTAACCGACTTGGACTAGGTTACATGGTACCCCGCGTGGGCCTTCTGTGGGCTTCCACGTCCTTGGCGCGGCCCAGGTAGCCTTATCGTGGGCTAACCGAAAGGCAGCCCCACGTCACCGGGTTGATTGAGGGGGAGAGAGAAGAGCGTTGGTGATCACGACGGCTGACAAGCGGGGATTTTACCCAGGTTCAGGCTCCCGGAGGATAACACCCTACTCCTGCTTGTCTGTTATTGATGGCGAGTTGCGATTACAATGGCGGCGAGATTGCGATCTCGCTAGGGTTTGTGGTGGTGGCTATTGGTATGTCCTCTGGGACGAGCAACCCTCCTGGCTTTATAGGTAGCCAGGTCTCGGGTGGTCGGTATCGATGATAATTACAGATATGACAAGTTACGGGACCTAACCGATTTGGACTAGGTTACACGGTATCCCGAGTGGGCCTTCTCCAGCTTGGCGCGGCCCAGGTAGCCTCATCATGGGCTAGTCGAACGGTAGCCCCACGTCAGTAGCCCCCGAGTGCTTGGCCGAATCGCAGAGTCGGGCAAAGGACTTCTTCCTCCTGGGCGCGCCACCGGATAGCTTGTTCTTGAGTTTGCACTCGTTTTCTTCAGTCGAACAGGACACTCCCGATAGGAGTAATCTTCTGCAGTCGAATTACTTCTCCTTGGCCTTCGTGTGAAGCTTGCTTCTATTCGGCCCGTGGGCTTACTTCCAGATGGATTCGGCTGTTCGAGCTTACTCAATTTTCTCTGCCACCCGAATGATTGTTTCGGGTTCTCGGATCAGCAGTCTGTCCTACTTGGTTGTTTTCAGCTTAGAAGCTTACTACTCGAATCGCTAGGTCGAGTTGTCGTGCTGTTTCACTTGTTCGGAGCCGTTGGCTTGATGACGTCATCGATGACGCTCCACTGCACGCCTCTGTGCCCGATGGGACGCGACGCAGCGGGGCCCACTGGCAGAGCTGACCGCGGTCAGCAGTTGTCACGTCTCCGAACTGGACGCGAAATTTTCGCGGCACGATGATGACGCCTTGATTCCCGTGCGTAGTGGACGAAGTGGGCGGCGACGGTTGGTTTCTCCGTGCGACACGTGGACGGCTGGATGTAGCTGCTCGGAACCGTTGCTCTGTGGACGGCTGAGATGAATTTATTCGAGGCATAAGTACTGCGCTGCAGCGCAAGGACATCATCTTCTCCCATCGTCTGCGCCTCCTTTCCTCTGCTCCCTACCATTCTCGCCACCATCCGAGCTATGTGCTTTTTGTGCTCCCACCTGTTGCTGTCCACCGGAGCCATGGGCAAGCCGAAGGCCGCCGCTGGCACCTCCGCCGTCGCCGCCGAAGCCGGGCTGATGAAGAAGCCCGACGGCGACTGGCAAAGATCGTCGGTGAAGAAGGCAGAGCTTGAGCTCCTCTGCACGCAGGGCCTCCTGCCATCATCGGACCAGGCCCAGGTACGCGCTCCTGGCAAAGAGGTGTACCCCGCACCCCGTGAGGGGGAACGCGTATGCTTTGTGGCTTTCCTTCCGCGGGGCTTCGGGTTCCCTCTCCACGATTTTGTCCGCGGTCTCCTGTATGCCTATGGGGTTCAGATCCACGATCTGACTCCCAATGGCGTCTTGAGCATCGCGAGCTTTATCGTGCTCTACGAGTGCTTTCTGGGGATCGCACCCCACTGGGCGCTATGGAAGTCGCTCTTCCTCGTTTGCAAGAATGTTGGGAAGAGCCGGTTGACATTCCCCGTGGGTGGCTTCGGAATCCAGGTGCACGGTGATACCGCGTACTTTCAGATGAAGAAGTCTGACTCTGTCCAGGGGTGGCGGAAGAAGTGGTTCTACATCCAGTGGAACCAGGACGGCCTTGCGCAATTCGACGGCGAGCGCAGGCTGCTGAAGACTCACGCCTGGTCGCACCCGCTCGCCGAGGAGGAGAAGGAGTCCACAAGGGCGCGAGACGGGTGGCGTCTTCCTGATGGCCACCTTTTTCCGGCTTCGTGTTCAACCACTCGCTGCTCGGCCTCACCCGATGTGGGCGGTCGATGGCGCCGGCGACCAGCCACTCGACGAGGAGGAGGTGGAAACCAAGGTGAGGGGCATCACCAACCTCCGAGCCGCGGATCTCTGCAACGTCAAATGTCCAGTCGCTGCGTACGGAGCCGCGAACCCTGTTCCCGAGGTAAGTTTTCAACTTGTTCTCTTCGTTGCTTTGTCTCTTGATTTCCTGCTTCTTGATTCGACTTGCGTCTACTTGTTTCAGGGTCGATCTCTGTTGGTCAGTCTTCCTCCTCTTCCTGAAAACGGCCCCGACGACCAGTCGAAGGTTGTGGAGGAGGAGGGTGATGACGACGACCTTCCATCCGCTACTTCTCCTCACGAAGAGGTGGAGGACGATGACGACCAAGAGGAACCCGCACCGAAGAGGCAAAGGCGCCGAAGTGGCGGGGACTCTGCGACTGCTTCGTCGCCCGCGAGGGGTGCGGATGCTGATCTGGAGGAAGCCGTCGCGACGTCTTCGGGTGTGCGGTCTCCGAGCGACTGGGACGAGCCTCTGGCCGCTCCTCCTGTTAGCTCCGCGCCACCACGCGCGTTCGCGCGGATGCCATCTCTCTCCCTGGGGAGCGACGACGAATTCGAGACCATCAGGTGAGTTTCTTTCCGTCTTGTTTTTCCGAGTTGCACTTTGTAGTTCCAGTCTTCGAGTTGATCATTGTATTGTTTTTGTTCCAGCCGTCCTTCTGGCGGTATCGGCTCCCCTCGTCGTGAGGCGGAGCACACATCCGCCCATTCGACGGAGCTGGTGACTGGGTGGCCATCGAGGAGCGCACGCAGCCTGCTGGCCTCGCGTCGTCGAGCCGTGCTCCTGCTTCGGCTTCCGAAGATGTCGACCTCCTGGACCACGTAAGTCCTTTATTCTTATACTTGTAGTCTTGCAATTTCATCGGGTGCGCGATCAGCGCTCCCGATGGGAGTAGCCCCCGAAGGTATGGGTGACTAGTATAGTCGCCCGCAACTTTATTAATTTCTTGCTTGTGTTTCAGCCGTACTACCGCCAGCAGCTTGACGCAGCCGCGGCTTATGTTCGCCTAGAGAAGGAGAGGGACCATCTACGTGTTTCTCTAGACCAGGGTACTAGGCGGGTTGCTGAGTTGGAGCTGAAGCTCCAGGCTCAGGCTGAGCTTGAGAAAGCGTTGCACGAGTCCCAGGAGCATGAGCGAGTGCGGGCCACCCAGGAGAAGACCCAAGTCGACCGCCTTCTCGCCCTCGCCGGCACCCTTGGAGGTTAGTTATCGGCTTTGGCGCCTAATTGTACTTACTTTTTTCCTTGCTTACAGTTTATATTTTTGCGCAGAGACATGCGGTGGAGCTCCACCGGAAGGCTCGTCGAGTGACACCGTTGATCTGGCGACTGCCGTCGGCTTCCTCGACCGTGTCTGCGCGTATGCGTCTGATGCGCTGAAGAAATCGGTGGCCGCGCTGCAGAAGTCGACGGGGGCGCTTACGACGGTGCACCGGAGCATCTTCCCGAGCGACCCGCCGCCGACTGCCATGGATGCCCTCGCCGCTCCGTTTGAAGATGGCGTGACCACCCTCACCGACTTCACTCGGACGCAGACGGTACGCGGCTCTGAGCTCACCTTCCAGCTCCTTCTAGGCCACCAGATTTCGGGTGATTTCGAAAAGGTCGTCAGCGGCTTCCCTCGGAGGCCTGATGGCCGGACCGCGTCCCTGAGCGGAGTGAAGGTGCAGGCTACACAGCTAGCTGTGAAGCTTGTGGCTACCTTTGAGAGGGCGCTTGCCAAGGCGACTGAGGCGGCTGCTGCCCGGAAGACCCGCTCCCGGTCGGAGTCGACTGTCTTGGAGTAGTTGTTGTGTAGGGATTCGGCAGTCGCGGTGGCCTGTACTTATAACTTTTGTATGTAATGACTGATATTTTGTCTGGTCTTCTGGCCTTGGACAGTATTTTTTGTGCCGAAATTGAGTATCTCTTCCCACTATATTTGTTTGTGCTGAGCAGTCGCATATCTGTATTGACTCTGCGCACTCATGGCAGACTAACGTGCGCGGCGGCACTTCTTCTGCTTCTGCGGCTGGTCCGAGTGGCGAGGGATCTTCTTCGGGTGCTCGCCGTCGTCGAGCGACGCCAGCTCCTCCACGGAGCACGAACGACCAGCAGATAATCACATATTTGAAGAATAAGGTGGCTGAGCTTGAGGCGACTCTAAAGAATACCGAGCTGTTGCTGCATCGCTCCAGGTCGCATCCTACTGCAGAGTTCTCCCAGCGTGAGGATTTTTTGCTCGGGGAGATCGATCTGATCAGTCGACAGCTTCAAGGTTTGTATCCTTTGCGGCTGCTTTCTTTGTTAAAACTTGCTGGTTCTGACTTCTAGCTTTTGTATGCAGATGTGAACCCGGATTGGCAGGCTGAGCGGGATCGTGTTGAGGAGCGTGTTACCCGGGAGGCATCTGGCGACTCCTATGAAGCTCTCCAATTCTGGGTGAATAAGTCGAGAGGGCGTACTCTTGCTCTTATGCTTGATCGGAATGGCGCGCGGCCTTTCTTCTGGAGAATTGCCGGAAGACCCTCTGGCACATCCATCGTGTGTACTTCCCGCACAATGGGCAGCCGCACGGACTGGCCGCCTTGCTGGAGAGGTTCCACGAGGGTGATGCGTTGAAGGATATCGTCCATGCCCAGCTCGTTGCCGGGGCAAATGTGGCGCTGGCGTACGTCCGGCTGCACCGGCCGAACCTTCCGCTGGAGAGGTTGATGGGTGGACTGCCTGGCGACGCCGACTACGCCGATACCTTGGCGGCTGCGCGCCAGATGATCGAGCAGGTGCAGAAGCTGAGTGAGCGCCTTGTAGGCCCGCTCGACGCGCCGAAGGACGAGCCTGCAGATTAAGAATAGCCTTCTTCTTCTGTACAGGGTTAGCAATAGGTGGCGAGTACGCCAATGTAAATGACAATGTATGAAGTTAAAAGAGTTCTCGAGTAATGAGTGAAATTATTTGCAGTACTGTGCGAGCATTTGCTTCGGCTTTGACTTGTGTGGCGCAGCCCGAGTACCTTGGATGACAGCCTAAGTCTGCGTTGTGAACCTGTGTGGCGCAGCCCCCGAGTCAATCGAGTGGCGTCCTAGAATTTTTCAAGTGAGACATGTATATCGCAGCCTCCGAGTGTATCGGGTGGCGACTTAGGATTTAGGACTTGACCTATATGGCGCAGCCCCCGAGCAGCTCGGGTGGCGGCCTAGGATTTTTTCGGTGGAGCCTGTATGGCGCAGCCCCCGAGTAGTTCGAGTGGCGGCCTAGGGATTTTCAAGTGTGACCTGTGAGGTGCAGCCCCCGAGTGCGTTGGGTGGCGACCTAGGATTTTTGACTTGACCTGTGCGGCGCAACTCCCGAGTAGGTCAGGTACAGGCCTAGGATTTTTTGAGTTGTGCCTGTGCGGCGCAGCCCCCGAGTGGTTCGAGTGGCGACCTAGGCTTCTTCAAGTGTGACCTGTGAGGTGCAGCCCCCGAGTTCGTCGGGTGGCGACCTAGGATTTCTGACTTGACCTGTGCGGCGTAACTTCCGAGTAGATCGGGTAGAGGCCTAGGACTTTGCGAGTTATGCCTGTATGGCGTAGCCCCCGAGTGATTCGAGTAGCGGCCTAGGCTTTTTCTTTCAACTTGTGTTGCGCAGCCCCCGAGTGATTCGAGTGACGACCTAGGATTTTTGTTTGCCTTGACTGAGAAGGTAAAGTGAACAACATTTTTTTCAAATCACTTTATTGATTGCTGCGAACAGGCTGCCTCATTAAAACCCTTCCAGTCCCCTTAGGTACCCTGGTAAGGGAAAGAGTGCGTCTGAAACCTGTCGCGTTGACATGCTATCCTTGGTACAATGGTTGAGTCGACTAAGCATAGAACCGCCGGAGTTGTGCGACGTTACATGGGTTGCTGCAGGCTGCTCCTGTCTTCGAGTCCTTTAGGCGATAAGCTCTGTTGCCAATTGCCTCTGTCACAATGTATGGACCTTCCCATGGGGAGGCGAGCTTGTGCACTTTCTTCTGTTTGAGGCGGAGGACCAGGTCACCTGTGAAGAAAGCTCTTGGTCGCAACCTCCGTCCGTGGTAGTTGCGCAGGTCTTGCTGGTATACGGATGATCGCGCCAGGGCGATGTCGCGTGCTTCGTCCAATATGTCCATGCTGTCTTCGAGTGCCTCTTCTGCATCTGACTCGTCGTAGGCGACCACCCGTGGTGCGTCAAACTTGATATCGCAGGGTATCACTGCTTCTGCACCGTACACCATGAAGAATGGAGTGTACTGGGTGGATCTGTAAGGCGTGGTCCGCAAGCTCCATAGGACTGATGGTAGTTTTTCCACCCACGCGCCTGCTGCGCGTCTCAGAGGTACCCACAGGCGCTTCTTGATGCCGTTGCATACTAGGCCGTTGGCTTTCTCGACTTGCCCATTGGATTGCGGGTGCGAAACAGACGCATAGTTTAGCTTGATTCCTTGTTCAGCAGAAGTCTTTGAATTCCTCGGCTGTGAAGTTTGAGCCGTTGTCCGTGATGATCCCGTTTGGCACTCCAAATCTGAAGATGATGGACCTGATGAAGTTGACCGTTGATGATGTAATCAAACTTGTGATGGGCGTGGCCTCAATCCACTTGGTGAACTTATCGACTGCAGCCAGGAGGTGAGTGTGTCCTCCGGGTGAGGATTTCTTCAGCGGGCCCACCATGTCCAGTCCCCATTGGGCGAAGGGCCAGGCTAGCGGTATTGTCTTCAACTCGGACGCCGGCGCGTGCGGCTTGTTGGCGAACTCCTGGCACCCGGTACATTTCTTTACTAGATCTTTTGCGTCTTGCATAGTTGTTGGCCAATAGAACCCGACCCTCAGCACTTTGGCCACCAGTGCTCGGCTGCTGGCGTGATGCCCGCAGATACCCGCGTGGATGTCGAGCTAAAATCGGTACTATGTTGATTTAAGCGATTCCGCCGAAATCCACATAATAACGATTTTAGGTCGCCCACCAGACATAATGTGCACGCCGAAACATGCGCATTATGTGGGTGGAATTGTGATAACATTACAACAGTTCCGATACATCCACAAATACAACAGAAGATGTAATTACCACAACGACTCGGACGAGTCAAGATACAAATGTTACAATACAAAGATACAAATAACAGCGGAAGCAAAAATAGTATCCGACTACGGATAAGAAGCAAATTGGACTAAGAGTCCTGAAGATAAGCAATGGCGCCATATCCCTGCCCAGCCAAGCCGGAGGGATTTCCAAGCTAACGTCGTCAGACTTCAAACCTGTTAACTGCACATAAAGCATAACCCAAAAGAGGGTCAGGGCACTCCCTGGCAAGCAAAACCGACTTGCCTACTTTCTACACCATCTCCCAAAATATAGGGGAGGTGGACTTAGCGGCAGCAGCACTAGCAACCTAAAGAGACACGCTACAACTTCCGTCTAATTAGAGAGGGATAAGAGAGCGCATAAGTAAACAGCTACTACTAACACCAATCATAACCCATTCTCGAATTAACCCCCTCAACCAAGTATGAGGAAGCAATTCGGGAAACTCACACGTTAACAATTTTAGTTACCATTTATTGTGAAAGTAATTCTATATTACTAGTCAGGTTAATTAACAATGATTAGGTGTAAGTTGTCTAGATCTCGTTAGCCAGCATCATCACCAAAAACGTCCATAACCGTGGACACGGCTCATCGATAAGATTATACCCTGCAGGGGTGCACTACTGGACCCATACTCGCATGATCAACCCAGTCAAAAACATTAGGGCCTTTCAACCCAACTCTTTTCCTTCACCGCAACAAGTCCAGGAGCCACGGGAGCTATGCTGGTCCCGGCCAAAAGGGTGCGGACTCCCGCAGGACACACCCCTCCGCACCAACAGGCCGCGCCCTATATGCATGTAACAAGGCACACCGCCAAAGTAAAAATACTACACTAGTATTGATGCATATGAGACAAATGGAAAACCCGAACTAGGTGCAGCTCCCGGACAAGTCGAAGTTCCAGTCAAAGTCGAGGGGGGCTCCATTGGGCCTCCCACAAGTGGTTAGTGCGCTCAAAATTGGATCCGAGGACAAAATCTCAGTTCCTAGGTCGACACTTAGCAGAACAAAGCACCTCGCAAGGCCTTCCGCCGGTGCCTTATCTTTTAATTATAATACCCCAATATAATACAACATTTTATTAAGGTAGAATAATCTATCCAGCTAAGCATATGAAATAAAAGACCGACAGATGACTCGCACAACCAACTCTAAGCATGCACTACGACTCGCAAGGCTAACAGTTAAACATACAACAGGTGATGGGATGTGGGGATAAAGCTGTATAGGCTGCAGGATAAACATGTGATGGGATCGCAATAAAGAATCGAATACTAGGGTAGCAGAGATCAACGGCAGGAATGAAAGACAATGTATAGGTAAACAAGCAAACTTTGCTTGCCTGGAATCCCGCATGGAAGCAGATCTTGTCGTTGCTCATCCATCTTAACGTCGTATCCGCGAAGAAGCAACAAACACTGGAAAGCATAAAAGATGCATTTTACAACTACGACAAAAGATCCAGCATGATCATGAGAATGATGCATGACATGGCAAGATGCAATACAATTCAGGTAATTCAAATTAAGCGGGAAAGCAACCCGGCAATTAATATTTAGGTGCAAGTTATTTATTTACCAGCAATATTAAATGTTGGTTAACATGGCAACACATGGCATGGGTGATCTAATTAAATTAAATGGAATAGGGCATTATATATTTATTACCCCACACATTCCATATTGGATTATTTAGTTGCAATTAATAAATTATACTAAGCAATTAGAATAACATATGCACAATGGCATACAAATGGCATATTAATATTAATTGCATTTTTCTAGTAATAAAACATATAAAGATTATTTTATTCGGACTTCTAGAATTAAAGTTATTAACAATTTAAGTTTAGGGTGTTTTCTGTAAATGTCAGGACTAGTTTGTGATGGAAAAAGACCCAATGAGGGGCTCTGTGCGAAAAACAGAGAAACCAGGGGCTTAGGTGCAAAGATTGCAGTGCAGGGGGTCTTCTGGACTTTTGTTACCGCGCCTGATCCAGCCAGAGAGGCTGACAGGCGGGGCCAGCGCTGACTAGACGCTACGCTGGCCGCAGCGGGCTCCCACTGTCGCTGACAGGTGGGACCGCACTGTCAGTGAAGCAAACAAATCCAAAAAGGGTGCATTTTATTCCTCTACTCAGGATTCGATCCAGCGACGCGCGCCCGAAGCGAGCGAAGGAACAAGGCCACTGGGCTAAGTCGCTGATGGTGTTAGAAACCGCATCGGGCTGTTTTTGAGGTGCCAAAGACGCAAGCTTTGAACTGACGAAAAACTGAACTTCAGAACAGCCGAGGACAGTGCGCGCGGCGGAGCAAACTCGCCGGCGGCGACCTCCGACGGGCGGCGCTGGGCGTGCTCGAGTGCGGTACGGGTGCGGGAAGTGTTGCCGCATCCGTTCCCATGCTCGGAGGTGAAGGACGGAGGCCAAAGCCACGGGTTCGTGCTCGACCTCGGCAATGGCGTACGGAACCGAAGCAACGTGGACGTAGCCGCCGAAACAGGCCGCAATCGAGCAGGGGGAGAGGGGGGAACGGTAGAGGAGCTCACGGTGAGGTCGTCGGAGGAGTGGTTCATGCCGGGGAAGACCGAATCGCCGGGAATTCGCGGCGGAGGACCCGCCGGAATTGAGGAAGAAGAGGACGGCCCCGTCGTTCCAGAGGCTCCCGGGACGCTTCCGTCGGTCGTGGAGGTCGAGGACGGAACGGCGCAGCTCCGGGGAACGTCTGCTGTCCCTCGACGGCGTCGTAGCAGCGGCGTGGCGGCGAGGTCCTCCGGTGGGTTTTGGTGGAAGAACAGAGAGGGGTTCGGGGTGGAGATAAGAGGGGACGGCGGCGGATGGAGGAGAGGAGGAAGGAGGAGTGCGGCTAGGGTTTGGAGGAGGGCTGGGGTCGGCTTAAGAGGAGGGGAAAAGGAGGGAGCAGGTGGGGCTGCCATGGCGTCACTTTTCTTCTCTGCTTTTTCTCCTCTGACCGTACGGAGGTAGGAGACAACGGGGAGAGGAGAAGGTGGGCTTGGGCCTGGAGGATTGGACCAAGGAAGAGGGGAGAGGGGCCAGGAGGGAGAGGGAAAACGGCCCAGGTAAGATTTTTTTCTCCCTGTGAGTTTTATCCTTTTCTGTTTTTATGTATTTAGAACAAAATAGAAAAGGAAACATAAATAAAACTTTTAAACAATTTTTAATAGTTTCAAATTATTCATATTAATTACCGGTTTGATTATTTATAAATAATTTGAAACTTTATTTGAATTTAATTTGAAAAGCATTTGAAATTAAACAAATGAATTGACAATTGCATGATGATATGATGATATGATAATGCAAAAGAAAAACAAACAAAAACTAAATTGGGATAAATCCCGGGGCGTTACAACCGACACCACTAACAAGGGATCGCGTCCCGCGATCCACGGCGAGACCACAAGAAGAGAGGGGTAACTAACGAGTCTTCACGCTCCGGGATGAACTTCTCGACACCACTAACAAGGGATTGGTGCTCCACCTTGAAATTCTCGACACCACTAACAAGGGATTGTTGCTCACGACGAAGACGACTCCGAAAAATCGATCCTAATAGGATAAAAGGCAAGAAATCGTCCACCCACACGTAGGATCCTAAAACTTTGAAAGTTTGGATAAGAGAAGAAACTCCAAATCAAATAAGGTAAGAGGAGAAATAGAATAGAGATAAGGAATAAAAAGAATCCTATTGAGATATTTCCAAAATAATTTTTAGAAACCTGGCTCTGATACCACTTTGTGACGCCCTAAAATCGGTACTATGTTGATTTAAGCGATTCCGCCGAAATCCACATAATAACGATTTTAGGTCGCCCACCAGATATAATGTGCACGCCGAAACATGCGCATTATGTGGGTGGAATTGTGATAACATTACAACAGTTTCGATACATCCACAAATACAACAGAAGATGTAATTACCACAACGACTCGGACGAGTCAAGATACAAATGTTACAATACAAAGATACAAATAACAGCGGAAGCAAAAATAGTATCCGACTACGGATAAGAAGCAAATTGGACTAAGAGTCCTGAAGATAAGCAATGGCGCCATATCCCTGCCCAGCCAAGCCGGAGGGATTTCCAAGCTAACGTCGTCAGACTTCAAACCTGTTAACTGCACATAAAGCATAACCCAAAAGAGGGTCAGGGCACTCCCTGGCAAGCAAAACCGACTTGCCTACATTCTACACCATCTCCCAAAATATAGGGGAGGTGGACTTAGCGGCAGCAGCACTAGCAACCTAAAGAGACACGCTACAACTTCCGTCTAATTAGAGAGGGATAAGAGAGCGCATAAGTAAACAGCTACTACTAACACCAATCATAACCCATTCTCGAATTAACCCCCTCAACCAAGTATGAGGAAGCAATTCGGGAAACTCACACGTTAACAATTTTAGTTACCATTTATTGTGAAAGTAATTCTATATTACTAGTCAGGTTAATTAACAATGATTAGGTGTAAGTTGTCTAGATCTCGTTAGCCAGCATCATCACCAAAAACGTCCATAACCGTGGACACGGCTCATCGATAAGATTATACCCTGCAGGGGTGCACTACTGGACCCATACTCGCATGATCAACCCAGTCAAAAACATTAGGGCCTTTCAACCCAACTCTTTTCCTTCACCGCAACAAGTCCAGGAGCCACGGGAGCTATGCTGGTCCCGGCCAAAAGGGTGCGGACTCCCGCAGGACACACCCCTCCGCACCAACAGGCCGCGCCCTATATGCATGTAACAAGGCACACCGCCAAAGTAAAAATACTACACTAGTATTGATGCATATGAGACAAATGGAAAACCCGAACTAGGTGCAGCTCCCGGACAAGTCGAAGTTCCAGTCAAAGTCGAGGGGGGCTCCATTGGGCCTCCCACAAGTGGTTAGTGCGCTCAAAATTGGATCCGAGGACAAAATCTCAGTTCCTAGGTCGACACTTAGCAGAACAAAGCACCTCGCAAGGCCTTCCGCCGGTGCCTTATCTTTTAATTATAATACCCCAATATAATACAACATTTTATTAAGGTAGAATAATCTATCCAGCTAAGCATATGAAATAAAAGACCGACAGATGACTCGCACAACCAACTCTAAGCATGCACTACGACTCGCAAGGCTAACAGTTAAACATACAACAGGTGATGGGATGTGGGGATAAAGCTGTATAGGCTGCAGGATAAACATGTGATGGGATCGCAATAAAGAATCGAATACTAGGGTAGCAGAGATCAACGGCAGGAATGAAAGACAATGTATAGGTAAACAAGCAAACTTTGCTTGCCTGGAATCCCACATGGAAGCAGATCTTGTCGTTGCTTACCCATCTTAACGTCGTATCCGCGAAGAAGCAACAAACACTGGAAAGCGTAAAAGATGCATTTTACAACTACGACAAAAGATCCAGCATGATCATGAGAATGATGGATGACATGGCAAGATGCAATACAATTCAGGTAATTCAAATTAAGCGGGAAAGCAACCCGGCAATTAATATTTAGGTGCAAGTTATTTATTTACCAGCAATATTAAATGTTGGTTAACATGGCAACACATGGCATGGGTGATCTAATTAAATTAAATGGAATAGGGCATTATATATTTATTACCCCACACATTCCATATTGGATTATTTAGTTGCAATTAATAAATTATACTAAGCAATTAGAATAACATATGCAAAATGGCATACAAATGGCATATTAATATTAATTGCATTTTTCTAGTAATAAAACATATAAAGATTATTTTATTCGGACTTCTAGAATTAAAGTTATTAACAATTTAAGTTTAGGGTGTTTTCTGTAAATGTCAGGACTAGTTCGTGATGGAAAAAGACCCAATGAGGGGCTCTGTGCGAAAAACAGAGAAAACAGGGGCTTAGGTGCAAAGATTGCAGTGCAGGGGGTCTTCTGGACTTTTGTTACCGCGCCTGATCCAGCCAGAGAGGCGGACAGGCGGGGCCAGCGCTGACTAGACGCTACGCTGGCCGCAGCGGGCTCCCACTGTCGCTGACAGGTGGGACCGCACTGTCAGTGAAGCAAACAAATCCAAAAAGGGTGCATTTTATTCCTCTACTCAGGATTCGATCCAGCGACGCGCGCCCGAAGCGAGCGAAGGAACAAGGCCACTGGGCTAAGTCGCTGATGGTGTTAGAAACCGCATCGGGCTCTTTTTGAGGTGCCAAAGACGCAAGCTTTGACCTGACGAAAAACTGAACTTCAGAACAGCCGAGGACAGTGTGCGCGGCGGAGCAAACTCGCCGGCGGCGACCTCCGACGGGCGGCGCTGGGCGTGCTCGAGTGCGGTACGGGTGCGGGAAGTGTTGCCGCATCCGTTCCCATGCTCGGAGGTGAAGGACGGAGGCCAAAGCCACGGGTTCGTGCTCGACCTCGGCAATGGCGTACGGAACCGAAGCAACGTGGACGTAGCCGCCGAAACAGGCCGCAATCGAGCAGGGGGAGAGGGGGGAACGGTAGAGGAGCTCACGGTAAGGTCGTCGGAGGAGTGGTTCATGCCGGGGAAGACCGAATCGCCGGGAATTCGCGTCGGAGGACCCGCCGGAGTTGAGGAAGAAGAGGACGGCCCCGTCGTTCCAGAGGCTCCCGGGACGCTTCCGTCGGTCGTGGAGGTCGAGGACGGAACGGCGCAGCTCCGGGGAACGTCTGCTGTCCCTCGACGGCGTCGTAGCAGCGGCGTGGCGGCGAGGTCCTCCGGTGGGTTTTGGTGGAAGAACAGAGAGGGGTTTGGGGTGGAGATAAGAGGGGACGGCGGCGGATGGAGGAGAGGAGGAAGGAGGAGTGCGGCTAGGGTTTGGAGGAGGGCTGGGGTCGGCTTAAGAGGAGGGGAGAAGGAGGGAGCAGGTGGGGCTGCCATGGCGTCACTTTTCTTCTCTGCTTTTTCTCCTCTGACCGTACGGAGGTAGGAGACAACGGGGAGAGGAGAAGGTGGGCTTGGGCCTGGAGGATTGGACCAAGGAAGAGGGGAGAGGGGCCAGGAGGGAGAGGTAAAACGGCCCAGGTAAGATTTTTTTCTCCCTGTGAGTTTTATCCTTTTCTGTTTTTATGTATTTAGAACAAAATAGAAAAGGAAACATAAATAAAACTTTTAAACAATTTTTAATAGTTTCAAATTATTCATATTAATTACCGGTTTGATTATTTATAAATAATTTGAAACTTTATTTGAATTTAATTTGAAAAGCATTTGAAATTAAACAAATGAATTGACAATTGCATGATGATATGATGATATGATAATGCAAAAGAAAAACAAACAAAAACTAAATTGGGATAAATCCCGGGGCGTTACAGCCGTCGACTGGGTCTATGCACCTTTGTAGGATTCCTGAGATGCTTCTCTTGTAGAGTTCTCCGCTGATGACGGTGAAACCTTTGGAGCGCCTGATGATGCGCTTTGCTTCGTCTGGGTCTGTTGGCAGCCTCTGGTGCAGTATGTATGTCAGGTACGGCCCTTTCCAGGTAGCTTCGACTAGCATGACTTCCATGGGCTCCTTTTCTTGGCTTGGCGGGTTCGCGGTGCTTGTTGCCGGTGTGAAAGATTTTGCTGCGGGTCGAGTCTTGATGGACCTTTGCGTGATGCGCTCGAGAAAGACGCCAGGTGGTACCGGTACCCTATCTGATCCCATGTTGGCGAGGATGTCGGCTTCCTCGTTGCTGTCGCGGCCGATGTGTCGTAGCTCGCAGCCGTCGAAGGCGCCCTCGAGCTGGTTGTACAGGTCTCTGTAGGCGATCATGTTGTCGGCGATGGCGTCGCAGGACTTCATGGTTTGCTGCACAACCAGGTAGGAGTCGCCGTAGATCATGAGGTGTGTGGCGCCGCAGTTCTTGGCCATCCGCATGCCGTGGATCAGGGCTTCGTACTCGGCTTCGTTGTTGGAGGGTGTTGGGAAATCCATCTGCAGGACATACTTCAACTTGTCGACTTTGGGGGAGATGAGCACAACTCCTGCCCCAGCCGCCTTAAATTTCCTGCCCCATGCATTGGATAAGTCGGGGACGTTTGGTAGCTGAGCTTCTATCCACTCGGTAGTGAATTCTGGAAGGACTTGGGCCTTGATAGACTTCGGGTGAGCATATTTCAGCCCCCAGGGTCCTAACTCGACAACCCACTTGGCGACTCGTCCTGTCGCGCACTGATTTGTGAGGATGTCTGCTAGGCCGGAGGAGCTTACCACCGTGATCGGGTGCTCGAAGAAGTAGTGGACAACTTTCCTTGAAGTCATGAAGACCCCATACGCCAGCTTTTGGTAGTGCGGGTAGTTTTGCTTGGACAGTGTTAGAACTTCGCTGAGGTAGTAGACTGGCCTCTGGACAGGGTGACCGTGCCCTTCTTCTTCCCGTTCGACTACGAGTACCGTGCTCACCACCCTGTTTGTCGCTGAGACGTATAGGTATAGTGGCTCGTTTTCTAGTGGTGCCACCAGGACTGGGGAACTCGTCAGGGTCTTTTTGAGATGGTCGAACGCCTCTTGCGCCTCCTGTGTCCACTCGAATTTGTCCGTCTTCTTCATCAGTTGGTAGAAAGGCAAGGCCTTCTCACCCAACTTACTTATGAACCGGCTGAGAGCTGCGACTCGGCCGGCTAATCGTTGCACTTCCCGGAGTTTGGTGGGTGCTGGCATCGTGAGTATGTTCTGCACCTTCTCAGGATTTGCTTTGATTCCTCTTGCGGAGACAAGGTCACCCAGTAACTCTCGGGCTGGCACGCCGAATACACACTTTTCTGGGTTGAGCTTGATCTGATATGCGTCGAGTGCTGCGAAGACCTTGCGGAGGTCGTCGACTAAGGTGTCCTCTTTCCGGGTCGTAACAACGATGTCATCGACGTAGACTTGGACAATTTGTCCGATGAGTCCTTTGAGGCATGCCTGCATGGTGCGCTGATATGTGGCACCAGCGTTCTTCAATCCGAAGGGCATCGTCTGGTAGTAAAAGACACCGTCAGGTGTGATGAATGTCGTTTTCTCTTCGTCTTCGACTTTCAGCCTGATCTGCTGGTAACCTGAGTAGGCGTCCAGGAAAGATAGGCGCTCGCAGCCTGCTGTCGAGTCGACGATCTGGTCTATCCGCGGGAGCGGGAAGTGATCCTTTGGACAACATTTATTGACTGTTGTAAAGTGTACACACATGCGCAGTTTCTTCGTCTTCTTCTTTTCTACCAGTACAGGGTTGGCGACCCAGTCCGAGTCCTTGATTTCTCGGATAAACTTGGCGTGCAGCATCCGGTCGATTTCTACGGTGATTGCGTCCCGTTTGGGAGCTGAGAAGCGTCGCATGGTTTGTTTGACTGGTCTTGCGTCCTTGTGAACTTTTAAAGAGTGCTCGGCGAGTTCCCTGGGTATTCCTGGCATGTCAGAGGGTTGCCATGCAAAGATTTTCCAGTTCTCACGCAGGAACTCGACGAGCGCACTTTCCTATGCAGGGGTCAAGCTTGACGATACTTTGACCGTCTTGCTGCTGTCAGTCGGATGGACTTGGTGGGTGACGGTGTCGTCGTTCGTGTTGAAAGCAGCGTCCTTGGCTGGCTTCTTGCGAGGTGGAAAAATGGTTTTGTCGTTCTCGGCTGATATGGCCTTGAAGTGCTCTTCGACCCCGAAGAACTCAGATATCCTGCTAAACTCTCGGTCGCAGCTGTTGGAGCGGTCGAAGTCGCCGCGCACAGTGATTACTCCTTTGGGTCCAGGCAACTTGATCATCAGGTAGGCGTAATGAGGTATGGCCATGAACCTGGCAAAAGTTGGGCGCCCAAGTATGGCGTGGTACTGTGATTTCCAGTCGATCGACTCTTTTCTGAAGTGCTCGGGTGTGCCGAGGATGACGTCGAGTGTGATTGTTCCCATGGGCGTAATTGCTTGCCCTAGTACTATGCCGTGGAAGGTGGTCTCCGACTCTGGCAACTTTTCTGTCGACTTGTTCATTCTTCTCAGGGTGTCGGCGAATATGATGTCGCTGCCTCCGTCCATGAATACTTTCTCCAGGCTGTAGTCGCCAATTAGGGCTTCGATAACCAGAGCGGCGTGACCGGGTCGCGGCACCTCCGACGGGTGGTCTGCCCTGGAGAATGTGATTGGTGTCTCTGACCCTCTAAGGTAGTCTGGCACTGCGCGCGTGCTGGTGGTAGCCTGGAGTACCTGGCGGGTGATGAGCTTCTGGGCCCTGTTCGAAGGGCGTCCTTTTTGGATCATGTTGATTTGTCCTCGCGCAGTCGGGTATGCGCCGTGCGTCGCTATCTGGACGTCATGTTGCGGCTGCTGCTGGGGGAAAGTTCCACCCGCTTGTGTTGTGTTGTTGTTTGCGGGTGCCGCCTGAATAGCGAGCTACGGGGTCGGGGTCGCCGTCAGTGCTTGCACAGGAGTGATGATCTGCTGCATAGCCTGGTAAATCTTGCGCGCTTTACGACAGTCATTCAACAGGTGGTTGGCGCCCCATTTGCCTGTCTCCGGGTTGCGGAACGAGTGATGCTTGCAAGGTTGCATCAGTTCTTCCGCCGGGGTCAACGGACGCTTCCACTCGCGTTTCTGGCTTCCGTCGTTGTGGCTAATGCTGCCGCTGCTGCGATTGTACTGCCCCGAGCTGGACTATCGACTCTGATCATATTGTCGATTGTTATCTCGTGTGTCATCACGGGGGGTTTGATATCCCGCCGCTACTAGCTCGATGGTGTCTAAATTGGTGAAACGTTGCTTCTTCTTCTGGCGTCTGTCCCGCTAGTTACTTGTTTCGGCTTCCTTCTTTGGGGAGGTGTCGCGGACGTAGTCCTCTCCTTCGGCCCACTGGTTGGCTACCTTCATGAGCTCGATCGTAGTCTTCGGCTGAAGCCTACCAAATTCCTCACGGAGGTCGCGGTGAGCGACGCCGTGCATGAAAGCATCCATCACCCTGTCTTCTGAGACGGGTTCCATGGTATTCCGGAGAAGTGTCCACCGCTGGATGTATGCGCGGAGCGACTCGTTTCTTCCTTTTTTGCAGGCTTGCAACTCGATGTAGGTAGTCGGCCTGGCGTATGTTCCAGAGAAACTTTTTATGAAAGTATCTTAGAATTCTTCCCAGGTTTTGAAGGAGTCCTTGGGCTGGCTGGTGAGCCACCCGCGCGCTGAGTCCGTGAGCATGAGCTGGATGTATTGCATTGCCGTGTCGACGTCCCGCCTTGGCAGGTGCAGGCGATGAGGTAGTCTTCGAGCCACAGGCGCGGGTCTTGCTTTCCGTCGTACTTGGGGGTTCCTGCTGTCAGCTTGAAACCCTTAGGCATGCGGGTGTCGCGGATGTTGAAGCTGAAGCATGCGGCGCCGCACGGCTTGAAGTTGCGATCGGTCGGATCGTCCAAGTTCATCGCGTCGGCCGAACGCTGGCTGCGGTTATGGTCTACTGTCCTTTTTGTGATGACGTTGCGAAGATCTTCGCCTTGGGCTTGTCTCAGTGGCTGCACTGCCGGGGCCCCTGACGTTGCTGGCTCGCGGGTTTGGCGCTCTCGTTCTTCACGTGCCCGGTTGTTTGGTGCTCCAGTCGCCAGAGCCTCCTCGATTGCCTTCATGGACATGATCTGCTGCTTGTGAAGAAGGGCGCGTGGATCTCCCTCCGGCGGTTGCATGAGCCGGAGATATGTCTCGACTGACATGATGGCGGCGTTCGCCGTTTTGGGGACAGGTATCCCGTTCTCGTCCTCGGTGACGAAGGACGAGTCGAGGTTGCGGGTGACCCTTGTTCGATCAGCGTCTGTCATGTGGGGGAACACGAGCTCTGTGTCGCCGTCCTCCTTGGTTAACTTCTGTGGAGGAAGTGAACGAGATGGCAGCCCGTCTGGCACTTGATGCATCCGCATCCCTCTTGCGCCTGAGCAGCTCGACCTTTTCGGCACGAAGTCGCTCGCCTTCCTTGCGTAGCAAGTACTGGACCGCTAGGTGGTCTTCTCTAGGCGCGTCGGGTGCAGGGAAAGTGCCATCGTCGACATGCTTCAGGGTCCTGATCCCCATGTCCTGCGTGATGGTGAGTCGTGTCTGGTCAGGCATGACCACCTCCAGTGGATAGGCGGGTTCCTCGTTGCCTTTTGGGGGCTCTGTGTCGGCCATGAAGACTTGCTGGGGGTAAACCTGGGTAGGAGTGTTTACGCTGCCGTTGCTGCTGCTGCTTCCTTGATCCGAATCTTGCTCGGGATCGAAAATTGCTGCTACGTGGTGGGCAGCGCAGTCGTCGTTGCGTCTTCGCAGGATCGTCACCGTGGTCGCGGACGGAGATTTCGCAGTCGCAGGGGCGAGTGCGATTGGCTTGGGGTAGACTTGATGGTCCCACGAAGATGCGTGCGACGCGGCAATCGACGGCACGCCCTTGGTCGCACGCGCGGGTACATTCGTAGTTGAGGTAGACCTTGACCTTGTCGCCCGTGCGACCGAGATGGTTGGAGTAGATTCGATCTGCGCGGCCGTTGCCGAGGTCGCTGTAACAACCCAACTTTGTGTAATATAAGTTGTGTTCCAAGCATTTCATGCATTGCATTTTAATTGTGCAAGAATTCCAATTAAAAATTTGAACATTTGATATTAAAACAAATGGTTAAACTCTTGCTTCTTATGAGAAATTTTAAATATTCAAAATTTTCAAAATCCAATGATGCCATTGGCTTCCTTGTGAAATTCTGAATCTAGAGGTATTTTTCTACAAATTTTCTGTTTGCAAAAAGGCCCTCAAACTCTCTGTTTTCCAGCCAAGGGCCTATCTGTGAAAAGTTTTAGCAAATAATAAAATTTCCCAGGGGGGTTTTCAGAAAATGGTTATCGTCTTCTTCTTCGCCACTGCCTCCCGTGCGCCGGTGGCGTTGCTCCGGCCGTCCGCCGCCCCGATGCGAGGAGATTCACGCCGCCGCCCCTCCCAGCTGGTATAAGACCTCGCCGCCGCCGCCTGCTAACCCTAGAATCAACCCCATTTCGCTTCCTTCCTCTTCTTCTTCTCCCCTTTTCCGCCGAACCCTAGTCTCGGGTCTCCGGCGATAGCTCCGAACTCCGGCCACCTCCTGCTCCGGCGAGAAGACCAGGAGCTCCGCCGCGCTCCTCTCTTCCTCCTCCTTGAGTTGCTCGTGCCAGGAAGCCGCGAAGCCAGAGAAATCGATTGATTTCCTCCGCCGGTCCGCCGTCGTCGAGCTCGTTTTCCGGCCATCCCCGAGCTCCCCTCGCCTCCTCGACACTCCCACGAGCTCCAGGTGGTTCCTGCGGTCCTCCCCGTGCCCTCCTCTCTCCCCCTTTCTCTCTGGTTAGTCTGTTCGTCGAGCACCGCCGCCGTGCTCCGCTCCGGCGAGGCACCGGAGCAACTCCGGTGACCATTTGGTCACAGCGCCGCCACCAAATGGTCCGCCTCGGCCTCCTCCTCCTGTTGCCGCCACTCAATCGTCCCAATCCTCTCTGGATCGAGAGAATCGAGATCAAACGAGAGGATTTGAGCATGATGACGTCATGTGACGTCATCTGTTCTTCAATTTCTGTTTTTCTTTTTCATTTCCTGATTTAATTATTCATTTCTATATTATTTTAATTATATGACATGTGGGGCCTATTTTCAGAATATTATTAATTCTTTTATTCAATTACAAAATGTTTTGAATTATGAAAAGTTTTGAATTATGAAATATGAAATAATTTATTTGAATAAATTTGAATTTGAATTTAAATATTCAAATTTTGGAAATTCATAACTAATTCAAATTTAATCAGAAAAATATGATTTTTATATCAAAATGTTCAGAAAAACAAATTCTATTCAAATATAATTTAATCATACATATTTCATGCAATGCAATTAATTGTTTAGCCTCTCACTAATAAACCCTAATTCTAATTATGGGTATGTTTTCTAAACCCATTTAAATTGATGATTGCATCTAGATCCTTCAAATGACATCTCATTCATGTGATTGCGCATTGCATCAACATGTATTGATTGAATCCTTCCTTTCCGGTATTTGGTTCTTCGTGATAGGATTCGAGCCCGAGTGTACCGACAACACCTCCGAAGATCTGTATCCAGCTACTGAAGAGCAAGGCAAGCATAACCTCTATCTGCACATAAGATTTCAAAAGTATTTGATTCTGATGTTATGCATACGATTCAAAGATGTTTTGGTTAAGTATAGAGTGTCAGTTGTCATTGCATCGCCGCTTATATCTGCTCAGCTCTTCCTGTCCATCCAGTCGATGAGTTCGAGGTGGAATGGGTATACATGGTGTACATGGTGTATTAAATTATGCTAAAGGCTTGGATGGGAGGCCACATTGGGATTGTGGTGTTTGTTCCATTTCTTGCCGACCTAGGAACCGAGTTCTCGTCTTTGGAACCAAGACTATTCGTGCATCCACACAGGGCATTCATTTTCCCCTCGACTCCAACTTGCCTAGCCTACTACGTGAAGCCACTAGTTCGAGTGTTTCATACGCATGTGGGGATGATTAGGAGCTAGGGCAACAGGGCTGCGGTCCAGATGTTGACCCTAGTAACGTGCACTAGGGACCGCTGCGGTGGTCAGACCTACTGCTGTGGCTCATGGACATAGGCGAATCTTGGGAAAGGTCGTGGCCAACCCTTCTGCCGGCACTCCTCGGAAGAGTGCTAATGTCTGGCGCAAGGATTGGTTGGCGTGTGTGGGTAGTTACACCCCCTGCAGGGTAAATCTTTTCGGAAAGCCGTGTCCACGGTTATGGACGACTTGGTACCTCATGTCTGATGATCATAGACAACATTAATTGATATGCTAAAACTTGACAACTAAGGGTGGTTAGAATTACTTCCTCGGGTTGAGCGAGGGGGTGGTTCTGTGGGTGGTGCAAACGATGACATTCTGGTGGCTACAGAAGACGGAGGAAGACGACAAGTGTTACATCCTTACCTCATTTCAAAAGGTCTACTGATACGAGATTCTCCCCTTTCTCGATTTAAAAGAAAGTTGGCTTTATGCAAAGAACATCATCACTATTCCATGAACGGGCAGATAAAGGGCAGGTTATGTAAGTCTTGTTGAGTACTTTGTACTCAGCCTTGCGCACTTTTGGACAGGTGAAGGCTCCTACTCCGGTGAAGGCTTCTTCATGGACATCGACGAGTGAATCGGGGTTCCCGGGCAGCAGCCTGGAATAAGTGGGCGGGACGTCGCCTTATGTTATGGCCTCTTAGGCCTTTTGGATCTTGTTATGTAGCATAACAATATTTGCTTTCGTTGTTTGGTGTACTGTTAGGTCAGTGACCTAAGTTTGTAATATTTGCTATCTTCACTCTGCTAAGAGTTGTATAATATCGCTTTCGAGTCGTAGAGTCACTGTGATGTTACCGAATGTTCAACTGTTGGCTCTCGAGATCGAGGTTAGGCTTATATCAGATGGAGATCTGGGATTTGTCTAGCTTGGCTCTCGGGGGTGCTACAGGTTTTGGTATCAGAGCAGGACTGCCTGTAGGAAACCCTTTTTGTTGGTCGATGTTGAGTCTAGTACTTGTGAAAATTATTTGAAAGCTAAAATATTTACCCTAAATCTTGATAGGATTCTTTTTCTCCTTATCCATGAATCTATTCTTGGAGCCTCTTATCTTGATTTGATTTTACAAAGGTTTACCCTCTTACCTAATACTTCAAAACCATAGGATCTCGAAGTTTGGGTAGTGTTTTCCTCTTACCTATTTCTTGGTTGCGAATTCTCAGAGTTTTCCTATATGCTTAAACCCCGTTGAAGCATGTATCCTTCTTATTCCGAGATTGAATCCTGATTGCTTTCCATCTCTTACCATTGATATCTTGTTGCTGCTCCACATCTATCTCTATATCTTGCCTACCGGTGGATCTAACCCTCATGGTTCTGTTCTCTTCTGTCAGGATGTCTGGTGGTACTCGTGGTCAGGGTCGTGGTGGTCGACCCCATGGTGAAGAGGAACTGCCGCCACCTCCCATAATGGCGCAGGTTCTCCAGAACATCGAGAACAACCGTCTGAATACGGAACGTCTGCTTGAGCGTGTGGCTCAGAACACTGAACGTCGTCCCAATGTCTGCGCGACGCTTGGAGATTTCCTCAAAGCTCAGCCTCCTAAGTTCGGAGAATACAAGGAGCCCCTTGAAGCTGATGACTGGCTCCGTACTATGGAACGCAAGTTCGCTGCTCTGCACGTTCAAGCCAATGACCGTGTGAACTTCGCCACCTACCAGCTAGAAGGTCCAGCTGGCGCTTGGTGGGAAGGTTTCCTGGCGTTGCAGGCCGAAGGACATGAGGTCACTTGGGAAGAGTTCCGTACTGCCTTCCGTGCTGCCTACATCCCTAAGGCAGTGATGGACATTAAAAGGAAGGAGTTTCTGGAACTGTCCCAGGGAAAGCTGAACATCGAGGCTTACGGGCGTGAGTTCACTCGTCTCGCTCGTTATGCCCCTCGAGATGTCACCGATGATGCGGACAAGCAGGAGTTGTTCCGCAAGGGTCTGAACCCAGCACTGCGTTATGAGATGCTACCCTTCACTTTCCAGACCTTCCAAGATCTGTACAATCAGGCCATCCTTCTTGAGAATGGAAGGAAGGAAATGGATGCTGCTGTGAAGTCTGCTTCCGGAGATTCCCGTGCAGCTAGCTCTGGTTTCAAGAAGCGCCGTGTGTTCATTCCATACAGCGCTATTCCAAGAGCTCCCTATGCTCCGAAGCCTGGTGGCTATACCCCTCGTCCACCTGCACCCCATGCTACCTCGACCTATGGTGGTGGGCAAGGTTATCGTCCCCCAGGTGCTGCTCCAGCCGGACTCACTTGCTACACTTGTGGTCAGCCCGGCCACTTCTCCTTTGGGTGCCCACGGAATGCTGCTAAGGTTGCAACCCCTCCACCCAAGAAAGGTGCCAAGCCGACTGGTGCTGGACGTGGTCGCCTGACCCACGTCACTGCTGAGGCTGCTGAAGAAGATCCAAGCGTCATTCTTGGTACGCTTTCCATCAACTCAACCCCAGCTAAAGTTTTGTTTGATTCCGGAGCATCGCATTCATTCATATCACAAGGGTTTGCTCAAATGCATGGTATCGTTCTTGAGGAATTGTCTATCTCTATGGAGATTAACACTCCGGGATCTCGTTGGCGGGCACTTTGGACTGCCCGTGAGCCCAATATTGTTATAGGCTCTTTATCTTACCCCATCCCTCTCATCGTTCTAAATTCAACTGACCTTGATGTCATCTTGGGCATGGATTGTCTGGTACGGTACAAAGCTGTTATTGACTGTGCAGCCAGATCTGTAGACATGACCCATCCTTCCGGTGAAACCTTTAGGTACTGGTCCCCTTCCTCGGTACCTTCCTCGCAAACATCTTTTCCCGGCTCAGAGTTGTGTGCCATGGATGCCTCACCTTCCCTTGAGATACAAAATGTTCGAGTGGTCTGTGACTTCCCAGATGTGTTTCCGGAAGAGTTACCTGGCATGCCTCCGGATCGGAGTGTGGAGTTCGTTATTGAGTTGGTTCCTGGAACTGCTCCAGTCTCCAAAAGACCTTACCGCATGCCCAAGGAAGAGTTGGTTGAGTTAAAGAGACAGTTAGAAGAAATGGAAGGAAAAGAATTCATCCAACCTAGTACCTCCTCTTGGGGATGTCCCGCACTCTTTGTTAAGAAGCGAGACACCAACATTCCTCGACTGGTGGTTGATTACCGACCGTTGAATGCTGTGACAATCAAGAACAAGTACCCTCTTCCTCGGATCAATGATTTATTTGACCAGTTAGCCGGTGCTACTGTCTTCTCCAAGATGGATCTGAGGTCTGGATACCATCAAATCAAAATCCGAAAGGAAGATATCCAGACTCGTTATGGTCTTTACGAGTATACCGTGATGTCCTTTGGTCTTACCAATGCACCAGCCACTTTCATGCGGCTGATGAACTCAGTATTCATGGAGTACCTCGACAAGTTCGTCGTGATCTACATCGACGATATCCTAATCTACTCCAAAACCGAAGAAGAACATGATGAACATCTGCGTCTGGCCTTGACTAAGCTTCGTGAGCATCGTCTCTATGCTAAGTTCTCCAAGTGTGAGTTCTGGTTGAAAGAGCTCATCTTTCTTGGCCATGTTGTTTCCGCCGCTGGTATAACCGTCATTCCGGAGAAAGTCCAAGCTGTTTTGGATTGGGAGACACCTAAGTCAGTTAAAGAAATCCGGAGTTTTCTCGGACTTGCCGGTTATTACCGTCGTTTCATTGAGAACTTCTCCAAGATTGCAAAGCCCCTAACTGATCTTCTCAAGAAAGGAAAGAAGTTTGAATGGTCAGAAAAGACAGAAGAAAGCTTCCGTGTTCTGAAAACAAAGTTGACAACTGCTCCAGTTCTTGTTCTCCCTGATACGAGCAAGGACTTTGTGGTTTTATGTGATGCTTCTCTTCAAGGGCTTGGATGTGTGTTGATGCAAGATGGTCATGTTGTGGCCTACGCCTCCCGACAGTTGAAACCAAATGAGCTGAACTATCCAACCCATGATCTTGAGTTGGCTGCTGTTGTCCATGCTCTAAAGCAATGGCGGCATTATCTCTTTGGTAATCGCTGCGAGATCTATTCAGATCATCAAAGTCTGAAGTATCTCTTCACCCAACCAGATCTGAACCTCAGACAAAGAAGATGGTTGGAACTTATCAAGGACTATGATGTGGGTCTCAACTACCAACCCGGTAAAGCAAATGTTGTTGCTGATGCACTAAGTCGGAAGTCCTATTGCAACAATCTGATACTCAAGGAAGCTCAGCGCTCTCTCCATGATGAATTTGCAAGACTCAACCTCGAAGTTGTTCCTGCGGGATTTCTTGCAAATCTAGAGGTGAAGCCGTCTCTTGAGGACAAGATCAGGTCTGCTCAGAAGCTAGACTCTGAAGTTATCCAGATCAAGAAGAACATTGACATCGGAGTGGATAAATGTTTCTCCCTGGACGACAAAGGTACAGTTTACTTTGGTGACCGTATTGTTGTGCCCAACCATCAGAAACTGAAGGCACTAATCCTTCGGGAAGCTCATGAGTCACCTCTTTCTATCCATCCTGGTGGCACCAAGATGTATCGAGATCTTCGTTCAAGATTTTGGTGGACCGGGATGAAGCGAGAGATTGCTAAGTTTGTGGCAGAATGTGACGTCTGTCGTCGCGTTAAAGCTGAACACCAAAGGCCAGCAGGTACACTTCAACCCCTATCTATCCCTGTCTGGAAGTGGGATGAAGTTGGTATGGATTTCATTACTGGTCTTCCAAAGACTCAAAGAGGAAACAATGCTATCTGGGTAGTCGTGGATCGCATGTCCAAGGTTGCTCACTTCCTCCCTGTTCGAGAAGACATCACCGCTATTCAACTAGCAGATCTGTATATCTCTCGGATAGTTGTTCTTCATGGTATTCCTAAGAAGATTATCTCTGACCGTGGAAGTCTGTTTACCTCCAAGTTCTGGGTTAGCTTTCAGCAAGCTATGGGAACTCGTATCTCTTTCAGCACAGCTTATCATCCTCAAACTGGTGGTCAGACAGAGCGAGTAAATCAGATTCTTGAAGATATGCTAAGAGCCTGTGTCATATCATTCGGGAAGAACTGGGAGAAGTGTCTTCCATTTGCTGAGTTCAGTTACAACAACAGTTTCCAATCCAGTATTGGTATGGCACCCTTTGAAGCTTTGTATGGCAGGAAATGCCGTACCCCTCTGAACTGGTCCGAAACCGGTGAAAGATCGCTATTTGGGCCAGATATCATCAAGGAAGCAGAAGAGCAAGTCAGGATTATCCGTGAGCGTCTCAAAACAGCTCAGTCTCGCCAGAAGAGCTACTACGACCGTCATCATCAAGATGTTCACTATGAAGTTGGCGAGCACGCCTATCTCAGGGTCACTCCTCTTCGGGGTGTCCGTCGCTTCGGTATCAAAGGCAAACTAGCTCCTCGCTATGTTGGTCCCTTTCGCATTCTTGCTAAGCGTGGAGAGCTTGCCTACCAGTTGGAACTCCCCTCCAAATTTCCAGACGTCCATGACGTCTTCCATGTTTCCCAGTTGAAGCGTTGCTTCAAAGATCCCATCCGTGGTGTTGATCATGAAACTCTTGACCTTCAGGAGGATCTAACCTATCGTAAATATCCTGTTCGTATCCTTGATGAAGCCGAGCGTAAAACTCGACGTCAAAGCATCAAGTTCCTCAAAGTTCAATGGTCTCATCACTCTGAGGAGGAAGCAACCTGGGAACGCGAAGATCGTCTCCGATCTGAGTATCCCGACTTCTTCTCTAAAACTTAGGAATCTCGGGTCGAGATTCTTGTAAGGGGGGTAGATTTGTAACAACCCAACTTTGTGTAATATAAGTTGTGTTCCAAGCATTTCATGCATTGCATTTTAATTGTGCAAGAATTCCAATTAAAAATTTGAACATTTGATATTAAAACAAATGGTTAAACTCTTGCTTCTTATGAGAAATTTTAAATATTCAAAATTTTCAAAATCCAATGATGCCATTGGCTTCCTTGTGAAATTCTGAATCTAGAGGTATTTTTCTACAAATTTTCTGTTTGCAAAAAGGCCCTCAAACTCTCTGTTTTCCAGCCAGGGGCCTATCTGTGAAAAGTTTTAGCAAATAATAAAATTTCCCAGGGGGGGTTTCAGAAAATGGTTATCGTCTTCTTCTTCGCCACTGCCTCCCGTGCGCCGGTGGCGTTGCTCCGGCCGTCCGCCGCCCCGATGCGAGGAGATTCACGCCGCCGCCCCTCCCAGCTGGTATAAGACCTCGCCGCCGCCGCCTGCTAACCCTAGAATCAACCCCATTTCGCTTCCTTCCTCTTCTTCTTCTCCCCTTTTCCGCCGAACCCTAGTCTCGGGTCTCCGGCGATAGCTCCGAACTCCGGCCACCTCCTGCTCCGGCGAGAAGACCAGGAGCTCCGCCGCGCTCCTCTCTTCCTCCTCCTTGAGTTGCTCGTGCCAGGAAGCCGCGAAGCCAGAGAAATCGATTGATTTCCTCCGCCGGTCCGCCGCCGTCGAGCTCGTTTTCCGGCCATCCCCGAGCTCCCCTCGCCTCCTCGACACTCCCACGAGCTCCAGGTGGTTCCTGCGGTCCTCCCCGTGCCCTCCTCTCTCCCCCTTTCTCTCTGGTTAGTCTGTTCGTCGAGCACCGCCGCCGTGCTCCGCTCCGGCGAGGCACCGGAGCAACTCCGGTGACCATTTGGTCACAGCGCCGCCACCAAATGGTCCGCCTCGGCCTCCTCCTCCTGTTGCCGCCACTCAATCGTCCCAATCCTCTCTGGATCGAGAGAATCGAGATCAACCGAGAGGATTTGAGCATGATGACGTCATGTGACGTCATCTGTTCTTCAATTTCTGTTTTTCTTTTTCATTTCCTGATTTAATTATTCATTTCTATATTATTTTAATTATATGACATGTGGGGCCTATTTTCAGAATATTATTAATTCTTTTATTCAATTACAAAATGTTTTGAATTATGAAAAGTTTTGAATTATGAAATATGAAATAATTTATTTGAATAAATTTGAATTTGAATTTAAATATTCAAATTTTGGAAATTCATAACTAATTCAAATTTAATCAGAAAAATATGATTTTTATATCAAAATGTTCAGAAAAACAAATTCTATTCAAATATAATTTAATCATACATATTTCATGCAATGCAATTAATTGTTTAGCCTCTCACTAATAAACCCTAATTCTAATTATGGGTATGTTTTCTAAACCCATTTAAATTGATGATTGCATCTAGATCCTTCAAATGACATCTCATTCATGTGATTGCGCATTGCATCAACATGTATTGATTGAATCCTTCCTTTCCGGTATTTGGTTCTTCGCGATAGGATTCGAGCCCGAGTGTACCGACAACACCTCCGAAGATCTGTATCCAGCTACTGAAGAGCAAGGCAAGCATAACCTCTATCTGCACATAAGATTTCAAAAGTATTTGATTCTGATGTTATGCATACGATTCAAAGATGTTTTGGTTAAGTATAGAGTGTCAGTTGTCATTGCATCGCCGCTTATATCTGCTCAGCTCTTCCTGTCCATCCAGTCGATGAGTTCGAGGTGGAATGGGTATACATGGTGTACATGGTGTATTAAATTATGCTAAAGGCTTGGATGGGAGGCCACATTGGGATTGTGGTGTTTGTTCCATTTCTTGCCGACCTAGGAACCGAGTTCTCGTCTTTGGAACCAACACTATTCGTGCATCCACACAGGGCATTCATTTTCCCCTCGACTCCAACTTGCCTAGCCTACTACGTGAAGCCACTAGTTCGAGTGTTTCATACGCATGTGGGGATGATTAGGAGCTAGGGCAACAGGGCTGCGGTCCAGATGTTGACCCTAGTAACGTGCACTAGGGACCGCTGCGGTGGTCAGACCTACTGCTGTGGCTCATGGACATAGGCGAATCTTGGGAAAGGTCGTGGCCAACCCTTCTGCCGGCACTCCTCGGAAGAGTGCTAATGTCTGGCGCAAGGATTGGTTGGCGTGTGTGGGTAGTTACACCCCCTGCAGGGTAAATCTTTTCGGAAAGCCGTGTCCACGGTTATGGACGACTTGGTACCTCATGTCTGATGATCATAGACAACATTAATTGATATGCTAAAACTTGACAACTAAGGGTGGTTAGAATTACTTCCTCGGGTTGAGCGAGGGGGTGGTTCTGTGGGTGGTGCAAACGATGACATTCTGGTGGCTACAGAAGACGGAGGAAGACGACAAGTGTTACATCCTTACCTCATTTCAAAAGGTCTACTGATACGAGATTCTCCCCTTTCTCGATTTAAAAGAAAGTTGGCTTTATGCAAAGAACATCATCACTATTCCATGAACGGGCAGATAAAGGGCAGGTTATGTAAGTCTTGTTGAGTACTTTGTACTCAGCCTTGCGCACTTTTGGACAGGTGAAGGCTCCTACTCCGGTGAAGGCTTCTTCATGGACATCGACGAGTGAATCGGGGTTCCCGGGCAGCAGCCTGGAATAAGTGGGCGGGACGTCGCCTTATGTTATGGCCTCTTAGGCCTTTTGGATCTTGTTATGTAGCATAACAATATTTGCTTTCGTTGTTTGGTGTACTGTTAGGTCAGTGACCTAAGTTTGTAATATTTGCTATCTTCACTCTGCTAAGAGTTGTATAATATCGCTTTCGAGTCGTAGAGTCACTGTGATGTTACCGAATGTTCAACTGTTGGCTCTCGAGATCGAGGTTAGGCTTATATCAGATGGAGATCTGGGATTTGTCTAGCTTGGCTCTCGGGGGTGCTACAGTCGCCGATGTAGTCGATGCAGGTACGATCTTCGTAGGTGTGGCAGATGTGGCTCCCGCGGCGGGTGACGTCGACTGTGGCGCGCGGGTGACCGATGCGGGTGCCTCCGGCGCGCGTGGCGCGGTTGTCGCAGGCCTGAATATGCCACGACTGTCGACGAAACAGTATATGGAGCCGAAGGTGATATGTATACCTTTGCGCAAATCGGCGTACACCGAGCGGTGGGCCGGCGGGTGGAAGGCGTACTCGAAGGAGCCGAAGCGGATGGGCTCCCGGGTGATGCAGACCTCGATCTTCATTGCGGATGGAGCCGGTGCGACCATGATTCCAACGCTTGATATCTTTCCCACAGACGGCGCCAATTGACGAGGGTGTAACTCGACAAATCCCAGGGTTGTGCACCCCGGGTTGATTGAGGGGGAGAGAGAAGAGCGTTGGTGATCACGACGGCTGACAAGCGGGGATTTTACCCAGGTTCAGACTCCCGGAGAATAACACCCTACTCCTGCTTGTCTGTTATTGATGGCGAGTTGCGATTACAATGGCGGCGAGATTGCGATCTCGCTAGGGTTTGTGGTGGTGGCTATTGGTGTGTCCTCTGGGACGAGCAACCCTCCTGGCTTTATAGGTGGCCAGGTCTCGGGTGGTCGGTATCGATGGTAATTACAGATATGGCAAGTTACGGGACCTAACCGATTTGGACTAGGTTACACGGTATCCCGAGTGGGCCTTCTGTGGGCTTTCTCCAACTTGGCGCGGCCCAGGTAGACTCATCGTGGGCTATTCAAACGGTAGCCCCACGTCAGTTGCCGAGGAGAAGAGACTCGCTGACGAAGCTTCCGCTTCTGCTTCGGCCAACTGGAGGGTATAACACGTTTATCCCTCTATTGATAATTTCCATGTTTGTCATGCTAGATGTTTCTATCATATTGCTAGTACGGTTATGTCGTCAAGTTTCACTATGTCATTAGCACTGTTTATATCATGTTCATGATTTATGCTTGGATTAATTTAGTCAAACAATTACTTATATTCTCAACAATCCAAAAGAATATGGCAGCTGTGGGTTCTGTTCTGTTTCGCGGAGATGAGCGACCTCTCCCTAATATGGACACACGCGGGAGGCAAAGGTTCCCCTCATGCTGCAGGGGATAGCCAGGACCTGGCTCAACAACCTCCCTATTCACCGAGGTCTTCACCCACAACTTCGTCAGCACGTTTGTACGTCCGGGTCGGCCGCGCAATCTCGCGCTCTGCGTCCAAGGCGAAGACGGAATTTTTTTTTAATAATACGATTTTTTAATAAAAATTCAGATTCTAGCGCGCGAAATCATAAATTTTCAACAATAGGGCGCCGTCGGCACCGGTCGTGCCGATCGGCGGCGCCCATGTCGATCGGCATCAATCCGCAGCGCTCACGACCGATCTGCACCTGCATGTGTACGTATGCACCTGCATGTGTACCTAGTTTAGTTAGATTAATATACGACTAGATAAACCGTGTCTCGGTTCGAGATGAAATATATATAAAATATGTGCGTATACGATGAGTAAGTTCGATTCCCGCGATCGGTTTCAAGTTTGATCGTCTCTAACTTCTTAATTTTGAATCACAACTCATACAATTATTCAATGAATTTTGTCAGATTACTCGCACTCGTTTGACCGTTTTAAATTTCCTTGCACGAGTACGTCTAACTCACCATTCTCCACAACTGTTATCGTTGTAACTTTTAACAGTTGTGGAGAATGGTGAGTTAGACGTACTCGTGCAAGGAAATTTAAAAGGGTCAAACGAGCGCGAGTAATCTGACAAAATTCATTGAATAATTGTACGAGTTACGATTCAAAATTAAGAAGTTAGAGAAGATCAAATTTGAAACTGATCGCGGGAATGGAACATACTCATCGATACGCACATATTTTATACATATTTCATCTTGAACCGAGACACGATTTATCGAATCGTATATTAATCTAACTAGACTACAACTTAGGTATACATGCAGCTGCAGATCGGCGTGAACTCTGCCGATCGGCGTGGGCGCTGCCGATCGGCACGACCCGTGCCGACGGCGGCCTATTGTTGAATTTTTTTGATTTCGCGCGGTAGAATCCAAATTTTTATTAAAAAATCGTATTATTAAAAAAAAACTCGGCGAAGACGAGAGCGGCGCAACTACATCACCCGATGGTCTGACCTCTGGCTCCGGTGCGAGGGAGTCCACAACGTCCAGGACATACAATACTTCTCAGACGGATGCCGCGCTGGCATGAACCTCAAGTACAAACTGATGAGATCAGAACCCCGCAGCGTGTGGGCAAGATGACGACCATCGCGGACAAGTACGCCACGGCGGAGGACCCTCGCATTTACCAAGAATTATGATTCGTTCTCCTTTTCATAATAATATGACATGAAATACATGCGCGTCCGTCCACGAGTAGGTTCCATTCCCGTGATCGGTTTCGAGTTTGGTCGACCCTATCTCCTTAATTTTAGATACAAATTTGTAAAAAAATGACGAATTTTGTTAAATTCGTTGCACTCGGCCATCCATTTGAATTTCCCTTTGACGAGTAGATGGATATCACCCTTTCAAACAACTTTCATGTTTTAACCTTTTTCTGTGAACATATACATATTCCTTTTTTAAGTACATATACATATTTTCCCTCTAATTTAACCCTAACTAAAACACGAAATACACAATTTTTTCACTCGGGGCGTGGCATGCTGCCGTGCCATCTTGCCTAGTATAGGTTAATCGTTGACGGTTTCTTGACGGTTTCTTTTTTGTCCACACCGTCACCCATTATTACATCTACATCTGGATCGGCTGCCATCATCGTAACGAATCCATATCGTGGTCTATTGAAATTGTCACGGAATGTAATTCGAGACCCGGGAAAAAATATTTTGCTATAATTTTTAATTCATGTTATCATGTGGGACCTAGTAGTCAGTAATTTTTTAAAATGTATAGCTTTATAATTTTAAGCTCAACCCATATGTCAGGAACTTAAAACTTCTATAAAAATCATGTTGCGCAGGGTTCGATCCTGCCTACCTTGTAGAAAATATCTCAACACCTACCGTTGCGATACATCTAGAATATGTTGGCATATGTGTGGACGTAAGGACTGGCGTGAGTGGGTGGGACACTGACCGGTTGGCATTAAAAAGGACTCGGTGGGTCACCCATTGAAGTTATCCTAAAGTTCTAAGGCTGTGTTTGTTTGCGGTTCAACTTCAGCTTCTAGATCCAGAATCAGCAGCGCAAACAAACGACATGAGATAGAAAAGCGCTTTAAATCGACACTTATATAAGTTAAAAATAATTATTTCGCTTTAAATCGACACTTATATAACAGGGTCATTCCAGACATTTCACCCAAAAAACAACAGCAACAGCATTCCTACCAAACATCAAATCTCTGCTTCCAACAACTGCTTCTCACAGCTGCTTTTTCACATCTCAACAGCTACAGCTGCAGCCCAAACAAACAGACCCTAGGCTACAGCTACTTCTCAACAGCTGCAGCCCAAACAAACAGACCCTAGGCCTCTAAGAACAGCTGCAGCACGGACAATAGATAACTGTAAAGGTTGGATAACGACCGTTGGATAGTTGGATGCCTTCGAAGTGTTAACTAAACTTAAAACTTGTGTGTTCTCTGTAAACTGAGTGTCAATCTGAACATCCATTTATGTGTGGCCCATTTGAGCCTGAAAGCGTATCATATTCCCTGTCCAATGAAGTTCCAAGTCAAGCTTTAAAAGGAGAATTCGATCTAAATGCTGGCCCATTTCCGTGAAACTAGCAGAGTAATTTTCTTTTGTAGCAAGATGATCAACAAACTGTGACAACAAATTCATAAGACTGAATAATATAATCTATACAGAATGGTTCCCCTGTGGTTTCTACACATCAGCGTTTGTCTAATATCTGCCTCCGCAACATAATTATGTTGTTAACACTCTACACTCCCCTGCAATCTGCATGCTATTCTAACTCCTAAGTAAACTAAGCAATTACACGACAGACAAACAGACTCGTCTTAACAATGGCAACACCAGGCCACAGCGCCCCATAACGACAACAGCAACTCGGAAAAAAAATGACGAGAGAGCTAACGGCGTAAGTAGCTGCTTGGCGCCCGCGGTAGTGCCTGGAATCATAAGTCCAGATGTCAAATTAATAACCATGCTGAGCTTGGGTCTCTGCTCTAGTCAATCAGCTGTATGTGTCTGCATCCCGCTCGCGACCAGCTGCGCTGTAGGTGCAAACATGGCTGATCCTGGTAAGGGCAAATCGGTGTTAGCAGTAGCCAAGTTTGAACCGAAAGAAACATAGGATATAGAAAATGAGTAGAGGTTCGCACCTGGCACAGCATTAAAACCATTTACAGTTTGGTGCTTAGCGGGCCCTTGGTGAACGTCGTGGCTACTCTTCATCTCAGCAGGTTGTTCAGCTCTGTCTACTGAAACCTGAGGCAAAGATCCACACTGCATGCTTGGTAGTGCTTCAGAATCCATCCTCTGAGCGGTGTTGGTAGAAGCATATGACACAGCGTGCGGATGATGCCCCGCACTAGCAGGATCGTCAACAGTTTGCTGGTCACTCGATGCCACTGTGCTGCTTGGTGGTGTTGCTGCTGTTGAAGATGAAGTCGGTACAGGTGGCTGAAATGCGTTCAGTGATTCGTCATCTCCTACCCACCCGCGACCAAACGTAACTTCGGGAGGAATGGCCTTCTCAATTCGCTTTGATGCGACTTCCCACCCAACAGGACCAAACTGTGCAGCAAAACGTGCCAGACTGCGGGAATAGGCCTGCGGCAACTGAGCCCCGATCTGGTAAAACATTGTGTTAAAACTCAAGAGTGATATTATCATGCTGTTCACAAAAGTTAACAGTAACTTAGAAACTATATTGGCATAGAGTAAATCTCTTAGGGGACATGACTTGTACTGGACACTCAACTGGTACTAGAAGCTTCCTTGTCCCGTTGTATGAGCTTGGCAGCTTGTATACTGAACTGGATGGTTGGTGGTGATAATATGTAGTTCGGCGACTTTCTTCTACCGGAAGCGGGTTCTTCCCCATTCTTCCTGACCATTTACTCCCGGATCCTGGGACAAAGGGAAAACGTCAAATGATGTTAATAGGATAGGACAAACAGATTGGACCAATTGAGTGGATATCTTACTTCCGTAACATTCTATTAAGTGCTGAGTTCTTCAAAATGATAGAACTAACCTGAGTAGTCTTCAGTGGCTTCAAATTTGCGCCCGCTGGACCAATTGTGTTCACTGCTTCTATTGGGAAAAGAAGCTCTCAGAACATCTGCAATCCTCTGCTGTATATCAAACCCTGAGTGTGCATGAAGTCCGCTATTTCTGGCAGTAGCGAGTGTCACCCGACAAAAGTCAGCAGTAGCACGTTCTGCTGGTGGTCTCTCAACTTTTGGCTGTACAGCATTCTTTGGAGGCCTGCCCCTGCGACGCTGTGGTTTTGGTTCCAGTTCTGGTAATGGTTCTGGCTCTGGTTCACTGGCATCACTATCTTGCCTAAGATTCTCAAAGTCCTTTTTAGCAACCTCTTGAATAGCTCGTGCCTGTAATACATGAGACGTGAATATTACATACGCACAACTCAAGGCGTTACATAATCATTAGAATATAAATAAGAAAACTAGTAGGTTCAATGTTTCACCTGTCGATAGTATACTGTGTCTGGGGAATTGTAGCACATGGCATTCGAGGTTATCAAGAACACATCGTCCTGTAAATAGGAAACTTATGTCATACTGAACGCGCTTCATAGAATACCAATAGCACTCTGAGCTTGGTAAATCTTGATTGTACAAGGTACAAATCGATTATTAATTAGATACTAGGACACCCGTAATTCAACAACGGGTCTAAGTACCATATATTCATGAGGTATGATTTGCATGACCAAGCCTATGGTTTAATACAAATCGCTACAGAAAATGTGCTAGTGATGTGAGCTAAGACTATATCGATGCTCAGAGAAAAATGCAGACATGTGACGTTGGTTAGACATTTACAGCATATACAGATCCAATATTCTTCAATTGGTAAGGGAGGTGGTAGCAGATAAGTAACTACATCAAGTAGAAGTGGTGGCAGAAAGCATAGCACGACAATTCTAAAAGTATAAAGTTTAGCCTACCCAAGTCACATCTCATATTCATATAGTATATCAAAGGGATGATAACTTCAATCTGAAGTCCAGTCATATACATCAAGGGGTTGATAACGTGCAGGTCATAAGTAAAACTGTATAAGCATTCGTTTTTGTTCAATTTACAATATTCTATTACGTTGATTACAAGTAACATAAGCTCTATATAATATGAAATACCTTGCATTACTCCTATAAGACATGTAATTTAAACAACCTTTGACATAATGGTCATACATATCGGAGAAAGACAACAGCAGCACATTGGTTTATAGTATCAGATATGTGTGTAGTGCTATATTCGGAGTAGAAAAAGGACTCCAAAGACAAAGAGTACACACGATATTTCTCAGCAACAAGTAGATGCCATAATTTACTAACTAAACGCTGGACTATAAAAATCTTGAACAAATATGTAATGATGTAACAAAGAAGAAATATCAGCATGAGAAAAAAACATTAGTGTCATGGAGTTGATGCATCATCCAGCTGATATAGCAACTAAGATAACCAGTTATTGTAAAGGCATACTATGTTTTATGAGCACCCTCAGTTTTCTGCCTGCTGGATGAAAAATTAAAATTGCACAAACAAAAAGGTCAGACAGCAATGACCACCCAAAAACAGATTCCACACTGACCTCAAATTGCTCTAAGTCGCCATATGCCCCCTTATCAAGCTTCTTCCGGAGTGTCGTAAAATCCATCGGGTGCTTGACAATATCTTTGTAGTCAGGCAGCTGACAATACATGGAGAATCACACAAACAAATCAATCAGTTTCCGCCGAACAAAACAAAGAAAAAGAAGCATTCATCTTCAAAAAGCAAACCTCTTCATCATCAACTGGCTCTGAGAACACACCGTATGTATCCTTCCTGCATGAAAACAGAAACTCCACATCAGTTAAGCTGCTGCTCCAGAGCTGTGGAATAAACCGAGGGGGAAGAACAAGAACAGAGCACAGCAACTCACTTCTGCAGCCTATCAAGGATGAAGACCAATAACTTTTTGTCTGGCAGAGGCGTCGTGGGACCGGAATCTGACGGCTCTGGCGAATGAGCAAATCCACCGAGGAGAACAGGAAACAATCAGACGCAGGAGCATTAATTAATTAAACAAGAACAAACCGGAATGCATCCACCGCTACAGAGATTTTAAAAATGGCATCTTCGTCCACGCATTACCACTACTACCACTGCTAGGGACGTATTTTGCATCTAATCTAAAATCCGAAGAATAAATGCATCGTAGAGGGCTGGGGAAAAACCGACCTTCACGCCCATCCGTCGCTGTCCTCCTCTTTCCCCCCTGCGGATAAAAAAGACGCAAATTTTAAATAAATAAAAACAAGCAGACAAAAATATGTTGACAGGAGATCGAGGAGAAAAGAAAAGGCGCCAGAAAAAGGCGGGTTGCTTCCGTTTACCCGGCGCCAGTATTTACCAGGCACTACACTGCGGATCCTATGGTACTGAACGCCGCGAGATGGAGCGAAATTTGGCGCGAAAGGCGGGGGGAAGCAGCCCCAAAAAAGGGTCGCCTTTAAAAGCTCCGGCGCGATCCGGCTTAAGAGTACAAAATTAAAATGCGCCAATTATTGCCGATGCGGGCGAGGGAGTGAGCAGGGCTTTGGTTGGTTTATCCAGGGAAATGATTGGGAGAGAGCTCTGGTCAGGCTGGAGCTGGGCGGCGTTGACCTCTGTCGCGGCGGCAGGGAGGGGGAACAGTGAGATATAAATATATGGTGCGCGCGTGGAGTCTTTTTATGGCTGAAATAGGAGGGAGATTTCCTCGGGCGGGGCGCGGCGGCGCAGATCCGTACGCGGGGAGCGGCGGAGTGGCGGCGAATTGCGCGAATTGTGCCCGGAATCGGGCGGAGGGGGCAGATCGGGGAGGGGGGGAGCCGACCTTGTGTGCTGATCCGGCGTGGAGGCCGTCGACGAGGCGGAGCTTCTTGTCGCGGCGCGGGTCTTCGTCTTCGCCGTCGGAGTCGGAGTCAGGGGGCGCGGGGTTCCGGCGCGTGGCGGGGCGGCGCTGCTGCTGCTGGGACTGGTGGCGGGCCCTGGAGAGCTGCTCCTGCTCCTCCGCCTCCTGCTGCTTCTGGAGGCGGAGGTTGCGCTTCTGGATGTCGAGCAGGGAGGGGCGGCCCTTCTTCTTGCGCTTCCGGCGAGGCGCCGACATCGCCGCCGGCGGCTGCTGCTTGCCCATTGCCCCCTCCCCGGCCGCGGCGCGGAGGCGTTTCTCCGCCTGTTTTTTTTTTCCACCTACTGTGTGTGTGTGTGTGTTGTTCACGGGAGGTTGGGGTATCGCGTGTGGTTGGAGGGTGGGTACACTTTTCGGTGCGCTGCGGTTTTGCCCTCTTTTTCTTTTTCTTTTTCTTTTTCGGCTTTGGGTCCCGCTTTGTAGGTCACGTGACGTGAGTGGCGCGCTATATGTGTTCGACTCGGACTCGTATTCCACTATCCGTATTTGTCTCGGTATTGTATATGTGTTTGTACGGAAAACAATTGGATTTTGTAGCCAAGCGTGTTTGAGGTATCACTGAGAGAAGATGAGGCATTGTAGCAACAAATTTGACTCGATCGCACTGAGCCGAGTTTAACAGAAAAATCAGGGCGGATCAGCACACACAAATAATGTGTTGTCAGTTCAAAATAAAACTTTAGTGGGCTGAGCTGTAATATTTTTAGTACAAAGGTTTCTCTCCAAAATTACTGGGCGGGCCATGGCCCATGTTGGGCATCCGCCACTGTTAGATCGATCTTCTTCTCCAAAACCGAGTGCACAACAAGTTCTTTTGAAGACTTATCGAAGATTTTTTTTTTTTTGAAACCGGGCAGGAGGCTTGCCTTTTCATTGATATAGAAGAAGTGAATTGGCCAGTTTATAAGGAAAACTGGCCGAAAACCGGATACAACAACACAACACACCACGCCGGCCCCGAGGCCACGCACCACACAAGTCGACGACCTAACCACCCAAGCAGCCAAGGCCGACACCTCACCCCTCAACGCAACAGCGGAGGCGAAATCCGGAGCCGCTGCTCCGACATCCACGCTGGCCACGGGCCACGCACCACACAGGTCGACGACGAAACCGCCCAAGCAGGAAAGGCCGACACCCTCGCACCTCAACGCGACGGAGGCGAGATCGGAGCCGCCGCTCCGAGATCCACGCCGGCCCCAGGGCCGCGCACCACCTAGCCGAAGACGAGAACATCGTCGCCGCTGACCACCAAAACATCCCCACGGGTCCCTCTGGCTGGCGAGCATCCAAGACGAGGCCCCAAGGGGAATGTGACGCCCAAGCGCCACCCTCGCCCGATCTACGAAGGATCTGGGGTTTCCCCCGGAAGACCCCGGACGGAGGAGTGAGATCACCGCCACGACAACGCCTTCAAGAAAGAAAATGACGCCCGAGGGCGTCACCGTCGCCTGTCCTGACCGACGATCAGGGCAAGGTTTTCACCCGACGGAGAAACACAAACCGCCCGCCTACCCACACAGGGACTGACCAGCCCACCAACACAGACCCGCACGCAGACACCGTCAGCCCCGCGCGCACGACGGTCCACGGCCACCAAACAGAGCTAGGCGCCGGGGCCTAGGTCCGCCTCACGCAGAGCCACCTCCTAGCTCTCCACGCCGCCACCACCAAGTCCGGGGCCGCCGCCCCGGCGTCCAGATGCTGCAGGACAACTTCACGCCCAGCCACGCTCACGCGGTGCCGCTCCCGAAGCCGGCGCGATGTGCCGACCAAGGGAAGCCGGACGGGAGGCCTCCATCTCCCGCCGACCGCGCTGCAGCCCCGCACGCCCAGCCGCACAGCCGCCGGCCACCACCACGCACCGCATCCGACGAGGCAGCGCACGGGAGTACCGCACACAACCTCAGCCCGCCCGGCCCATCTGGGCCCAGATTGGGCCCAGGCCGCGCCGCTGCTGCCGGCAGCCAAGGCAAGGGGCCGCCGCCGCCAACTGCATCACCAGACCGCCCGCCGCCACCGCACCCAGACGCCCGAACGCAGCGCCGCCTGCTGGCCGCCACGCGCACCGGAGAACGGCGAGACGCCGGCCATCTCCTTCCTCGCGTCCACCGCGGATCGAAGATTTGAATCGTGTGAATCAAGGGGTGTCTATATTGTGCATGTATTTGTTGAAATCGATGGTGGCAAGGAAGATGTCCACAATGAGATTGATGATGTCAGAGGGGAGCAACGACCAGTCCGCCGCGTCAGCCGGCATAGTCGTCATGTTTGTGGTGGTGATTTCTTAGCATGGGGCGGTGCTGGACGACCTCGAGATTTAGTGGTTGCAGATGATGCCACTGTGGGCAAAACCTCCCCAATTTATCCTGCCATTGTTTCCAAATAATTAGGCTAGTGGAGCGGTTTACTCGTTAAATTAACCCGAGATCAAGGAGATGATATAATTCAGTTTTCATGCGTTCAAATTAAATTGTATGGAAATACATCCACGTTCCAATTAGATCGGTCCTTTTTTTTCTAAGGAACCGATTTGATCAATACTTGGTCTGCAATATTTTTTTACAGATCCTCATGAGAATTGGTCCTAATTAACTGGACCGATTCTCTTCTTCTACTTGGTTTGTATTATCACAACATAAAAGGATGTCTTAAAGAATTGGTCCTAATTAACTGGACCAAAACTCAACTGAGCTAGTTGTATACTCTCTCCATTCGGAAAGGGTGTCTTTAAAATGGATGTATCTACATATAATTTAGTTACCTCCATTTTACCGAGATGTGGGTCTAAAGCATTTCAGAAATTTCATTGGCAAAATTAATATAGCATATCAGTGGATCCACCAAGCAAACAGTCGACTCAGAGTTTGATCTGTTCATATTGGTGGCATGCATCAAGATAAGGGTGCACAGCACATCACTGTCGATTTCCCCTGCGGTGCTCCGCGATAACCTGGGCAAGACTCAAGGGATGGCAGCTCGACAAAGGGCAAACTGCGAGAACCTCCCGACCTCCGTCGCTAAGGTGCCGCCGGTACAGGCGAGTCACGTCTCTATCTTCTTGGTAGCCGTAGATGCAGTTACCTTGGATCCCATGCAGTTGCAGATGATCGGCGTTGAGCGACAGGCAGGACCGACGACCGATGAAGATAGCGCGGTTTCCGATGCTCTTAATTGGCACTAGTTGTTGAATATATGAGCAATTTAACACAAAATAAAACTAGTGGAAATTGTAGATCAAGCACTACTAACAGTATCGGAATTAAGCTAGTCATGGCATGTAACAAATTGTAGGAGAAGACCATAGCAAAAGTAGATGAAAGCAGCACTAATGACAGTATGATCCTAAACATGAAGATCACCTCTAAACATGCAGCAGCAGACATATTCGATCCCACTATTACAACTAGAAAAAGCAGCAGTAGGCATAAATGGGATGATATGAAAACATACGGTGCGGCTGCTGGAGGAGCAGGCCCGTTGTTGCCGTTGACGTGACTGTCGCTGTCCATGTGGAAGATGTCGTTGACGTCCGGGAAGAAGTCGTCGTTGGGGAAGTAGTCGTCGGCGTCCGTGATGAAAGCCAGTAGTCGCGCAGAGCGCTCCCCAAAAACCTTATCGCCCTTCTCCCGTACATGACTCGAAGTGGCGCGGTTCCGGAGGCCTACTGTCCCGACAGGCGGTGCACGCCGCAAGCCGGGATGGGGAAGATCTTGGCAGCGCAGTGCTCTGGAACAGCGACGGTCACCCGTCGGAGCGACCTCTTTGTATAGCCGCAGCACTTAAGCGGTAGAAACTGCCGCATTTAAGCGACGGAAACTGTCGCACTTAAGCCAGCGTTTCAGTTTGTCTCCATATAATTGCAGCGACTGTTCGTTTTTCCTACGTGGCAAAAAGATAGAGAAGCTCTCGGCTCGAGGCATTCCCGCGTCGCGTCGCGGCGTGGCGAGGCGGGCGGCGGAGGAGGAGCGCGCGTGTACGTGTCTCCTCTTCTCACACTCTTACTAGTGGAGGGAAAGATTGGGTATTTAAGTTGGTCCAACTCTCTCTCAACTAGCAATGTGGGACTAAACTTCCCACCTCTTGCCATGCATGAATGGGCCACATGGGCCTTTAGGATTTATAATATATTGACATTTAATTTATTGGGTTGGGCCAATATACAATATATGTCACATATATCTAACACTAGTGTCTTCGCCTCGAGGTCAACCTCGAAGACATGCGTGCGCCAAGGGTACATGTAGGGCACCCGCACAAGCAACAGCTGACCTCCGCCATTGTCCACGAGGAAGCTCTCTCCTATGTTCCTCCCGTCGGTATGGATGATAGTAGTGATTTCATCAGGAACAACGACCATGACCGATCCATGCCTGTCGGCGCCGGCCGTAAACGCGACCTTGGAACGACACGGCCGTGGCTACTGATTTGAGAAAGCTATCGTCGTCCTTAAACCACCGCATGGAAGAGTAGCCATAGCACAGCACATCGCCGTATAGGAAGACGAAGACCTGCGATGATGTTATCGTGTCACCTGCTATGGCGACGCGGGAGCATATGCGGTGAGACCGGCGACTTGTAGGGAGCCGGACCGTGAAACCAGTGAAGGGGTTGAGGACACATATGTCGTCGTCGTGGTCAACACTAGTACAAAACGAGCCTTTGGTTCACCCATTTAGTCTCGGTTCATTTTTTGAACCCAGACTAAAGAGGTGAGAGCCACACCGCTGGATTTGTGAGGGACCTTTAGTCCCGGTTCGTGTTACGAACCGGGACTAAAGGTTCACCGCATGCGGCAGCAGAGGCGGGTCCCAGCGCCAGAGACTTTTAGTCCCGGTTCGTAACACAAACCGGGACTAAAGGTCCTCACTTTATCAGCTTCTTTCACCCCTGCTCACTCCATTTTTCCCACCGAGCCCGAGCTCAAAATCATTTCCTCTCCATTTTTTCTCCATTTCCTCTCCCCAATACTAGATAATCCATAATATTTTACACCATTTGGCAAGATTGAAGCCACCCCACGGTTAGCCTCTTCATCCTCTTTCCGGCATTGCTTATTTAGCTCATTTTGCTCATTTCAATTTTTTTGTGCAAGCAAGGTGTTCGATGTAATGCCTAAGTTATGATCTCATTTGTGTATATGTGCAATTTGTTCTCAAACTAAAATAATGATTTATGTGTTTTAGTGTGGTGAGGAGCCTTATCGACATCGATCGCCCGCGCCGTCCCGTCACCACCTCGGTGAGCCTCTATATTTTATTTTAAAAACATAGCTTTTATGATTTAGATGCATAGTTACTACTTGTATAATTTTCTAACTTGTATTATATGTATAATGTCATGGTTCTGATATCCGTCCCCGTCGGTCCTCGTCCGGTCTATGATTCGGATGTGGTATATTTTCAAAACTATTTATTTTATTCTATGTTTCTGACAATTATGGCGACCAACTTGACATAGAATTATTTTTATCTAGGAGGTAGTTGAACCAGAAATTGAACCTGACCCTATTGTCGAGTTTTTGGATAAAGAAAACAATGATTTGAAAGCAAAATTGAAAAGAAGTGAAGCTCTTTATCTTCAATGCGATTTTTAATCTTCTTAAAAAGCTCAAGCACATCATCATTTTTAATGGTTGAAAAATTGTCTTTCTCCACATAACAAATTAGACAATCACTCATAAACTTATCTCCCATTTTATTGCGCAGCTTTTTCTTCACAACATTCATAGCTGAAAAACACCTCTCCACTGATGCCGTGGCAACCGGCAATATCAATACTAACTTTAGAAGGTGGTACACCAATGGAAAAGTAATATGCTTATTTGTCTGTACCATTAATTTAGCAAGATCAGCAATACCTTCCAAATTGGCAAACCTCTCATCTGCTCGCACATTATCAATGTAAATGATTAACTCGTGACTAAGATCGTCCAACTTGTCCGAATTAAAATCATCTGGATAGAACTTAGCCAGCTCCACTAAACTCTCCAAGTCAAAAGCATGAAAAGAGTCTTTTGGACTCAAAGAAGCCATGTGACCAAGTAAAGCAGAATTTACCTCACTAAAACGGTCATCAAATTCTTGAAGTTGCCAGTCAATAACAGAATTCATACATTCTATTTGGTAATGCTGGAGGTTTGTCTTGTTGGTTTTTTTCGTGGTGCGTGCCGATCAACATAATCTTTCTGCATATTTGCATTCTGAATGTGGTGTTCTTCACAGAATAAACATGCCTTCTCGAAAAGTGCATCCCATCCATTCACCCTTAACTCTTGAAGCTCATTCCTTGTTGACTTCACACATGACATGGCATTCAGGATGTCTTGATCCTTCTTTTGTAAAGATTGTGACAAAGTATTTGCGCTTCCTAATATATGCAACATCATGTGCAAATAAAACACAAAATCAAATGTCTCGAAATATGCTACAAGACCACGTGCTTGGCATTTCTTATCTCCTTTTCCTTCTTTTGCAACATACTTCAGAACAGACATAGTAGCTGTGAACAATTTGACAATACTTGAGAGGGTTCTGTAGTGAGAACCCCAACGTGTGTCACCAGCCCTTTGGAGATTTTGATCCTGATTTAACCCAGTCCCTGTGGTAATCTGTCCACTGCCAATGGCTTTTATCACCTCCTCCCGATGTTTCTCTCTAATCATGTCTTTTCTTTTGCAAGAAGCTCCAACCACATTAAATAAGATAGAGATCATGTAGAAAAAATCTGCAATATCATCATTGTTCTTTGCTACAGCCACAATAACCAACTGGAGTTGGTGAGCAAAACAATGCACATAATATGCTGAACTATTCTCTTGCAAAATTTTGGCTTTCAAGCCATTGAACTCACCACGCATGTTACTTGCTCCATCATAGCATTGACCTCTCACCTGTTTTATACTTAATCCAATATCAATGAACAATTTTTGTAGAGCAGCCTTCAGACATGCTGATGATGTTTCCTTCACATGTACAACTCCAACTAACCGTTCAACAATGAATCCACGCTTGCTAAGATATCTCAAGACAACAGCCATCTGCTCTTTGTCGGATACATCCGTGGCCTCATCAATCAACAAACTGAACACATCACCTCCAATTTCATCGGTGAAAGAATCTAGAGTTATCTGTGTGCAAATTATTAACAAACTGGTTAGACATCGGTTGTAACTTGCAAAAAATAAACAGAAAATTATAGAATATAATTTAATGATGGTTACCTTTGCAAAATAACTAATAAGTTCCTTTTGAATATCTCCACATATCCACTGAAGATTTTCTGGTGCATTGCCAAGGACTGCCTTCCCTATATCTTCATTTTGAGTTCCCAAAGTTTTTACCAACTCCCGAAAGTTTTCTTTATTTTTTGACTCTTTTGATTCATCATGCCCTCGAAAAGCTAAGCCTTGATTCAACAAATATCTAACCGAGTCAATTGAAGCATTAAGCCGAATACGATTTTTCTTTTTTGTAAGATCAGTTTGCTTACTGAGAGCAACCTGAATTGATTGATCTTGATTCATCAGAGCATCACATCTTTTCACTGCTACATTATGAAAGCTGCTAACATTACCCTTACCCACATGAGTATCTAGTCTTTTTTTCTTGTTCCAACCATTCCAGCCTTTAATGGCAAATGCATCATTCCCGGCTTGTCCCTCGTTGCAATCTCTGAAAAGGTAGCAACACAAACAAAATGCCTTATCCACTTTGTCACTATACTCGAGCCACCCACCATAATTCTGGAACCATGCTGGATTAAACCTTCGTTCGGCATCACCAATGAGCCTATGTGGATAAACAAAATCAGGAGGTGGCATGTATGGTCCCCTGGTTAAATATCTTCTCCTAATCTCATCTTGTTTCTTAGGATCTCCGGTATACTCTGAAACTAGATGGTATCCCGCGCGTTGCTGCGAAAAATTGGTTAAAAATATAATTATTAAAGACATGTATAAACAAAATGTTCGGGTAGACTCAAAAGTAAGGTTAAACAAAAAAATACTAATTATCACTATAACTATTTTAATAGGTGAAACTACAAACCAAGGTGAACTACAAAATAATCCATAAGTACTCAAGTATTGATACCCTTAGGTATCATTAAACATGTGCAAATAAATTGCGAACCACCAATACCTGCATTTCCATATACAAAATAAAATCTGCATTTCCAAAAAGTTGAACAATGGAAATCGGTAAGAAGTAATCCTTTTGGGATTATTGAGGAAGATTGAAAGTTGAAAGCTGTAGAAAGCTGTCAAACAACACTACGTTGTTTAACTGTATTTTTTTCAAAAGGTTGACAATCTACAGATAAGTATAGCTTCCAAAATTAAGGGTTTACAAATCACGAGGAATATAGGCAGTATAAGCAAGAAATGGTGCCAATTAGCTTTTTCACATCCCAACAGATCACAGGATGGAGCGGAAGAGCCAAAGAGGCAAAACAATCCACGGAGCAAAAACTGAAATATTAAATAGGTGAGATGACAGGAGCTTGCATGCAGAAAAAAAAACATTCCTGGGGATGATATTAATCGAACCAACAACTGATGATGATGATGTGGAAGAGAGTTAGAAGAACTTAGAACTGACATGGACCAATTAAAACTTGGTGATGTGTATAGCTTGCATGTTGAGAGAATTATTTGTAGTGGGGTTCTCCCATTTAGATAGAGAAGATTCTCTTCCTATCAGCTGGATCGTAAGGCAATTCATCTAAATTAATTTCTCTTCGACTAGGGGGATTTGGGAGACTAGCAGTACAACCATTTGTTTGCTTACGTCTAACAGTTGGCGTTGAAGTGCCTTCACCAGCATTAAGTGAATCTTCCGATCTGCTTCTCTTTCTTGGATAAAACCGTTCCATGGCCTAGGTCAATTAATATACGGAGAGAAAACAATTACTAGGGCTAGAGAGGATATGTATAAACCACAAGAAGGACTGGAGGAGACGATTTTCATAATCTGTACCTGCTGTTGCGTTGCTCCGGCCGCCGGCGATCGGGCGATGAGAGACAGAGAGACAAGCAACAGGTTTCGATCTGGTGTTGCGGCGCCGTGGTACACGATCGAGTCGAGCGACGCTAGGTATACATCTTTTACTTATTATGGGCTGTGGGCTATTAGCTGAACTAATACTTCATTTAACCGGACGATCGGTCCAACTAAGGAGTCAATGGGTTCAACCATTATTTTTTATTGGGTTCAGGCTACGTGCGCATGTATACGATACAAAGCATCGGCAAAAACCATTGGTGTCATCTGCACCCAATCACTATACGTTGGCTCCGCCCCTGGGTATGCCAGTGCATACCCGGCATACCATGTGGCTCCGCCAGTGACTACTAGCACATCGGACAAGTAATTTGTACAGTAAAAGAGCCCCCAGCATGACCCATTGGCGGGGACGGAAGCGCCCACTCGGGACACGAGGGTCGTCCATGGCGGCGCGCCAGCCGCTGCACACCGCACGGAGGCTCATGTAATAGTCGATGTCACCGGTGGCCAGCAGGACATCGCCCACCCGGCTTACAAGGTCAAGCAACAGCGACGACCAGTCTGCCGGCGGCGGCATGGCTTCCGCGCGAGATAATTGGGCAAGTGGAGCGGCCAACTTAATTAACCCGAGATAAACGGGAGAGCATAGAGTTCAGATGTGATACGTTCAAATCAATTGGTATGAAAGTACATCCACGTTCCGATTCGATCAGTACTTCGCATAAATAAAAACTATCAGGAGTGCACTGTCTTGCAGTTTATACAACTTTCAGGAGGACACGAGGACTCGGCGCAAGAGATCACACTCGGCTAGCGGATCAAGAAAACAGGATCATATTAGGAGATCATGAGACATCACTGCAAATCATACAAGATAATCTGCGATGAGCTAGTTATATACACAGTAAAACTGAAAAGATACGATATATAAACTTTCCGAAAAGCACCGGATCGAGCACTTCTCATATTTAAATTGAAGGGCAATGATGTTTTAGACACTAAATCAATAGCAAAATTAAGAGGAAATCACATTCATGAATGAACATCTTCACTTAAGATGTGACTCTAAAACATTTCGAAATTGCAAAATTAATTATTCATATCAATGGATCCACCAGCCTAATAAGAGTCAGAGTTTATCTTTTCAAATACAATAAATATACACTGAAATTGAAGGGAGAACACATTTTTGTATATGAGCGAGTTGCAACATTAAGTGGAAATGTTGATTGATTGAGATATGTGAACACATTACAGAAATTTCATCAGCAAAATAGAGAATATAACTGGATCCACGAAGAAAAAAAGAGCCAAAGTTTCAGATGTTCATATTGCGTTTATATTGCTGCCAGCGGCGAAGCTAGAAGACAAAACCATTGGGTTCAGCCCCATCTTCTACCTATAAGAGCATCTCTAACAGAGCTCTTATATGTGTAATCTCAAAAAGGATTTACACTTCACTTTTGTTGACACATCTGTGTGGAGCTGGTCGCGGCGCATATGAGAAACGTTAAACGAAACTACATATTTAATAGATTTGACGGGAACAAATATTATTCTTCACCGATGCGTTCGATAAACGAGTTCATCCCCGATTCTTACATATACAACTAGACAGATCTAAAAGTTAAACTAGTGCTAAATTATCGCCCCCTACCGTACTAGCAGAAATCGGCTCACCGGAGACTCGGGTGCGACGGTGACGACGTCGAGGCCGAGCACGACGAGCTCAGTGTGGTAATTGGCTTAATTCAGATCGTTCGCATGGAAGTAATAAAAATCAGTATCTTTTGTTCGTACGGATTGCCATCCACAGAGGGCGGAGATCTGTATAACCGTAGATTGAATTGAATATCGCGGGTACTTAACACGTTCACGTTCCAAAACCGCAGATAGAATATATGGGATTGCAAAGAAATATAGTACACAAGATCTCTACGTCTGCTGACCTAATCCCCATCGCGCGCCGGCCGCCTGCTCAATCAGATTGATCGGCCGCAGCGACAATAATGTCAAACCTCCACCGGCGCAAGCGCCGCGCCACCATGCCGTCGCCGTCGTCGGCGCCGGCGCGAGACTGGTCGTCGCTGGCCCCGGACCTCATCCGCTGCCTCTGCGGCATCTTCCTCTCCAACGGCGACATAGACTACTACGTGAGCCTCCGCGGCGTGTGCCGGTCTTGGCGCGCCACCACCTGCAATCCGTGCAGCCCGGATCCATGCTATCGTTCCTACGGATGGGCCATGCTCGGCTCGCTCAGCCGGGAGTACTGTGCAGGGGAGCAGGATAGCCGCCGGCTCTTCGTCAACACCAACACCGGGCGTTTCATGTGGAAGGACATGCCGATGTTCCTCCATGCTACCGCGGGCGCCGATGCTTGTAGGTGCATCGCTGCCGATGACACTAACGGATTGCTCATCCTGAAGGCGGCCGGTGACACTAACGACTCTTGGATCCGCGTCCTCAACCCCTTCACAGGGTACATGGTCTCCTACCCACAACCACAACCATGCAGGGACGACAACACCCTTGGCCGCCGCACGATTGCAACGGTAGCAGTGTACGGCATACCCAGGATGGATCTCTACACCCTTGGCCACTCACCATTTGGAGCTTTCCGCCTTTCATCGCCGGACAGGCCGCCGTCCGGGTGACCTTTGAAGGTGGTTGTGCCTACCAAGTCGACGAGAAGGGATCGATAGGGGTCGTGGAAGTGGAAAACGGAGATGAGAAAGTGAGGCCAGTGTCCCTCCCCCGCCCCCCTAGTGCCAGTAGTCCTTACTCTGGTAGTGGGCTCCTGCACGCCTTCCTCGTGGACAACAATGGGGAGGTACTTCTTGTTGTTCACCGGGCGTCTACAATGCAGGTCTTCTCCGTCAATCCTGAGAACAGAAGTGTTCATGCAATCAGGAGCATTGGGGACCGTGCCATCTTCGTCGGAAACCGATGCCTCTCCGTTAACGCCATCAACTTTCCTAGCATCGAAGGCAACTGTATATACTACATCGGCGGCATCCGCAACAGGCTCTGCATGTTTCGCCTTGAGGAGGGGAGACACGAAGAACTCTTCGAATCCTTGCCTGATGAGATAAGAAGGTTAGCTCCAGACCTAGCTCCCACGAGCCTTCCGGAGGTTCTCATGGACTACCCCAAGTATGGATGGCGGTGGCGGTACCCTAGTGCGGGCCCAACTTGGGAATATTAGGCTCTTCTTTTCTTTGCACCTAGGCGCAGTCCCGTCCAACAGCTAACCCATTTGTTGGATTTTTTAGTACTCCCTCCGATCCGATCCATATTAGTGGGCACAACTTTGTATAGATACACATGTATCTAGTCTAAATATTTAACTAGATACATATGAATTTAGACAAAGCTATGTCCACTAATATGGATCGGAGGGAGTAGTAGAATCGATCAAACTCAAGAAAATCTATATATGGTTTTGTTAGAGCTAGTGTGATCTTATATTAGTTTAATACTACTTCACAGTTGTTAATGATATAGTTCACTATATATCATCTATATCACATGTATCTGAGTATATCTTACACTGGATTGATGATCCTACGGCGCACATATATAGGCCTTGAGCTTATTGTTGATAAGCATGATGTGCTTGTCTCCGTGTTGCATTGCTAAGGTCTCTTACCTTCTCATTTGTTCTCTTCTATTTTTCCAATCCTAAATTGATGTTCTCACCGTATATGTTTTACTTGTTCCAAATGTTAAGATGAAATGTGCGGGCATCACAATTGGTGTTTACAAATAAACCAACTTGCTGGCCACTGTGGTGGCTCTAGCATGGCTGCTTATCTCAGTGGGTTCAGACTCAGTAACCTTGCAAAAATTTCACAATCCACGTCGCCGGCGCGGTGAGAGGGAAATTCCCCGGCCAGCACGCGGCCACATCGGCGAGGCACCCCACACGCGGCCATGTGGGCCGTGACCATGACCCACCCCATCGTCCTCGCCGTGCGAAATCCGCCGGAACCATGCAAAAATCCCGAGCTCTGGCACTCCCGTGGCCTGCACGCGGCCACCTCAGCCACCCCATCCGCCCACCTCGCACCCCGCGCGCCAATGGCGACTCGGCTTAAGATTCCGCCGGATAAGGACTCCATCGCGCCGGCCTGCTATTTAAACGCCTCCCGCTCCCGCTAACTCTCCACAGCACCACCAACCAACACACTCTCCTCTACCTGAGCTCAGTCACTCCAAGAACCTCCGCAGAGAGCAAGCAATGGCGGCCGCTCTCTCCTCCCCGGCGATGGCCGGCACCCCGGTGAAGGCCTCCCGCGCCTCCCCCTTCGGCGAGGCCCGCATCACCATGCGCAAGACGGCCGGCAAACCCAAGGTGTCCGCGTCCGGCAGCCCCTGGTACGGCTCCGACCGCGTGCTCTACCTCGGCCCGCTCTCCGGCGAGCCCCCGAGCTACCTCACCGGCGAGTTCCCCGGCGACTACGGCTGGGACACCGCGGGCCTCTCCGCCGACCCCGAGACCTTCGCCAAGAACCGCGAGCTGGAGGTGATCCACTCCCGCTGGGCCATGCTCGGCGCCCTCGGCTGCGTCTTCCCCGAGCTTCTCGCCCGCAACGGCGTCAAGTTCGGCGAGGCCGTCTGGTTCAAGGCCGGCTCCCAGATCTTCAGCGACGGCGGCCTCGACTACCTCGGCAACCCAAGCCTCGTCCACGCCCAGAGCATCCTCGCCATCTGGGCCTGCCAGGTCGTCCTCATGGGCGCCGTCGAGGGGTACCGCGTTGCCGGTGGCCCGCTCGGAGAGATCGTCGACCCGCTCTACCCCGGCGGCAGCTTCGACCCCCTCGGCCTCGCTGAGGACCCCGAGGCCTTCGCCGAGCTCAAGGTGAAGGAGCTCAAGAACGGCCGCCTCGCCATGTTCTCCATGTTCGGATTCTTCGTCCAGGCCATCGTCACCGGCAAGGGACCCCTCGAGAACCTCGCCGACCACCTCGCCGACCCCGTCAACAACAACGCCTGGGCCTTCGCCACCAACTTCGTCCCCGGCAAGTGAGCTCCGTCAGCTCTCTAGCAGCACGAGCGTGCGTGCTTGGCCGACAACTTCATTGCTGATGGATGCTGCTGCATGTGTGTCGTCGATCTCTTCTTCTTGTTTCCGTCGTGAGATTGAGTCAGGACTGGTAGATGTTGCATGTGAGGGCGAGTCGACGTGAGGGGTTGGTGTTGTACACTATAAGATCCATGATGGTGTTTCTGCAATATCTGGTTATTTCTCAGATTAATCAAGGCATCTCTCTTCTTCTGATTACTGAATTGCTCTCTTCTACTTTCTCTGAATGTCAACAGTGTCGAGTTCTGAATAATTCTCTTTTCTGAATGGCAAAGCATGTACAGTTTCCAAAAAAAAATCAATTCTTATCATGCATTTGAAGCATGATGAACCTGCCCAAGTCAAAGATCGATCCTGTAAAAATTTCATACTCTATGTTACCAATCAATGCTCTACAAATTTGAGGTTCCCCGCAGTAAAAATATGAACACTAGGACTAGTGCAACCCCCTTCTGAAAGAAAGTTGCAGCGACTCTGCTATCGACCCTGAATAACAGTCATGGCCATGGTGTTCCTGGTGTTGTCGAGCTCGGCCTTCTTATCTTCCATCGTCGCGAGATACGCAGGCTGGTTCGGCGTCGGGAGTGACAGCGACGACGCGGTTCCGTTCTCTAGGATGGACACGACGGAGGACATGAGCGGCCTCCTGCCCGGGTCGTCCTGCACGCACAGGAGGCCGACGTGGATGCAGAGCAGAGCCTCGTCCGGTGAACAGGTCCCTGCCATGGATTGATCCAGCAGCTCGCCTGCCCGCGCTTCCCTCCACAGGTTCCATGCCTGGATGTAAACGAAGATTTCGAATCAACAATGTATTAATTTACTAATAGTGAAGTTAACTGCATCTTTTTTGGTTGGCAGTTCAATTCAGGTGCTTACGTAGACTATAAGGCTGGGAAAATCCATGATGCCATCGTCGGAGTTAATCCTGACGCCGCTCACGATCTCCAGGAGCAGAACGCCGAAGCTGTACACGTCGGACTTGACGGAGAACACGCCCTCCGCCGAGTACTCTGGAGCAATGTAGCCACTGCACAGTGCACACACCGTCAAAATTCAGAGGAGAAGTTCAGAACACGTCTGATCATGAACTGAAACAAATTTCCACAGAGAAAATTGAGCATCGTAGTACTCACTAAGTTCCGACGACGCGCCTGGTGTTGGCGTTCACCTGGTCGTCGCAGAAGATCTTGGCCATGCCGAAGTCGGCGATCTTGGGCCTCAGCTCGGCGTCCAGCAGCACGTTGCTGGCCTTGAGGTCTCTGTGAATCACCGTCAGCCTCGAGTCCTGGTGGAGGTAGAGGAGGCCCCTCGCCACGCCCTTGATGATCCCCAGCCGCGTCGGCCAGTCTAGCACAGATTTCCTCGCACTGTCTGCAACCAAAAAAAAGCTTATAAAATAATCTTTGGGAGAAAAAAATTCAGTTGTGAACTTGTGATGAGCATGCAGGCATACCGAAGAGGATGGCGTCCAGGCCTTTGTTGGGCAAGTACTCGTAGATGAGCAGCTTCTCTGCTCCCTCCGTGCAGCAGCCGAGGAGACGGACCAAGTTCCTGTGCTGCAGCTTGGCGATCAGGATGGCCTCGTTCTTGAACTCCTCTGCTCCTTGATCTGAATCTTTACCCAGCCTCTTCACAGCAACCACCTGACCGCTGTCCAATGTTGCCTGTCGAATGATACAAGAAACAAATGAAGTCAGATCATGCATTGTGACTGAATTGTTTTTGCTAGACAGGGATAACAACAGATTTCAGGTGACTGAATTTTTTTGTAAATTGCATGAAATTAGCACTACCTTGTAAACCTTGCCGAACCCTCCACGGCCGATCATGCATGTCTTGGAGAAGTTGCCCGTGGCGGCAACGATGTCGGCGAACCGTATGGATGGGAACTCAAGATCTTCAGTGTGGTCTCCTTCTCCGATCTCCGTCGAAGGATTTGCGCTTCCCGGCATTAGCTTCTTCTGGCTCTCTGTTTTTCTTCCCTTGTCTGCAGAAGAATTGATGATGTGACTTGTGAGCATTTCATTTCGGAAGTATTGAGCAAAGACATGTTTAGAGTGTAGAAGAAAAAAGGTACGAGTGGAAAATATGAAACTGTACCTCTGAACCGACATAACCATACACAGAAAATGGATGTCAGCAGCAGCATGCCTGCTAACACCGGCAGTGCTATCTTCACTGCAATTTTACTACCTGCAGATGCAAACAGATGGCAACAACTACGTTTGATGAAACAACAATTTGGCCAGAGGGGAGAAAGTTTGATTTGAATTCGGAATAAATCTAAGTATGATTTTTGAAATTCAAATTCAACGTGTATGCTAGAATGGCCAATGAATTGGTGTCGTTGATCTGTGTCAGTCATCTCTCGTACCTGCCGAAGAAGCAGCGACGACGGGAACGCGGAGGTAGAGGGTCTCGGCGGCTGTGGCGAACTGCGGCCCGACCACCATGGCGTCGACGAGGTCCCCGACCCAGACGAGGCACCGCCTGACGTCCCCCTTGGCGCTGCTGCTCTGCAGGTTGGCGTACGCGTACGCCACGCAAGAGCAGTTGGCCGTGCACGTCGCCGCGCACTCCTCGGCGCTCCGGTTGCCGCCCAGCACCACGAACTTGTCCGGCACCTTCATGCTCGGCATCGCCAGGAACCCCTCCCCGCCACCGCCGCACGGCGGCAGCGGCTCCTTCCGCCGGCACCCTTGCCCAAACCGTCCGGCGCTCCACTCCGCGTCGCTCGCCGGCTCGAACCCGTCGAGGCACCTGCACGCCGGGGCCGGCACCGCCGTGCCGTCGCAGTACCCGTATGCGCCGCAGCTCTCGTACGTGCTGCACGCGACGTAGGGAAACGACGCGAGCGTGGCCCACGCCGAGGCCGAGCCGTTCCAGCCGAGCAGCTGGAAGCTGCCGGAGGCGGTGACCACGTACCGCGTGGGGGCGGCGCCCTCGGAGACGGTGAACGTCACGGACATCTGCTCCTCGCCATCGATGACGGAGCTGTAGACCACGGTCCCGCTCCCGAGGCTGACGTAGTTGGTGGTGACGGTGGTGCCGGTCCAGACGGGCGTGCGCCAGTAGGGGCGCGTGCCGTTCCACATGAGCAGCTGGAGCGAGGTGGACGGGTCCAGGCCGTACGAGAAGCTCCCCGGCGCCGGGTCGGCGGCGGACTTCCAGGACACGATGCGCGCGCCCTGGCGCGTGCGGTGGTTGAGCCGCACCGTCATGCCGGGGACGAAGGTGTCCGTCGGGTGGTCGAAGCTCTGCCACAGCACGGTGTTGTTCCTGGCGCGGAGGAGCAGGTTGCCGTCGTTCCCCAGCACGGCCGGCTGAGGCCGCGAGGACGAGATGACGCTCGGGACACCACCTGTCGTCGTCGCCGTCGTCCAGATGACGCGGCCGTCGGCGTCGGAGAGGACGAGCGTGGAGGAGTCGTTGGCCCAGGCCAGCGTGGGGTTGGTGGCGGGTGTTTCGCGGTTGGCCACCCAGACGACGGTGCGTGGACCGGGGAGGCTGTTGTACCATATGCCGAGGTACAGCCTCCCAGGCGCGGCGCCGTCCGGGGAGAAGAAGCCGAGAGCGAAGGCGCCGCCGTCGGACACGAGTGGCTGCAGGCCGGGAGAGAGCCGCTCGCCGACGGCCAGCTGGTCGCCTTCCGGCGCGCACGGCCGCGGCAGAAGGAGGCAGACGACGGCGACCACCAGAACCGTGACAGTGCACCTGGCACGACGTGACAGGTCCATGTCGATCACGGCTCGTTGTGCTTGTACATAAGCTCTTCAACTGTTTCATTGTAAGCTTCTGGAGTCGATCATACAAGTTTTATGAGTAGTATCCAGCGCAGGTGAATTGTAGTCTGGACAGTTGATTCCTTGTTCTGGCACGAGGCTGCGACCAAGCTAACGCGGATTTGGCGAAATGTCACGCGACATTATCAGCGAATTTGTCTATTTTTTTTACGGGGTAGCGACGACTACCGATCGATCAATGTATATACTCTTCTCTTTGTGTTCCAGCGTCAAGCTAACCAAAAAGTAAATTACTGTCCACATGCTAAACTCGTCCACGTTTGGAATCACTGCAGATTTATCCATCAATTTCCTAACGAGCACCTTCTGATTGCAGTGCAATAAAAATCTACTCTAGCAAAAAGAAAAGAAAAATCCTTGGTTTGTCTGAAACCATTTAAATAAAAAAACTAACAAAAAAAAATCAGTATTTTATCTAAAACCATTTTCAGAGTTTGAACCAGGGAAGGTGTAACTGTGACCTTGCGGAGCTGCTAGTCCTCATGAGAGTGTTTAGCGTAAAACTACCACTTTACAAACTAAATCACAAAAACATACCACTTTTGCCCCGAATCACAAAAACATACCACATTTGCCCCGAATCACAAAAACATACCACATTTGCGCAAAATCACGTTTCAGAGCGAATTGACACGAAACCTGACATCGCGGACCCACCTGTAAGAGCTTACGTGGCAAGGGAGAGCTTACGTGGCAAGGGAGAGACGGTGGGTCCGCGATGTCAGGTTTCGTGTCAATTCGCTCTGAAACGTGATTTTGCGCAAATGTGGTATGTTTTTGTGATTCGGGGCAAATGTGGTATGTTTTTGTGATTCGGGGCAAAAGTGGTATGTTTTTGTGATTTAGTTTGTAAAGTGGTAGTTTTACGCTAAACACTCTCCTCATGATTGGATGGAAGTCTATCCCATGCGCTCGGTCATTTTCATAAATTTCAGTTTAGACTTGGAAGCTAATTTCAAAAAAAAAAAATACTTGGAAGCTGCATTTTTCTGAACTTAATTTCAAGCTGCACATATATGGACGCATGCTCCTCACAACAGTCAACATGCTTCTCGTTCTTGGACATGGGATATCGTAACCTAGCTTAAGTATGACCTTGCATTTTATAAGCAAGTAAAAACAACTGCAAGAAGCCAAGAACGACGGAGAATTAAGTAAACCACCACCACACCCACCTAACCACTTAAAATCATTTTCCTGGAGTGTTTCTTCTTGGAGTCGTGAATCTTTTGGTAGCATCTCAATATCTTGTTCTATTTTCAACTCAAAACGGATGATACCAAGAATTCAAGATCAGAAACCTGAAGGAGTAGAAAACACATTCAAAGATAATGATTTCGAAATCAAATGACACATAAAGGTTTTGCTGAGTCATGCATTATTTCAACGTTGTTGGATACATCTAGAACCTCTTCAAGAAAATACTCTTATATTTAAAACTAAGGAATTTTCATTTTAGCGCCCTCCTATCTTCGTCAGTGTAAAACTGTCCATGGAATTTCGAATATTATTTCTGATCTGCTCCATTTCATCACTTTGTTGTGCAAAGTAGGCGGGCCGATTGGGGGCTGAAAGTGTGGTGCTTACATTCTCACACAAACATGATGGATGGCGTGTGTGGTCTGTCATCTGGGTTCTACTGAACACATAAGAGGGCTACATGGATAGAAAGCAATACTTAATCCGGTGAACAAGTATCTGGTATGATATTTTCTTTTGAGATTCAGTATGATGTTTATATACATTTATGATAGATACATCTACTTTTTGGCAAACTTGAGACACTTATTTTGAAACGGAGGGAGTAGTTTTTACTCAGATGAATACGGAAATTGCAGATATTCGGGCCAAAAGCCCACCTCCCTCCTGAACAAGACTCGTCCTCCGTGAGGCCCATCGAGCTATTTGGCCCAATTAGTGTCTGTTGACCTCCTCCAAATTTCCCGATCCCCAAACTGAACCACGGGAACAGGCGACGCGTCCATCACTAAACCAGACGGCGACGGCGACGGCCGACGGCGGAGTCCCGGCGTCGACCATCAGGACGTCCTTGGCTCCTGCTCCACCATCAGGACGTCCGCGGCTGCAAAGATTGATTTTCGTCGCCCTCATCCGATTCTCCTTTTCGCAGATTCTTGTTCTGACTTCACAGAACCGACCCAATCTTGAGGTGATGTAGAGATTCAGAAGAAAAAAATCACATTTTTTTTTGAAAGCTGCAACGGAGGGCGAAAAGCACACCTGAAAATTGGTCCGGAATTCATACGACCTAACTTCTGTTTTTGTATGTCAGATTGCATAGGTTGTTGTTCCTCTGAAATGAAGAGAAAGAGTGGTCCTGTTGTTCATTCGAAGGATTTCTTGGAAAAAGCTGCTGCGAAGAAGATGCGAACTGAAAATAAGGGCAATACCACCTGAGACAGATGGGAGAGTGCTACTAGCCTACTAGCACAGAGCTAGAGATTGGTGAAATATCAGAACATGATGAACACGGTGATGATCTTTACTAGCATCATTAATATAGTGCCATAGTGGTTCAGTTGCTAGCAGCTCGTCTGGTATTTCACCAACCATAGCGGTTCAGTTTACTGCCATCGTTTACAAACTTCTAAAATAGGTGCTAGTTCTGCATTGCAACAACTGGTGTTGATATGGTCTTTTCTTCGATGAACTATACCAAAAGGAAAACTGAGAAGCAAGATGGGTCAAAAGTATTTGAATGATCGCTTGTCACGTTCATTGAAAGGGAGTTTTTGTTGCAAGTTAAGGATGATGACATCATCACTAGTTTTTCAAGCCTTGAAGAACCGGAGAGTTATTGTGGAGTAATTTGTAAGCTTTCGTATCATATAGCTAGTTTTTGTCTCTATATATTTCAGATGTTGCTTCTCTTATATGTTGAAAATTCAGGTGTTGATATGGTCTTTTCTTCGATGAAGTATGTCAAAAGGAAAACTGAGAAGCAAGATGGGTCAAAAGTATTTGAATGATTGCTTGGTGGCCTTCATTGAAAGGGATTTTTTCTGGCAAGTTAAGGATGAGAACATCATCACTAGTTTTCATGCCTTGAAGAATCATAGAGTTATCATGTAATTTGTAAGCCTTCCTATCATTTTGCTAGTTTTTCTATATATATATGTTGCTTCTTTTATATGTTGAAACATCCATACTTTTTTATTTGAAAAGTTTCAAGTTATGGTCCGTTTCGATATTATGGTCAAACTGTGTGATATCTTCTATACATTATACTGCAAGAAAGATATGATGCTATAATCAATTATAAAGACAAAATTAGGTTTTAGACCGTAAAAGAAAATTGTACCACCTTAAGATTTTGAATAGAAACTCTTGAGATCATGGACCCGCCAAGACACGTGCAGGGAGATGGTGCTGCATGGGTCGTGGTTTGGGTCGTCGGCATGCCTTGATCACTTCCGAAGATGGGTTCCACCGTTTTGATCACACTAGCATGACGCCCGACACACCACTGCCCTGCGTGCGCCCAACACTCGTGTCATGTATCAATTATATCTATCATAGTTCACTTCTCCGAGAGAGATCTTTAGGAGATATCGAACCTGACTATTTAAGAAACTTACATAATTCCTCCTAATAAGATGCCGGCAAAAGTTTCAGTCTCCAAGGCTGATGAAAACATTTACACAATTCAGTCCAAAAACATTTCCACAATATCCCAACCCAATTACTTCATTTGGTCTGCTTATTTTATCGGCTATTATAACATCTTTATTATATTTTAATCTTGAGACTGCGGAGAATGCCACCAAATGAAACGGGCTAGAAAAACTTTTGACGGCAATACTACCAAACAGCTCATGCACAACCATTGTGTTTCTTTATTAGCTGTGGTATTTTCATACAAATACAACTAAAATACTATCTCCCATCTATCTCAGTATGGGTTAAACCGTTCACGGAGTTCTGATTACTGTCTCTAAGTAGTTGCTCCATTTCTATGTTACGTATTGTCAAGTAGGCAGGACGGCTGGGTGCTGGAAGTGAAGTGCTTCCATTCTCCAAGATGGACACAATGGATGACATGAGCGGCCTGTCATCTGGGTTATCTTGGACACACATAAGTGCTACATGGATGCATAGTGAAACTTCTTCTCTTGAACAATCTCCCCCGATAGATGAGTCCGCCAATTCCTCCGCCTTCCCTTCCATCCAAAAATTCCATGACTAGAACAAATAAAAATATATCAAAAAGATGTAAACACACTTATTTATAGTTAAATTTAAACTCGTAGGAAGCCTTGTGTGTACTCACATACACTATAAGGCTAGGAAAACCCATGGTGTGACTATTGGAGTTTCTCCTTATACCGGTTACAACCTCAAGTAGTAAGACTCCAAAGCTATATGCGTCAGACTTAGTAGAAAAGTTGCCTTCCATTGCATACTCGGGAGCCATGTATCCACTGTTTGACCATTGCACTTTAGTTAGTATATTTGAGTTGAATTTTATGGCAACATTACATAATATATATAATCTCAAATATTACTCACTATGTTCCAACAAGGTGTTGGGTATTTGCATTTTGTTGGTCATCACCAAATATCCTCGCCATACCAAAATCTGCTATCTTGGGTTTCATTTCGGAATCTAGCAGAACATTTGCGGCTTTAAGATCCCTATGAATTATGGTCAGCCTTGAATCTTTGTGGAGATACATCAATCCCCTTGCAACCCCTTTGATTATATTAAACCGTTTTGTCCAATCCAACAATAATTTTCTTGCATCGTCTAAACAATAATCAAATGTAAGAAAACATGTATTGACTTCTTTTAGGAAAGAAGGGGGTACTAGAATCTGTACCAAAAAGTGTAGCATCTAAGATTTTGTTAGGTAGATACTCATAAATCAATATCTTTTCATCTCCCTCGCCACAACATCCAAGAAGGCGAACCAAATTCCTGTGTTGTAATTTGGCAATTAGAATTACTTCATTCTTAAATTCCAGTGTTCCTTGTTTAGAATCGCTACTTAGCCTCTTGATAGCAACTTCTTGGTTACCTAACACTCCCTGGGACTTTGAACAGAAAAAAATCTCTTTTGTCATATGATCATCTTCATTCTACTAATTTTAGGATGAAAAAACCCGAGAGTACTAATGATGGAGTTACCTTGTAAACCTTGCCAAAGCCTCCCTGTCCAATTATACATGTTTCAGAGAAATCATGTGTTGCTAATACAATTTCCTCAAGTGTTACAAATGGAAATTCATGATCATGGGGTGGGTTCCCTTTGCCAAGTTCGTAAGTGATACTCATACCAATCTTCCTGGGTCTTCTCAGTTTTCCGTTCTTGCCTAATGCCGAAGTGTTATAATCATTTAATATCCAATGGGTATATAATAGACATAAAAATGGTGTATTTTGCTCCTAAAACTAATGATGACTATTTACTATTCTCAACATAGACTTAGAATAATTTCAAAAAAAAACATAGACTTAGAACCAAGAGAAAATAATCCAAGAATATAGAACTATGTCATCATTGAAAACGACACACTTGCTAAGAACCATCAATATAAGTCAGTGTACCCTGCCTTGGCTCCTCGAGATCAAAGGCACAATGCGACACCGTTGACTGCAGCGGGGTTATAAGATAAATCCCACATACTAGCAAAACCAATTAAACTCTACAAGAGTTTTTTTCTCTAGTTTTGCGTCCTTGGAGTGTTTTTACTACTTTTATACGTTGCACAGAAGTATTGGAATTTAGAGCTCAGGAGATAAAATTTACCTTTGATTATTAACCATGTGAGTGAAATGCATATGATTACCCCAAAAGTACTTCCTAAAACTAGGAGTGCAATCCTCACCACATTGCTCTTTGTCCTTTTACCAGTGCAATACATAAATAGCATTAGAAAACTAATCTTTGTCAACTTAGATTAGATGTAGAAAGGCTCCATTTGTAACCATCATGTGTTTTAGTTTAATTAAACTTAAACTTTGTAAAATTTGATCAAATATATACGGAAGTATAAGTATTCACAACATTTGTTTCTTGAACCGAGTGAGGAGCCTCCTGTATTTTGGACAACGAGTCTAACACGAGTCGGCTGAGAAATAGTGGGAGCAGTATACGAATAAAATTACTATAGAGGGAGAAATTTGTTGGAAGTAAGCACGTATGGAAGGTATACGAGTTGTATACGGATCAGAATCCAAGTAGTATTGGGATAGTTCTCCTACTCCTACTCCTACTTGGTTTAGTTGATCAAGTGTGCTCCTATATATACATGTAGAGGCCCCCTGTAATCTTCACCAGATTGTGCAAGAAAAGAAAAAGAAGAGCAAGGCTCGATACGAGCCTCTTGTCACCAAATCGTTGTTTTCGTGTGTGTCTGAGTAATACTAGCTGTATCGATCGACCGTACTGATCGGAGAGCTTGGTTTGCACGCACGTGTATCGCAGCGGATTGGAATACGCACGTCTCGTCGAAAACTCGTCGTCGTCTACGTCAGAAAGTACTCGACGTAGAGGGGCAAATCCAACAAGTGGTATCAGAGCCTGATCAAGCGACGACGAGGAAACGAAGAAGGAGAAGGCGGCGGCTGCGGTGACGCAGGCGCTAGTGACGTCCGAAGGTAGCGGAAAGCCACTCATGATGATGTCAAGAACAAGTTATGTGCCGATTCAGTATCCAATGCTGACCGACACAAATTATGTGGTTTGGGCCACGAAGATGAAATTCATTCTCCGAAACCTCCGTGTCTGGAAGGCTATAGAAGGCGATGGCGCGGTGGAGGACGAGGTTGACGATGGTGCCATGGCTGCTCTCTCGCAGTCCGTACCAGATTCCATGGTGATGACTCTTGCCAATTACGAGACGGCAAGAGAAGCATGGGAAGCAATACGAGAGATGCGAGTTGGCGAAGATAAGGTGAAGCGTGCCCGTGCACAAGTGCTTAAGAGGCAGCTTAACAAGTTAGAGATGTCCAAAGGAGAAACAATCGCTGAGTATTCCGAGAAGCTAACGAACTTGGCAAGTGAGATTAAATCTCTCGGAGGAGCCATCACGGATACAAATATCGTCGAGAAGCTGTTTTCATCGGTCACCGACGAATTCACGAATATTATCGGGACGATCGAGCAGTTCAGCGATGTCACAAAGATGACGGTGCCTGAAGCGATTGGAAGATTGAGGACACACGAAGAGAATCAGAAGGGAAGGAAAGAGTCCAAGGACAATGGTGAGAAACTTTTGTATTCTCATGCTGATCTTGAGGCTCGACTTGCTAAAGAGCGAGAGAAAAGGAAGGATAAGCAACGCCCAGCGAAAAAGTACATCACTGAGCAGGATAATGATGAGCAAGATGATGATGAGCAAGAGGACGACGATGAAGAAGAGGAGGAGGAGGATACTCCGCCGAGGAGGAAGTTTGACATAAAGAAAGTAAGGTGTCATAACTGCCGAGAACTCGGGCACTTCAAGTCTGATTGCCGAAAACCAACGAAGCATAGGGCTCTCTTGGCCCAGGAAGAAGACGATAGTCCGATGCACCTGATGTGTGAACTGATGGACGAGGATGATCTAGTTCTTCAAGCGGTGGCTAAAGAAACTGACACGCTTGTGGAAGAGAAAGTTTGCATTCAAGTTCCACTAACTCGTGTCGATGCTACTGACACGGGAGGTGATTCAAGAACTCATGCCGATAGTACTGGTATGAAGGCGTACATGGCGCCAGAAGTCCATGATGAGCGGCGTAGTGTCACGTCGAAGGAAAAAGATGTGAAGGCATACATGGTGCCAGAAGTCCATGATATGCGGCGTAGTGTCGCGTCGCAGAAAAAAGAAGAGAAGACGTACATGGCGTCAGAAGTCCATGAAGTGAGGCCCATGGTGTCGCAGGGTAGCGTGAGGCGCATTGTTGCATCATGGGGCAAACCTATCGTTATGGAAGAAAGAAGCAGCGTGCCCGGAGGTAGTCCAGAAAAAGGAGAAGAGGACAAAGCGAGTCCAGCTGGAAGTAGGCCGTCCAAGCCATCAGCTGATGACCAAGGAGAAGGTTTACCACATGAGGGGCTACGGTCAAAGAAAGTTCAAGGGGTGCCCAGCCCAGAAGACGGCATGCAGGGAACACAACAAGGAGTACCTATACCGCAGATAAGTGTTCAAGGGGAAAGGAAGCGCTCTGAGGAAATGGCAAAATTTGAGGATACCAATACGATGGAGTGTTGGCGTCAAGAAAGGCCAACGCCGCTGGCAGAAGAGCGACAAGATGAAGGTGATATGCATTTGGCGCGACTACATTTGTTCAAGGTGATTATTCCGGAGATGAAGTACATAGAAGATTGCTTCCAAAGCACCGAAGCAAAGATGACATTTGAAGACGTCGACAAGAAAGATTGTTGTTGTCAAAGAGAAGATGAATCAACAAAAGCAATGTTGATGTCATGGAAGTCTCAAGGAACGACGAAAGTAATGTCGACGCTGAAGGCTGAAGCGACGAAAGTACTGTCGAGGGTAACATCTACGCGAAGTGACTGGCGTATCTGGGACCCAGGACGAAGTGAAGGTCGTGCTTAGGGGGGTGAATGTTGGAAGTAAGCACGTATGGAAGGTATACGAGTTGTATACGGATCAGAATCCAAGTAGTATTGGGATAGTTCTCCTACTCCTACTCCTACTAGGTTTAGTTGATCAAGTGTGCTCCTATATATATATGTAGAGGCCCCCTGTAATCTTCATCAGATTGTGCAAGAAAAGAAAAAGAAGAGCAAGGCTCGATACGAGCCTCTGGTCACCAAATCGTTATTTTCGTGTGTGTCTGAGTAATACTAGCTGTATCGATCGACCGTACTGATCGGAGAGCTTGGTTTGCACGCACGTGTATCGCAGCGGATTGGAATACGCACGTCTCGTCGAAAACTCGTCGTCGTCTACGTCAGAAAGTACTCGACGTAGAGGGGCAAATCCAACAAAATTTGATACCGGATGGTGCATCCAAGCCTGCAAGCCGGAGATAGAGCGTCTCGCCACCTCGGTCTGCCCCTAACTTCTCCGTGTCAACCAGCTCTCCAGCCCACACCAAGCACCTCGGCACGTCTCCCCCATCCCTGCCACTACCCAAGATGGCATACGCGTACGCCACACAGGAGCAGTTGCGGCTGCACTCTGCCGCGCACTCCTCCGATGTCTTGTTCCTCACAAACTCAAACCCATCCGGCGACTTCATCCCTTGCAAGGCCAAGAAGCCATCACCGCAGCCTCGTAGCGCCTCCTTCCGCCGGCATCCTGCCGAGAACGCACCATCATCCCACTCCTCCCTTTTTGCTGGCTCAAAACCATCCAGGCACTTGCACGTTAGTACGGGCGCTGTCTCGTCGCAGTACCCATAAGGGCCACAGTAGCCGTAGCGGTTGCACTGGATGGACGGCCAAATGTCAAGGACTGTCCACACCGATGTCCTGTTGCTCCAGCTCTGGAGCTGAAGCTCACCGGAGTAGGTCAGCACGTACCTTGTTGTTCGGGTGCCATCAGGGAGGCTGTAGGTTATGTATAGCCCCTCTTTGTTGCCAACAAAGGCCAGGTAGATAATGACGCTGGTGCCATTTGGCTGAAGATACTGACGCTCGCTCTTCACCAGGACCCCTGTCCACGGGGCCGTCCGGGCCACCGGGCGTGCTCCGTCCCAGAGATATAGCTGAAGGAACGAGTTGGGGTCGATGCCGTAAGAGAAGCGCCCAGGCGAGGGGTCACCAGGACCCTTCCAAGACACCAAGAGATCGCCGCCAATACCACGATTGGCATACTTGACCCCGAGCTTCATGCTGGCCAGTTGTGTGTCAGTCAGGTGGTCGAAGCTCTGCCACAACATGGTGCCGTTTGCCGAGCGTAGGATGAGGTTGCCGGTGTTCAGAAGCACCGCCTCGGACAACGAGGCCATCGGAGCAGCAGCCACGCCAGTCGTCCATATGGTACCCCCGCCGCTATCACCATCAGAAATGACAAGATTGGAGGTGTTGGTAAGGGACAGCATCAGTGCAGTGCTATTGGTGGCTGGCATTTCTCGATTGGCGACCCACACGACGGTGAGCTCAGGGATGCCATTGTACCAGATACCCAGGTACATGCTGGCTGGAGTTCTAGAGTTGGAAGGAGAGAAGAATCCAAAGGCAAACTCGCCTTCATCGGAGACGATGGTGGTTCCAGGATAGAGCGGTTTGCCGGGAACAATCCGGTTGTTGGACGCACACAACGGCAGGAAGAAGAGGATGGGCGCTGCGGCCCAGTAGCTTAGAGCCAGCCAACCCATTACCAGCTGATGTCGCAAAGATAGAATGTACGAGCACCGAGCCTTGGTCGACATGCTATATAGGGCTTTGACTAATGACTCGTTCCAGCGCCCGGATGCAGGTAATTGAATAATGTGCAGCTTTTGAGTTTTGGAAGATTACTTAGTTCAGACTTGGGAGTACGTTAGAGTTGACATCTCAGCTGTCTACGTCGGAGTTAGCTAGCTATGCCACCGTTCAGACCAACGACTGCAAATCCGGTAAACTCAAAAGGACGTCGAGGAGAACTGGAGAACATGCTATCAAATGAAATATATATGTGAAATTTAGTCCCGAGTTTCCAAGAAAACTAGGCATGTAAAATTATCCAAGGTCTTCGTGTGCATGCAAAATCTTGTGAAAAACCATGTTTTATGTCCTATATAAAAAATAACAAATTTTATTGTTAGTACTCTTGCTTTTTAATACATGTAATTAATTTCTCCCAGGGAGGAAATATTGTTTTACTTACTGAAACTTGCAAGCCCATGCAAGATAGGTACAATTCCAGAATATTTCGAAATTGAGAAGTGCTTCTAAAGTTTTTTTGCACGAATTTTAAAGCACATCAATGGTTGTGATTAATCTCCACCCCTAATCACAGCCATTGATGTGCTTTAAAATTCGTGTAAAAAAACTTCCGGGAAAGCGCAGGAGCATTTCTCTTCGAAATTTAATATATTCTAAGGAATTTACCATTTATCCCCCTACAACGTCATCTGCCTCGTGCCATTTCGCCTCTCATCAAGGTGCACTGGCCCGGCATGATCTATAGAGAGAAGATTAACATAAGAAGATAGATAATGTTGCATGTGAACGTTGTGAACCCATGAGGTCACGGTTTTAACCGTGAGAATGCGATCAACCACTAGTGTTATATGAGATTGAATAATGCAAAGTTTTTTTAGAGAGTACGCAAAAAGCGTACCATAATGTTATAGAAGGCAAAAAAGGCAAAAAAGGTTACAAGAACAGGCCCCGGACAGAAGTCAGGCCAGGAACTCCCACACCCAGCACCCTAAGCTACTCTCTCGTGACATGGGTGAGAACTCCAATACCCTCCCTACTAAAAGCTCTCAGATCCTTGAACTCCTCGGTTACCAGCTCCGCTAGCCTCACCGCTGAATGTTGTTTTTGTGTATTGTTGAAGCACCAGGCGTTTCTATTCTTCCACACGAAGTGACAAACCGTGCAGACAAGAGTATCAAGCCATATCCTGTCTTTGGTCTGGAATCCTCGCCTAGCCTCCAACCACCATCCTTCCAACGTATCCTCAGACGATGGTGTCTGTAGAACGATGCCCAGACGAAGAGCACATCTGAACCACACCTCCCTTGCGAACACACACTGCACGAGGATATGCTCTGCAGTATCCTCCTCCTGGAGGCAGACAAAGCAGGCATTGGTGTGCTGCTGCAGCCCATGGCGCGTGCGTCGGTCCACAGTCCAAATCCTGTGCTGTGCTGCCAGCCAGACGAAAATCTTGCTCTTCGGCGTCGCATGACAATGCCAGATTGGCTCCGCCAAAGCGTACTGGATGCCCCCATGTAACAACATATCATATGTGGAGCAAGCTGTGTACCTATTAGTCGGAGAGCACGGCCAGCTGAAGACATCACTGATTTCTGTGTTTCTCTGCACCTCCTGGATCGCTACCCATAGTTCAACACACTCCCTCGCACCTCTGAAAGCCAGCGTCTCCTGAATATCCAACAGCCAAGCGTTTGACTCCAAACCCTTCTCCACTGTGCGTGAGCTCCGTGCTCTAGAATTGATAGCTTGAACAATCCCAGGCGCGATGTCCTTCGCCTCTCTACCATTGATCCAACGGTCCGACCAAAATAAGGTGCTCTTACCATCTCCCATGCGACCGAGGCTAGGGCTTTGAAAACCGTTGTCGCCTCTCTATCCTTAATCATTGGCAGCCCCTGCCAGGGCCGGCCTTGGTCCGTTCTCCTCATCCACTCCCATCTTGTGCGCAAAGCCAAGCCTTGCAGGCGCAGGTTCCGTATCCCTAATCCTCCCAGCTCATAGGGCTTGCAGATGCGATCCCATGCCACCAAGCATTGTCCGCCGTTGGCCCGTTCTTTCCCGGCCCACAGGAACCCCCGAAAACCTTTCCCAAGTTCCTCCAGGAGCCAGATCGGAGGTTCAGAGACTAACAGGTGGTGGACAACCCGAGTTGTCATCACCATCTTTACCAGCACCAACCTACCAGGCCTCCCGATTAGTCCACGCTGCCAGGCCGGAATAATTTTTGTCGCTGCGTCGAGCATGGGTTGCCATTGACACTTGGTGAAGGGCTTTAGAGCTAACTGCAGCCCTAAATATTTGATTGGAAATTCAGTTATAGGGCATCGGAGCAGGCTCCCAATCCTCACCCTCTCCACTTCTCCCGCACGAATCAGAGTGGCAGATGTCTTATCGAAATTAACCCATAGGCCAGATGCCCTGCCAAACATGCTGAGAATCTCCTTAACCGCCAGGAGATCGAGGGTATGAGGCTTGACGAAAAGTACCACATCGTCAGCGTATATCGAGATCCTTTGCGCCGCTGTGGTTTGAGCAATGGGCGAGAATAGCTGACTGTCACAGGCCCTCTCTACTAACAGCGTCACAACCTCCATAACCAAAACAAAAAGCTGGGGAGACAAAGGGTCTCCTTGCCGCAAGCCTCGGACCTGGTGAATCTTCTTACCCGGCACGCCGTTGACGATCACCTTTGTGCTAGCAGTCCTGAGGCAGATCGCCAGCCAACGCAGACATGCATCTGGGAACCCCAACCGCCGCAGCACCTCAAAAAGAAAGGGCCAGGACACCGTATCAAAAGCTCTCGAGATGTCTAACTTAAGAAGCACCCCAGATTCTCTCCTGCCGCTGATCTTCCTAGCAAGCTGTCTGACCAGAACAAAGTTATCATGTAATTGTCTACCCTTGATAAAGGCTGATTGGTTGGCGCTGACTAGGTCTCCCATCCTTGGCCGTAGCCGATTCGCCAGCAACTTGGTGAAGAGTTTTGCCACACTGTGTACTAAACTGATAGGTCTGTAGTCACCCACCCCCATCGGGTCCTGCTTCTTGGGCACCAACGTGATTAGAGCACGGTTGAGCCTACCGAAATTGCGCCCGTCTCCTACAAAGAGCTTAAGCAAAGCTGCCATTATCTCAAGTTTGATGATGGGCCAAGCCCGCTTGTAGAATGCCCCAATAAAGCCATCCGGGCCTGGAGCCCGGTCAGATGGCAGTTCTTTGATAGTCTCATATACTTCGGCTTCAGTGAAGATCGTCCCAATCTCTGAGAGGTCGTGCTGTGGCATCCCCAAGGCCTCCAGATCTAGCGACACGTCTCTGGTCTGGATCGTGCCAAGCAGTGTGTTGTAGACCTCGTAGAACTTTTCTTCCTTTTCCTTTTGACCCGTTAACCATTGCTCGTCGTGCCTTAACGCAGGTATGAACGTCTTAACCCTTCTGCCATTTGCTACCAGGTGGAACAGCCGCGAGTTAGCATCACCATCCTTCAACCATCTCAAACGTGATCGCTGCCGCGCCATAGTCCTCTCCAGCGAGCATAGCCCGAGCTAACTGTGCTTAAGGGTCCTCCGAAGCCACCACTCTCCATTCGATAGGCTCCGCCGTTCCTGGGCTTCATCAAACCTGTGGATCAGGAAGTTGGCCATTGCAATCTGTAACTTCAGGTTACCGACCTTACGGTCCCCCCAAGCTTGCAGGTGCTGAGCCAGGTTGCGGAAGCAGGCGTCCAACCTGAGGTAGGGGTCCGTGATCGTATGGTCGCATTTCCAGCCCTCCTTGACCGCCTCCTCGAACCCATCAAGACGCAGCCAGAACAGTTCAAACTTGAAACGTTGCTTCGGCCTATGGTTGACGCCCATGGTCAGGTGGATAGGGGCATGATCAGAGACTCCGGACGAGAGGGTCTGGAGGAGAGCATCTGGGTAAAGCAATTCCCAATCGATAGAGACCAGGGCTCGATCCAATTTGGACATCGTAGGCGACCTCCTCTCATTACTCCAAGTAAACATGCGTCCGTGCATGTAAACCTCTTTCAACTCCATTGTACTAACAAAGTCTTTGAATCTATTCATGTTAACTCGGTCAAGATTGTTATTGCTTTTCTCCGAGGCCCTAAGGATCATGTTGAAATCACCCATGATAATCCACGGCCCAGGGCACAGGCTACGGCGCTCAGATAGCTCAGACAGAAATTGGGCCTTATCCTCATTCGATTGTGGCCCATAGACCACCGTAATCCACCACACCCCTCCATCCCTAGAATGCACTTCTCCTGTGATTGCATGTGAGTCCAAGGAGAGCGTCGACACCTGCAGAGCATTCGAACTCCAAGCTAGCAAGATGCCACCTCGAGTTTGCATCGCCGGTAAGAACATGAACTCATCAAAAGACGGTCCCAAGCATTGATTCACGATGTTGCGATCCACCACCTCCATCTTCGTCTCCTGTAGACAAACTAGATTGACGCAAATAGAGTCTATGAACTCCCGAACGGAATCCCTCTTTGCAGGATCATTAAGTCCTCGAGGGTTCCAGCTTAGAATTTTGGGGCTACAATCCATTAAAACACTAAGAGGAATCTCCGGTAGCCGCCAGCCAATCAGGCTAGCGCACTGACCTCCCTCCCGCCTGTGATCCAAACCACATCCTGGTCCTCGGCGATCTCCTCCAGGGGCGGCATTGTCTTACCGAAGATAGCTGCCAAAACACGCAACTGCTGCTCCCGCACCGGCGAGTCAAACAGCTGCCTGATCTCCTGTACTGCAGACTCGCTGGCGTTCAGATTTACCGCCGAAATCCCCAAAGCTTTCAGAAGCGACGCTTCCGCCGCCGACACCTTTTTTAGTTGTTTCGCAACTGGTTTCGCTGGAGGGCTTGGGGCAGGGAACCGTCCACTGCGGCGCGGCGTGAATGACTCGGCATCAGATCGCAGCGCCGTGATCGCCTGGACTTCCTTAAGCAGAGGAGGCGCGAGCGTCTTGAGAATCTTTGCGCAAAACGTACGCATGCGCCCCAGCTCCTGGGCCGAGCTCCCCGCCAGCTCCACTGGTCCAATAGGCTCCTGAGCACTGAAGTGGTCGGCAATCTGCGCGATAGGCGAGAGCTCAGAGGAGCTCCGGCCCACCAACTCCTGAACTTCGGCCCGTGGGCCATCGTCCTCCACCGAGAGCGATACCACAAAAACTTCCTCCGTGGATCTCTGTACCCTAGGCGTCCCCTCCTCTGCTGCCACATCCGACGAATCCTGGACTGACGAACAAAAAGGAGAGGCCCCGACTGTGCTTTCGCCAGCAGTCACCGCAGGGGTGGGGACAGGCGCACCCAACGGTGCCGCACTCTGAGCCACCAATCCACCCACACCAGCGCCCACAACCATGCCAGCATCGGGATCCCCCACCGAGACAGGTGTATCCACTACTCTAGCATGCACAGTCCCAACGGTCATCACTGCCCGGTCTGCCACCACAGCGGAGACCGGCCGCCACTGCAGAGATCTTGGCTCCATTCTCCCTTTACCAACCACTTTCTGTTGCACTTTCTGTTGCGGCACATGTGCGCTTGCCCCGCCTTGCTTCAAATTTGCCGCACACCTCTGTTGACCAGTCAACCTTGACTGCCTACGGGACGGGCCCTGCATCGGAGGCAGCCTCCACTCAGACGGCCGATCAGCTGCCACCTGGCAGTACGATCGCCTTATCCCAGCATCGCCTCCGGCGGTGTGGCCGCCGCCGCGCCTGTCAGGGACGCCCAACTTCCATGGCGGCCGCCTTGCCGTTCGGCCACCATGCTCACCTGGGCTACGCGGGAGGCCACTCTGCCCAGAATTGGAAGACGCAGGACAGAACATCCAATCTTCCGGGTCTTCGTCTTCCTCCACTCGGTCGACGTGAATGAGCACATTGTACTTGAGAAGCTTGATTTCTGAGATCGGTGGGATGCACACAGTGTTCCCTGAGTCGTCAGAGAACTCATGCGCCGGGGATGGCGTTTCCTCACCAGCCTCTGCTGGCTCCGGAATCGCCAAGGTCATCGCCGGTGGGATGCGCTCAACATTGTTAGACCAAGCCGTCAGCTTGAACGCGGAGAGATCCAAACGAGATGCAGTCTCCGGCGCAATCGACTCAACCGAGCACGAACTCCCCAACAGTTCCTCTACCACTTCCCTGTCCCAAGCATGGGCAGGTATACCCTCCACGACGAGGTTCACCTTGGATCGCCAAGCCTCCGACGTTGCCTGCGCGAACCTGTTCCACTTCTTGAAGAACAGCACGAATCCTCCACACTCCAGGGAGGGCTGAGATGCCAGCCTGCTCCGCGCCTCCGCGGACATGGCGATGAGGAAGTCCTCCGGCCTGAAAGGGTGCACCGAGAACTCCGCTACCGGGATGTTGGCGACGCGGATGAGCGCCTCCTTCACCTGCTGACACGAGACTACAGGTCGGCTGCCGCCCACAACCGCCACCATGGCATACCGCAGACGGTGCTCCAAGTCCTGAATTTTCCGCGAACGCTGCACCACGCAGATTGGCGGCGCAGCAGTATCCTCTGGTAAGACCGGCGCAAACACCCGCTCCCTGTGCACCACAGGGCTAGCAGGGCCGTCCATACCCCGGGGTTGAGGCGAGGTAGACTGCCGCGTAGCCTGAGTACCCCGCCGCGCAATCTTGGCCAAGGCCTGCCGACGTAGCTCCTCTTCCGGCTCCGGGCTTCTTGGTCGCTTGCAGTCCAAGGTCTCGTGTCCCTCTTCACCACACCGGAAGCAGACCGCACTGTTGGTACACTCAAACTTGCGGTGGCCGGGGCAAAGACACTTGAAGCACAATCCCGCCATGCCAGGCTCCACCGGCCGCGGCGGCGAGGGGTGGCCAGCACGCTTAGCCGCCTGACGCCTGCGCCAGAGGGATTTGCGGGAGGGGCGCGGCTGCTGCCAGACCAACCGGTCTTGCACGCGAATCCTGCTTGGGCCAGCCACTCCCAGATCTGCCGGTGTCCCGCCACCGGCCCTCTCGAGCGACGGACTACGCGAGTACGACGAGTCGGAGAGGCCAAGACCGTAGACCACCGGCCGCTCCCCAGCCGTCCGGAACTCGGACGAGACCGAGCCGGGGCTCACCGGTTGCCAGCGCCTGCTCATGCCTGCGCCAGCTCCCCTGCTTGCCGAACCAGAGGCCGCCATGGAGGGAGAGGGAAGAGAAGTGGAGGGTGGGCGCCGGTGCCGGAGCGGCTGCCGGCGCGGGGGAGGTGGACGCCGTGGCCGGAGTGGCCGGCGGCGTGGGCTTCAGGGCGCGCGGGCGCTAGGTCTCCAGCGCTTCTTCAAAATTGTCTCAATAATGCAAAGTTACAGTAGATTAGCTTTGGGGGTAGTTGAGAGTTGAGATCCTTATGTAGTTGTGAAAAAATTGCAATGCTCCTATAACACAATTTTGACCTGATTCATATATGATGCCATCGTTTTGCACTATTGTCGCTGACTCTGGCTCGGTGAGCTTGATGAGCCACTGAATACCGTGGAGGAAGGAGGAGGAGAGTGGGAGGGATGCTGGTGTCCAATCAACGGTATTGCACATTGCCACAGTGGGCATGGGAGGAAATGAGGTGGCGGCATGGCTTCTTTGTGCGAGATAAAGAGAGGGACAAGAGCGAAAACAAATAAGGCCAATGAAGCAAGAGAGATAAGTGGGTGTGTGTGAACATTGTGAATCTATGCATATGTGCGGCATGAGGATTGTTTTTTACCGCCACACGTGGTCAACCACCAGGGAAGATATCTAGGTGTGAATAATGCACAGTTTTGGACTAGGAGCAGTTGGTACTACTAGGTAGGTGTAGTTTGGATTTATCTTCCCCATCGTGTCACATCTTACTATGTTAACAGCAACTTTACAAGTATTTCTATAAAAAAGCAGCAACTTTACAAGTAGATTTTTAAAAAAGATCAGCCCCCGTCTTGACCAGCTCTTGTGTGCACACTGATCATAGGGATACTACTTGTCTATTGAAACGAAAATAGGCTAATTTACGAAAGCAACAAAGGCCATGATCATAACAGTCTTCACCAATGGTTTTCCTGGACTGGGATTCAGTAACTTGCGCCCTCTTATCCACCCTCCACTATGCATCCAACGGCTGCAAGGAGGCAAACCAACACTGAAGCAATACTTGGCTGTTTGCACCCAGACTGAAGCTGAAAACGAATCAAACTGAAGCTACAAGGGAGGCAACAGACAGCAGTTCTTTTTTTTTTTGAGGTTTAAGGCGGGCGTATCCGTCATCCGATTAGATAAAGTAGAATGTTATTTACAGAATTTTAGATTGGGACCTTACAGGTAAAAACAAAATTATGACAGCTGTTTTCACTGCTCTTTGCACCGAACCAAAAACCACAGGCTGCAGTTTTCAGTGCTGTCAGTACCGAACCTGATACCAGACTGAATCTACAGGCTACCTGGTACCAAATTGAATATTTAGGGTGCAGTTTTCACAGCTAACCATCAAGTCAAATCTGAAGTAAAACTGAAGCCAACAAAAGGACGTGACATTGAACACTTAACACTGAAATTCTATACACTTAATAGATAAAGGAGGCGACACTTCACACTCAACTCAAACCAAATCTACGTATCCACTTGTCCGGTTATGCCACTGCTTCCCACTCACACAACACAACACTGAAATACAGTCAAAGGGGACAAAAAACACATCACCCAATTGCACAGCACATCACTCAAATCGGCCAAATTTCAGATGAGCACAGCAAATTACTTTTTGATAACACTAAGAAAATGTGAGGCCCGCATGTTATCAAAATGACCATTATAACCTCCCACCTCGCCCCTCTCCAGAGTACCTGATGTTCTTTTTGTATTCCAAACCGTTTAAAACCAAGTATCTGTAGACCTTCAATTGCGTGAATATGGAAAGTGGCAATATGACGAGCAACATGATCAACCGTGGCACATTCAACTTGTGCTATTGTTTCATGTGGAATCCATTGTTCAAAATCATCTAGAAGTTATTTAATCTACTTTTATAAATTATTATGGGGGTTAAGAAGATATATGATCTGATATTATATTATGGTAGTAGACGATGACTACAAGTTCCATGTGTTGAAACGTACATTCTCATAAGGTGGTCAAATTTGAACTTTCAGAAAGAAGAGTGAATTGTAAAATTGCATCCATCGAGATATATTTTCTTTGAGTCCTGCAATTTGTTGCAAGTACATCAAAATCATTTTTTAAACTGAGACTGCTATAGATGCAAAAAATTAGAAAATAGGACATATAAAAGACAGTGACTTCTAAACAACACACGGTTCGTCAAGATTTTTTTTACCTAGACAATCGGTAGATAGTGTTCAATACATCTAAAAGTTATTTGAAGAGCATTCTATATAAAACTAAAGAATATTGTTTTATCTACCCTCTATCTCGGTAACTGTAAAACTGTTCCTGGAAGTCTGAGAATCATTTCTGATTTGCTCAATTTCAGCACTTCGCTGTGCAAAGTAGGCAGGGCGCTTGGGGGGCGGAAGTGTAGTGCTTCCGTTCTCTAGGACAAACACAACAGATGACATAAGTGGCCTATCATCTGGGTTCTCCTGGACACACAACAATGCTACGTGGACGCAAAGCAACACTTCGCCCTCCGAGCAAGTATCCATGATAAATGAATCTGGCAGTTCCTTTGTCTTCTCTTCCTTCCACATACTCCATGACTAGAGAACAGCGAAAACAAAAGAATGTTTCTTTTTGTCAATCTACAAAATGTTTTGGCAATTTTATCCACTTCTACAAATGAAATTTTGAGAAGTCATGTTTATACTCACGTAGAGTGTGAGGCTAGGGAAGCCCATTGTTCGACAATTGGAGTTTATCCTTATGCCCGTTACAACCTCCAGTAGTAGCACACCGAAGCTATACACGTCAGACTTTGTAGAGAAGACTCCTGCCATTGCATACTCGGGAGCCATGTATCCACTGCTTTACCATTTCAATTGTATTATTCAAAGGGAAATCATTTTACTAAAAGGATTAGTAGGAGTATTTCATAATTCATACTCACTATGTTCCGACAACTCGTTGGGTATTTGCATTTTGTTGGTTGTCCTTAAATATTCGTGCCATGCCGAAATCCGCTATCTTGGGTTTCATATCTGCATCTAGCAAAACATTTCCAACTTTGAGATCCCTGTGAATTATTGTGAACCTTGAGTCTTCATGAAGATATAGAAGTCCCCTTGCAACCCCTTTGATTATACTAAACCGCTTCACCCAATCCAACAACAATTTTCTTGATTCATCTAAACAAAGAAACAAACGTAAGCAAACATATTTTTCGAGCCGTCTTAGAAAATCATTATATGTTTTAAGAGTACGTACCAAAAAGGGTAGCATCTAAACTCTTGTTAGGAAGATACTCATATATAAGAATCTTTTCATCTCTCTCACCACAACATCCAAGAAGTCGAACCAAATTTCTATGTTGCAATTTAGCAATAAGAATTACTTCGTTGCTGAATTCTTTTGTTCCTTGTTGTGAGTCTCTACTTAGCCTTTTGACTGCAACTTCTTGACCACCTAAAATTCCCTAGAAAAATACAACAGACATCTTAGATTCGATTTTGTAATACAAAACTATATCATTATTTCAACGAATTATGGTGAAATGTGTACTCATCGAGTTACCTTGTATACTTTTCCAAAGCCTCCCTGTCCAATAACGCATGTTTCGGAGAAACTATGGGTTGCAAGTGCAATTTCTTCTAAACTTACAAATGGAAATTCTTGATCATGGGCTGTATTTTGTTCCACTGCTTCATCTGATGTACTCATACAATCCAATATTTTCTTCTGTCCCTTTCTCCATTTTTTGTTCTTTCCTACTCCCACAAAATTAAGAGTTATTTTCTTCTTAGGCACACATCAGAAACAAAAGAAAGAAAAATTACACCTTGAACAAATGATCTTGGCACCTCGAAAAACTAGGGGAAATAACCCAAAATTGTCGTGTGTCAGCATTGCAAAATGGCATATCGGCATTCCTTTTGACACACCCACCCACCCAACCGTCTGGAAAATTGGCACGCAATTCTCTAGTCCATAACAGCGTGACCAGATATTCTTCTTCTTTTTCATACCCCATGAGCTAGAGGGTGAATGTGTTTTGGCAAGATGAAAAGCATCATTGTGGGTCATTATGTGTGGAGAGAGATAGAGATCGAGTGAATGAGAAAGAGAGCGGGTGAGCGATAGTATGTGTATATATGTGTGTTGTGCTGAGTGTGTGTTTATCTTCCCTTTGGACTATTAGCTTCTATATTACTTGCTCTCGTCGCTAAAAGATGCTCAAAACTATCTATTTTAATATAGTTATATACAGATTATGATTGATAAGAAGATTTTGTAACCTGACTACAACTCCTAGTTCCATGTGGTGAAACCCACATTCTCATAAGACGGAATTTAACCTTCTATTGAGAAGAGTCAATTAAACATATATACCTTTGAGCTTTAACCATGCGAGGGAGATGCATATGAGCACCAGAACACCGCTTCCTAAAACCGGCAGCACAACCCTTGTTGCATAGCTATTTTCCTTTTTACCTGAGACATTCATACATATAATAAAACAAATCAAAATCAAAGAACTAGAGCTATGTTTGAAAAAGTCAGAACATGCAATACAAAGTGGAGGAAATGACACAACTACTAGTAGAAAGAGGGGATTTTCGCCACCTGTTGTATTCATGCCTGCAAGTCGGAGATAGAACGTCTCGCCACCGAGCCCTTCGAGTACCTTTCCTGTGTCAATTAACTCACCAGCCCACACAAAGCATCTCGTTACGTCTCCGGACGTGGTGCTACTATGGTTGGCAAACACATACCCCACGCATGAGCAGTTAAGATTGCACTCCGCGGCGCACTCCTCGAACGTACTTCTTCCCTCTCCCACATGCGCAAACTTGTCTGGTGACTTCATCCCCGGCAAGGCCAAGAAGTTGTTGCTGCACTCATGCAGCTGCTCCTTCCGCCGGCAGCCAGACAAGAACCTACCACTGTCCCACTCCTTCAAGTTAGCTGGCTCAAAGCCTTCTAGGCACTTGCATGTTAGAACTGGCGCTGTTGTCTCGTCGCAGTAACCATATGGGCCACAATAGCCATAGTGGGTGCATTCCACGAACGGCCACTTCCAGGGAACAGTCCACGACGACGACTTGCTACTCCAAATCTGGAGCTGATACTTGCCAGAATAGTCCAACATGAACCTGGTGTGCGGGGAGCCATCGGAGAGGCTATAGCTGACATAGATCTCTTCATCATTTTCAACAACGGCCAGGTACATGATAATACCACTCAGGTTTCTGACCCCTGTTTGTTGTTGTTCGCGCATGCTCATCACTTGGAGCCCAGTCCATGGGACGACGCGGGAGACCGCCCGCTCACCGTCCCACAAGAATATTTGGAGGGGCGTGTCCGGGTCACTGCCATAGGAGAAGCTCCCTCGTGAGGGATCGCTAGAGCCCTTCCAGGATACCAGGCGCTCTTCGATGTTGTGCGTGTTGTATTTCAGTCGGAGCTTCATGCCGGGAAGAAACGTGTCTCCACGGTGCTCGAAACTCTGCCACAACGTGGTGCCGTTTGAGGACAGGATAATGAGGTTGCCGGTGTTCAAAAGCACAGCCGTTGGGGTAGGCAAGCCCAAGACAGGGACCACATTGGTCGTTGTCCAAACGATGTGGCCGCCGCCATCACCATCAGAAAGAACGAGATTGGAGGTGTTGGTGAGGGTGAGCAACGGTGTGGAGGTACTAGTGTTGGTTGCCGGAGTTTCTCGGTTGGCAACCCACACAACAGTAAGCTCGGGAATATCGTTGTACCATATGCCAAGGTACAGCTTGGCCGGGGTGGAATTGGAGGGGTTGAAGAAGCCCAAAGCGAACGCTCCACCGCCAGAGACGATGGTGTTCCCAGGGGACAGCGGCTTGCCAGGAACAAGCCGGTCGTCAGAACAGCTCAGAGGCAGGAACAATATGATCAGGGCCGCGATGCAGCAGGCGAGAGGCTGTGAATCCATCTATGGATGAGGCCAAGCTCTTAGTACCAGGTTCCAACTACCTAAACGCTAGCTAGTAGCTACACATTTGTGTTTCTGTATGGTAGTATAAGTATTTGCATCGAACCTTGGTCTACAAGTAAAAAATGCTCCCCCACAAACGCAGCATCCACGAATGTTTGATCGTGGAAGTAGATGATAGAATAATGCAATGTTCTGGGATTCTAGATGGGCTGGTCTAGGAGTCAAGTGAGTTGGAGTTTACATTTCAGCTGTCCACGTCTGAATTGTGAGGCCACGGTCACTGCTGACTAGATGGCTAGTTTTTTTCTTTTTGTTTTTAAGAAAGATCTAATAAAATAGACATACAAACATACACCTACATCATCATATATAGATGTTAGATTCCAAATCACTATGAGAATATGTCCCGCTTATTAGGTGCAGCAAACTATTGGGGACCTCTCACGAAAAGAATAGAGAACTGAAGGAAAAGACTTGGGGTTAAAGATGATGAAAAGGCTGGTGGAGTTAGTGTTATCTATTTTGTTTTATGTTCTCTTACATGGGTGAAGTATGCAAATCTTATATGTTCTGTAACGAGATGCTTGTGGGTATGGCTGGAGGCTGCTCATAACTTTAGTCGTAGACAGTGGTCTAGTTCTGTATCAGACTCTTGTCCCTTAATTCGAAAAAATTAGGTGCAGCAAACTATGATCCCATTTTCATTAAAAAGATAACTTCTAATCTACATCACTGAATCGTATCCAAAATGGTAAATATAAATTAAGCTTGCCGTAACTAAGTGTACTTCTCGCATACATATAGCTAAGCCAGTGAATGAAGAGTAAGTATTGGTGCGGTTGGATCCGAGTATTCCAAGTTTTTGGTCAAACTTACATGCATATGTACGATTAACAGGAAAAAAAATGCGACTGAATACTCTCTTCCTTGTCATGACATATTTGACCAAGTTTAACACCAAGGAAAAACTTGGATGATGGAGACAGAAATGGTATGTGTTGACTGAGCATTCTCTTACAGAATGTCTTTTCTTATGGAGAAGATGATTTAATAACTGTACTATATTCTTGTAGAACTAAAAGTCAGTCTGTTCCTTCGACTTTATATTGCGTATTGCATTGTTACATGTCCCACTTCACTATTTGGTACTTTGTGTGTTTTGATCTTCGGCAACAAACCAGACCTGGTCTCTGCTCTGGGCTGTCTTGGATTTCTCTGGCGAGTGAGGTTGTTGTGATTACTTCATCATCAATTTTATTTTTAATCTTAGCTCCATGGTTTCAAAATACTATATTAGCTCAAGAAAGGGATGTTATGATCATGAATAAGAATATAGGATAAATGGTACCTCTATGATTGTATTGTTCCAGCAACCCTTCGTATAAAATTAGTGGGTCATAATAGTCCACTCTTGCTTGTCCTACCAATAGTCCAAGCAGGTACAGGAGCCATTCTTAAAGTGGTGGAAACGGTTTCGATCTCTAACAACTATAACTCGATCGTAGATCTCCGAGACCATCTTCATGACAGAGTGGCAATCTTCGCAGATTCTCAGGTTTTTCACTATATGGATCACAGCCCCTCTTCTCGTAGAGTTAAGTCCTAAGGCAAGTGCCAGTTTCTCGTTGTGCTGCAAGATGCAAACTTCTTTGTCCTCCTCATCAATGTCAAAGGTAACTTCTTTAGTTGAAGGCGTGTGCCCCTTGAGGCGTAAGGTCTTGCAAACCTCATCAAGCATTGCATATATCCGATCAGACTGAGGATGTGAATGGTCACCAGAGTAGAACTCATAAACCACACCATCTAGTTCAACAATGCTCGATCCAAGAGACTTGAATATCCTATGTTCTTACATGGAGTTCCTGACCTCTTGTACAAGGTCCCATTTCCCATCAGCAGCATAGACATTAGATAAGAACACGCAGGCCCCGGCACGACGAGGATCCAACTTGAGTATCTCCCTGGCGGCCATCTGGCCCATGTCAACATCCTTGTGAACCCTACAAGCGACCAAGAGAGCACCCCATAGCACAACATCGGCATCGAAAGGGACAGTCTTAATGAGAGCCAGTGCCTCCTCCAGCTTGCCCGCTCGCCCAAGCAGATCGACAACGCACCCATAATGTTGTATGGTGGGTTGTACACGATGTTCGACAGTCATGCAGCCCAAGAACCTCTTGCCCTCATCCACCATGCCCAGCATGGGCACACACACTCAGCACGGCCGTCATAGTGATGGAGTCTGGGTCCATCCCGGTGTTTTTCATCTCGATGAACAAGTCCAACGCGTCCCTCGGGAGCCCGTTGACAGCCAGCCCAGCTATCATGACGCTCCACATCTGGACATCCTTGTCGAGCGTCTCCTGGAAAACACGGACCATGCGCTTTCGACGTCTCCGCACCTCATGTACATGTTGAGCAGAGCGGTGCCCAGATTTCTCGTGGTGTTCAGGCGAGTCCTTGCATAGTAAGTGTGTGCCCAGCGGCCGGTGTCCGCAGCGTGACCTCGTCCATGGCGGGCATCTGGCGGGAGAGGTGCAGCACGTGGGTGTGGAAGCCTTGGGAGAGGTAGGCGTGGAGGAGTGAGTTCCAGAGGGGTGGGTCTCTTTGGCTGGGTGGACTTCGGTCGAACACCTCGCGTGCGGCGGGTAGGTTCCCAGCGGCGGCGTAGAAGGAGAGGAGCGAGGCGCTGATGAAGCGTTCGCAGCAGTCAGGATCGCGGCGGAAGAGGGAGGCGTCGACGGCGGTGCCGGGTGCTGCTGCTGCCTTGGGTGAACCGGCGGCGACGAGGACGCGGGCGCAGGCAGCGAGGAGGGGCGGGTAGGTGTAGTTGTTGGGGTTGGAGGAGCATGGAGCGGTAGAGTGCGACGGCGAGGTGGGGGCGGGGACCCTGGGCGAGGGCCGAGGGAGCGGATGGTGCTGTTGTAGGAGAAGGTGCAGGGGTTGGCTTGGAGGAGTGAGAGCACGTAGGGGAGGGAAGTGTTGGCCGCTGATGCAGCGAGGGGAGCGGCGGCGGAGGGGTCGGCGTTGAGGGCGCCGCTGCGGAGGAGGTGTGCGTGAAGGGCCTTGTTTGCGAAGGAGCCCGCCGTGGCGGCGGCGGCGGCGGTGGCATCGCCGCCGGAGAAGGACCTGATGTGGGCCGTGCCTTGTAGGGTAAAACACACCGCCGACACTTTCATCGTTTTGCTTTTTCTTTAAGTCCTGCAAATTTTTGCACGAATCTCCAAATCTTTTTTTTCAACTGTATAAACTGCTATATAGATGCAAAAAATCTGAATAGATAACATATTGGGAGAATATGGCTACTAAAGGAAATGAGATCCGTCGACATTCTGTTCATCCAGACAGACAATCTTTCAAATAGTGTCTGATACATCTAAAGGTTCTCTTCAAGAACATTTTGAGACATATAAAACTAGAACAAAACAATTATTATTTGATCGGCCCTCGATCTCTGTAAAGTGTAAAACTGAATATCGTTTCTGATTTGCTCCATTTCAGTACTTCATCGCCGTGTGCAGACTGCGGACTGAATCCTCTCTCGCTCCTCATGGCAACACTTGATGACTTGGAAGCATGGATGATCGAACCAGAAACGGTGTATGTTGTTGCAGCTGAGCGTTCTTTTACAGGATGTCTTTTCTTGTGGGGAAGGTGAATTAATAACTGTACATGTTCCATTAATTGAGTTTTGATTGCGTATTGCAGTGTCACATGTTCCGCTACTTAACATACCTATTCTGATATTGGCCAACAAACTAGACCTATACCCAGACCAAAGCTGTCCTGGATTCCTGTGAGGTGTTTATGCTCACACTGTCATCATCTTAGACCAGTCTATGTGCTTATCTTAATTCAAAGAGAAAAATGCTGGATGTCACACCCTAATTTTTGTATGGCTGTGTCACTGGATCGCGCAGTTTTCCTGAGTGAACACAAATTTCCATCCAGAAAACAAGAGAAAAACAGCTGACACTTTATCAACTCATGGGGATTGTAGATGGTAATATTCTCCGTTCAACATCATAATTAGTACTTTTCTATTGCTAACATTGAATGATAACGACCTCGGACCAATCGAATGCATTCCATTTTCTTGTATAACAAGTAATGTTTTAAATTCATATAAGACTACATCACGATTATTTTACCGCCCTTCTATACCCGTAACAGTTTGATTGTTCATAGAATTCTCGATATCAGCTCTGATTTGCTCCAGTTCCGAGCTCTGTCGTGCAAAGTAGGCAGGACGGTTGGGGACTGCAAGTGTGGTGCTTCCGTTCTCCAGGATGAACACAACGGCTGACATGAGTGGTCTGTCATCCGGGTTTTCTTGGACACAGAGCAGTCCTACATGGATGCAAAGCAAAATTTCGTCTGGTGAACAGGTATCCATGATAGACGAGTCAGCAAGTTCCTCGGTCTTCCCTTCCTTCCACATATTCCATGACTGAAACAATAAAGAGATCAATATTTTCTCACTATAGTTGTTAAAAAGAAAAATTGTTCGAAAATATGCATCCTCTTTAAAATGAAACTCTGATAAAAACAATTGTGTATACTCACATAGACTATGAGGCTAGGAAAACCCATGACTTGACTATTGGAGCTTCTCTTTATACCGGTTACAACCTCTAATAGTAGCACACCGAAGCTGTAGACGTCAGACTTGGTTGAGAAGATGCCTTCCATTGCATACTCTGGAGCCATGTAGCCACTACTTGGCCATTGTACTCAAAATGGTTACCATATAGGAGTTGAATTTGGTCAAAATTTAATCTGAGCTATAAGTATAAAGGATACTCACTATGTTCCGACGACGCGCTGGGTATTTGCGTTTTGTTGGTTATCGCCAAAGATCCTAGCCATACCAAAATCCGCTATCTTGGGTTTCATATCTGCATCTAGCAAAACATTCCCGGCTTTGAGATCCCTGTGAATTATGGTCAGTCTTGAGTCTTCATGGAGATAAAGAAGTCCCTTAGCAACCCCTTTGATTATAATAAATCGTGTTTCCCAATCCAACAACAATTTTCTTGAATCGTCTGTAAACATAACAAATGTAAGCAAAACATATTTTTGGATTGTTTAGGAAATGATTGTGTGTCATTAGGATATGTACCAAAAAGAGTAGAATCTAAGCTCTTGTTTGGCAGATACTCATAGATTAGAAGTTTTTCATCTCCCTCGCCGCAACATCCAAGAAGTCGAACCAAGTTTCTATGTTGCAATTTGGCAATTAGAATTACTTCGTTCTTAAATTCTTTTGTTCCTTGTTGAGAATCTTTACTCAGCCTCTTGATCGCAACTTCTTGGCCACCTAACATTCCCTAGAGAATTTGAAGATAGACCTTAGATTTGAGCTTTATATTAACAACTGAATTTTGGTAAGTTCATACGAAATAACACAGGAAATTATCAATTTTAGAACAGTTACCTTGTAAACTTTGCCAAAGCCTCCTTCTCCAATCATACATGTTTCGGAGAAGTTGTGTGTTGCTAGCACAATTTCGTCTAATCGTACAAATGGAAATTCATAATCATGTGTAGAAGTTTCTTCCCTGAGTACTCCAGTACCATATAGTGATATCTTCCCATGTTTGGATTTTCTGTTCTTGCCTGCGCAAACAATGTCATGTTCATTAGTTCTCTAACAAGTACACTATAATTTACGAAACAAAAAGGTTCATTTTAACTCTCATAACTACTCATGTCTATCTACTTTTCGCTACTTGAACCCGTATAACCACTGCAAATAACCTAACAAGCACTTCTGCCAGCACGGAAAACCTTACCTTTTAACTTTAACCATGCAAGGGAGATACATGTGAGTACTATAGCGCTGCTTCCTAGAATTGGCAGTACAATCGTAAGTGCATTGCTCTTGGTCCTTTTACCTGTGCAATTGATGCATACATATACCATTAAATAGGCTAATGGATGATGGAGGGATATAATGTTAGGGAAAAGACAGTATTAGTCAAAAGAGGGAGAAATCAAGATTTAGTACCAGTTGTTGCATCCAAGCCTGCAAGCCGAAGATAGAGCGTGCCGCTGTCGAAGTCTGCACCTTTCTTTGCCGTATCAACCAATTCCCCTGTCCACACCAAGCACTTTGTCACGTCTCCCCCAGTATTGCTGCTGCTCAGGTTGGCGTGAGCGTATGCCACACAGGAGCAGTTGCGGCTGCACTCGGACGCACACTCCTCGAATGTACTCTTGTCCTCGCCGACGATCGCAAAACCGTCCGGCAACTTCATACCCTGCAAAGCCAAGAAGCCATCGGCGCATCCACGCAGAGGCTCCTTCCGCCGGCACCCCGATGAGAATGTACCACTGTCCCACTCCTCCATGCTCGCCGGCTCGAAGCCATCAAGGCACTTGCACGTTGGCACCGCCACATCACAGTAGCCGTATGGACCACAGTAGCCATATCGGTAGCATTCTGGGGATGGCCACTTGGCGAGGACTAACCACACCGATGAGCTATTGCTCCAGCTCTGGAGCTGGTAATCACCGGAGTATGTCACCACGTACCTGGTGAGCGGAGCGTCATCGGAGACGGTGTAGGTGATGTAGATCTCCTCATCGTTGTCGACAACGGCCAGGTAGACGATGATGGTCGCACCAGTGCTATCCTGCTGGTACTTCCGATCGCTCTTCACCATGTACCCGGTCCACGGGCTAGTGCGAGCCACCGGGCGCGCCCCATCCCAGAGGAATAACTGGAGAAGTGTGTTCGGGTCGCCGCCGTATGAGAAGCGCCCCGACGAGGGGTCAGCGGGGCCCTTCCAGGCCACGAGACGATCACCATTGGCACGGGCTCCATACCTGATCCGGATCTTCATGCCGGGAAGGAAGGTGTCAGTTAGGTGGTCAAAGCTTTGCCAGAGTATGGTACCGTTGGGGGACCGGATGACGAGGTTGCCAGTGTTCAGAAGCACCGCCGCCGTTTGCGAAGAGCTTGCTGCAGTGCCGACATCTGTTGTCCAAAGGGCAGGACTGTTGTCACCGTCGCTGAGAACGAGATTGGAGCTGTTGGTGAGGGAGAGCACCGGTATGGTACTGTTCGTGGCCGGAGTTTCCCGGTTGGCAACCCACACCATGGTGAGCTCCGGTAAGCCGTTGTACCATATGCCGAGGTACAAGCTGGCCAGACTAGCGTTGGAGAGTTTGAAAAAGCCCAACGCAAAGGAGCCGCCGTCGGAGACGATGGTGGCACCAGGGGAGAGTGAGTTGCCATGGACAAGCCGATCATCGGAAACGCTCAACGGCAGGAAGACAAGGACCAGTGCCGCGGTGAAGGAGGAGAGAGACAACCAATCCATGGGTCTTTGCCAGTACGTAAGAGCTACTGAGTTGATTCTGAGCAACTGCTGGTACAGTCAGTTGTACTCTGCTGTTATACTTTGTTGTTGATGATGCATGATGGTATGCCGTTGATTACAAGTACATGCCTGGAAAAATCAAATTATGGAGAATTGGTCTTGCAAACAATAACGCATTAGTGTTTGACTATTTGCAAATCTCTTGACAAATCAGTGAACCATTCAAGGACTCACGTAGGATAGATAGTGAAAGTGGGTATTGAAAACTGTAAAGGTTTTGAATTCTGGTAGGAGCTGACATTTCAGCTGCCCACGTCTGAGCATAGACATATAATGTGAACTCAGACGGTCAAATGGCGGAACGGTTGAATCCAAACCAAGAATAAGTATATAAAACGAAATAACCTTTTTTCGGGTAAAATAAAATAACCTTTTTAGAAAATGATAACAGAAGTAACCATCATGATGGAAGGAAATAAAGAGCCTCAAAGAAAATAACGTCTATCACAAAAAAGAACCATCAGCAGATTTGGATAACCTTGCATTTGTATGTTTTGTTACCTTATTTAGGAGTGAGACGTAGATTTACGCCTAGAGGCTTTCACATCACATAATGATCCAAGTGTAACCTCAATCCCTCATATAAACACACCTCCCAAAGAAACCATAAAACAGTCAATCACATGTAGTACAAGAGTAAAGAGTAAAAATAGAGTTCTCAGCCCGAGGCGGAGCTTCTCGAAGTTGATCCTTGTAAGAAGTTGGAATCAGACTCCGACTCTGTTTTGCCACCAAACAATCATTTAAAAAAGGTTGTGCAGTCTCATCAGAACAGGAGAGGCGGTCAAGAGGTTTCTCTAGATTTATTTTCTTCAAATTTTCTCAACTGAGTAGGAGTATCTTACTACGAACTATAAAAATCAACATCTTAGGGGGAGCATTTATTTTCCATGCTGCAGAGATATAGATATTGAGGGGACTAAATCTCTTTGCTCTCATGTTATCAAACCAAAGCATCATCCAAGGACTCAACCTAATGCCCCTAGCATTTCCTCTAATCCGTACCATCTTTGCAGCATCGGCACTGTAAAAGTTTTTCCAAAAGTAATTTTAAACTGCTGACCATCCAAATTTCACCAATATTACCAGTTTTTTCATTAGCTATAATATAAATGCCCCTGAACTGCAGAGGTAAAGGGTAGGTACCAAACCAGGTATCCTCCCCATCCTAATCTTTGAGCCATTTCCAACACTCCATCTATAACCAAACTGTATACTTTAGTTGTCCAGAGCACACCTTTCCAAAGTTCACCCAAGATGCAAGTAGACATATGTTTAAATATCTAAGACTACTAGGAAGCGGAACCCCTAGTCCTCCAAAACATTTCTAAATGCAAACTAATTCCAATGCTCTAAGTGAATTTTCGTGGAATTGAGTTTTGACAAGATTCACTAGGTCACCAGCTTTGATGGCCAGAAAATCGACTACTGCAAATAACTCAAGTGGTTGGATCGACATGGACGTTGTGGCAACTACCTACTTAGATTTATGCTGAGATCCCCAACCTGAATTTTTCGTCCCACTTAACAACAGAACAAACGAACATATTACAGAGGGGAGGAGGAAAGGAACAGAGGGATTGGTGTTCTGTAGAATCAAACAATAGTCTTGTGTATATTAAGTAAGACTGAAATACAATCAGCTTAGCATAGAAGGACTTTTAGAAGCAAAAACAATTGCTTACCATGGCTGTACTTTTCCTCTATAATAATTGCTTTCCCGGTTTGATTCCATACCTAGAAAAGAGGTGCGTAGAAAAACATAACAATTAGCTCCTCATAACTGAACATATATAGGAATGGCATCGCCTGAAATAATACCATGCCCAGTTTGTTGTTCTACTTCACCCTAACCATAAAGAGCCTACCCGTCAGTGCCCCTGTCTACAATTTCGTGCAGCAGCCCAAGCCCCACAACCCAAGCTGCGCAATCTGTATGATAAACTGGGAGGCATATGTTGCCGTAAATAAATTTCTCTTCAGTTTTATGCTTCATCTAATCATATAATTGACTGATATGTCAACATGTGATTCACAGTATACAGGAAACACGAACCTCTAGCTTGCGTGCTAGAGTAACTACAGAGTAATCAACTAATCATCCCACAATCACAATGAGGCCAAGATTTGAAACAGGACACAAAACCATTAGAGAGCACCAGGCAGCTCAGCTGGGCAGCAGTTCCATCAATCCGACCCTTGGGCGACCGGAGCAGAACTTCATCGTGGGCCTTGCTGGATGTGGAGGATTGTTGTCAGACAGGACGGCGCCCGAGACACCGAACGAGAAGAACAGCAAAACCTGCAATAACAAGAAGTCGCCAACTTCCGAAAGAGTCATGTCGTCGGTGGGGATGAGGATGCCGGAGACCACTAAGGCGGCGAACGACGAGAGCATGGCGCCCGCAGAGGCCACGCACTTGATCCTCCTCACGCGCTCCGCCCGCTCCTCGCGGATCCGCCGCCGCCCGGCCTCCGCCTTGGTCTCGCGCAGCATCGAGTCCAGCACGGAGTCGTTGAGCATCTGCAGCTTGCACTCCTCGGTCATCTCGTCGCCGCGCCGGATCAGCCGCCGAGCGTGGCCGCAGGGCTTGCGGTGGTCGTTGCTCTCAAGACGCGGCAGGGCCGTCCTCAGCCACTCCGCCGCCCTCTCCTCGCCGGCCAGCTCCGAGTCGAAGCGGTCACGCATGGACCGCAGCCACCGCCGATAGCTCTCCTCCAGCGACGGTGGAGCCTTCGCGCCGGCCGCCGGCCGCATCCACGACTTGTACTCGAAACCCATCCGATTCCGCCGCCGGCCGCCGACTCGTGAGTTTTTTTGTTTTGTTTTTGGTTGTCGTGAGTCCGCCTTGGGCCTGCTTCTCAGTTTTTGGTCGACTTGACGGCCCACTTTTAACGGCCTCCGTATATCGTTTTGATCATCTTTGCCAAAAAAAAATGTCTTTTGGAACAATGCCGAACCCGGTGGGTGTGTGGCAAAAAATAATTGAATTTATATACAAAATATATTTAGATCCGCTAATTTTATTATCTATGTGGTCAAAATTGAAATAATAGATAGAGTGTCTTATGTTAGTGAACGGAGGGAGTAGTGGTAAAAGTAACTAAGAACGTGCATATCGTGCAATGCCCAAATTAGATGATAATAATAACAGTGCATATTACAGGATAATAAGCTGCTACAGGATTATTTATAAGATCAATAGGGCAACCACCCCTGCTCCACTAATTCGTTAAAAGCGAGGCTTTTTTAATGTTTCGTATAGTGCAAGGCTTTTTTAAATAATATTTTTGTGGTTGCTGATTTGAAATGTGGGCTTCTCCCCACCTACTGTATTTGGGTGAGAAAATTGAGGGCAAGTGAATGAAATGATATACTCCTACTTGGCTCCCTTTGATCTTCACCCATAATGGAATCATCATCAAATATTGATGTAAAAGGCATTTCACCGCTGCCTCACCGGTCTCCTACATTCATGAATCAAACATGGATAACAGCTTTGAACACATTACATCAAAATGCTACTAGGAAATTTCAATTTATTTATAGACAAAAGGGGATTTTTTTTTTACAGCCGAACATACCAAACATGGTCAAATCTGAAACAACAACAGAATTTGGAATTTAAATAGACTTAATTCAGTTCATCGTCCTAAATAGCAATAGCAGATAGACTGTAAACTAGTATGAGCTAAAACCCCGGGCGGCAAGGGATCAGGGGGGTGTATCTATGATCGTACTCTTACAATTCTAATGTGAGGAGATATTCATTTTTCAGACATCAGTGGATGTTTATGAAATTAGAATCCATCTCAAGCTCAATTATTCATGTTCGTAATACATGATCATGATGAGGTGGAGAAATTCAAAGCTTCAACATTTAGAAATTACTAAATGTCTTATACTAAGAAACAGAGGTAGTAGAACGTAAGCACATTGACATTTGCTCATTCGTTTGTATCTAGAGTAGGTAGTGTTAATAGTTTAACGTTTCACTCACAAGACCGTGTATTGCTATTGCTTAATGTTTCAGTCACTAGCCTGACAAGTCGCAGTGAGGTATACGCGGCACGGCAACTTCCACACGAACAGCTGAAATGTTAAACTCCAGCGCAGTCTTATCAACTAATCTGAAGCCAATCTACAGAATTCCAAAGGTTTACATTATTCAGTAACGATGGAACTTACCTTGATGCTGCCTCGAACGAGTCATCCTCATCCTCCGTCAAAGCATTTTTTTTTGTGTCTAGACCAAAGGCTCGATGCAATGCATGCTACTCCCACTTGCCGCTATTTCTTGCTGAGAATATGGCCAGATGGATAGATGGAATTTCCGGCTCTCGCCCGCTGCACAGCAGTGCTGACCCTTCTTGTCTTCCTGCCCTTGAGCCTGTCCGACGACCGGCTTGTCCCCGGCAAGCCGCTGTCCATCGGCGCCACTATCGTCTCTGATGGAGGTGGCTTCGCTTTGGGATTTTTCAGCCCTTCCAATGTCACTACTCCGGCCAGGCTGTACCTCGCCATCTGGTACAACGGCATCCCCGAGATGACCACCGTGTGGGTCGCCAACCGGGAAACTCCGGCCACCAACATCACTTCCTCTTCACCGATTCTCTCCCTCACCAACACTTCTAATCTTGTTCTCTCCGACGGTGATGGCGGCAAACGTGTCATTTGGACGACTAATGTTGAGGCTAAGCAGAGCTCGTCCCCCTCGACGGCCGTGCTTCTGAACACCGGTAACCTGGTCATCCGGTCGTCGAACGGCACCATGTTATGGCAGAGCTTCGACCACCACACCGACACGCTCCTTCCCGGCATGAGTCTCGGGGTGAAATACAGCCCGAGGGCCGTCGTGGAGCGGCTGGTATCCTGGAAGGGCCCCGGCGACCCCTCGCCGGGGCGGTTCTCTTACGGCATCGATGCGAACACTTTGCTGCAGGTATTCCTTTGGGACGGTCCGCGCCCCGTGGCACGCATCGGCCCGTGGACGGGGTACGTGGTGAAGAGCGAGCGCCGATACCAGCAGCCAGACGTCGGCACGGACATCATGGTATACATGGCTGTCGTGGATAACAAGGATGAGATATATATTACCTACTACAGCCTCTCCGAGGGTGCTCCACGCACAAGGTATGTGCTTACATACTCCGGCGAGTTTCAGCTCCAGACCTGGAGTAGCATGTCAACGGCGTGGGCGGTCCTCGGGACGTGGCCATCGTCCAAATGTGCCCGGTACGGCTATTGCGGCCCATATGGGTACTGTGACGAGACGGGGACACCCGTCCCAGAATGCAGATGCCTCGACGGATTTGAGCCGGCGAGCATGGAGGAGTGGAGTGGTGGTAGGTTCTCAGCAGGGTGCAGGCGCAAGCAGGCGTTGCGTGGGTGTGGCGACGGCTTCTTAGCCTTGCCAGGAATGAAATCGCCAGATGGTTTCATGCTCCTCGGCGAGAGCAATGGCACGTTGGAGGAGTGTGCTGCGGAGTGCCGACGCAACTGCTCCTGCGTGGCGTACGCCTACGCCAACCTAGGCAACGGCAGGTCTAGGGGAGACATAACAAGGTGCTTGGTGTGGATTGGGGAGTTGCTTGACACCGAGAAGATAGGCGCAGATCCCGGCACCCACACACTATATCTCCGACTTGCAGGCTTGAACAAAGTGGATGGTACCAAATCTCTCCCTCTCTATACTAGTATGTCTTTGAAGTGACAATAACTAAATGGGATCCCTTCTAAATACTACTCATAGTTACTCCTCTTTTGTGCACAGATAAAAGGACAAAAAGAAATGTGGCGAGGATTGTGCTGGCAGTTCTAGGAAGTTGTGCTTTGGTACTCATCTGCATTTCCATCGTATGGTTAAAATTCAAAGGTACGCATAGTCTTTCACTTTCACCCCAATAATATCATCCATTTGATCACCCGAGCTTGGAATCTGTTTACTGGTGTAGGCTACAAAGTCATGAAACCCTCTGAACAAGCAAAACTAGAGCCAATAAACCTTCATGTGAGTTTTAAGATTGGTCTAACAAGCTAGGCAATCTGGTAGCAAATAGTCTATGAGTTTAAGCCTGTTATAACTATCATGCATGGCAAGAAATTTAATGAAAATGGACAACCATACAAAGTCATAACCCTAGGGGATCGAAGGTAATGTACATTTGTGCATGCTTGCGCCTGTGTCTGTGCCTGTGTGTGTGAACATTGGAGAAGAATACTTTGATTTGTTATGTCTATGATGATATACTCATTGGAGAAGATATTATTAAAACATTGTGGGGGCAGGAAAAAACAAAAAAAGAAGCAAACACAACATTCAAACATGGAACTGTCTGAGTACGTTATGTGGAATTGGGGAAGGAAGCTTTCCCCACGATCATGATTTTCTATTTGCAAGATTTGAGGAAATTTCCCTAGCAACGCACAGTTTCTCCGAAAGATGTATGATTGGACAGGGAGGCTTTGGCAAAGTTTACAAGGTAACTCATTATATAGTTTTCTCTGAAGTATTCTAAGATCAATAGAATCAAGTGGTTAGTATGACACACTTAAATGAATGGTATACCATATAATTATATAGGGAATATTAGGTGGTCAAGAAGTTGCAGTCAAGAGGCTAAGCAAGGATTCACAACAAGGAACAAAGGAGTTCACGAATGAAGTAATACTAATTGCAAAATTACAACACAGAAACTTGGTTAGACTTCTTGGATGTTGTGCGGAGGGAGATGAAAAGTTGTTGATTTATGAGTATCTACCTAACAAGAGCTTACATGCTACCCTATTTGGTATGTATTCTAGTAATAAGCCATAATGTGGTTGAGTATACAGGAAAAAATAATATTTTCCTGAATTTCCTTATATTACAGATGCTTCTAGAAAATTATTGTTGGATTGGCCGCTACGGTTTAATATAATCAAGGGGATCGCTAGGGGACTTCTTTACCTCCACCAAGATTCAAGAATGACAATTATTCATAGAGATCTCAAAGCTGGAAACGTTTTGCTAGATGCAGAGATGAAACCCAAGATAGCAGATTTTGGTATGGCAAGGATCTTCTTTGATAATCAGCAAAATGGAAATACTCAGCGCGTTGTTGGAACATAGTGAGTATCCATTGGAAAAGAACTCATATTAAGTTTTGAATAATTTCAACTCCCTTTAAATAACTCTTACAAGTGGAATGATCGAGCAGTGGCTATATGGCTCCTGAGTATGCAATGGAAGGCATCTTCTCTACAAAGTCTGACGTTTATAGCTTCGGTGTTTTACTACTTGAGATTATAACCGGTATAAGGAGAAGCTCCAATAGTCAAACCATGGGCTTCCCTAGCCTTACAGTCTATGTGAGTACACGCAAGACTTCTCCAAAGTTTAGTTTCAGAAAATGGATCAAATTTGAAGAATGTCTTTATTTGACAAACAAAATGAAGATTAATGTGATCTTATGTTTTTTTTAGTCATGGAATATGTGGAAGGAAGAGAATACGAAGGAATTGACAGACTCGTCTATTAGGGATGCTTGTTCACCCGAGGAAGTTTTGATCTGTGTCCAAGTAGCACTTTTGTGTGTCCAGGAGAACCCAGATGATAGGCCAATCATGTCATCTGTTGTTTTCATCCTAGAGAATGGAAACACCGCGCTTCCAGCTCCCAATCACCCAGCATATTTTGGGAGACGAAGCATTGAAATGGACAAAACCAGAATTCAGACCTCCACGAATAATTATACACTTACCGAGATAGAAGGGCGGTAAAATAAATAATTCTTTTGATTTGGATGAATCCAAATTCCACCAAAAAGTTCTTGATGTATCGAACATCACTATTAGATTGTATGGCCCAAAAAATGGTGACGATTGCATCTCATTTCCTTATAACTTTTCAAATTATGATATGTGGCCCCAATGGTTGTCTTGGTTTTATAAAACAATATATTGAGATACTTACAAGAATTTAAGGACTCAAAGAACAAACAACTCGATGAAAGTTAATGGGCTAATACCTTCTGGCTGCTCGAGTGTTTGAATGCCCAGATCCAAACTGTGCATCTACTGGCCCAAAGATCAGCAGAAACAAATATATGTACTGTAAAACACAAGGACCAGGTGCTATCTTTTACAGCCAAAGATACGTACAAAAGCTAATTTTACCTGATTAGTATTCCTTCTTTCGTTGAAGCAATTAAACCTTCGATGAGGGCATATCTTCACCCACTCCCTGGCAACACCCAGAAGACCAGCACAAATTTCAGATACAAGATAGAGTGCACAAACTTACAAACAACAAAATAAAATACACAATCTTATATTGAGAAAGTGCACCCTAAGATATTGATGTCGACATTAACAAAGTAAAAATTTAGAAAACTTCAGACCTGAAGTTATGTACAACAGCACCTAACACAATGGGATTGCTGCTGTTGTCGGTTAGCATGTTTGCACGCTGTCAGACACATTAATGTTAGCAAATTTAACAAGCACGTTGACACCTAATTATCAAAAGATTATAATATACTAATACTATTACTCGGCGAATCTGTTCTGTAAAAGATACAACAGCTCTTCGTAAGCTGTTGTCTAGTAGAAAAATAAATATCTTTCGGTAGAATGATGAATAGCGAATAAGACCAGCAAATTATATACATTGCACAATAGTTTACTTAAACGATAAAACAGGAGGGCTGCACTACCAAAATTAACAGCTCGATCTATGTATCTTGCATCAACCAATCGTATAAATTGATTGATCTGATAGCACTCAATTCACAGTATACATGCGTACGAGTTAAAAGCTTTTCTGCAAGTGTAATCCCAAATTGAAATAAAGCAGTAAGTCAGACTACAAGTACCATAACAGAGCATCACAATAAGCACATTCACCAGCATTCTTCCAAAACTGCTCACTGAAATGATGATCCACAGCAAACAGTCTCGGGCGAGTCACAGACAGACAATTCCTGACGGCTTCGACAGCATAGAAATCAAAATAAAAAAGGCACAATGTAGAGTTTTCAGTAGGGGGCCTTTAGACTGTCAATGAAACTAGCATCCACATTAACTTTTATCCAGCCCTCAATTGGTTTTGCTCAAGGCTCAGCCTTCTTTCCTGAACATTGCTTCTCATGTATTGTGGTCAAATTAGTGGATCCTAAATTCCTAATACAAAAGGCAATGAAATTCTCACATTTTTCCTAGATTTTTTTTACCACTCTTGCTTGTCCAATAGTCCAAGCACGTACAGAAGCCATTCTTAAAGTGGTGGAAACGGTTTCGATCTCTAACAACTATAACTCGATCGTAGATATCCGAGACTATCTTCATGACAGAGTGGCAATCTTCGCAGATTCTCAGGTTCTTCACTATACGGATCACAGCCCCTCTTCTCGTCCGAAGGCAAGTGCCAGTTTCTCGCTGTGCTGCGAGATGCAAACTTCTTTGTCCTGCTCATCAATGTCAAAGGTAACTTCTTTAGTTGAAGGCTTGTGCCCCTTGAGGCGTAAGGTCTTGCAAACCTCATCAAGCATTGCATATATCCGATCAGACTGAGGATGTGAATGGTCACCAGACAAGAACTCATAAACCACACCATCTAGTTCAACAATGCTCGATCCCGGAGGCTTGAATATCCTATGTTCTTTCATCAAGTTCCTGACCTCCTGTACAAGATCCCATTTCCCATCAGCAGCATAGGCATTAGATAAGAGCACACAGGCCCCGACATGACGAGGATCCAACTTGAGTATCTCCCTGGCGGCCATCTGGCCCATGTCAAGATTCTTGTGAACCCTACAAGCGACCAAGAGAGCACCCCATAGCACAACATCGGCCTCGAAAGGGACAGTCTTAATGAGAGCCAGTGCCTCCTCCAGCTTGCCCGCTCAGCCAAGCAGATCGACAACGCAGCCATAATGTTCTATGGTGGGTTGTATACGATGTTCGACAGTCATGCAACCCAAGAACCTCTTCCCTCATCCACCATGCCAGCATGGGCACACGCACTCAGCACGGCCGTCATGTTTTAGGGACGGGATATAGATTTACGCCTAGAGGCTTTCACAATTCATATCACATAATGATCCAAGTGTAGCCTCATATAAACCCACCTCCCAAAGAAACCATAAAACGGTCAATCACATGTAGTACAAGAGTAAGAAGTTGGAATCAGACTCCAACTCTGTTTTGCCACCAAACAATCATCAAAAAGAGGTTGTACAGTCTCATCAGAACAGAAGAGGCGGTCAACAGGTTTCTCTGGATTCATTTTCTTCAAATTTTCTCTATTTGGTAGGAGTATCTTTCTATGAACTATCAAAATCAACACCTTAGGGGGAGCATTTATTTTCCACGCTGCAGGGATATAGATATTGAGAGGACTAAATCAATTTTTCTCTATTTGGTAGGAGTATCTTTCTATACAATCAGCTTAGCATAGAAGAACTTTAAGAAGCAAAAACAATTGATTACCATGGCTGTGCTTTTCCTCTACAATGATTGCTTTGCCCAGTTTGATTTCATACCTAGAAAACAGGTGCAGAGAAAAACATGACAGTTAGCTCCTCATAACTGAAGATAAATAAGAATGGCATCGCCTGATATAATACAATGCCCAGTTTGTCGTTCTACTTCACCCTAACCGTAAAGAGCCTACCCGTCAGTGCCTGCAATTTCGTGCAGCAGCCCAAGCCCCACAACCCAAGCTCCGCAATCTGTAGTAACCGTGCGCGTCGAATGATAAACTGGGAGAATGATATTGTCACAAATAAATTTCTCTTCACTTTTATACTTCATCTAATCGTATAATTGGACTGATATGTCAACATGTGATTCACGGTATACAGGAAAAATGAGCCACTACCTTGCCTGCTAGAGTAACTACAGAGTAACCAACTAATCATCCCACGATCACAATGAGGTCAAGAATTCAAATAGAACACTAAGCCATATATTAGAGAGCACCAGATGATGGTGAACTTTCACAGCTCAGCCGTGCAGCAGCTCCATCAATCCGACCCTTGGGCGACCGGAGCAGAATTTCATGGTAGGCCTTTCTGGGCAGGGAGGGCTGCTGTCACAGTGGACGGCGCCCGAGACACAAAACGAGAAGAACAGCAAAGCCTCCAAGAGCAAGAAGTCGCCAACTTCCGAAGGAGTCATGTCGTCGTTGGGGATGAGGATGGCGGAGACCACTAAGGCGGAGAACGACGAGATCAGGGCACCCGCAGAGGCCGCGCACTTGATCCTCCTCACGCGCTCCGCCCGCTCCTCGCGGATCCGCCGCAGCCCGGCCTCCGCCTCCGTCTCGCGCAGCATCGCGTCCAGCACGGAGTCCGTGAGCATCTGCAGCTTGCACTCCTCGGTCACCTCGTCGCCGCGCCGGATCAGCCGCCGAGCGTGGCCGCAGGGCTTGCGGTGGTCGTCGCTCTCAAGACGCGGCAGGGCCGTCCTCAGCCACTCCGCCGCCCTCTCCTCGCCGGCCAGCTCCGAGTCGAAGCGGTCACGCATGGACCGCAGCCACCGCCGGTAGCTCTCCTCCAGCGACGCTGGAGCTTTCGCGCCGGCCGCCGGCCGCATCCACGACTCGTACTCGAAACCCATCTGATTCCGCCGCCGACTCGTGAGTTTTTTTTGTTGTTGTGAGGAAAGTTGGAGTTGTGACTTGTGAGTTACTAAATGATGGGCAGAGTCCTCCTTGGGCCCGCTTCTCAGTTTGTGCTCGACTCTACGGCCCACTTTTAACGGCCTCCTTATATCGTTTTGAACATCTTTGCAAAATAAAAATTCATAATATTTGTGTGGTTGTTGAACCCCCACGGAAAAACATAATCACCTTCACGATAGGCCGATAAATTGTGTGAATGGAGAGTATAGCTGGCCCGCCATGGCCGCGAGCGGCACGGTGCCGGTACAGGGGCTTCGTCCCAACTTCGGGCACGAGAATGTCGGCATGCGACGGGCACGACGGCTCGGCTCGGCACGTTCTCGCACACCGGAAGAGATGACCGCCGCCGCCGTCTAGTCTTTGGCGCCAGCTCCCTTCTTCCCAGAGTCCTCCTCCACTTCCTCATTCAGTTCCTCAAGACTGGGCCGACCTCATCACCCATGGACGACGAGAAGATTGACAGGATCAACGAGAATATCGGCAAGATCGACAGGGAGGAGACGACTCTGGACGCAGTAGTGGGCCGTTCTAGTGTCATGCTGTGTCGGGCCACGGGTCGGCACGTTTGTGTCATATCGTGTCGGGCCAGCCCGCGTGCTTCAGATTGAGATAGGACACGAGTATAGGTGGACCTCGTGCCGACACGTTTCATCGTGGGTTGGGCCGTGTCGTGGGTCGTGCCAAAATCAGCATGCCTCGGGTCGGCACGTCTGGCAGTTGGTCAGTTGGTGAAGTGTGTGTTCTTTTCTGCCGTACTTGAAATGGGTTTTGGATTACTCCTACTTGCTAAGAAATTGAAAGGAACACCCGACAATATGGTGCAAGAACCACCATACATATACATTTGGATGCAAATTGGAAGTCTAAGCTGCAAGTCATCTGAACAACCGTGTAGTAAATTTCCGAGTACGTCGTTTTGGAGCTCGGGCTCCATGGAGCCTTTTCATAGAAAACAAATCGCATTTCAAGTTTCAGTTTGTTTGATTTTTTCCCATATATATGCAGATAATGATGAATTCTGTTAGTGTGCAATAAATCAATGTCAGATACTCTGTATTTTGGGTCATGTAAGTTTGACCAAAAAAATGTGGATATGCGGTAGTGAACATTGCAATTTTTTAAACCTCCAAATATATCAGATTATATAACACATTCATATGAAAAATCATGGGGCAGAAATTGTACGCCGAAGACATTTTATATGTTCTCTCTTAATAGTACAAGATATATGACCAAGAGTGTCTAGAGAGATGCTCAAATGTCGAAAATGTTTTTCATCGATTTTTTGTAAATCGAGGTGTCTAATTAATAATCTTCTTCTTCATTTTTAAAAAAGAGGTGTGAAAAATATTGGTGGAGCGGAGCTGCCTAAGGGCACGAGCAGCGGTAGCTACCGAATCCTACCGCCCCATGTAAAAAAGTTGTCCGTAAATTTTACATCCTTGTTCGTCTCAACGGTCGTTTGATGGCCAAATCGGGACCGAATCATGAGGATGACCGACGGGGAGAGAGGAGGAGGGCAGAGTTCGGGGCAAGGTAGTGTGCGGGCGGCCGCGGCCGGGGCTGGAGGGCGGCGCGGGCAGCCGAGTTGGAGGGCGGCCAGGGCTGAGGATGGAGGGCGGCGTCGGTGGGCGGGGCCGGGCTGGAGGCGATGCAGGCGGCCGCGGGTGGACGGTGGCGCGGGCCCGGGGTTGGAGGCGGCGCCGGCGGCCGGGCTCGAAGGCGGCGCAGGCCCAGGAGCTGGGCAGCGGCAGGGGCGATGGAGGTGGGGGGAATGAAATGAGGTTATTTGGCTCTAGGGTTAAGGGGTGTTTTATCGCTCGGACTGGTCCACAATATATGAAAAACGTAGGGACTATTTTGAAAATCGGGCGGCACTGTTCATAACTTTTCATTATAAACAGTACACGGAGGCACAATTGAGCGAGAAAAACTCGCGCCTTAATAGGGTAATTTCTCCAATGAAGGCAGCGGCCAGCACTCACGATCATGCAGCAAAAAGAAACAGGGGAGGGCAGCACATGCATGTCGTGAATCTCTTCCTCTCTCCACTTCTTCTACTGGGACCATGCCTTTTTATCTTGAGATCCCGCCTCCGGCAGAAGAGTCACTGGCGCACTGCGGAGCAGCTGTTCTGTCAATCCGAGCCTACGTGGCCTGCGGGCAGTAGGTTAGTGCTATGCGTTCGACATGCCCTAATTAAACATTTTTTACTACATGCTAAAAAAAACTCTCGATCGAAGTAGTGAAGTATAGATAGACAATATACTTAATACGTACGACTGGTACGCAAGATTGGGTCCGAGGAATAATACGTGTACTAACAAAATGTCCGTACGTTTCTACGAGATATCGGAAAAAAACATCTATAATCCAATGAAATAATTATCCTATTGTACTAAATTCAAAAGGATGTAAACGACATGACACATGGTTTCTGTTCATACATTGCTTAATATATATTCCCTCTCCAATTTTTTTTTTTAGATTGCAAGCTAGTTATTATAAACATTACACAAGTTGAAGACTTAAAATATCTATAATTATCTGAAGTATTGTTCTGCTGCAGGACTGTTTTTTAAATCACAGAATGTCAACGCACATCCTTATTGACTATCAATTGGGATCAGGCCAGTTCCTACTAAAGTGGAGGAATAATGGTCGTCTCGAGCGTCATTTTCCTCAGGCCTCCTCCGCCCCACCCTCCTCGCCAGCTCCTCCTCGTTGCCCTGCTTCTCCTTGCCCAGATTCATCTTCCATCCAACCCCAGGAACCAACTCCGGCCACAAGGAGCAGCATATCCGCCCATGTCGTGCTCATCTCTCTTCTCCATGTAGTGATCTGCTCTTCTCCGGCACAAGCAAGCATAACTGCATTATGGTACTTTTGGACCTCAGCAAGCATAACTGCATTATGGTACTTTTCGACGTTGCAGTCTCCCCCCGCTTGCCACTTATATCCTTCTTGCCTCGAAGATGGTGGCCGCATTTTACACCTGATCACAACGCTTTTAGGGGCTCTGTTGTTTGAAAATAGTAGCAATAATTAATACGGTTCAGCCGCGTGTAGAATATTTTGTTTTGACCTTCGGTAAGCTATAGTTCATCAGCAAATTTCAGCATTATGTACAATTTCATGGAGCGCGGCTGATATGTTTAACTAAAAATAGTTTGGTTACAAAAAAACTTCCCTTGAACAATCTGTTATCGCAACTTCTTATAATTTCGATGACTTCTTGTGGGCAGGCTTGCGTGTCTAGGGGCACGCCCGAGGACGCTCCGTCGTTCACCTCCGTCCCGCCCGCGCCGTCCATCCCGCTGGCACCAGCAAGGCTGCCCCCCTTGCGTGGGGATGTCAAAGGCGGCGACGAGGTTGATCGTGATGAGCGACTGCGAGAGCGATATCATCTCGTAGGGCGCCAGCAGATCCTTGGGCCGGAAAAAAAAGAGAAACAAACCCTTTTTTTACTTGCCGGTGGCAGGGTGGGTAATATCCCAGAACTATAGGGGTAAAATAGGAATAAAAAGTGACGTACCATCCTCATCTTAAGCCGTATTAGGAGACAAAAGGGCACGGTCGTCATCTCCTCCAATGACGTGGGTGGGCACGCACAGCACAGCACAGGCACAGAAGCTTCTACCACGTCCGTAAAAAACACGACGCTCCGAATACTCTCACTGACGCGTGGGCCCGATACCTCCTCAGCTCCCATTGGCCGCGCAGCCGCCGCAGCGGATCGGTGACGTGGCCCGAAAAATTTCGGGAGATCCCGCGCGAACTCCCGCCTCCGCCCGCCCTTAAATGCCGCCCCCACGGCCTCGACTTCTCCTCCTTCCCAAATCCAACTGCCGCAGCACAGCGCCGCCCACCTCCCACCACCACCACCTCTCGCCGCCACGCCGGAGCTCCGATCCCAAGGTACCGCCCGTTCCTCTTCGAACCCCAGACCGATCCCGTGGTTTGCTGCCGTTTCTGATGAGTTCCGCCGTTCCTGATGGGTTCCGATCTGTGTTTTGTGCTGTTGCAGCTTCTGCGAGATGAAGGCCAAGGTCAGCGCCCGCGGCGGCGAGTCCAGGTGAGCACCCCGTCCAACCCACCACGTCCCCGTCCCCGTCCCCTCCTCCCCGTTCGTTCGATCTCCTGCGGTCTTTCCTCGCGTAGTTCTGATTCGATCTGCTGCTGTTGTTTTCCACTGCAGGCTCGCGGTGAAGAAGGGCAAGGCCGAGAAGGACCCCAACAAGCCCAAGCGCGCCCCCAGCGCCTTCTTCGTCTTCATGTAAGGCCCCCCCCCCCCCCCCCCGCCCCCGCCGCCAGACCCGCCCGCCGTTCGCGATCCGTTCCCCCTCTGTTCTCCTCTGCTGTCTCGCGTTGTTTCTGACGGAGGATTTGGTGCGTTTTTTTTTTCGTGCGTGCAGGGAGGGGTTCAGGAAGGAGTTCAAGGAGCAGAACCCCGACAACAAGCAGGTCTCCGTGGTAAGCATCTCCCCCGTCCCCCCTCAGCGCCTCCTCTGTTGTTTCCTCCTTCGTCTCGTTCGGTCGTTCGTTTGATCTGCTGCTGCCGTGGGTTTCGGTGCTGCTGTTGTGACCATGTGTGTTCTGATCTGGGTTCGTTTTTGGTGGGTGATTCGCAGGTTGCCAAGGCCGGTGGTGAGAAGTGGAAGTCCCTGACCGACGAAGTAAGTGTCCCCGTTCCATCTCACCCCTTCTCAAACTCGTCTGTTGTTCCGATTCTGTTCGTGCGTGCGTGCGTGCTCGGGAACTCCCGTGTGGTGAATGTCTCGTGAGTTACCTGATGCAGTTTATCAAGTATGAACGTCCTTGTTGCTCTGTTATGCCCAGCTGTCCTGTACGATTTTGAATCATGCGTTGTTTCTGTCCAGATTACACCACCTGTAGAGTCTTAGATTCAAATTTGGCCTCAGTTCAGTAGTTCCTGTCAAGATTGAGAACAACCGTAGAGTCCTACTTTCAAATTTGGTGACTAGAATGCATGCACGCGTAGCTCAGTTCATTGCTGGGGTGGTTCAAATTAACATGTATGCTGGTTTCAGTTTTAGCCCGTCGTCGTCGTCACCGTGTCTCTGAATCTGGAATTGCGCTGCACTTTGTCCTCTGAAATCCCTGCAGCTGGCTATAGCTTCTGACAATGAATTTCTGCAGCTGTCTAGTCTTCTGCTCATGTTAGACCTGCTGTTCCTGTTCTGCACTAACTCTGCTTTCTGAATTTCAGGAGAAGGCCCCCTACGTTGCCAAGGCCGAGAAGCTCAAGGCTGAGTACACCAAGAAGATCGACGCCTACAACAACCCCAAGGTAACGACACCATCTCGGTTCCAAATCAGTTGTGTCGCGTGACATTTCAGTGCACGCACGGACAGTCATAAGCATTGTGCTGATCTCTGCGTTTCTGCGTCATGTCTGGTTGCAGGCAGGAGGCCCTGCGGCGTCTGGTGATTCCGACAAGTCCAAGTCCGAGATCAATGACGAGGAGGGTGGCAGCGAGGTGAGAACCGTCGACCCTGTCTGTCCGTGGCAATCTCACTTTGCTGTTCACCTTGCCTACAGTATTTGTTCTTCTGAACTTGTGACGCTCCAAATACTGACCTGAACCACTCTGGTTCTTTCCTTGCGCAGAACGACGAGTGATGCGTCCGCAGCGGGAGGAGGTAGTCCGTGGTGGTGCCTGAACGTTGCTGGTGTCTCCGACTAATGATGATGGATGATGGTTGCTGTTTATGTCACTAGTTTTAGCTCTTGTAGTTCCCTCCCTTTTGCCTCAGGCTGCTGCTGCTGCTTATGGATCATGGATGGGATGGTAGCTCTAGCCTCATGTCTTGAGTGGGGAAGTTCTTAGTCTAGCTCTCGTAGTAGTTTTCCTTGTCGCCTGGATGGATCACCGGCATCCCACTCTGTAGTTTTCCCTTACATTCTGTCCCTGTCGTTCTGTATCTATGGATGTACCCGTGGCTTGTTTTAACCGTATCAGAGATCAATATATGGTAGTCAAAACTCTTGAAAGGAAATGCTGCCTGTGTTCTTGTATTGTTGAATTGCTGGCTGGATCCAACTTTGTGTCTCTGTTTACCATGTTGTTGAGCTGGTGACAGTAGGATTGAGACATGCCAGACGGTTTGATCACATAGCTGATTTTGGCATACGGGAGTCTCATGAACGTTGTTTTTATTTTTGAGGTTCTATATCTTTGTACAATACTTGATGGAGTGTTGAAGACTAGACATGATCCGCAATCCACCCGTTTTAATGGTGCTTCCCACCCGTTTTAATGGTGCTTCTCCATGAGATTTGGTCCTCACAACTCCGATGGATAACACGGCGAGCGATGGTTTCGCACATGTGGCACCGGTTGGACAAAAATAGTATTTTAGAAAATATATTAAAAAATCTAATTTTATTTTAACACTTGCTTTATTTGTTTTTTCAGCGACATACTTATATATTCTGCTATCATATGTTAAACTCTCGATTTTAATAAAATTAAAATATTAATTACACTATCGATACCATTTATCTAATTTTCGTATCAGACTTTCTTGATACAAAGTACGGTAAGCAGGTCACTTGATTGAGCTGGTTAGCCTCATAAATCTTTCTGGATGCCTCCAATGCCTAGCTCATAATGATTTCTGATTTTAATCAGTTCCGACAGTTCTAAGATGTCCCTCGGTTTGGATGAACTCACGGAGATGATAGCATCACCACAAACTAAACTAAACTAAAGCTTAAAGATACTTGCTTCACACACAGTGCTTCTATATAGGAAGATTTCTTAGATATCTCAAGTGACACAATCTTACAAGAAAGAGAATTGCTTCCCCTTTTATAGTCACAAACTGACTCCATTCTAGCTGTTTGTTGGTTTGCCATTATTCTTATCCATTAAATATGACCAACTTTACATCTAGTGGCCAACTTTTAATTTGCTTCTACCACTTTTTTCTACCATTTTTTCTCACCAAGATGCATCTGTCTATAACGTACATTAGAAACTCCATGCAAGTTATACCGGAATAACAACTCTTACGTACATACAACATGCATAGCTCGTTAATCCTGCATACAACATCCACTAGATCAACTAATCCAGATCACTAATCTTAAGAGTATCAACTAGATGCACTAATCCAGATCATGTGGACCATACAATTCATCTTGTGGCGACCTAACAGCCACACACGTATAGCAACGGCATCGATCACACCTTTTCAGCCTCACCCTGAGTCCATATAGGGGTGGTGTCCACTAAAAGCATCTCTAGCAGATGTACCTTATAAAAAAGATCAGAAAGATCAATTTGAGGTACACTTGAAAGGCTGAAACTGATATACTGTTTGCAAAAGCATTAGATAGAACATATATATATATATATATATATATATATATATATATATATATATATATATATATATATATATATATATATATATATATATATACTACAAATTCATACTAAATAGGGCTTCACGCTATAAAATCATAGCGCCCCCAGCTTCCCACTGACGCCCTCTCTGTGTAAGGTGATGCCATCACCTGTGCTGAGTCCCCAGCAATATCACACTCGTTTTATCATCTTGGATCTAAACATATGGTAGTGAAAATTTACTGAAAGAAATCATTATTTGAGTTCTTCCTTGTTACATTTTGACTCCAGCTCGTTCAAAGAAAAAAAACATTCAGACTCTTGGTGTCTGTGTGTGCTCTAAAAAACATTCTGATATCTGTTACTGTTAAGTCCACACAATTCTGAATTATCCTCCAATCTTCAAACAATTGTGACTTACTCCCTCAGTTTCACATTGTAAACCTTTTTTATCTAACTATTTAGCTTGCTAAAAATGCTTAGATTTTGGAATGGAGATAGTATTTATGTCTCACGTTAAGTCCTAGTCCAACTGTCCTACATTGAAATTCCTTGTGAATAGAAAGCTGGTTGTCTGCCCAGGCCCATCGCCCCCAATTCCCACCAAATTATATTTAAAAACGGAGGGATAAAACCTAAGGTTTCCACCATATTATATGCAATGCATTCTACACTAATAATTTACGCAAAAAAAATCTTGAAGAGATTCCAGCTACAACGCGCGGTGTAGTCTTCTAGTATTTATATAAGCATAGTTTCCGCATGCTCATTTTTGTCATATATATTTCATACTTACATGATCTGTTTTAAAAAAGAAATGTTTAGTTTATAATTTGGATATCAGAAATACTATTGTATAAATTCACATTTATCCATTTTCATATCCACAACACGAATCATGAATGGTGCTAAGTTACGACATGCCTAGGCCGTGGCCCAGCTAGAGTCTTCTCATTCCGTTTTCTTGATGGGCCGGTCCAGTCAGACTCCACCTATTAAGAAAACTAGCTCTACTACGGATTGATTTGCTAAAAAAATGTTATTACACGTCCGCTCGATGTACATATATAGCTAGACCATAGTGATATTACACTTGAAAACACACATAAACTGCTCAAGAATCTTCTTGCCCGCCCGAGTTGTAACTTGAAGCAGTTTCCAAAGTTTTCTTGATATCCTAACGAGGTGAGACAACCTTACCTTGATAACACATCACTAAGGCAAAACTCAAGCAAATATACTAAGTGCCTGGTAGATTGCAAGTGAGAGACACCAATGCTTAACAAAACTAGAAAGCAACTTAACAAGCATGTGACCAAATCGGATCCGAAACCATGAGATATCGACTGAAACACATGTCCAGCCCACCCTGCTAGCACATCGCAACTAATCAATCTGGTTATGAATTGGTGTGTAACTCTCGAACTCTCCGGAACTTTATATGCGCATATATGGTGATGAAGTGAGTGGGTTGATGCTTTTACGTACTCTTGTGTTTGTCAATGAGGACCTGAACAAAACAATGCGTGGTGGGTGAAGAGGGATGCATACACCATTCGAAAACAAGGCTACCAGGACCCGACCCGTTTGTCTGCTGCTGCTGCTGCTGTCAGTGTCGTGTAGAGTGAGTGTTAGAACCCAGATTACGAGGCAGTGCAGTGGGGTTCCGAATTAATTTTGCTTAGGGAATCGTGTCACCGTAAGCTGCTTCCGTAGCATAGTGGTATTGCGTTCGCTTCGTAAGCGAAAGGTCGCGAGTTCGATCCTCGCCGGGAGCTAATTATTATTTTATTATTGTTTGCTCATTTTGCCTAGCTTATGTATGTTTCGAACTTATTACATTTTCTTCTTCTTTTATTTCTTTCCAAAACGATGCACAGTACTACTACTATTTCCCCATTCATGGGTTTTCCTGGATGGGCTGGCTGGACAACACTCTACAATCTCTCATCTTGAAGAAAAATCAGCTCTAGTGTAGTCTCATGACCTGCTCAACAATTCTGTTGTACCGCCTCAGGGTTTCTCTACTATCTAAAAATACAGTACAAATTAGCGGTGCCACGCTTGAACAAAATCTGAAACCTACTGACGAGTCTTCCCTTCAACATCCAATTATGCCCGAGTTGCAACTTCAACGATCTCTCAGAGTTCCGAGATATCTCGACGAGGTAACAACCTTACCACCAACAAAACAAAACCGCATGCTCGTTGCCTTTTCAGTGAGTATTATATTTCTTACTCACATGTTCAGTTTTTTTGGTTTTGCAAAACATACTCGGCTATTATACACACAATAAATTGCATTACTTAATTTTTAAATCAATTTACTTATCTATTTACATTTGAGGGCTAGGGTGTAGCTAGGTTATAGCTGACCTGAGATGTGCCATGCCCAAGATTCTACCATTCACTATGTTTGTTGACCCGACACGAGTCTACTTTCAAAGAAAAGTAGCTTTGCGACAGAAAGCTACGCATTGAAATTCACTTGTGACTACGTATCCTCAGGCTCAGGCTTCAAAACGGTGATCTTGGATTTGTCTAAAGTATCAAATTTGCTCACGAATATTCCTGTCTGCATCCAAAACCCAGTTTTGTCGAGTTGCAACTCCAACCAGTTTCCAAAGTTTCAAAGGTGACAATACGACCAACTCAAATCAAATGGATCAAGAGACGGGTATACCACAAGCGTGTGACACACGAAGGCTTAACAAAACTAAGAAAAATGAGTGAACATCTCTAAGAATCAGACCTTAAAACCAAAAGTCGATAGAAAACCTTATCCCGCCCACCCCACTACAACATCATGTGTACTCAATTTGGTAATGAAAATGTCTAACTGTCGAACTTCTAAGAATGCCGAGAGTGGGTTGATACTTGGTTGTTGTGTTGCCAATGGGGGCATGTAAGTGTGTTTTGGGTGAAGAGGGTCACGAGCACGAATCAAAAACTACTAGGGGCATTGGTCATTGATTGCTTGAGATTTGTTGGCGTATCGCTACATTATCTATAGTCGGTTGATATATTGGTTGTTGTGTTCAGGGCCGATCCTAACTAATTTTTGACCCGGAGCGAGTTAATTAATAAATATAATTATATCAAACTCTTATAGTTAAATATAACTCTTATATTTAAATATAATATAATTTATTAATATACAATCTTATAGTATATATTTTCTTTTTTTACGCAAATTATATCTTCTCAACATGTAGGTACAATTAATTTAAATATAAATCGTATGTGTATCTTCTTTTATTGTAATATACTCAAATATAATTTTACATAAACTAAAAATTAAAAATAATTATGCACCTTCTCATTTTTTGATGTATAATAAATAATTAATCATCCTTAATATTTGTGAAACATATATATTGACTATACTCTAAAAATATCTTAATATCGGTTTGTACCATATCAAGTCATAAGCAAATTTATAGAAAATTCTAGAGCATATAGCTTGATTTTGTCTAATAAGTTGCATTGTGTTCAATAACAAACGCACGACACATTTATACTATTAGTCTCATCGAAATATATTTGCTATATTTAGTCCACACAACTTATCTTGTAACTTTCTCAAATAGAAATATGTGCATAGTATTAAAATTCAAAAAAAAGTAGTAATCATAGCTTTACTACGATCTATTGGGCTCCCGAAGAAGATAGACTAATGGTCTAATTAAACTTGTTAATTCCAACCAAATTGTACTTTTTACGGGAAGACCGACTAGTTTTTCCCTACGCGGTACCCAGTTTGTTTTCACGTGTGGTTTTTTATGAATACTTCCTCCTAATGAACAAATAAATTGTTTAAACTTTTGAGTATATAAGCAATTTTACGATTATATTAATCCAAATATTAACTAAAATCATGACGTATATGGTGCTAATGACATATCGAAACTTAGCAGTTTAATCGTGTACTAGACATACAGTAGATACATCTACGTAAATTGCTAGTACAATAAACAAGTAAATAATTAGGAGAGGTATAAACATATTATACCCGGCGGTTGGACAATTGGCCGAGGTGGAAGCAGCAGCGTTGACGATCCTCTTCTCTGCAGCAGCCTTCTCGATCTCGGCGTCGGTGTTCATGATGACGATGAAGGCGCCGCAACAGACGTAGAGGACGCAGACGAAGTAGCCGACGTAGTGGATGAAGATTGACGAGCAATCGCGTAGGAGACGCTCCCCAAAATCCTAATCGCCCCTCTCCCGTACAGGAAATGGAGAGGCGGGGTTTCGGAGGCATGCTCTCCCGTCGATCGTGTATGCGGCGGACGGGATGGGATCAACGACGGTGGCGGCTGTGGGCAGATGAGTTCTTATGTTCTGTGTATTGTGTGTAGACGGAGAGGAGCGACCTCTTGCTAACATAGGCACAGACGCATGAGGCAAACGTTCAGCCAAAACTCCCGTATGAATTGTCATTAAGACTGAAAACGTACAAAATGTTTCAGCTAACAATCAATCTCATTAACACAAAACGTTTCGTGCCGTTGATATTTTATTTCTACGTGACAAAAAGAACACATCGGCTCGGCGAGACTCCCGCAACCCGCGACGTGTCGTGACGAGGCGAGGCGTGGCGAGACGGGCGACGGAGGAGGACGAGCGCGCGTGTGGTACACAGTCATTCTCCTCATACCTCATACCAACTCATACTAGTAGTAGAATGACTCAGTATATAAGTTGATGAACATCTCACTCAACTAGCAGTATGGGACTAAAGTCCCACCACTTGTCATGACAACATCATGGGCTTTAGGGATTTTTCTGAAATTGCTAAATGGACCAAAGGCTCACTCAATATTTAGGCAATATTTCAGCATAAACCAAATATACGAATTAACACTTTCTGGAGTATCATGGTGGTTGTCATGTTTGCCTGATGTCTGTGTTAGCCTCTCGATATGAACTTGTTGATGCCACCGCCAGGTGGGAACGAGTGCCCCCTATCATGATAGCCACGTGTGACAAATCTTAAATGTTGGCTGCACTATAGAATATATGTGTGCTACATCACTTGGTGTTAGCTGCATCATCAGTTGGCTAGTCACCGCTGTCGTTGGCATTGAAATGCATATCCTCTTAATGGTGTACCACCCGACGCTATAGCAACGACACTCATTGATCGAAACAATAAACTCTCTCCGGTTGTGAGCTTTGCCCTAGCTGATTTTTCTCTTTATGTGTATATATATATATATATTAATTTGGTTGGGCCCCTACCACTCTGGGGCCTAGGGAGGTCGCCCCTCTGCCCCGCCCTCTGGGCCGGCCCTGCTTGTGTTGCCAGTGAGAGCGTGTACGTGCATTGTGAATTTGTGAGTGAAGAGAGACATATACACCATTTAAAGGCTGCTAGGGTTGATGGTCCTAATTACTTGAGATCTGTTGGCTTCACATATTGTCCAGAGTTTCCATGTGTACTTATCCAAACCGGGGACTGGTTTGGGCACATGCGAGTCTCATGTATATAATTTTATTTCGTAGGTGGTATTACGATGGTCGATGAAATATTGAAGAATACATACGGTGCATAATCCACACATTTAAATTTCCAGGACATTTGATACCTCATGACTCAGATGGATAGCATGGCAATGGTTTGGCACATGCAGCCCCAGTTACAACATTTAAATGATGAATTTTGAAAATCTTTAAAATATTTTTTTTGTGTAAGATAAGGAAAATAAGTAAACATATATATTTTAAGATGCATTATTATTAAATTCAAATCAACTAATCATGTATTGTTTTTCTTAAAACCCACTCTTCATAGAACCCTAGTTTCCACATAAAGCTCTTCTAATTGAAAGCGAAGTAATAAACCATGTCCAAACTAAGTGATTGATCTTTACCTTTTTCTCTCATACACGCATGGATTGTGCAACTTGCCATTGTAATATGGTAAAGTTCCAAAATTTGTCCGCCCTTCCTACGATTTAGAATTTCAGCACAAATGGCGCAAGGTAAAATTATCGATGCTCGTATAACCCTGTATTTACATCATCACTGAACTCCAATGAAAATTCTTATTTCAGAGACCAACTGTCCACTAGACTCCAATGAACATGTCTAGATACATCACCTTTTTGAGAGACTTGAGACACTTATTTTAGAATGGAGGGAGTATATATTTTTCCACCAAGAACCTCAAGTGGAAAACAAAAGGAAGGCCAATCCAAAGAACCAGACCCAGAAAACCAGATCGATTCTGATCTTTTTCTCCGACGAGGATGGATCTCCAGAGCTAAGCTCTGAGCATTCAGAGTTTGAACCAAAACTAACAACCCAAAACTAACAACACCCTTCCTCATATTTACAACTCCACCACACCACACAAACCAATATGGCAATGCTCTTATGACTGTATTTACAATTTTACACCACGCATCGACTTAGATACCAACTTTCGCTCAGCTCCTACTCAACTAGCTTCTGGCAGCAGAGCTAGCATCACAATCCAGCAATTTGTGTTGGTGCTGAGAAGAGCAATGACCTTTTCAGGGTGCTTCAGAGCAACAAGCTTTTCGTGTTGCTTCAGAGCACGAGCTTGACGCCAAAACCATCCAATGGACACCAAAATCCCGCCCTACGGATCCTCAACTTTAGGCACCAGTTGTGGTCTTGTGGAATTGTTCGTGGTAGGTAACCTGAGCTGCTCACACAAGACCCAGAAAACCAGATCAGTACCGATTGTGACTGTCAACCATCTTCAGGTAGTGGCATTCTACCACATAGAAGCAAGATGAAAATTATGCCCAACGTGACTACCTTTAGAAAATATTAGGGAAAATGAGCATTAGCAAAGTTCACTAGATAAAAGGCACGGCAACTAGTGACTGACCTTCAACCTCCTCGTGCTCAGTGGTACAGGATCCTTCTTCAATGGCTTATAAGCTAATTTCTCGAGATCCAACACTGGTGGGGGTGACATGGGTTTAGCAGCACCTGACTGATTACTTGCGGCCTTGATATAGAAATATACGAAAACGTTTCCTTTCGTTAGTTAAATATATACAGTTCCTTAGCCTAATATGTCAGCAATATGACCGATTGGGAGCATCATCTTCAGGAGTGGGATACTGTATTCCACTTAAGAGGTTGGCTACTAATGTGAGAAGTCTACTATATAAGCAATATGAAAATTCTGCTGAGCATGAATTCATTTGGAATAATGGGAAAAAATGAGCATTCGCAAAGTGCACTAGATAAAAGCCACGAGAACTACCGACTGACCTTAGAACTCCTCGTGCTCAGTGGTATGGGATTCTTCTTCACTGGCTTATAAGCAAATTTGTCAACTGGTGGGGGTGACATGGGTTTAAGTGCACCAGTTTGCTTACTTGCGACCTTGATATGACAACATTTCCTTTTGTTAGTTATATACTGTACATATAGTTCATTAGCCTAATATGTCAAATATGAGTGCAGATACCAGTTCAGAAAGGAAAACCATGTACCTGTTCATTCAATGGTTCATTCTTGACATCCAAGCAATCAGCAAACAAGAGCACCTTCATTTGAATAGATAGCAATTAGATTGACAATGTAATACTAGATAACGATATGCATTAAAAAATTCAACTGCAAAGAATACCTTATTCAACAATTGTAAATTTGATGCATCCGTTGCAAGAACTTGCACACCAAGGACCGTGGCACAGACATTTTCAGAATGGGAGAAAGGACATGTTATTGGCCTGTACACACATCCATCCTTTTCAGACCAGACACCTGAATAATTAGCAGAACCTTCACTGCAACATTTGCTAAGGATCTTCTGGTTGAGTGAAGAAGCATCACACGCCATCACATTTACTGTCACAGGAGGTGATGCCGATATATCATCTTGTGAGAAGTCAACACTTGATAGTCCATGTCTCAAAAGATATGCCAAGTAATATTTCGAGCACAGAGACAAAGAGCAGGAAAGAATAAAACAATCCTTTTGTAATCCAAGTTCTGATTTGCATCTGGTGCAAAGAACAAGGAGCTTTTTCTGCACGGACATTTTTTGCGAAATCTCTACGGACTTCTGGCTTCTTTCAAGATTAATATTTTTACACCTAGAAATCTTCACATTTCTACAACATGACCCATCAGTTCTCTGCTGATCTCCAGACACTAGGCTCACAGCAGAATCAGTATCGCAGACAGATTTGATGGAAGGATTTAATTGTTCTGTGTAAGTACAACAGCCCATTTCCAAGCTTAACTTTTTCCTTTTCTGACAGTGGGAATTTACACTTCTGTTCACTATAGATTCATGCTCAAAATGGTAATCTCTGCTAGCTGTTCTTTCAGGTGTAGCCGCTGATGTGGAGACACAAGAAAGGTTTCTGTTTGCAGTTGAGAGCGAAGCAGACACATCAATCCAGTCTTCGCAATTGGCAATCGTTTCTGAGGTATTTCCCTCAGAATGACTGCTGCGACTAGGAACGGGAGGCTCAACAAAAATTTCTTCAACGAGAGTATGCTGTTGTGATCTGTCTTCTGATGGACTAAAGATAGTTACCTTTGAATACCTGCAAAAAATACCAGGTCTAATTAAATGAAAACTGATCGAGAATAGAATACCCAGGAAAGGAACATTAATGACAATAGATTACCGAGACACAGAATCAAACTCTTCCAAGTCAATGCCATGTATATCAGCTTCACAATTTGTCCTTTTCGTCTCTGTTTCACCTTGTCTGGGAGAAAAAACTTCCTTTGCTAAATCCAAAGATTTTGAAGATACTTGCCATGCTTCTGATTTACAAGAAAAATCAATTTTTTTCTGGTCTACTCCCGTCACACTTTCAATTCTAGAAACCTTCCCCATGTGCCGCTCTGTCTTTATCTTCTTATTATTTTGCGGCACTGACTGATATGAGGACTTTAGTTCTGGACTTGGCAGCTTTTTTTTATCACCCGGTGTTGAAAGTATGTCAGGATCCAACTTGTCGTTAGGGGAGATCTGCCCCTCGGTCTTTACCTTCTGATTATTTTGTAGCAATGACTTTGGTTCTGCCCATGGCAGCTTTCTTTTATCACCGTGTGCTGAAATTACATCAGCCTCCAACTTGACCTTAGGGGACGTGTCTATGGCTTTAAGTTTTATTTGTCCCTGAAAAGATTGCCCTTTATTTTAGCAGTCCTTCCAAATTTAGAAATCAAATAGGTAACAGTATCAATACCTCAGCATTTTGAAAAAAACTCTCCAGATTGTTCATTGTCTCCTGGAAGCTACCATAATGCTTAATCGAGTTCTTAAGCCATTTCGAAATGTGCAAAAGATTTCTCTCCTCCTGATATCGCTCATCTGAATAAAAAACATCACAATGTAAGTAAATCTGAATCAAGAACACACGGCATCCACTGATATAATCGAATAAATAAAATAGGAAAATTCTAAGGTACACTTTCTGTACATCTGCATGAACACTTGGGAGTGAATAACATACCAATCAAAATTATGCCTCCATAGTCAAATTTATGCCGAATACATCGACCTGATAAAAACAGTAATTGGACATCTTCATCACAACATATTCTCGGCAGGTAAATCAACAGCTAAAGTAAAGTATCATACCTGCAGCTTGGTTCAGCGCACGAAATGCTTGATGACAGTACCATTCACTCCCACTTAACAGATGCTTCGATGATTTGTATGAGTCATTATATCTCTTTTTTAGCTTTACTTGAACATCGTTTCTGATCCAAATTAATATCAGAAATTCAGAATCAACAGTGCACAGAAGAATGCATTTATGTTTAAGAATAAAAGAAGGAACTTACATATTTGGAAACGGGATGCCAACAATGACCTATGTCTTTGTCAAGGAAACTGCTGAGTATCATTAATTCCCGTATTATAATAGAATATGCGTAATGAATAGAAACATTAAACGTTTGCTTATACCAATCATGCTACATGTCAGTAACAAAAAGTCTGAAACTAAACTCTCTAGGTCACAACAACATGCAACAATAAGGAAAAACTAAGGATACCACGACTCTAGCGTTATCATCAGAGAAGTCAATTCCTTCAGATACCTGTAACAAAATCAGCAGTCGCAAAGCATAAGCTAATGACAGCTGGTATATGAACACATTTACAAAATCAATGTACATAGTTAGAACCTTTCCACGGCAAACTGCAAGAAGAGCAGCTCCTCCTTTAGCAGATTCCTGTGATAAATTCTTTCTGACACGATTCTTCACAATTTGTTTCGCACCACCTCTGCCTTTCTTGAGGGGAGTCTTTCCAAGGATTGCACTATAGTATCCTTTTAGGATAGGCTCAAGTTCCTCAGTACTTCCTCTCGGCTCTGTAACGAACATGTCTTAAATAAGCAAGATGAAGGAAATTGAAAATGTAAACATGGTGCCTTTTAGGATGTCAAAGCAGTGAGAAAACCTTACCAACAAACACAGGCTTTTGGGCATGCAATCGTGCCCATTGGCCTGTCTGGGACCAGCGAGCTTTCATTTTATCCAATAACTTATAGCTAGGAAAGAACACTAGAGCGCCACCAGGAACTATTCTGCATATTTCTTCTATTGAAGCTCCAAGTTCATCCTATGTAAAAAGAAGTGCATTATTTTCTGAAAAGTGCTTATACTAGCATAGAACAAAAAAATCAATGACAAGTTACCTGGAAAGAATACGAGTCTGCGGATTTGTAGCTGGCGTTCAACCTATGTGTTGTTGGGCCAGATGATAGTACAGTTGCAAAAACCTGCTTCACAATAGGAATTAGACTGAGAAGAACTGCAAAAAAATATTGATTGGCACAATGCAAGTTTCGAATCTTATCCAGGTCACGGATTAATTTAACAGGTTAGAAGCTTAGAGCTCATAGGAATAAAAAAAAATTATATTGTTTGGATGGAGCAGGAGGAAACTGTATTCCAGGTGATAGAAAATTATAATCAGTTCACAGAAATTATTTACACTTAGGACTAACTTGCATAATCGAAAGCTGACAAAACTAGCTTCAAGTGCAATTAAATTGCTTAGATAAATTCTTCAAAAAATTGCTTAGATATGATGTTGAGGCATGTAGAGTAAGTTCAAGTCATACAAGTTAACTCAAGATGTTAATCTTTCAAATAGTTTGAAAAACAGCTCTTTTTAAACGCATATTTTCTGGCAATTTAACAGTGTGCAAAAAAATTTAGAACAAGCAGTATGAAAGTTAATCAAACTATAATGGTCCATGGCCAATCGCCATCAGACAAAGCTTAGAACCAATAAGAACATTCTAAACTAGAATTTTCTGTCCACGGTCATCACAACGGAGCAAAATGAACTAAAATTCAATCTATGTTCGGTCATGCAGTACTCTGAAGCAAAACCAACTTGCAGGAGATGTACCTGAGAATCAGCATCTATCACATGAGCAGCCTCCATGCAAGCATCAAACTGGACGCCGAGTTCGGATGCAAAGGATCCCATTGGAGAGAGTGTGCTGCATAGATAAGACGTTAAGGGTCAGCTACGATAGGCTATTTCAGAAAAACTTCACAAGTGTCGTAACCTTATTTGTACTGTTAGCAATAACTATATATCACAGGGTCCACGACCTACATGGTGATAAAAAGTTTATGTAAGGTTGAAAACCCTTACTGTCGTCAACCAAATACCTGTTGCAAAAATATGCCATAAATATATTTAATATATCAACTATTTTACAAGTTTTACTGCCTTTGATAGATACTTAATTTCTCTTCTATGTACGTTTTAAAAATTAATACTAATTGCTATCTGATCAAATATGTTGACCAATCGGAGGCACGTGCTGCTACAGTGTACATGGAAACTTACCCCGATGTCAAAATTACTGAAAGGGTTACATCTGCAATATCTTGAAAAACAACAGCAGGATTGAGGCACCATAAACTCATCAAAAGTCTCCATCCAGGATTGCCTTCAAATGCTGTAATTCAAAAGTGATGTGATGAAATTTGAGATATAAAACTGGAAACAAACTGGCAAAGACTGTCAATGATTTAATAGTTGATCGAGAAATCAGATAGTAATTTGAAAACAATATGAAAACCTTCATAAAACACAAAAGTTGCTCCTGGATACTGGCACTTGTTGGACTTTGCTAGAAAATAACAGACTGATTAAAAATGTTATGAGAAAGGGATGAGAGTCATCTTTGCCCTTTTCCATACAGTGGAAATTGCTCCTTTTCGAGGGCCTCCCTCTTCATTGAGAATATCAACAAGCTTTGCCTTACCGCTCAACTGTGCCTTTAAGTATAACCAGCATGGTGTCGCAACCCAGATGTAACTTGGTTGTGTCTTCGTCAGTGCCGGCTGGGTTGCCATCTTCCCCTCCTCTATGCTCTCACTCGGTATGCGTCGGAAACTCATATGTTTGTAGCTTTCAATTTGAAAGCTAGGCCATCTGCTATCCATCTATTTCTCACATATTAATACATCAAATGCAGCAATGCTCATTATGCTTTGTCGACAAAATCTGCCATTCATCTAACACTCCAATGTGTGGTATTTCAGGGGAATTTCTAGAAGCTCACTTTCTCTTGTCCTCTCTGTTGCTATACATACACAGTACATGGGCCAACGCTCACACAACCTAAAATAACTCAAGAATGATGGGTTCCGAGAAACGTACATGATCTTGCAGTGTGCGATTGTCCATCAGCAAATTAAACTATCGATTTTGCAGCACCCCTCTGCAAATGCAAACCAAGTGCGTGCAGTGTTCAAGTGTGAATGTGTTGAAGGCCACGAGAGGATGGATAGAATGGAGGCCAAGGCAGAAAATGTGCGCATTGTCACGTACAAAAAGCAAAACAAGAACCTGCTGATACAAAGCACAAATGCAGTGAAAAAGGACGGCAAGAACTTCCTGGAGTACCATGCCTGCTCTTAGGAGTTTTTTTCTGTAGTGCATTCTGGCACTATTTTTAGCTCTACGTTTGAAATGGATGGATGTGTTCTCGCTGAACATTGTTGTAAGTGAAGTGCGTCAAGAATCAATTGTTTTCCTTTTTAAATATATCACGTGCTATTTGCACATCATCAAGAAATTTGTCAAGGAGTAAGCACTGCTACCTTCTCTTTTAGCAAAACGTTGCAAAGCAAGTTGGTAATCATACAAATGGATGAAATGGTGCCCATCCTTATCCCTAGAGAAGAAATGGCTCAACGAGGAGAATAGACCTACAAAATTGTATAATGTCATTGGGTTATAAATTTACTGAAGATTGATAAAAAAAGAGTGCTGCTTACTTTCCAGTGTCATAGCACAGTGACCACTTAGGGTTAGGTGTGCTTCATCTGACTCTTTATCTGAAGCAGCCTTAACTGCCTGTAACAAGAAGGTAATATAAAAAATGAAGTTGTATGCTGATAATTTGCGAGTCACAGGCCCCAGAAAAGATGTTCCACAGCTACGTACAACTATGTGATATACTATATAGGTAGCTGCACTAGAATACTGGAAAATGGATTATAAGAAGCACCTTCGTTGCAAATTCTTGCAACATCGGGAAACGCTCCGGAGTAATACCAGCAAACTGGAGTTCTTTCATTGCATTTTCACCAGTCCAACTGAGGATTACAAAATATTAAATTAACTAGATGTAAGAGAAATATTGATTCTCATGCCTTGTTGCAAACATGTATTGAAAAAATATACAATTGGAAGTCAACTATGAGAAGGGAATCAACAATTTTCTAAAACATAAATGAATGAGTTGATTATACAACTGTAAGTCAATAATGAGATTGGAACCAGACTGTCATGCTTTGCTCAAGTTGAACCTTAACGATGCTGAGCAACAAAAGTTTGTCAGTGGCTGCTTCAGTGGCTACCGCTACATTCAAGACCTCCAAACAGCGCAGCCTCTGCTGCAGGGGCTGCTGCAATTTTTTGAAATTCTTTAGATTTGCATCTCGAACTTCACATTTTCAATCTTCTATTTTTGTGCAGTTGTTTTTCCTTTTGATGTGGGTTTTGTGTGGCGGTTGTACATTTGGAACCTTGGTATCTCTCGTCACATAAAAAGGAAAAAATTGTGTGTGTTCGAGAGAAAAAGGTCTGAGGAGTTCAAATCCACATCGACCCCTACATAATTCTTCGATCCTAGGTTTTCCACTTTCATCCCAGACCAAAACCTAAATTAAGAAGTTTAGTCAGCGACCATGTGCATGTGCTCCGCCATTTTTCTCACTCTGGTTTGCAATTAATTGGCAAACTGAAACACTACAGAATCTCCGCCAAGTCATGTGTGCAAATTAATTGCTTGTGGGTGATTTATGGATGCAGATTTATTCCTAAATCCAAAGCTTGGAATGACTTGAGCAATGAATAAGCAGAGAACAATAAGAATGACAGTGAGATCAGTTGGGGCTAGTTCAGAGAATAAAATTTTAAAAGGAATATTTAAAATCAACAGATATAAATGATTGGTATGTTCAAAGCTCTCTGAAGATTCCGGTACATTATAACGCCCCAAGTACCGTAAGATGGCTAATAATTCATAAAGTACTCATATGAACACATCATTCAAGGGTAGGAAGAAGAAATGAGAAACAACAAATAGATAAACCAGATAAGATCCATAAAAGGCTTATTAGTACATACAATGAGGCGCCATGTTCAAATTCGTTATTTTGTAGATTGTCCTGCCGATTAGTAATCCAATTCTGAAGCCCCTATAGAGTCACAAAGAGATTAGTCACTGGGACTAATATTGCTGCTAAAGTACGTACTGTTCCATTATGATGGAGAAACAGTAGAACTGTGAACTCATCTTCTCATAGAAGTACCTGAATGACATCATGCAGGGGTTGGTATATCGATGCAACAGCCCCATCAGTGGCCAAGTTTGCTAATTCTCCTTCCAAATCTTGACCACAGAAATAAACAAAATTAGTTTAGCGTGAGTTTAACAGAATGATATGTTTTCTGAAACAGAAGCTTTAGCGGAACAATGACAATTGTCCTACTGTTAAGTGAATCTTCATCAACATCAACACTTCCAGCATCACGTGCTATGTCTTCTATGTTGCTGCAAGACAAAGATTTGAAATAAAGATTACAGCTGGAATTCACAATCTTGTTACTTCAACTGTCCATAAGAGAAAATTTCAGAGTTGATAACTAATTCAATAGAAAGGTACCACAAGGAATATAAATACTATTTCATTTAAGGGGGCCATTGAAGTCCATCAATCAAGTCAAAGTTATTGATTGACTGAAACAAAAATCACCGAGTCTGGACTTACTGTGCTTCATCAAGAATAACGATGGAGCCACTGATATCAATGTCCATTGCTCTTCTGACAATTGGACTAATTAGGTAGTTATATGGGCAGAAAACAAGTTGAGCCCCTTCTGCCATGGTTTGTGCAGCAAAATATGGACATCCTGCAGATAACCAAGAAAACGTGGCAGTAGAATAGATGTCAGCACTCAGCAGTGGCATCACATGCCCATCGGGATTCAGGAGAAAACCATGTAACCAAACAGATAGACAGACCCTTGACTTGTTTTCCAACTCTGAGAAGATCCTCAATATCATGAACTTCATAGGAGCCACCGATCTGAAGGGATGGGTGACGACTTAGTTTCTGTGCATTCCTGCCAATACATGTTTCTCGTTGCGTTAGTTAAGGAAGGGTGGGTATGTTCTCAAGGTTAAATATGTTCTGCCGCGAAAGGAGCCAGGAAATCTCACTTGAATTCTGGGCATCCTTGAAATTTGTCATCTAGGAGCTTCTTGCTGATGAGGGATCAATTGGTTCACTAAATGATTAGCAATGATGCACGCAGCAAAATCGGGAAAAAAAGTGTTTCTTAAAATGTTACCAGTTCTCGTCAACCTTGTCAGACATGCATACGTTGTTATTGATACAATAGTGCTTCCTTGAGGCCTGCATTGCACAAGTACTGACCGGTCAAACTCCATGCAGTTTAACTTTAGAATAGGGGAGAGGCCCCAGATAACATGTGGCTCTACAGATGTCTCAGCAAACATGTGGCTCTACAGATGTCTAAGCATCATTTGTGCCCCATATACAAAACCAGCGACTACAACATGATGACTATACAGATGTCTAAGCATCATTTGTGCCGCTGCTACTTACATTTCTTGGATGATGCATTTCATTTTCAAGTGACGAAACTGGACAAGAAGTATACTGAGATGGGAACTAGCTAGTTACCAGGATGGCCATTTTCGGTCGGTATGACGTCTTGCGGAGCTCCCGGACCACCTGGGTGATCTGCGAGTGCGTCCTCCTGCAGGCAGACAACCAATGAACCACGAAATCAATCTAAGGTTTTTTTTTTCTCCAAGGCAAATCTAGAAGCGAAATCAATCTAGATTGTGTCGCCGATTCAAGACAGCGCGCCGAGGAACCAATCGGTCCAGTTAGGAGGGGCGCAGATCTTACGTCGCGTAGTAGATGGTCGGCGCGTTCTTCTTCTTGGCCGCCTTCTCGGGGACGACGCCTAAACATCAAGAATCCAACAGGGAGATAGATTAGCAACCAAGAAGGGGGATGAGGACCACGTTCTCGATCCAAGAACCGGCGCGGGGGCGAGAGGGGGAAGGGGAAGGGGTGATTGGGGGGTGGGAGGGCCCGTACCGGGAGTGGCCTGCTGCTGCTGCTGCTGGGTGTCGTCGGGGACGAAGCCGCCGCCGTGGAGGAAAGGGTCGGCGGCGGGGGGCGGGCGGAGCGGGTAGTGGCGCTGCCAGGCGAGCGCGGAGCAGAGGAGGGAGAGCGACTTGCCGGTGCCGGTGGGCGACTCGAGGAGCGCGTGGGAGCGGCCCTGGCGGCGGGCGCGGTCGAGCGTGGTGATGACGCGGCCCATGAAGGCCAGCTGCGTCCCGTACGGCTTGTAGGGGAACTCCACCGGCACGCCGCCCACCTGGTACACGCCGCCGCGCGCGGGTGCGGGCGAGGGCTTCCGGGTGGCGAAGTCGTCGGCCATGGGATCGGGATCGGCGCCCGTCGGCGGCGGCGCGCGGCTGGTGTTTGTGGATATGCCGGTGAGAATGGGGCGGGAGGATTTGGGGGGGGGGAGATGGAAATTGCCGCGCGCGCATCAATCGCCCGAGCGTGGTGCGAGTCTGTTTTCGTGGGTTGCCACTGTTTTGGGCCAGTTTGTGGATTTGCCGATGAAAATCGGCCCGTGAGAGAACATCCATCCTCGAAATATACTCCCTCCGATCCAGTCTCCAATCCAGTATAAGTGATTCTAAAAAAAACAATCCAGTATAAGTATCCATAGGAAAGAACTAACCACGTACAACCAACCAGAAATTCGCACCCTCATTTCGAATAGTAACTTTTTAAAAAGAGGTTATATACTAGTACTCCCCCATGTTTCAAAATATAAAACTTTTTAGATATTTCTAACTTTGTCTTGTTTCGTATGTAGACATGTTTTAGTGTGTTGATTTACTTACTCCTTCCGTTTAAAATAAGACTTTTTAGATCTTCTGACTTTGTCGTGATTTGTATGCATGTACACATGTTTAGCAACGAATCAGGATAAAAACAGAAAGACTGCAAAGTATTATATTTATAAACAGATGGAGTACAGAATTACTGCCCTACCAAGCACCATTCGAACATCCAATCAGCTGCAATGCCGAACATGTACATCCTCAAAAGGGTGAAACAATATGGTTTCACATCTATCCCAAAATATCTATGTACTACTCATGCTGCTGCTTTGGTTAATATTGTATTTACATGAAAATAACTGGCCTTGACAGGTCGCTCGCTTGCTATCTCTATGTCAGAAACAAATGGCTTCTGTACAAGTGTCATCTAAAAATCAGCTATTTGCATCATCTTCCTATGGCTACAGTCTATCCTACAGGCCACCACGCCGTAGCTGCCTCAGTTGTTTGAGGCGCGTCTGGGCACGCTCGAGGCTGGGCCTGTGACGCCGCAGGTTGTGCCAGGCCTCCTCCGCCTCATTCCTCCCGCTCAGCACCCCGAGCCTCACGAGCTCATTATGGAGTGATGCCATGTTCACGATGGGCACAGTGGTTGGACGCCCGTGAGCACACTGCAAGAGAAAAATATTTTTGTTTCATTATGGAACAACAGAAGGAAGCTCCTGTCTTCACTCTTCACTTGCTAAGCCACGGAGTAGCGGCAGAAAAAAGGAACGTCAAGTTCTCGAGGTCTTCTCCTTACCTGGAAGCAGAGAGACGTTGCTTTCAGTTCTTCAATGATCAGACAGCACTCGGACAGTAGCAAGGGATCGCCAAACATGATTGCCCCTGCAGTGGTAAACAGAGGGTGAATATCTGACACGAAGCTTTGCAACATAATCAGAACATACAGATTGCAGAAAATGCTCGAGGAAGAAGTTTCACCTATGAAGGAAAGAGAAGGGAAGAAATGGTTACCTCTGCAAGCTTTGAAATTAAGAATACGGAGAACTGCTGGGGGGATAGCTGACGACCCATCGGTCTCATCAAGCTGCAGAGGATATCAACGTATAAGAAACTAAACCGATGATGAAGTAGCTTTAGCAGAATCACATAGGCTGCTAGGCAAGGTCTCGTGCGTGCACTTCTTTTCATTACAAGTGACAATTTAACGGAAAGTTTGTGCCAAATCACTCATAGGATCCATATTGAGCCCAATTTTACATGCTAGTATATATAAAATACATCCAAGGTCAAAGAACAAGCCAGTTATGTGAAGGTTTCTCTTCAATGCTTCCTGATTGGCACTTTCCAGCAAAAAAGTACCAACCATCTACTGGTATACAGAGCATCGAGAAAATGCTGAGAGCAGTGTACCTTCGAATGATTTGAGCAATACACCTAAATGAACAAGAACTTAAAACAAAGTGTATCCATCACCTTCTGAATAAAGTCCATAAGATCTTTTCCTGTTAAATCGACACCCAGAATACATGGAACCTGCGTAGTGTAGCTGACGTTTAGCACACGAGAATACTATGGTGCAATTTTCTCTGAGAAGATGTCATGCTATTGTGGAAATAATGCCATGCAAATTTACAGAAAAACTTGATCGAGCAATTGCATTTCCAAGAGGCACTAAGACAAAAGTGTAGACAATCATAACCCATAGGATCAAGGGCTACTACCATTACGACAATAAACAAATGGTACTGTAAATACCCAACTCAAGAAGGACAGTTATTTCAGTTTAAAAACAACAATTATTCCTTAAATGATTGCTTCTTTCCTAAAGAAATGGTGATATGTATCTCATAAAGATAACATGGCCTGAAGATTACAAGGAAACATTATGTATGTCTGAAGCTTATCAGTTATTCTCTTGAAGCTTCCGAGAAGCCTGAGCTTAGTTTCTCTTTCATTCTTAGTAATTAATTTATGCACAATTTTAAGGTACATAACACACTACTTTTGGGGATTATTAATATAACCATATACTGATGACATAAAAAGATAGTTTAGCAGTGGTACAAACCAATAGGCCACCTCATCCAGCAGAGAGATCGAAAAAATATGTAGGAACAGCAATATTGCGAACATGTTGAACAGATACGGATGACAGAAAAGGTTACTTACAGCAGTAAGAGTAACTACACGGGCTTGTCTCCTCAGAATGTTCATGTTCCTGAGTACAAAGTAAATGGTATATGTTACTATTAACTGAAGGATGCTGCAAATGCTAACAAAATCATAAAATGTAAAGATACCTACAGTCAAGTCTCAGGTTATCACAAAACAAGAAAAGGAGATGCCTTAAGTACAAAAAAGGGAACAAGAGAAGCTAAGATGGACACAAGCAGAAACATGTGAGCGAAAAATAGCATATCATGCTAAGCAGAACAAAAAAGGGTCAAGATGATATCAAACACATACTTTTTGAATGATTGAGATGCAATGCTAGAATTGTTGATGATCCAGCCCCAATTCTGAATCTGCTCACTATACTTCTGGAACAATTGATATCCAGTCTCAGGGAGAGTCTGCCAGTGGCACCAGATGGAGGATAAGCGATCAAAAAGCACATCTTGTGTTGGCACTCAAATACACATTTTAGCACACATGTTATATTAACACAATGCAGCAGATCACAAATATAAAAGGTACCATCTCCTCCTCTGAGTCCAAGTAAGTTATTCCTCGGTCTTCATCTGATAAAACCTGAAAATCAAAAGGACATTAACATGTAAGATAAAAACACTGCTAAAGAGTAGTTCCCAAGTAAGTTTAATATTAACAACCTTGATGCGGAGCTCCTCCAAACGTATCCTTTCATCAGCCGCATGCTGTACAATAGTAAGATAGGACATGACTTTCTAAATCTTTCAGAAAAGAAAATTTTGTCATCAACTGATCATACATGCATTGTCTAAATTCATGCTTCAGAATTCACCATCAAAGTATAATCCAAATACTTTATGATATTAGACATATCCGAAAACACAAAAAAACTATGATCGTCAAGTACAAGATCATGAACATATGCTAATTATTATTACTGCAAAGAAACAATAAATAGATACTCTGAATATTACATTTGCTAGGAATGCTATTTATCAAGTGATCGGCAACAAACCTGATCAACGAGGAGTAGCAATTCCCCAGATATGACGGGAATAAATTTCTTATCCAGCTGCAACAAAACTCTTGCCTCCTCAAAGCAATTTTTATCAATACATTCAGGAACTAGCGAGGTACAAGAGAGCTGTAAGGGCCCAGAAGAAATGCTAAGTAAATCACTGTAGCATTCGGAAGGAACATGTGGCACTTCCAGAGCCTACACAAGAAGATAAAACGGTAAGCATAGACGTGCAAGTAACTGGGACATATTGAGGTCCATGTGAGTGAGCACCTCAAACTTTAATGCATACTTAACTGTATGTTTGTCAGAGTCATCTCGCCATTTGGTTATTTGAGCAGTAAAATTTTCAAACCCATCAGAACATGTCTCTTCCCTCATTTTCATGTTTCCCTTCAAGCTGGCCCAAATGAAAGAAGTGTTCAGTAACAGGCTCAAGACTTTTTAAGTAGTACGCAGATGTGGGCAATAGAAGAATACCTGAAAGTTAGGCCAGAAAACTCACTGCTAGTCTCAGGAATAGGCTGTGTTGCACTCATAGGTAAGATATCCTCTGGTGCAGGTGCAGTACCTGCACATTAAAACGGCAATTTAGCGCTGACAACACAATATAAAGGTATTGAAAAGGTTGCAGCACAAGGACCTTCTGAATCCTTAATGGGCATATCTCTATCGTCTTCTGCTGCTAATTTAGTCTGAGTCTGATTCAGTCCAGGGAATTTCCGTTTTCCTTTGTAAAATGGTGGGGCGGAACTGCTCCTAGATCTAAACTTTGTAAGCCTGGATTTCCGACCGAATCCAAAATTGTGTTGATTTGGGAGATCTTCAGTAAGTAAACTGTTGTTTGCCATGTTGGAAGAAGAAACCTTCAACTGGCAACCAGTAGTACTTTTCTCAGGAGAAATATTGTATGACAATGTTGCATCAGTTTTTGACTTCCATGACATCTCATCATCTTTGGAAACAAACGGATCAACAAAACAATCAGCATGACTGAAGTAACTTGGCAGCTGCATTTCATCATCGAAGTTATTCGATTCTTTAGGTCGTTCGCGTATTCTTGGAGAATCACTGTTGAATCTGTCCAAAGTAAATCTAAAATCACTGTCAACATTTTCACAGTTCCCATAAGGAAAGCTTTTTGATAGCCCCTGGAAGTCCAAGGCAGTCCTTGCATGACTGTGACCGCGAGGCGTATCAGCTAACAAGTATGGATCAGAGAAGTTAAGGTATTCATCTTTGATGGAGGACCTATCCATGTCGGCACTTTCCCACACTGCATGGGTATCAGGGAAGTTCATCTCAGCAATCGCATTAATTTCAAGGCCTTCAACATATCCTGATGCAGCCCCTAACTTCTTTCTTGTGCTGCAACTTTTCAAGATACTGGTGGTATTACGATGTTCACGATATAATTCATCACTCAAGTGTGAAATCTCAGGGCAAGAGATATCAACTATTGTCTTTGTGACCTCATTGCGTAGGAAATCCTCATTTAATTGATCAAAATCATTATCGAATCCATCACAGCAAGACAGGTTTGACTTTATATTGGTCTCACTTTGCATAAAGTCACAGTTAATAGTATTGGGTCTATTGACAACCCCAAAGCAAGGTTCTTGGAGATCAATTTCTGGACCCATCATCTCAGACTCTTGATTGTCAGCTGTAAGGCCTTTGGTCTGCACATTGTCAACCTCTCCAAAGTTATGAGAATATGCATGCCCATGGAATGTACCTTCCCTCTGTCGCTTTTTCCAACCAGTTGGGTTAGCACCTGAAAGACCACTGTCTTCTAGCATAGAAAAATCATCCTCTAACCATTGATAACTGACCCTTTCAGGAACATGTATAAGATCGTTCCTAGCAACATTGTCAGCATGTTCAGATGCATCACCGATCCGATCAGGAGAGCAGAGTTGCCATGCAGATGGCTTCAGATCGAGTGAAAAGCACTGTGAGTCTTTGGCTGCTGCACCCATACCAACATTTCTTTCTCTGGCTGCACTCTTCTGCAGGATGAGTTGCTGTAAGCCAGCATCGTCTTCTTTGGTCTGCACATGCTGATGCTTTGGGAGGCCCTTGTTTGACTTCACTGCAGCCACGACACATGAACAAAGGTCAGAACGAAAAAAACCAAAAGAGAACATGGTAATGAAATATGTTTACCCAGTTTACTAACCATTACTTTTCAGAGGAGCACAGGTAGCATCAATAGCTTTGCCTGCCAACAGGAAAGGGTGACAATAACTAGTCCATTCATAGCAAGAACTTCCCATCAAATTATTTACTTTTTCACACACTATGAGAAAAATAAAAATAAAAATCTCTAACCTTTTGATGATTGTGGTACCTGCTTCTTCCAGTAACTTGTGATAGTCTGCTCAAAGAAAAATAAGATACTTTGCCAATCCTGAACAGGAGAAAAGAAGAAGGAACTATTAAGTTAAGCTGTAAGAGAGTAAATTCAGTTTAAAATGAAACATTTAAGGCATCACCGCCTTATTTTCAAAAGGCCAAAGCCACTTTTAACAAAGTGGTTGACTCTTTAGAACAGAAACTAAATGTGTGTAATATCCATACAAGTATGCTAATTAAAATGAAGCTTTACTAGAAAATGAATCACCTTGAATTCCACACAGGTCTTTGAAGGCTCAAAATGAAGATCGTAGCTAGATCTAGGGCAGCAGAAGTTTAGCAGATATGCAGGGTAGACATCAGTTTTCTGTTTCTTCCGGCTCTGGCCATCGGTTTCTTCATTCGTCCTCATAATGGACGACTGAAAACTAGCTGCCACATTATTAAGAATATTATGGATTGGGTTTCTACTCACGAACCTTGAGTTGATATCTTTGAGATGTCAAGGATGTCTCCAACTCAATTATTTGAAAAATGGTAAACTGAAAGTAGATAACAAATTATTGCCGAGTAGGAATGCAGGATACACAAGTACTGGAAATCCTGAAAAGAAAAGGTGAACCTTGTTGAAGACAATCCGTCAAACTTCAGTTTCAACGGCACAGAATACACATAATTGACATTACCTTATTACAGAAAACATTTGTTGGTCCAGATATGTGCCCAGAAAGAGTGCAGCTCTGATCTGAGGTAGATATTTCATGAAGACAACTGGAAACGTCATTCCCAAAACTGTTTGATATAAGAGGCAAAGGGCTTGATGACGGAACTGTGTGTAGCAGCTCCTCTTCACTGCAATTGTAGAAAAGACGTGTAAACTGTGATAGCATAGTTAAAGCTTAAAAGTAAATGCATCATAGCACGGTACACTACCTCTACCTGTCAATATCAAGAAGTCTGACTGAAACCTGTGGATGGATAAGCGCAACTTGCAGGACACACTTCTTCACATGATGCAGTTCTCTTTTATGACTACACAATATTATATCGAGAAAAGTATTAACTAAATTGTCTTTCCAATTGAAGTGCTAAATAGAAGAAACATGTACCATACAGATAATTCAATAAAGGCCGCATGTACCTAGCTTGCATTTGTTTTCTCCGCACAGGTTGGTTGTAAAAAAGCTCCCGGACAACAACTACAAAGATGAAAGTTTTCTCGCAAGTTAGCATCCATGACATGATAAAAATATAGCACACACAACTAGAGTAAAAAATATCATCTCACTCTACATGTGTACTACGTATACATAGAGTGCGCCTTGGTGAGCATATGTATCATGTTTCTAATCTGTCTTCAAGAAGGGATGTCAAAGAACTACCTGTTGTGCCAAAAGCTTCCCTCTGGTCATCTATACCCAGATGTGAGCATTTGGATCCCTGTGCAGATAGCATAAGACATTCAGATACATGCATGGATAGATCAAGAGTATGCACAAGAATAAATAGGTATAGTGTGTAAGTGGTGCCTTTATTATTTTGCAATATGAATTTGGCCTCCCACGAGCTTTCGTCCTGACTTCAACCACAGAGATATCTGAAAGTGATGCCAGTGCTTCTCCATTTGATCCAAAACTTCTAGAACTAGATTCCACATCATCCATGATATCATGAAACTTGGATGTTGCTGTGATGGCAGAAGGAGGTTAGATGTTGTTAGCACATTCAAAACCACTGAATATTATTGAACATTTTCATCCTTTCGAAACTCGCACATATAAATAAGAACAGCAAAGTTCTGACTTACCATATTTTTCTCCTAAGAGGACCAATTCATCTCGAGTAATACCACAACCTGCAATAGGTGCAACAAGGAATGACTTATTTTCCTAAAAGCAAATCCCAGCGACAAGAAAGTTAAAACATAAGGTAAGCACAAACCATCGTCTTCAACTTCGACATAACATGCTCTGACATTTAGTGAGACATCGATCTGAAATTAGTACATGCATATAAAAAAAAAGTCAATAGATGATGCTGAAGATACCACAAGAAGGTCATTTTACCCTTTCTGAATGTGAAAGTAATACTCGCTACAGACACTACATATGGAATTGCAGATTGTTTGCATCCATTGGTATCTCAAAAGGAATACCTTTTTCGCATTCGCATCGATGCTGTTATATATCAACTCCTCGACAACCCTCGGGAGGTCAGACAAGATAATGCTTGAGCGCAACGAGCTGTGGACGCTTTTCGGCAAGCGTTTTATGTTCTGCATTTGCCTGTTCCGATGAAAAATAAGCTTAGACCAGAAACCGGTAAAGAACGTAATGCATCAAAGCAAGACAAACAGGTGGACATCGGAAAATTCTTCGGGGGAATCCAAAGGGGTTAACTTGCGAGTCGGCTACTTGATCAAGTTACTACTGCTCACGATGCGAAACTACTGAGGTGGATCAGTCATTAAGACACGATGAAATTTTCATGTAGCCCTACAGAGCAGGGAACAGGCTGCAACCTAGAACCCGCAAGCACGACGCACAAGCAAACCGTCATTTCCGCATGCAATGTGCGCCTGTTCTTATCCGGGACGAGTATAGATGACGTGCCGTCTGTGCACCCGGAGTGTTTGGAGGCCAGTAGGGTTTACCCAAGCATGGATAACTAAATGCCCATACCTGAGAATCGAGTGCCCGAAATTGAGGGGGGCGTCCAACCGAGGGCGGGGCTGAGACAGCAGCGGATCGCTGCGGTTGAACCGGGGACGGAGATATCGGCGGAGATGCGCGGGAGGAAACGGAGGGAGCCACCGATGGGAGGTAGGGCAGGGCACGGCGTCGGGAGCTCTGGGGCCGCGGGGGAGAGGTGGGGCCGCGGCAAGCAGCAGCTCCGAATGCCGGACTTGAGGTAGGCGAGGACTCGAAAGAGGGGCACGAGAGGAAGGTACCGGCGGTACGGGGCGCCGCGAGAAGAAGAGGTTCAGCGGCGGGGTAGGGCGGCGGAGGGAGGGAGGCTTCCCGGCGGTTGGAATGGAGCGGGCGCCGGCGGACGGTGAGGAGAGAGGAGGGCGGAATTGTAAGCTTTTTGTTTGAGAAGGGGGTGGGATGATATTTGGCATGCTTTTTTTTCTGAAAATATATTTGGCTTTGTTGGGCCTTTCGGTGTATATAAATGGAAAAAAAATATAGATTTCACCTGAAATGTGAAATGTCATGATTTGTTGAAGATAATTCACTCTGAGCTTTAAATTTAGAGACAATCATACAGTGGCGGAGCTGGGGGACTAGCAGGTGGGCATGCTTTGTTGGGCCTTTCGGTGTATATAAATGGAAAAAATATAGATTTCATCCTGAAATGTGAAATGTCAAGATTTGGAGACAATTTACTCTGAACTTTAAATTTGGAGACATTTCACCCTGAACTTTGCCATACATTGGCGGAGCTGGGGGACTAGCAGGTGCCCTGCCCCCCCCCCCCCCCCAGCTTACCTCTAATTAGGATTTGCAATGTCCAGGCCCCCTCAACCTTGAATCCTGCCTCTATCGTCGTTGCCATTCTGAAGAAATCACACCCTGCGATGACTACGTGATGACGTGACAATAATGTGGCGCAACGCAACATGTTAATAAGAGAATGTTTCCCTACTAGACTTTGCGTGAATATGATAACCCAGTCTGCATTACAGACAACCACATAGGTTCTTTCAAGTTTTAAAGTTTAGAATATCTTATTTGTCAAAACATAACTTGAAATTCAGATATGTTTTCACTGAAGTAAACTAAAGATTATTCTAAACAAGAACGTGTCCTAGTAAGCAATTCCCATCTGACGCGTCATCCGACCTATAATAACAAAGGGACCAAGGCCCTGCATGCATGTAACAACTCTTTACAAAATCCAAAATCCAAAATGAATTGTCCCACAAACCATTATCCCAATTAACGATTTATCTTCACCGTTGGGTTTGTCTTGATGAGAACTTTAAAACAACATTTTGTTTTATTATCTTTTGACGAAAAAAACCGTAACTACATAATATTAGTTATCAATTACCATCCAAGTATTCAATTTTCCACTTGTGTAGACAATGAGTAATTAATCCACTCAACACGCGAAGATGATATTCCCATATTGCAAGGCTTCATCAATGAAGAGCCGTGTTCGAAGAAACCTGTAACCATTTAATTTTAACATGGTAACCAAATTGACTATAGTCCCAAACACGTACCAAGAGCCAATAGGTGATATTATGTGGTTAGGAAAATCAAAATTAAATCTATTGTCAAGTCGAATTATGTAGATAATGTTTTTGAAAAACACAACAAGCATGCCTATACCAAAACCATCTTTGGATGTATACAAAAAACATCTTAGGATGATTTATCTCAACTAGAGACATGTGATATATGCGGATATTCTCAGGATTGTACCTTCTGTATACCTTACCTAGCCCTAGTTAAGATCTTGTAAATTATACGCCTGGCCCTATATATATACCACAAGGACACGCCAAGTTGAGCAGCTCCCCAAACCCTAATTAAGGTTTTACACGGCCGTACATGCAGTGTATATCCAATTAAGTCTGTTCGTCCGCGATGACGGCGGAAACTGACATGAACGTGACATGCTGACGGTGATCCTATTGCCTCTGCCACCCGAGTCCATCCACCATTCCCGCGCCGTCTGCAAGCGGTGGCGCCGCGCCGCCATCTGCGCCTCTTTCGTCGCCGCCTACTCCCTCCGCCGGCCACTCAATCTCATCCTTAACCATGTGTAATTTCCCGAGGATGGGACCTTTTATTGAAGGTTGAAAAGTTTCATTCGTATTCAACACATTCTTTCTCAAGGCTTCCATTTCCGACGTCAATCGAGACCCTATAATTTTTCCTATGTAATCATTTGTAATATTGCCCATAACAAATCTAGCATTCACTCCAATCTTATTTTTTATTTTCTTTTTTTCGAGTGATATAATCAAACAAACTTTGGTGCATACAAAATCATCTAGCATTGGATTGGTCATGACATTGTAATCATGTGTTTTTTGTATTCCTATATGTTTTTCTATCCTACCAACAAAATAGGCACTAACTTGTTAGTGGCAGCTCTATCATGTAAACGGTGCAGGGCACACTCATAGCAAGAATCACTGCTGAGCAGCAGCAACAAGCAAGCTGCCACCACACTGGTTCTGAACCCAAGCAACATGTAAATCCAGCTTTCCAGCACAGAATTGAACCGCACTGCACTGCATGTCAGCATAAAAAGAGATAAAAAAGTAAAGCTGGTAGTCAGATCACATTACCAAACATCATCTTACACCTCATAGTTCAGGCCAGCACACATACCAATTACCAAATAAACAACTACATCAGCTCTGCACTCTCTACAGAAAACATAAGCTAATAATGATCACCACCCCGGCATTATCGCTATCGCTATCTTCCGCAGCGCCAGCTAGTCGAAATCAGTACACAAACAGAGCTGGTATCTAAATCCTGGTTATGTGTAAGCTATTGTTGGTATAGGCTTCCAAATTAAGTTACTGTGTATTCTTTGGATCAGTTGAGCCACGCGTTCTTCAGGCACTCTGCGGCGGTCGGCCTGCTCTCCGGCGCGAAATCCAGGATCGGGCGGAGGAAGTCGGCCAACCCGTTGGCGTCAGGTTCAGGGAAGTTGTACTTCTCGACCAGGACGCGTTCGAGGGGCCAGAACTTGAGCCTTCGGATCCTCTTCAGGTCCCCGTATCGGTTGAAGTAGTCGTTGGAACGGGTACCTGAGCTAGCAATCTGTAAGGTAACGGCATGAGTTAGATATGATAATAGACAGGATACGAAAGGGTGTTGCGAGAGATTGCAGAAACCTTCTTAGGCATCTTTCCAAGAGTTTCCATCATCAGAGCCAGGTGATCCTACAAAGAGTTATGAAATAGTCAGATGGGTTTATTGGCTATTTGGTTGATGATAACACTTGCATGCCATCACGTTAGACTTGGTAGCAGCTAAGAGTCAACATCTAAAGGTGATTGCTTGATGAGTAGAGTACCAGATCTGTCACTTTGAAGGACAATCAAGTAGGCAGAGAGTATAACAAACGTTTTAGCTGTCATTATTCAATTTTCACTGGCTACGGAACAGTCTGTTGTTGTCGTTACTTTGTTTTTGTGCCAGTGTATTACATCTGGCAATAAGAGCATAACAGCTGACAACCAGAACATCACACTTAGATTTGTACTGGTGTATGACATTAAGATGCAATTTCTATTGTACACCAGTCCTATAATGGCTGGTAAGTTTACATCAAATGCTTCTATGGCTTCAGTTTGGACAAGGGAGCCAGTTCATATTTCATTTAAAGATTTCATTCAGTAGCTAGGTTGGCAGCTGTCAGTTTGGGTGCATCTTTCATGGTAACTCATTGCTCATGAACTCATTTATTTGAAATTTGAAGTGGCACATGATCCAGTTCATCTATTTTTTTCTCACAGTATAATATACTAATCGTAAAGGGTCCAGGAATTGCAAGTGGGTATTTGCTGCATCCTGATATCTCCGCTCAATCAACATTTCAAAAGTAGGAATGAACAATAATAGAGTGATGTCTGGAATGTTTGCATTAGAAAAAAGACTAGTTTGACTTTGACAACCCATATAAAGTAGTAGTAACCAAGCAAGTGTAACATTATAATATGAAATAACACCTTGAGAAGAAGAACAATACAACTAAAACTGGAGCAGCATGAAAAATTATGTGTGTTTTTTTACCTCATCTTCGCTGCAGCCTTGGCATTCCCTGGGAGCGAAGAGCATGTCACCGGTGGCAAGCTCGAACACCAAACACGCGAAGGACCACATATCAGCGGAATAAGAGTACCCGGAACCGATGATAACCTCGGGTGCTCTATACTGTCTTGTCTGTATCTCACCAGCACTCTGGTGATCAGCCCAGCAGGCATTCCCAAAATCGACGATCTTGCACTTCATGCTGATGCCATCCAGGCTCCTTCCCTTGTCCATCTCCGCCGCCACCCCGCCAAGCGACACCCGCCGCCGCGAGATCTTCGCGGCGGCGCGCCTCGCCCGCATCTTGAGCATTTTCTCGCTGAAGCTGATGGTCGTCCCGCTGTACTGGTTCCCCTCGGGTTTCTCCAGGATCGGCGCAAACCCGGCCCGCGCCGGGTCCTTGGACGGGTTGATCGTGGACATGAGGAGCACGTTCTCCGGCTTGATGTCCGTGTGGATGACGCCGAGCTCGTGGTGCAGGTAATCGAGGCCGACTAACACTGACCGGCAGATCTCTCTGACTCTGCCCAGGCCGATGCCCCTGTTGCGGTTGTACCGGATGAGCCGCAGCAGGCTGTCGCCGAGGAGCTCGGTGACGAGGCAGACGTGGTGGCCGTTGGGGCCGGCGTGCTTGAAATGGTCGAGCAGCTGGAGGACGCACTTGGAGTTGGTCGGGTCGCCCTTGGCCGCCGCCGAGAGCAGCTCGATCTCGTGCAGCGCCGCCTGCGCGTACTCCCTCGCGCTCTTCTGGATCTTGAGCGCCACGAATCTCTGCAGGTTATCGTTCAGGCATCGCAGTGTTCAGTCAACGGCGAATCGTGTACAGATTGCAGAGCTCGGACGAGAAAACATAGTACGATCTTTGCACGCACGGAGATCACGAGTTTGAAAAACGGAGAGATTGGGCCGGGCGCAAAGAACGCAATTTTGAAGAACGAGGCAATGGAACAGGGGTAAAACGGACAAAGTGCACCGTGTTTTCGATTACGGCGAGCAAGCAAGCTCCACCTCCAGCGAAGCCTCCGAAATCCAAACGCAACCGAATGATCAATCAATCCCCATGGCGCACCACGCAAGGTTGCAAGATCGTGCGAAGCACACGGGCAGAAAAAAGAAAAAAAAAGATGCACCACGGCACGAAAGAGGGACGGAGGGGGCGGGCACGTACGCTGAGGAGGGTGTCGTAGGCGAGCCAGACGGTGGAGAAGTTGCCCCAGCCGAGCTTCCGCTGCGCGACGAACCGCCCGCCGGCGAAGCGGTCCCCGGGCCGCGCCGCGTGGTACCCGCCCTTCCGGTACCCCTCCGGCCCCTCCTCGTCCTCCTCCTCCTCCGCCTCCGACCCCGACGAGTAGCAGCTGTTGCCGAACGCCGCCGCCATCGATCGGCCGATTGATCCAACTCCTCCTCCCTCCGGATTCGAACAGAGCTCTTGCGGATTCGATTCCAAGGGGGGCGGCTGGGTTGGTTTTTGCAAATGGTGGAGGGATTTTGCTGGGTCGAGGAAGGTAAAAGTGACCGTTCCGCCACCACCACCACCACCAGTCTGTCTGTCCACCTGCCGGCCGTGCAACTGCTTAAATTGCACTGCGATTTGGTGGATTATTAGTAACTACTACTACCGTTTGATTGCTAAATCACCGGTCTTATAAATGTTAATTATTTTGTTGAATCAACTTTTTGAGCATCAGTTTATTTCATCCTAACCCCGTGGTCAAACTACATTTTTTATCTATTGATTGCTAGCCACTAGTATGCATTTTTAGCCACCCTGGATTTTGGTCAACCAGCTACAAGATATCACAATTTTATTTAAATTTAAATGTATCTAGACATACTTTAGTTTATAAATACATAGAAATTTAGATAAAGTTAAGACATGTTTTCATGAACAAATAGTTAATATCCAATTAATTTGATTATTCGGCAATTTTTTTTTGTAGAGATCATGAGAGGTTCACTCATAGAATTATTCAACACATGTGGTTATGTTGGGTCCTAATGAAAAATGAATAGTGAACCGTTTCACCGCCGTAGCGACTACCGCCGGTCCACCTAGAGTGCATGCATTTGGTGGAATAATTAGTCACTGCTAAATCATAGTTAAGCCACCCCTAAATTGCTTATTAATTTTTTGTTGAAAATCATGGTTCAGTTACTTGGTCTACGTCTTCTTTATTTTGGTATGTAGCGGTGTAGTTTTGGTGGGATAATCATTCACTGCTAAATCATAGTGTAATTCTGCCTCGGGAGAGGATATCTTTCAAGATTGTCACTCAAAAGGCCATTAATGTGTACACCATCGATATTGTGGAAAGATATACTACTTCATGTGCATGAGAATGGATTACGCAGATCCTCTTTGGATAGTACAATTTTTGGTTGCATCAAATCAATTTGTCTCTTAAAATCCACAAGGATTGGATTCATATGCCACAATTCCATATGAATTCGACATTCTTAAAGAGTTCATGCTTTTCATTGTTTTGAGACTGTATCGTCCACCCCCGTCAATTTTAAAGACTTGATAGTCTAGGATCGATATATCTTTCATGTTCATTTTTTAAGAGCTCGAGTTTTTTCATTTTTATACGCCGCTTATTTCTTTGTGATATTATCCACGACAACTAGGCGTAATTTTGGTGAACGACCTAGTTAGTTGCTCTCGTGCATGAGTTGGGAGTACTTTGCACCTACGGCGTGTTTTTGTTGGTACGCACACTACCTAAGCATGTGCCCTATATTTTTTTTTAAAACTCTAGTCAGCAGTCTGGCTTGATTTTTGGTGTGACCCCACGGGCAGAAGACTCTGTCTCACTAGCGGGCATCTTATCTTAAAAAAAAAACCAAAGCCAGGACCTTGTTGCAATAAAAAATAGTAGGCACAGGACACGTTCCCTCTCCCATCGTCATTGGGCGGATATCGTACCGTTGTGTATATTTAAAATGTTTATCTTTCTGGTCATCCTCCCTCTAGAGATTTCTTCTACACGTGCTCAACATGTACATACTCTCTCTTGTCCAAGTCAGCTTCAATTCAAATCCAATTCTGAATCTGACGCGACGGCTTGTAGACTCCAGCAAATGTGGAACACCGTAGTGGGTCGCAGTTGGTGCAGGCGCTGCCAAATGGTGGTGTTGTTTGAGTAGTGGAGAAATCATCTCGAGTGCAGATTGTTTTTTGTTTGTTTGTAGTGTGGTAATAAATATGATGTTGAGCTAAGCTTGTGCAGATTGCTTTTGATTTTGAGGGTGGTGTATGATGTTGAGTTAAGCACTGAACCCGTCACTGCTTATTACTAATAAGTGATCCAACAAAAGCAGTGAACCCACCAAGTACCCTGACCCCGGTGCACCATACCCTATTAAAAAAATGAACCAACTCCCTACCCGGTGGAAACACCATGAAAAAAATTCAGATCTCGATCTTGTTAATCCAGATCATGGTCACTGATTTTCTCATCTCATCAGAGTTAGGACGTGGCTAACGCTTGCGTCCATCGAGAAATGCGGTACCTCTCGGTTGAGAGGCTTTCTCCTTCAACTTCACCGCCTTGCCTAAACTCCTACCCCACCAGTTCACTGCCGCTCCGGCCATCCTTCTAATTCCCGTCCCCTGGCCATCTTCACCAAGACTAGCACCCCTCACAACCCCAATTGAGTTACTTGATCGCGTTCGCCGCGTCCGGTCACGTCGTTCAGTCGTTGACGACTCTAACTCTCTCTGGTCCTCGCAGGATCATTTCCATCCCCGACGATGAGATCCAGCAAAATCGTCAAAGTCAATAACACATGAAATCAACCATCACAATGCGCAATAAAAAAAGCGCGCTACAAAAAATACTCCCTCCGTTCCAAATTAGATGACTTCTATTTGAATAAAAGTGGATGTATCTAGATATGCTTTAAATTTAGATACATCCACTCTTTGATATGATAAAAGGAAGTCATCTGATATGGAACGGAGAGAGTAGATCAGAAACATGGGGAAAATCACGTGTGGGAGCTACGGCCCGGCCTACGAATCGAGCCCGGCCCGGTTAAAACCCAACCCGCGTGGCTTGCTTGCTTGCGGAATGCAGACGTTGCCAAATCACACGGCCCAGTCGAGGCCTGCGCCGCCCGTTCCGGCCCTGACCTCCGCCGGCGTGGCCGACCTCCCCGGCGCCTGAAGACCGCCGTCAGCCGTGCGCCCTCGACCGCTCCCCCTGCAGGCCGCCGGCGCCCGCTCCCGTCGTTGGGTCAGCCCAATGCGCAGGTGAGCCGCCTGCTTCCAGGGGCGATCCCCGCCCCCAATTCCTTTCCCGTGATGTTTTTCTCCCATTGGGGGCGGTCTACTTTGTACTGCTGATTCGATTGGTTCGGCGAACCACGCTCGATCGCAGGGGCCTCAGCAGGGGGACGCTACCGCGCCGGCTGTGGGTCGCCGTAGCGGCGCTGGTTACCGGCGCCATCTGGCTCTGGTCCTCCTCCTCCCTCGTCCTCCTCGGCACCTACAGGGCCCAGGTGCGCTAGTTTGAGCTGTCTGTTCTGCTTGCCGGTGTAGGGAAGGCCGATAGCAGTGCAGTGCCATGAGAGTTTAAGTGATTTTTTTTACCAAATTAGTAGTATATCTTATATACTGACATCAGTGCTGCTACTCAAGGATTTTGCTGTAAACGAGCTGTGGAGAACGGCGGATTCAAATGGCTGGAGAGCATCTTCTGCGCCACGCACCTACTGGCCTCGTAAGTTCAGCAACTCTCGGTATCCCTCCCAGAACCACAAGTCACCGGTCCAGTCTTATGCCGTTCTGTGTGATGGCTGGCAAGATGAAATCCTGAAACGCAACCCCTCTACTTGCATGCAGCCCCACCGACCGAATCTGAGAGCAACGGGTACTTGCGTGTCCGGTGCAATGGTGGCCTGACCCAGCAACGCAGTGCGGTAATACAAGAAACTCTGTCCCTAAAGTAGCATAGTTCAGCTTGCAAGTTCTGTGTGTTCATGTGCAACATAGCTGGGAGACTTAAGGTTACTTCTTCTTTGATTTTTGTAGATATGCAATGCTGTTGTTGTAGCACGGATCATGAATGCTACACTTGTGCTGCCAGAGTTAGATGCAAATTCATTCTGGCGTGATGAGAGGTATGCAAGTCTGAAATGTTTATCACGCAGGAAGATCATTGCATGCAAAGTTAGCACAAAACCTGTATTCTTTATGATTCCTTCTGTCTGAGCAGTATTGTTTCTTCTTACTAAGATATTGGCATAATTCAAGTGTTTTATGCAGTCATGTTGATTAACTTCGTATAAGTATTTGAGTACAGGAGATTCTAGATAATTTCACTTACGTTTGTCTTTTTTTTTGGTTCTTGTGAGCTTTATCTCTAGCCTACACCAACTTGCTTGGGACTAAAAGTCTTTCTTCTTGTTGTTTTACGTGTGGACCAGTGGTTTTATAGGTATATATGATGTTCCCCACTTCATCAAGACATTGAAATATGATGTTCGAATTGTTACGAGTGTTCCAAAAATCACTGCCCAGGGAAAGACCAAGAAGCTCAAAGCATATAAGGTAAATATATTTAGAGCACACTGACACTCTAAATTTAGCTATACTAAAGGTGTTTTTTCTTTCTTTGCAAAGTCAAATATTTCTAGAAATTCTATACTTATGGAATAATTTTGTTCAGATTGAACCACCTAGAGATGCACCAGTTACTTGGTACAGAACAACTGCTCTGGAGAAGATAAGGAAATATGGTGCAATATATTTAACTCCATTTTCACACCGACTGGCAGAAGAAATTGATGATCCAGAGCTCCAGAGATTGAGATGCAGGGTGAATTATCACGCACTTCAATTTAAGTCAAATATCAGGAAAACAAGCAGTGATATAGTGAATAAGCTCCGTTCAGAAGGCCATTTCATGTCAATTCATCTTCGGTTTGAGCTGGATATGCTTGCATATGCTGGGTAGGACTTTGATCAAACCAATGTTTGATTGCTTAATTCGTATTTGTGTTGCTAGACATGAGCATACCTTACTTCCAAAATGAAAACTGCAGGTGCATCGACATATTCACACCTAAAGAACAGGAAATCCTTTTGAAATATCGGGAAGAAAATTTTCGAAGTAAGACCCTTGTCTATAGGGAAAGAAAGCGCATGGGAAAGTGCCCTTTAACTCCAGAAGAGGTATTGATTCTTCTTACAGACATTGTTCCTGATGTTTGTTGAGTGCTAATATATAAGCTAATTGATTGCGGACAATATAAGTTAGTTACGCTAGACGGGCGTACAAATTTAGGCTCAGTAACTAGTCAAGTAACCACCCTAAAAATTGGAAATTTGAAAATTAAATAAAAAATACCTAGTAGCTTAAAAAGGGTTATTGGCATCCATATCACGAAACTAGATGCACTTTGCATATATACCGTCAAGCTAGTCAATGACATGTGGGGTCTGGTCCTTTATGTCATTGATATATGTTGATGGTATAAATGAAAAGTGCGCATGAGGTGATAGTATGGTTGGAATATTTCTAACAAAACAAAACTTTAAGCGCAACCGTACTTCATGTTATGACATATATTTGTGCAATGTTTCATGTTCAAACTCAATTTGGATTAGTGTATAACAAAATGACGTATTCAGCTCAATTTTTCATATTTGTATACACTAATTCGTATGCATTCGAACTTGACATGGATAAATATCCAATCACAATCTAAGTTCAATGTTTCTAAGTTTCTAAGTATGCTTTTCTAATGGAGCTTCCAAACTTCCAAAATAAAGAACTTACTCTAAAATATTAAATAGGGGAGTCCGTGCAGAGAGGGGACGACCAAAACCTAGGGGCATCTGCTCCACTTAAAAAAATGCATTTTAAACAGATTTAAAATGTTCCAAATTTTACGTTTACATCTCGAAATATGCGAACGACACAATTTTTTGTAATAAATGACTATTTTGTCTTCGCAAAAAACGACAAATGTCGTGTTAGAAAGAAACATCTTACAAGAGACAATATTTTTTATAGAGACAAATAAGAAGTCATTTTCCATGGATTTTCTATGCACAGATAGAACATGGATATGTACCCCACATTTTTTTGACACTTAGAAATATGTTTTTCCACACGAGGCAGATACCCCTATGGTCAGATATGTATTTTCCAAGCCGTGCATGCCTACCCTTTTGTTTTTGGTCCTCTTGAACCACAAAACCAGAGCACGTAGAACTCAAGCCCTCAGAATAAGCCGTACTTTTTTGGCCCACACATGGCATGGTTAGTTTGAGGTCCATAATGACCTTGTTCCTTCAAATATTATTTATTTAAAGCACAAAAATATGGGATGTATGAACAAAAAATATCATAGCCATCATAATCAACTTCTATTTTTAATAATGTTTTCCATCATTAACGGAAAAATGGTCTTTTATATTGTTTTGCAGGTAGGTCTTATATTACGTGCTATGGGATTTGATAACACAACACGGATTTACCTTGCTTCTGGCAAGCTCTTTGGTGGGGAACGCTTCATGAATCCATTCAAGGCTTTGTTTCCACGTCTAGAGAACCATAGTATGGCTGGAAGTGGAAAGCTGGACCAAGGGCTAGCGGGGTCAGCAGTTGATTACATGGTCTGTCTCCTGTCGGACATTTTTATACCCACCTATGATGGCCCGAGCAACTTCGCAAACAATCTCATGGGTCATCGCTTATACTATGGTTTCCGAACCACAATCACGCCAAATCGGAAGGCCCTTGCTCCAATATTCATGGACATGGAGGAAGGGCGTGCATCTGGATATGAAGAGAGGATCAGGCAGATCATGTTCAACACCCATTTTGGCGCCCCCCACAAACGCATCCATCCAGAGTCTTTCTACACAAACTCATGGCCAGAGTGCTTCTGCCAGATGGAAGCTCGGAACCATGCTGACCGGTGCCCACTCAACACTGTAAATGATGTCCTTGACAGTCAGTTCCAGAATCAAACTGACTCCACCAGCCAAGTCTAAGAGTTGGCTGGTGGAACTGAGTTAGCTATGGTTAATGTTTAAGAACAGATTGTTTCTCACAGACCTGGGTATGACATTTTTGGAGGAAGGATTGATGGCTCCATATCTCTGTAGGCTATTGTGTTCAACTCAAGATTTAGTTAGTTGGTGTGATTGCTAGTCTGTGAACCAGATTTGGATAGCTAAATTTAGAGTTTACCTCAGTTTCACTGGGCTAATCTAACTTGTCGCATAGCATGTCTATAAGAGGGGAATAGTTTGATGCATATATCGTTTGGTGGGTCTCAGACACCTTTTCCACCTCTCTAAAACTAAACCTTAAATTTAGTTTGGAGAATTTTGTCTGTGATACTCGACAACGGAAATGTAGCATATTATCTCTTAGACTGCTTTCAAACTGATATATAGTACTTCTTGCCCTTTTGGTGTGAACAAGTTTGTAGATTTGAGAAATGTTGTTAGCAAGAAATGCAAGATTGACGCTCAGGTGATATCAAAAGCTCTGTACTTCCCGCTGATTGTTTTCCTAAATTATGAAGGTTAAAGTATATTCTTCTGAATCCTATCTTATGGTACGTGCCAGATACTCAAGCATGTATTCGTATAATGTGATGATAAACTAGCTTCTTGCAATAAGGTCAATAAAAATACTTGCCCTGACTGGAGAACAATGCAATTGATTACACTAGCATCTTGGTTTTTAGTTTTATAAGCGCTATTCATAGTGACAGCTAAGACCACATCGAAGATTAAGGAGCTGCAAGGTGGAACTGCATATTTGATGGGAACTATCTCCATAGGCTATGATGTATGAAGATGTCTTTTTTCCCCGCTATAAACCAATATAAATTTTGTTTGTAGTCGGAGAAAGCATGCTGAAGGTGGATGATGCGTGCAGCAATCAGCAGGAATCCTATGCAATTGCAGAATCATGAAACCGACAAGCAAATCTTGCAAGTCCAAATACATGCTCAAATGTTTGGCCGAAGGCTATGAAGAAGTTAACATTAGGACATCTCCTACGGGGCTGCTCAAATCCGGACCGATTTGGTCCGGGTTTTATCCGTTTCAGCAGCCCGGACACTGCGCGGACACGGGTCGAAACAGGTGCACCCTATGGGGGTGCTCATTTCAGGCCGGACACCAGGCTAGATTGCGTAGGGGGCACAATGGGCATTGTTTAACACTTAAAAAAAGAAAAAAAAACATACATAAAATAGCCACTGGATAAGCCAGTGGCGGCCGGTGGCCGGACTTTTACGCCGGACTACTCAAGGATGACGTAGTCCGGGTCCTGGACGAGGTGCGCGGGCAGCCCCTGGCGGCGTGGTGGAGTCTGGGGCTGCTCCGGCGGCGGCGGCGGCCCGCCGCTGGCCCGGTCCACTGCCAGCGCATGCCAACTAGTGGCACGAACCAGTCCGGGACCTCGCCGCGGTGCTCCTCCTCCTCCTCCTCCATCGCCTGCCGCGCCTCCTGCCGCTCCATGTCCTGGTGCGCGGCGACGGCGGCCAGCGCGTCGGCGATGGCCATCTCCTCCTCCGCGGCGGCTTCTTCCGCCTCCCGCTTGGACTCCTCGATGGCCTGGGCGAGGGCCCTCTCCTCCTCCTCCGCGGCGGCGGCGTCACCGTCTTCCTCCATCTTGACGCTCGGGGGAGGCGGCGGCGGCGCGTACCTGTTGTCACCGTGAGGTGGGGAGGGCGGCGGGTACTGCGGTGGGCCGCTGGCGTGCCGCACCCTGGAGAAACCCGGCGCCGCTGGTCGTGCTCGGCATGGAACCAAGTGTCCCAGTTCGAGCTGCTGACGGCGTAGGCAGGGTCGTGGCGGAGGTCGTCCGGCAGCAGGTCGCGCCGCCGGAGGATCTCCACCTCCCTCTCGAGTCCCCGCTTCGGGACGGGCGGCACCGGAATCCGCTCCGGATTCAGGTGCCACCCCTCGAAGAGGTGGACGTCCGGCCATGGTACTGGGATCGCGTTGTCCCAGTACCACTGGCACTTCCTCTTGCTGAGGTAAGGCCGGACGCGGCGTGGAGGTGCCGGAGGTGCGGCGGCGCGCGGTGCGGCGCCGGGCGCGGGCGGTGGCGCCAGAGACCGCGAGGAGCGGCGAGAGCTCCCCGCCTCGTGGCCGTTGGCGCCCTTGCCGAGCCACCATCTCCCTTTCCCCATGGCGGCTAGGGCAGTGTGGCGGTGGCGGCTAGGTCAGTGTGGCGGTGGTTGCGTGGCGGTGTGGGGGATGGTGGGGAGCAGTGTGGGGGACGGTGGGGGCGGCGGTCCCATTAAATAAGACCGGTGGGGGATGCCAATGGTCGACGGGTCACTGACCGGTGGGGCCGGGGAGTTTAACCGCCAAGAGACGGGGGCGCGCACGCGTCCGCGTGGTGTCCGCGGCTGCTCAAACCTGGACCAAATTTGGTCCAGGTTTGAGCAGCCGCGGACACCACGCGGACAGATTCGAGAAATGAGCAGCCCCACAGGGGCCTGATTTTGTCCGGGCCTGCTCAAATCCGGCCTGTCCGGGACAATTGAGCAGCCCCGTATGAGATGTCCTTACCGACCCAAATGCCCCGCGTCTGCCCCAACCCATTTCTATCACGGGTTGATGTTTTCACGACGAGCTGCACCTACCAGCGCGCATCATCCCCCGTGCTTTAATGCAGCGATTGCACAATTACTTGCGAACCCACCAACCATTGTCACAGCTGGTTGTGCTTTATGATTCGCGCTAGTCAGAAGACTTTCGACGGTGCGAACCCACCAACCATTATCATTCCTGGTCCAGCAACTTTCGACGGTGACGATGGTCGATGGGTTCGCATGTAGTTGTACAAAACCTAAACCACATCAAAATCCACATTTTAAAATATTGAGCTCAGGAGGTAAAGTGACTTTCAGACACATTGCGCGGTCTGATTGGTGGGCGCTATCCAAGATGGTTAGTTTGTAAAATAGTTTCTCCGAGCGTTCATTCTACGATATATTTATGTTTTATGGTTATTTTTATCTAAATCATCCATAGTGTCAGCTGCGTGTAAAACACATAAAACATTATATATATATATATATATATTAATGGAGGGAGTATACGCATATAACCACGACAAATACAGATGAGTGAATAGAAATACACACGTACATACAACAATCCATAAAGAAAAGTACATGTACGACAGTAGGAGCCAAGCGGCATACGACGTGCCCAACGTACGCGGCGCGGGGGTGCTCACCGGCCGGTCAGTTCGATGAGGCGGCGCGGCTGCCTCCGAGCAGCTCCACCAGCTCCGGCGCCACGTTCAACGACGCCTGCACAACCTCCGCCGCCACGGCGTTGAGCACCGAGCCCTCCCCGGTCAGGTTCTCCACCACCGGCCTGTCATGAACGCACGGACGGCGTGGTCAGTTCACCGATTACATTCCGGACGTATGAAACTTATGTACATAGCCAGTCAGGGTCATGCACGCTCACGTACCTGGCGCTCTTGATCAGCGACACCCACTCCACGCCGTTGGCGCCGGCGGCGATGAACGCGACGGCGAACCGCGGCACCACGAACACGCTGCCCGCGGTGATCTCCTCATCCAGCAGAAGCGTGTCGCCGCCAGCCGCCGAGGACAACTGCACGCGCGCGCTCCCGCGCGACACGTACACCGCCTGCACCACGCCCTCCCGGACCACCCACGGCGCGCGCGCGGCGCCGGGCTCGAGCCTCCCGAGCGCCGCGCTGATCCCGAGACCATCGCCCAGATCCACCGCCGTGAGCGTCTTCACGGTCCCGGCAGCAACATGGCCGGCGTTCGTGACGAGCCCTTTCCTGTCGTGCTCCCGCGGGCACACGTCCTGAAGCCTCTGGCTGAGCCGCGTGAGGAGAACGGCCGGCCTGCTCCGGAACGCGGCGGCGACCTGATCCGCCGTCACGCCCGGCCCCCACGCCGCGGCGTCCAGGCCGCGCAGGACGCTGTTGCCACCGGCGAGGAAGAAGTAGGAGATGTCGCCCGGGCTGACGGCGCGCGCCGTGTCACCCATGAACACGATGGACAGGTCTGCGCCGGCGTCATCGTCGTTGTACCACCACGAGACGTCCCCGGCGCGCACGACGATGACGTCGCCGGGCCCGAGCCGAACGACCCTCTCCGTGGCGCTGGCGCCCCCGGCAACCGGGAGGACCCCGGCTACCCCGCTGCCTCCGAGGACGTAGCCGAACTTGGAGGAGTCGGCGTAGTGCGGCATCGCGAGGCCGAGGGGCCTGAGCAGCAGCAGGCCGCACCCTAGCCCCTCCACGGCGAGCTCCGGCTGGTCGGCGCCGGACCACGCCACGTACGACCCCGCGTCCGACTGCGCCAGGGCCTTGCCGGCCTTCGCAGACATCTTGGCTCTGCACCGGAAGGAGTTGCGTTGCGTCTTGAGTATCAGAAATCCAGATGAATTGAACAATGGGGAGAAGGGCACGCAATTTATAGACTCAGTTTGCCCCTTAATTTTACTCGGGACTGGCAGCTGACGGCAATAATAACGCCGACAGCGTTACAACATAACAGCGACGGCCGTCAAAGTACCGTCAGGCTAAAGGTGCCGTCGGCGTTAAAGAAGTGAGCCCGACGGCCACCGTCGGCGTCAAAGTACCGTCGGTGTACTACCCCGTGTGCACGTCTCCGGACGCGTCGATCTGACGACGCAGTAATCCCACCCCAGGCGACTCCTGTTAGTACTTCACCAAAACTTCACTAAGTAATTTTTTGTACATCTAGATATTTACACTTAGTCATATTTTGTTCAAACATGTAGTGATCGTCTTCTTCAAGGGCAATGGCTCCGTTTGGTCGAGCTTCTGCCTCACCCATGGCCACTCCGGTTCACTCACAAGGTCCTAACCCGGGTGCTTCTATCTCGCTGCGTCGATCACCCCACCACGAGAGCCGCGAGATACGTCGACAATCGCCAAACTCGGTTAGTTCATGAAAAACTCTGACATAAACCAACCATAGACTTAGAACTATTTTTCATGATTCAGTTTGGACTTAGAATGTTTGCATGAATTTGGACTTAGAACGTTTGCATGAATTTGGACTTAGAACGTTTGCATGAATTTGGACTTAGAACGTTTGCATGAATTTGGATTTAGAACATTTGCATGACTTTGATCATTTTTTCTGCATTAATTTAGACTTAGAAGGTTTACATGACTTTGATCATTTTTCGTTGCATGTTAGATTTCGCATGCTAATCTCAGAGTTTCTTTTTCATCTTGTAGTGATGATGCTCTTGATGCTGTGGAGAGTTCCGTCGGAGACGTCGCTTTGTAAACTTATAGTGTATGGTGTTTGTCATGTTAGAACGTGTGATACGTTGTATGAATGATGTTTGTGAATGATGGTGGTTGTGTATGGAACATGTGTATATTCGGTTTGCAACATGGTTGTGATCAGTTGTGTTATGTTGTGTGAATGTTTTGTGCTATACAATATGATGTATTCAAATGTGCCAGAATTTTATTTGAAATTTTCCCAGAATATTATTTGAAATGTGCCCAGAAATCAGAAAAAAAAAATTAGCTGTAATATTCTGTAATAGTTAGCCCGACGGTAATACCGTCGGCGTAGGACTGACATGGGATCCCATCCCATGGCCGTCGTAGGGATGTGTTGCCAGCAGCTGACGTGTGTGTTTAACGGCCGGAGCGTCGTTTGTGCGTTTCCAGCGCCGAGGGCATTCTGAGCCCGACGGCCGTAAACCATCGTCGACGTAGTGCGTGAGCCCGACGGCATTTGCGACCTCGACGGCAACGGCGTGAACCCTGGATCACCGCCCGACGGTTTTAGGCGGACGGTGGCCGTCGGGCTCACTTAGGCCGTGGGTTTCCGTGATAAGCCCGACGACATTTGTCGTCGGGCTGGGCTGTTACTCCTATAGTGACTACTGGTACATGACATGTAAAGAACATAAGGATTATAAGCAATGCACCGCTACCACTGGATCCAATCCAGCACATGTCACTGTCTTCAGTAGGTAAACAATGTCGACTTAAGCAAGATTTTTGTATGATATTAGTATTTTTCATTGTGCCGTCTCGTTGTGATACTAATCCGTTACAACGCCTAGTCCTAGTCGCAACAATTTGTGTCCAACTTGGAAACAAATTCTTCGAGTAAATTGTTCCTTGCGACAGGAGATTCTCAGCTGCTGATCCTGCCATGCATGTCAACATCTAATGAGAGTAACAGATGAGTTCAGTGGATGATTTGATCAACTTCCTTCGAATGTCTTGTTACTAAACACCAAATGATACTTATACGCTCATTCCGAGCCGTGCTTGCATTCGTGACTCAGATTAGTTGCTGCATAATTTTACCGTTGTCTTAACATAATATGTAAAATATATAACGGTTATATATTGTACTCTCCACCATTATATATACGCCCTCGATCCGATCGAGCACTTCAGGAAGTAATGTCAACTTAGCAAGAATATTACCGTATATATAAGCCCAGAGTAGTGCAACTTGCTCTCGAAGAAAAAAGTCGCTAATGCTACAACCACAAGCGACACACAAATATGGTATAGTTTTTTAGCATAGTTGTTATATCGAGGATATAACAATAATTCCACATAATTCAAAATTTTCAGTTGTTCTTCAAACCTAGAGAGTAATAAAAGAAAAAGCTGGTACAGAAATATATATAGGAATATTTCAGACTAAATATTTGTTTGAACAACAAATTAGCATGTGTGATCTTCGTCTATGACCCTGGTTGCATCACAGAACTGGCTTAAGAAGGTTTTCTCTTGTGATTTTCACCATTTGAAGCATCAGTGCGTTCCTGATCAAAACAACCATTAATTGTTAAAATGCAAACACGACAATATGCTGTAGAAATATACAATGTAGATATGCACACAAAATAGAAAAGTTCTAGAACTTTCTTAATAAACACGAAACTATTTTTTCAGAAAATTAAGTTGGTCCCTTTATCTTGGAAAATTTTAGGACCAACACCATGAGATTTAGTTAATAATGGGATGTCATGCCAAATTCTCTAGCAAAATGGATGTGAAGAGTTGAACCCTCGTAAGGAAAGGGGCAAGATTACGTTTCTACACTACCCACTGAAGCTTTTCCTATATTTTCTATGCCACAAAAGCAACATGGAACGAATTATCAGTCTAGCTAGTCGCCAAATACAACATATCTGTATTTTATCTTCACCTGTGAGGCTGTGACCATGGGCAATATATGTAATGCATGCATGATTTTCTTGAACCTATAAATCCTAGAAGACCTAGACATGGAGAAAGTTAAAACAACAAGGGATGAGTACTGGATACAAACCTTGAGTCCATGGCTTGGGAATAATCCAACAAAGATCCTCCCAAGTGCTGTTAGAGTTTTGGTGGTACGGAAGCATTTCTATCATGCCATTGGCATTGGCAATGTTGCTGATCACTAACCGAAGATGCTCAAATGTAGGGAGTTGCTGGCGGACAGGGGAGTTGCCGGAATTCTTCTTGAGCTTGAGCCTGGAGACGCTTCCTCCGGCATGGCCGGTCATGAAATTATGCGAGGTGAGCAAGATCAGATCGCAGGCCTTCTCCACTCTGACTCTGGACCACACCGGCGTCCGGGAGAAGACATTGCACTTGTAGATCTGCCTGCTGTAGGTGAAGCCATGGAAGGTGGTGCACACAAGGTGCAGCTCGCCGTTGAGCTGCAGATAGGCACGGGGACGGGGGGAGACGTCGTCTGTAGGCATGTCCAAGCATTGCACCAGCCTCGCCGTCGGAGTTGCACCGTCGACAAGAAGGTTGCAGATGGAGACCTGTCCGGTGGGGCTGATTGCGAGGAACCTCTTGCGGCACTGGACGACGGCGCTGACCTGATACCTCAGCTTCGTGTTGAGCAGCTTCCACGAGGCGTCGACGCCGACGCGGCAGTAGGCGAGTTCACGCGAGCCCCTGAGCAGCACGATCGCGATACAGTCGCCGGAGTCGGCCGGCGAGGAGAGCACGACCTCGGTGATGAACATGTCGCGCATCTCGCCTAGCTTTATCTCGCGGACAGCGCCGTCGTACAAAGACTGGTGCACCCACCGGCCGTCGACCAGTTGTCTCCAGTAGACCGAGGCGAGGCGCCCGTCGTCGGTGCGCGGGAGCGCGACGGTGGCGCCGGTGAACGGGTTCAGAAGGGTTAGGCGCGCGGACTCGTCGACTAGGGCCAGCCACCCGTGCGACGAGCCGCACACCACCTTGCGGTGCAGCGCCGGCGTGAGGTTTTTCGTGAAGGCCTTCCCGTCCGTCGGCCTGTAGAAGGTGACGGCGCCGTCCGTAGACTCCCGGTCGAAGGGCAGCATCAGCACCGGCGCGAACTTGGTGAAGGGAAGCGCAGCGCGCCAGAGCCTGCACGTGGACCGGAAGCTGGCGGCGTCGCCGCCCGACGGTAACCTTTCGCCGATGCTCTCCCAGAGCTCGAGCGGCAGAACGGTGCTCCAGTCCTGCTTCCTTGTGCTTCTCCGACGAGGATGCTCGGCCATGGCAGTCTGGTGGAGGAAGGATTGGAGGAGACCGTGGGAGAGGATTGGATCTGAATGAAGAAGATCCAGGGGTTGGTGTGAAGAAGATGATACAAGCCTTTGGAGGTTACTGTAACGGGAAGATTTTTTCGAGGAATGTATTAATGGGTGAAAAGCTGGCGAATCAGCATGTGGTGAATCAGAGAGAACAAATTCTAGCAGTAACCTAGAACGTATATCTTGGTCGAACGACAAGGGCAGAGCTATGTAGCCATGTAGGGCTCTAACTAGGGCCGTGGCCCGGCCAGGAATTTGGCAAAATAGATACTTATGTCTGTGGATCAGTGGCCCAGCCCATCAGCACCTATTTTCCAACCTGTTGATGCTGCTGCAATTAGGCAACCCCTAGTTACCGTGTACCGCGGGCGCCAATACGCTCGCTACGCATTGTGGCTTATGGGCCTGGCCCAGTTTCTACAAGCGGCGGCCGGAGCGACCGGAGACAAGAAGACGAGGGGAGGGCGGGGGTGCGGTTAGAGAGAGAGGCCGGTTGCCAGCGCGTCGCCGGGAAGGCGAGGAATGGACCTCACCGTAGCCGATGACGACGCGGCTCGCCGAGTCGGTGCAGGTCGTGGAGGTGAGGGAGAACCTTTACGAGGGGGGTGTAGATGTAAGGTGGCCGGAGTCAGATAAGAATGTGGGTGTGGCGGGTAGAGGGATGGCCAGCCGGGGGGCGGCTGACTGGGAGGTGGTAGGGCGGGACGCGGCGACAAGCATATAGGGCAGGCAGGTCTAGGTGGTGGCGGCAGGGGGGAGTCGAGGAGGAGGAGAAGGTTAGAGGCGGAGATGGTGGAGGGGGAGGCGGAGGAGGACGGAGGTGAGTTGGTGGGCCAACCAATAATCACCTCCTGCGGGCGGAGCGGAATGCACTCTGCACTGGTGGGTGACTAGGAGCTCCCCTCTATGTACACTTCAAGGGTCACGGGCCGTTGAAATCCACCTCGGACCCCATATAGTGAGCTATAGCCCACGAAAACGGCCAGAAATATCTGTAATCACGAGTTTTTAACGATTTCGATAGACTCATGTGACGGGGTCACTAGCCATTGACATCCACCCGAATCCCAAAATAATGTGCTATAGCTCACAAAAACGATCAGAAATGCCTGAAATCACGAGTTTTTGACGATTTCGTGATTTAGCCCAAGTAACTGTTAGAAATGTCCAAAATAACGAATGTTTGATGATTTCGATAGAGATGTGGGACGGGGTCACGGGTCATTGAAATTGACCCCAGACCCCAAAACAGTATGTTAGAGCCCACAAAAATGATCCTAAATCACGAGTTTTTGACGATTTTTATACACGTCACGAGCCATTGAAACCCACCCCGAATCTCAACACAGTGTACTATAGCCCATGAAAACGGCCAGAAATACCGGAATTCACGATTTTTTTTGATGATTTTGTTAGACTCGTATGACGGGGTCACATGTCATTAAGATCCACCTGGACCCCCAAAATAATATGCTATAGCTCACGAAAACGGATTAAAATGTCCGAAATCACAAATTTTTTACGCGACAAAAGTCAGAGCTTACTAAATACGCTAGCTAACTAATCTAAGTTTATTTTCAAACTTACTAAGCTAAGTTTAGTTGCTAACTAAGCTAGTGGCAGTAATCTATTTAGTTGCTAACCTACCTAAATTAAGACAAATCGAAAAATCAGTTAAAAAGCATTGCTCACGCTGACCAAGACAAACCTATCTGAAATGCAAGATATATGTGCAGCGAAAACCCATGGTCGCACACCGTCTCGCCAGGGTTAAGGACGTAGTAGTCAGGGCCATAGACACTTTTGGAAACCTCAAATTGAACATCTTAACAACAAATTAGGGTTCAATCAAACAAAAAGGTGATTCCGACAGAAAAATCACAAATCTTGAAGTCTCTAGCCCTAACCCCGACGAGAGAAAAGGACTCACATCCAGTTCAAGCTGGAACTCTGACAGGAGAGGCTCCCGCTGCTAGTCTTCTCGTCGTTCCAATACGACATGGCGATGACGACGACGGCGCAGCAGCCAAAGGCAAGAGAAACAATGGAGAACGCCTGAGAGAAGGTCGTACCCCCTCTTTTTGACCCATGCTGACAATGCCCCGTTAACATCACATTAATGGTTGTCGACCGTTGACGATTGCCATGTAGGCCTAAGAACGGGCCCCATCTGTCATAATCATCGTTTACTCGGCCGACGGACATGGTTTTTTTTTTTTGAAGAAACAGTTAAGTAGAGCCGTATTTTTGTTACGCAACATAAATTGTGGTGGTTCTTTAAAATCGTAGCCTCAATTATAATGTTTTTTATAATTTCCACGCGGGGTACCGGCCGCGGGCCAGGGGTCCATTTAGTGTGTTGGAATTTGGATATTACTTTATCGATCCCATTTTCACATAAAAAGTAGAGACATGATTATCCTTCTCCAGATCATCTTTCACACCACATACATTACTCAGAGTTCGCATGATACAATTCCACGTGTGTGGCTTTTGGCATTCGCCCATCCTTTATCTTATTTTTGGTATAGATGCAAGTTGCATGTGTCTACTCGCGCTCTTGCATGATGTCCAGCTTAATCCATTAAAACTAGCGTTGTCTACAAGTGTTGTAACCTGCACTCTAACTGATGCGCCGCTTATAATTCATTTAAACCAGCGGCGTTGCGCGAATGGAATTCATATTTCGTAAAAACAATGGACATCATTATTTAGAAGCTACAATTTTATTATGTTAAGCTATGTACTAAGAGCATCCACATTTATAGGTGATAAGTAGATGCTAAAAGTGAGAGAAATTGTTTAACAGTAGTTTTAAGTCCACTCATAGTGAGAACTTCCCACTGAGAAGGTCCCCTATGAGAGGCCTAAAGTGATGCATGCATCTGAGAAGCTCAAAAAGCTCAACACCAACTCATCTTAGCATTGGATCGGTGTAAGCATGTACTAGCAGTCACTATATATACATGTACCTGTAGCAGCGAAGCAGATTGTCCATTGCGCAGGGGAGTTCCTGCCGACTCGTTCAACGAATTGTGCAATGGTGGTATTTTTCATCAAGAATGGCCTCTCGCTAAACTAATGATACATATGGCCGTTCGGTAGAACTATTTTTAAATCTGGCCTCTCAAGGTCGGCGCCAAGGAGCTTGACACTTTGGCGGCGACATGTACAAGGTCGGCGCCAACCACTTTGACGTCGACCTCGAGAGGCCAGATTTGAAATTAATTTTATCGAACAACCATATGCATCATTAGTTACACCAAAAGGCCATTTTTAGCAAAAAAAATATATGCAATGGTGTTGGAGGTAGCTGCCTGTTCAGCAAGTTCCAGTTTTTTCCCAAACCCAGGAGGTAGGCGTACAGTGCAAGATAATGTGGTCTATGGATTCGATCGCGGGGCATCGGTCGCAGCCAACATCCCAGCACCATTACTTTTTTATCATGTTATCCTTGGAGTTCAGTCGGCCCCGGAAAGCGAGCCAGAGGAAGATCTTGTGCCTTTTTGGTATCTCGATTTTTTGAAACTTAAAAGTGTCGATTTTGTTTTGGTTTTCAAAAAGCAGGCTCCCTTTAAGCTCTAGAGTCGTTTGCAGTTTCTGGCGACTACCTTGCTATTTTGCACACGGACTCTTTCCTATATTTTAGCAGTGATTTTATATACCATTGGTGGGCATGGTCTATCTGTTACCTACAGCATTACATCAAACTAAATAGTGGAGTTTTGATTGCATGCTTTGATCCGGAGGCTGACTGAAGGTCCGCAAAAGGTGGTGAGGCGATTCTGATGGCGATCTAGGGCTGCGGCCCTCTCCCCACCGCCAGCGTCGTCCAGGCGCCGGCGTCCACCCCCATATCCCTTTCCACCGCCTACCTGTGCTCATCCTCACGATGGCCGGCCCCCTCTGGCGTTGGAAAATCATGTATTCCACAGTCCAAGATCTGGATCGTGGGAGGCTTAAATCTTACGATGGCCAGCTCTTTCTATGGAAGCCCAACAACATCTTCAAGGATCGGATCGCACTCAAGAATGCCAAAGGTACAACTCTGGCTGGCAAGTATCTGGATCACGGAGATGTGATCACACCCGGATCTGAGGTGAGGTTCCCCGATCATGTTGTGTTGGTCATATCTTGCCTTCACTCACCTTTGGATTCAGAGGGTTTAAATTCTTATTCTGTTAACTATAATACATCTGATGAGACTAGAATTCCCTCGTCCGTGAGTGACCGCATCAAATTGGGCCTAGATTTCTCCCCCGGGATTAAGTTCAATCTAGGCACTAAGGCCAACTTGGGCACCAATGTTCATCCTTTGGGAAAGGCAAATCACTTCTTATTAGTGGTTTCTTTTGGACGATCCAATTTTAGACTCAACACTGATACAGTTGGCCTAGCCCTTGAATCCTGCCTAGGGGGTTTATGTGATGATCTCCATGTCCAGCACCTCAATGACCGTGTCTATCGGTTCTCTGTTGCTTCTAGGCATGTTGGTTTCAGGATTTTAGATCTTAAGAAATTCTCCTGTCAGATCGATTTTCAAATGCTATTTTCATACATGGGGTCATGGTGGCCCAAACTGGATGAGGGAATATAGGCTATGGCAAAACCAAAATGAGAGTGAATGGACAGTTGTTAGTCCAAACAAAAAGAGGTGAGATCTTGCTCTTAAAGCCCTACAGTCTGTGCCCAATAGATCTATTTTGCACAAGAATCAGCCTAGTAATGCCAACACCAACAAAAGGTTCTCCTTTGGAACTGTTCTGGAATACGAAGCATGTTCAGGTTATAAGTTCAAGGATGATACAGTAGGTTTGTCAGTGCCTAAATTATCAGTACCAGACAAGGGGAAAGGAAAACTTGTTGATGACATCAAATTTGGATCGGTGGATATGTCGGTTTTTCAGTCTAGTACGTCGGCCTCTGCTACAGCGAAAATTACTGAGCCAAGATCATGCACTGCGGATTTGGCGGCAAATTCAGTTTCAGTTTCAAAACATCCAGTGGACAAGAAAAGCCGTGGTACTGCGGATGTTGGGCTTCATGGGCTGGAAGAGGTAGTAAATGATATTGCCTTTAGATTTTGGGAATGCAGCAGATGTATGAGTATGGGCCACACCATAATGGGCTGCACCAATAAGGTTCGCTGTCGGGCCTGTTACCGCCTCGGTCACAAGGCGAAGGGCTGCACGCGGCCTCTGCCGGTTCTTGGTAAAAAGTGGGTTATAAAAAAGAAGCAAGTCGTGTCCGACATTGACACCAACGCCAGCTCTCCCCTGCCAGGTGTGGACGTTTCGCCTCCTAAAACCCCAGCGTCCCCCAAGAGACAGAGCCCAGAAAAACTGAGTCCCCCTCTGCCCTATCTCTCCACCATTGCCCCCTACAACCCTAGAATCGACAGCGATGGCCACCTTCGAGCTAGATCCGGCTCGGTGGATCCCGACGGGGCATCAGATCATCGACGGAGGAGATACAAGATTGCCTCGTACCTTCTACACGGCGGCTGTGCCACCTCCCCGGCGCAATGAGCGCTACTGCGTGGCCATTATGATGTCTGAGCCACTTCCGGAACAGGAGCACTTCTGGCGCCAACAGGTTCGCACCTTTGTTGAGAATAATCTTGAGAGGGCTGTTGATGATTTCCAGCCTTGCCTGTTTGGTCTTGGACTCATGGAGCTGAGGAGTCCAGCATCTCGTTTTGCTCTGGTTAATAGAGGGCCCTTTGAAATTGCGCAAGACATCTTCGTTCACTTTGTTAATCATGATGATAGGCATCAGTTGCATAAATCTGTTCAGGGTTTTCGTAGGGGATGGCTAATGTTCTTAGGAATACCTCTTGATTACCGCAATGAGATTGATATCCGCAATGCTGTATCCACCTTTGGACATTACCATTACTGGCACCACATTGACGCAGCTCTTGACAGAACTATGGTGTATGCTTCTTATCCATCCATTACTTTAGTTCCAAGAGATGTTGTTTTCCAACACTTCAGTGATTTAGGAGCAGTTAAGGAGTCATGGACAGCTCCTTGTTATATCATGAGTGCATCTTTTGCTGATGTACTGCCTGGAGATGAGGATCAGATGCCAATGGATGGTAACCCTCACTCAATGCCTGGAAACTTGCATGCTACTGCAAATATGTTTGTTGTCCCTCCTTATCCTGAACTTGGATGGAATGGACAGCAACTTCAGCCACAGGATAACAATAACAACAATGAGGTTCCAGAAGACAATCAAGAGGCACAGCTTGATGAGATGCAGGACTCTGACTCTGTGGTGATTGATCACCAGGTAGCTGAGAATGACATGGAAGTTATGGGACCAATAGAAAACATTGTGGCCAATCAGGTGCTGGTACCACTCATGCAAGTGCCACTTGAACATCAGTTAGCTGTTTTCAGGCCAGCTGTGGGCCCATAGTTACCTCCTGCCATGCAGTGGGACAAACTTGCTCAGACAATCCTCCCAATGGTTTTTACTGCTAAGATACCAGCTGGTATAGCTCCCTCTCCAGCATTACACCTGTCTCTGGTTAAAAGAAACTGGGCAATGGCCTTTGGGCTCCAGGACAATTTTAAAATACAATGTAATGTGGAAATCACAAGCACTAAAGTTACCCTGAGCATCAAGAGAAGGCATGTTGCGAGAGCCCTGATCTTTGATAACACTGAAGATAGTTCTGAACTAGTTCAACCTTTGTTCTCTGCCTCTCCTACTACCTCAGTAAGGAGGAGAAGATGCCACAACGAGATATATCCAAATGATGTACCTGTCAGAAGGAGTGTTAGGCAGCTCATCAAGGCAACAGGTTTCAAGACCTCCTCTGTTCCTGCTACTCCCGTAAAAAAGAAGCCTCGACGCAGCAGAAAGGATGAACAACAAGGTGGTGAGAGCACAGCTGGACCTGGACCTGCCACACCACACATTCCAATTCAGATTATTCAGAGGATTGGACGATAGCTGCAGATTGCTGATACAGAGCTCACAGAGGAGAAGCTTGATGCTGATTGATGTCTACGCACGCTTCTATTCTCGTAGACAGTGTTGGGCCTCCAAGAGCAGAGGTTTGTAGAACAGTAGCAAGTTTCCCTTAAGTGAATCACTCAAGGTATATCGAACTCAGGGAGGTAGAGGTCAAAGATATTCCTCTCAAGCAACCCTGCAATTAAGATACGAGAAGTCTCTTGTGTCCCCAACACACCCAGTACACTTGTCAGATGTATAGGTGCACTAGTTATGCGAAGAGATAGTGAAATACAAGTAATATGGATGATTATAAGTAGTAATTGCAATCTGTAATAAAAATGGCAGCAAGCAAACATGTAGCAGAACTTGTTGGAAACGGTGTTTTAATGCTTAGAAACAAGGCCTAGGGATCCTACTTTCACCAGTGGACATTCTCAACAATGACATCAAAGTTAAATAAATAAACACTACTCTCAAACACTCTCATGTTGGATAACAAACACCATTCATTGTGTAGGGCTACAAGAGCACCCTCAAAGTCAGAGTAAACTAACACCAACAATGTCATAAAGGAATCACACACGGTGCACACACTGTCACCATTACAACCGTGAATAACTCCGGAGTTCATATTAAAGTAACCTCTAGAGTGCATAATAGATAAAGTGTAGCATCACATATTCAACTAGATTACAAAGCTCATGATCACATAAAAGATCACATCATGGGAGAGAGAGATAGACCACATAGCTACCGTAGATCCCGCAGCCCCGGGGGAGAACTACTCACTCCTCATCGTAGGAGTCAGCAACGGCGATGGAGATGGTGGTTGAGTCGATGGAGATGGCTCCGGGGGCAATTCCCCTTTGTTCTCTGCCTCTCCTACTACCTCAGTAAGGAGGAGAAGATGCCACAACGAGATATATCCAAATGATGTACCTGTCAGAAGGAGTGTTAGGCAGCTCATCAAGGCAACAGGTTTCAAGACCTCCTCTGTTCCTGCTACTCCTGTAAAAAAGAAGCCTCGACGCAGCAGAAAGGATGAACAACAAGGTGGTGAGAGCACAGCTGGACCTGGACCTGCCACACCACACATTCCAATTCAGATTATTCAGAGGATTGGACGACAGCTGCAGATTGCTGATACAGAGCTCACAGAGGAGAAGCTTGATGCTGATTGATGTCTACGCACGCTTCTATTCTCGTAGACAGTGTTGGGCCTCCAAGAGCAGAGGTTTGTAGAACAGTAGCAAGTTTCCCTTAAGTGAATCACTCAAGGTATATCGAACTCAGTGACGAGGTTCTAACTCAGCAAGTCCCAGGGTTGTACACCCCGGGTTGATTGATGGGGAGATAGGAGAGTGCAAGGTGATCACAACGGCTGACAAGCGAGGTTTACCCAGGTTCAGGCTCCCGGAGGATAACACCCTACTCCTGCTTGTCTGGTTATTGATGCGAGTAGCGATTACAATGGCGAGATTGCGATCTCGCTAGGGTTTGTGGTTCTGAGCGTGTCCGTGTCCTCTAGGACGGGCAACCCTCCTGGCTTTATAGGTAGCCAGGTCTCGGGTTGTTGGTACAGATACGGTAGGTTAAAGTCCTAACCGAGTTGGACTAGGATATGAGATACCCCGAGTGGGCCTTCTGCGGGCCTTTCCATCCTTGGCGCGGCCCAGGTAGCCTCACCGTGGGTTACCCGCAAGGTAGCCCCACGTCAGTAGCCCCCGAGTGCTTGGTCGAAGCGTAGAGTCGAGCAAAGGACTCCTTCCTCCTGGACGCGCCATTGGATTGCTTGATCTTGAGCTTGAGCTCGATTCCTTCAGTCGAACCGGCCACTCCCAATGGGAGTAACCTTTGCAGCCGAATTGCTTTGTCTTCCTCTTCCGTAGCGTACTTCTGTTCAGCCCACTGGCCTACTTGTAGATGGGTTCAGCTGATTGAGCTTACTCGCTTTTCTTTGCCATCCGAAAAATTCCTTCGGGTTCTCGGATCAGCAGTCGATCCTACTATGTAAGTTTCAGCTTAGAAGCTTACTTCTCGAACCACTCTGTCGAGTTGTCGAGCTATTTCACTTGTGCTTGTAGCCTTGAATTTTCATTGGGTGCGCGATCAGCGCTCCCAATGGGAGTAGCCCCCGAAGGTGTGGGTGACTAGTATAGTCGCCCGCAACTTTATAAATATCTTGCTTTTGTTTCAGCCCCGATGGCTTACTCGTGTGACTCGAATGGGTTCGAGTGTTTGCTCAGCCCGACGGCTTATTCGTGTTACTCGAATGGGTTCGAGTGCTCATTCAGCCTGACGGCCTACTTGGTGGACTCGACAAACATATCGAGTATTTGCTCAGCCGAACGGCCTACTGCGTTGTTGGACCTGTATGGCGCAGCCCCCGAGTGTCCGAGTGACGGCCGAGGTTTGACTTAGACCTGTGCGGCGCAGCCCCGAGTGCTTCGGGTGGCGGCCAAGGTTTTTTCGAGTTGGACCTGTGTGGCGCAGCCCCCGAGTTATTCGAGTGGCGTCCTAGGATTTTCAAGTGAGACCTGTGTGCCGCAGTCTCTGAGTTTATCAGGTGGCGACTTAGGATTTTTGGTACTTGACCTGTATGGCGCAGCCCCCGAGTGGTTCGAGTGGCGACCTAGGATTTTTGATAAAGCCTGTATGGCGTAGCCCCCGAGTAGGTCGAGTGGCAGCCTAGGATTACAAGTGTTACCTGTATGGCGCAGCCCCCGAGTGTGTCAAGGGCGGCCTAGGATTTTGAACTTGACCTGTGTGGCGCGACTGCCGAGCGGATCGGGCAGCGGCCTAGGATTTTATGAGTTATGCTTGTGTGGCGCAGCCCCTGAGTTGTTCGGGTGGCGGCCTAAGCTTTTCTTTCAACCTGTGTGGCGCAGCCCCTGAGTGGTTTCGAGTGGCGGCCTAGGATTTCAGTTTGACCCGCGTAGTGGAGTCGTGCCATAGAGGCAATCGACGCGGCGGACCGGAGTCGACGCGGCGGAGGTAGTGCCATAGAGGCAGTTGACGCGGCGGACCGGAGTCGACGCAGCGGAGGTAGTGCCGTAGAGGCAGTTGACGCGGCGGACCGGAGTCGACGCAGCGGAGGTAGTGCCGTAGAGGCAGTTGACGCGGCGGACCGGAGTCGACGTAGCGAAGTGGTGGTGCCGTAGAGGCAGTCGACGCGGCGGACCGGAGTCGACGCAGCGAAGTGGTGGTGCCGTAGAGGCAGTCGACGCGGCGGACCGGAGTCGGCGCAGCGGAGGTAGTGCCGTAGAGGCAGTCGACGCGGCGGACCGGAGTCGACGCGGCGAAGTGGTGGTGCCGTAGAGGCAGTCGACGCGGCGGACCGGAGTCGACGCAGCGAAGTGGTGGTGCCGTAGAGGCAGTCGACGCGGCGGACCGGAGTCGGCGCAGCGGAGGTAGTGTCGTAGAGGCAGTCGACGCGGCGGACCGGAGTCGACGCGGCGAAGTGGTGGTGCCGTAGAGGCAGTCGACGCGGCGGACCGGAGTCGGCGCAGCGGAGGTAGTGCCGTAGAGGCAGTCGACGCGGCGGACCGGAGTCGACGCGGCAGACCGTCGATGCGGCGGAAGTAGTTGAGGTAGATCTTGATTTGACCGAGCGTGCGATCGAGATTGGTGTAGTAGACCCGATCCGCGCGGCCGTTGTTGAGGTCGTCGATGCAGTCGACGCGGATGCGATCTTCGCGGGTGCGGCGGGCGCGGCCTCCGCGAGTGCGACAGATGTGATCTTTGCGGGTGGCGACGATGGCGCGAGGGTTGCCGATTCGGGTGACGTCGCCGCGCGTGGCGCGGTAGCCGTAGACCTTTGTCCAGATCGGCGTACACCGAGCGGTGGGCCGGCGGGTGGAGGACGTACTCGAAGGAGCCGAAGCGGATCGACTCCCTGGCGGCGCACACGCCGATCTTCATTGCGGATGGAGCCGGAGCGACCATGATCCTAACACTTGTTTGACTTTCCCACAGACGGCGCCAATTGACGAGGTTCTAACTCGGCAAGTCCCAGGGTTGTACACCCCGGGTTGATTGATGGGGAGATAGGAGAGTGCAAGGTGATCACGACGGCTGACAAGCGAGGTTTACCCAGGTTCAGGCTCCCGGAGGATAACACCCTACTCCTGCTTGTCTGGTTATTGATGCGAGTAGCGATTACAATGGCGAGATTGCGATCTCGCTAGGGTTTGTGGTTCTGAGCGTGTCCGTGTCCTCTAGGACGGGCAACCCTCCTGGCTTTATAGGTAGCCAGGTCTCGGGTTGTTGGTACAGATACGGTAGGTTAAAGTCCTAACCGAGTTGGACTAGGATATGAGATACCCCGAGTGGGCCTTCTGCGGGCCTTTCCATCCTTGGCGCGGCCCAGGTAGCCTCACCGTGGGTTACCCGCAAGGTAGCCCCACGTCACTCAGGGAGGTAGAGGTCAAAGATATTCCTCTCAAGCAACCCTGCAATTAAGATACGAGAAGTCTCTTGTGTCCCCAACACACCCAATACACTTGTCAGATGTATAGGTGCACTAGTTATGCGAAGAGATAGTGAAATACAAGTAATATGGATGATTATAAGTAGTAATTGCAATCTGTAATAAAAATGGCAGCAAGCAAACATGTAGCAGAACTTGTTGGAAACGGTGTTTTAATGCTTAGAAACAAGGCCTAGGGATCCTACTTTCACCAGTGGACATTCTCAACAATGACATCAAAGTTAAATAAATAAACACTACTCTCAAACACTCTCATGTTGGATAACAAACACCATTCATTGTGTAGGGCTACAAGAGCACCCTCAAAGTCAGAGTAAACTAACACCAACAATGTCATAAAGGAATCACACACGGTGCACACACTGTCACCATTACAACCGTGAATAACTCCGGAGTTCATATTAAAGTAACCTCTAGAGTGCATAATAGATAAAGTGTAGCATCACATATTCAACTAGATTACAAAGCTCATGATCACATAAAAGATCACATCATGGGAGAGAGAGATAGACCACATAGCTACCGTAGATCCCGCAGCCCCGGGGGAGAACTACTCACTCCTCATCGTAGGAGTCAGCAACGGCGATGGAGATGGTGGTTGAGTCGATGGAGATGGCTCCGGGGGCAATTCCCCTTTGTTCTCTGCCTCTCCTACTACCTCAGTAAGGAGGAGAAGATGCCACAACGAGATATATCCAAATGATGTACCTGTCAGAAGGAGTGTTAGGCAGCTCATCAAGGCAACAGGTGAGCACTGTGGGCACACTTCCATTTACCTACTTGGGTTTACCCATGGGTACTACTAAACCAACCATTAAGGATCTCTCTCCTCTCACTGACAGAGTCGAGAGAAGGCTCACTGCCACTACCTGCTTCCTATCTTATGGTGATAGACTGGTCCCGGTAAATTCTGTTCTATCTTCACTGCCAACCTTTTTCATGCTCAGCTTAGTCATTCCTGTGGGAGTTATTGAGGTGGTGAACAGAGGAAGGAGACACTGTTTATCGAACTCAGTGACGAGGTTCTAACTCAGCAAGTCCCAGGGTTGTACACCCCGGGTTGATTGATGGGGAGATAGGAGAGTGCAAGGTGATCACAACGGCTGACAAGCGAGGTTTACCCAGGTTCAGGCTCCCGGAGGATAACACCCTACTCCTGCTTGTCTGGTTATTGATGCGAGTAGCGATTACAATGGCGAGATTGCGATCTCGCTAGGGTTTGTGGTTCTGAGCGTGTCCGTGTCCTCTAGGACGGGCAACCCTCCTGGCTTTATAGGTAGCCAGGTCTCGGGTTGTTGGTACAGATACGGTAGGTTAAAGTCCTAACCGAGTTGGACTAGGATATGAGATACCCCGAGTGGGCCTTCTGCGGGCCTTTCCATCCTTGGCGCGGCCCAGGTAGCCTCACCGTGGGTTACCCGCAAGGTAGCCCCACGTCAGTAGCCCCCGAGTGCTTGGTCGAAGCGTAGAGTCGAGCAAAGGACTCCTTCCTCCTGGACGCGCCATTGGATTGCTTGATCTTGAGCTTGAGCTCGATTCCTTCAGTCGAACCGGCCACTCCCAATGGGAGTAACCTTTGCAGCCGAATTGCTTTGTCTTCCTCTTCCGTAGCGTACTTCTGTTCAGCCCACTGGCCTACTTGTAGATGGGTTCAGCTGATTGAGCTTACTCGCTTTTCTTTGCCATCCGAAAAATTCCTTCGGGTTCTCGGATCAGCAGTCGATCCTACTATGTAAGTTTCAGCTTAGAAGCTTACTTCTCGAACCACTCTGTCGAGTTGTCGAGCTATTTCACTTGTGCTTGTAGCCTTGAATTTTCATTGGGTGCGCGATCAGCGCTCCCAATGGGAGTAGCCCCCGAAGGTGTGGGTGACTAGTATAGTCGCCCGCAACTTTATAAATATCTTGCTTTTGTTTCAGCCCCGATGGCTTACTCGTGTGACTCGAATGGGTTCGAGTGTTTGCTCAGCCCGACGGCTTATTCGTGTTACTCGAATGGGTTCGAGTGCTCATTCAGCCTGACGGCCTACTTGGTGGACTCGACAAACATATCGAGTATTTGCTCAGCCGAACGGCCTACTGCGTTGTTGGACCTGTATGGCGCAGCCCCCGAGTGTCCGAGTGACGGCCGAGGTTTGACTTAGACCTGTGCGGCGCAGCCCCGAGTGCTTCGGGTGGCGGCCAAGGTTTTTTCGAGTTGGACCTGTGTGGCGCAGCCCCCGAGTTATTCGAGTGGCGTCCTAGGATTTTCAAGTGAGACCTGTGTGCCGCAGTCTCTGAGTTTATCAGGTGGCGACTTAGGATTTTTGGTACTTGACCTGTATGGCGCAGCCCCCGAGTGGTTCGAGTGGCGACCTAGGATTTTTGATAAAGCCTGTATGGCGTAGCCCCCGAGTAGGTCGAGTGGCAGCCTAGGATTACAAGTGTTACCTGTATGGCGCAGCCCCCGAGTGTGTCAAGGGCGGCCTAGGATTTTGAACTTGACCTGTGTGGCGCGACTGCCGAGCGGATCGGGCAGCGGCCTAGGATTTTATGAGTTATGCTTGTGTGGCGCAGCCCCTGAGTTGTTCGGGTGGCGGCCTAAGCTTTTCTTTCAACCTGTGTGGCGCAGCCCCTGAGTGGTTTCGAGTGGCGGCCTAGGATTTCAGTTTGACCCGCGTAGTGGAGTCGTGCCATAGAGGCAATCGACGCGGCGGACCGGAGTCGACGCGGCGGAGGTAGTGCCATAGAGGCAGTTGACGCGGCGGACCGGAGTCGACGCAGCGGAGGTAGTGCCGTAGAGGCAGTTGACGCGGCGGACCGGAGTCGACGCAGCGGAGGTAGTGCCGTAGAGGCAGTTGACGCGGCGGACCGGAGTCGACGTAGCGAAGTGGTGGTGCCGTAGAGGCAGTCGACGCGGCGGACCGGAGTCGACGCAGCGAAGTGGTGGTGCCGTAGAGGCAGTCGACGCGGCGGACCGGAGTCGGCGCAGCGGAGGTAGTGCCGTAGAGGCAGTCGACGCGGCGGACCGGAGTCGACGCGGCGAAGTGGTGGTGCCGTAGAGGCAGTCGACGCGGCGGACCGGAGTCGACGCAGCGAAGTGGTGGTGCCGTAGAGGCAGTCGACGCGGCGGACCGGAGTCGGCGCAGCGGAGGTAGTGTCGTAGAGGCAGTCGACGCGGCGGACCGGAGTCGACGCGGCGAAGTGGTGGTGCCGTAGAGGCAGTCGACGCGGCGGACCGGAGTCGGCGCAGCGGAGGTAGTGCCGTAGAGGCAGTCGACGCGGCGGACCGGAGTCGACGCGGCAGACCGTCGATGCGGCGGAAGTAGTTGAGGTAGATCTTGATTTGACCGAGCGTGCGATCGAGATTGGTGTAGTAGACCCGATCCGCGCGGCCGTTGTTGAGGTCGTCGATGCAGTCGACGCGGATGCGATCTTCGCGGGTGCGGCGGGCGCGGCCTCCGCGAGTGCGACAGATGTGATCTTTGCGGGTGGCGACGATGGCGCGAGGGTTGCCGATTCGGGTGACGTCGCCGCGCGTGGCGCGGTAGCCGTAGACCTTTGTCCAGATCGGCGTACACCGAGCGGTGGGCCGGCGGGTGGAGGACGTACTCGAAGGAGCCGAAGCGGATCGACTCCCTGGCGGCGCACACGCCGATCTTCATTGCGGATGGAGCCGGAGCGACCATGATCCTAACACTTGTTTGACTTTCCCACAGACGGCGCCAATTGACGAGGTTCTAACTCGGCAAGTCCCAGGGTTGTACACCCCGGGTTGATTGATGGGGAGATAGGAGAGTGCAAGGTGATCACGACGGCTGACAAGCGAGGTTTACCCAGGTTCAGGCTCCCGGAGGATAACACCCTACTCCTGCTTGTCTGGTTATTGATGCGAGTAGCGATTACAATGGCGAGATTGCGATCTCGCTAGGGTTTGTGGTTCTGAGCGTGTCCGTGTCCTCTAGGACGGGCAACCCTCCTGGCTTTATAGGTAGCCAGGTCTCGGGTTGTTGGTACAGATACGGTAGGTTAAAGTCCTAACCGAGTTGGACTAGGATATGAGATACCCCGAGTGGGCCTTCTGCGGGCCTTTCCATCCTTGGCGCGGCCCAGGTAGCCTCACCGTGGGTTACCCGCAAGGTAGCCCCACGTCACTCAGGGAGGTAGAGGTCAAAGATATTCCTCTCAAGCAACCCTGCAATTAAGATACGAGAAGTCTCTTGTGTCCCCAACACACCCAATACACTTGTCAGATGTATAGGTGCACTAGTTATGCGAAGAGATAGTGAAATACAAGTAATATGGATGATTATAAGTAGTAATTGCAATCTGTAATAAAAATGGCAGCAAGCAAACATGTAGCAGAACTTGTTGGAAACGGTGTTTTAATGCTTAGAAACAAGGCCTAGGGATCCTACTTTCACCAGTGGACATTCTCAACAATGACATCAAAGTTAAATAAATAAACACTACTCTCAAACACTCTCATGTTGGATAACAAACACCATTCATTGTGTAGGGCTACAAGAGCACCCTCAAAGTCAGAGTAAACTAACACCAACAATGTCATAAAGGAATCACACACGGTGCACACACTGTCACCATTACAACCGTGAATAACTCCGGAGTTCATATTAAAGTAACCTCTAGAGTGCATAATAGATAAAGTGTAGCATCACATATTCAACTAGATTACAAAGCTCATGATCACATAAAAGATCACATCATGGGAGAGAGAGATAGACCACATAGCTACCGTAGATCCCGCAGCCCCGGGGGAGAACTACTCACTCCTCATCGTAGGAGTCAGCAACGGCGATGGAGATGGTGGTTGAGTCGATGGAGATGGCTCCGGGGGCAATTCCCCTTTGTTCTCTGCCTCTCCTACTACCTCAGTAAGGAGGAGAAGATGCCACAACGAGATATATCCAAATGATGTACCTGTCAGAAGGAGTGTTAGGCAGCTCATCAAGGCAACAGGTGAGCACTGTGGGCACACTTCCATTTACCTACTTGGGTTTACCCATGGGTACTACTAAACCAACCATTAAGGATCTCTCTCCTCTCACTGACAGAGTCGAGAGAAGGCTCACTGCCACTACCTGCTTCCTATCTTATGGTGATAGACTGGTCCCGGTAAATTCTGTTCTATCTTCACTGCCAACCTTTTTCATGCTCAGCTTAGTCATTCCTGTGGGAGTTATTGAGGTGGTGAACAGAGGAAGGAGACACTGTTTGTGGAGGAAGAAGGACAAAGATAAAATTCATTCCCTTGCAGCATGGGACATGATTTGCAAGCCTAAGAACAAGGGAGGTCTGGGAATTATTGACCTCAAGGTCCAAAATGCTGCATTGCTCCTCAAACACCTTCATAAATTTTACAATAAGGATAGCACACCATGGGTTCAGTTAATTTGGGAATCCTACTATCACAACACTGTGCCACATGCTGTGGTAACTTCAGGCTCCTTTTGGTGGAGAGGTGTGTTTGCTTTAACTGATGCTTATAGAGCAGTTACCAAAACTGATGTTGGCAATGTGATATCAACCTTGTTCTGGTCTGACAGTTGGTTACAGGACAAGTTGGAAAACAAGCTTCCAAGGCTGTTTTCTTTTGCAGAAAAAGGTGATTCCGACAGAAAAATCACAAATCTTGAAGTCTCTAGCCCTAACCCCGACGAGAGAAAAGGACTCACATCCAGTTCAAGCTGGAACTCTGACAGGAGAGGCTCCCGCTCCTAGTCTTCTCGTCGTTCCAATACGACATGGCGATGACGACGACGGCGCAGCAGCCAAAGGCAAGAGAAACAATGGAGAACGCCTGAGAGAAGGTCGTACCCCCTCTTTTTGACCCATGCTGACAATGCCCCGTTAACATCACATTAATGGTTGTCGACCGTTGACGATTGCCATGTAGGCCTAAGAACGGGCCCCATCTGTCATAATCATCGTTTACTCGGCCGACGGACATGGTTATTTTTTTTTTGAAGAAACAGTTACGTAGAGCCGTATTTTTGTTACGCAACATAAATTGTGGTGGTTCTTTAAAATCGTAGCCTCAATTATAATGTTTTTTATAATTTCCACGCGGGGTACCGGCCGCGGGCCAGGGGTCCATTTAGTGTGTTGGAATTTGGATATTACTTTATCGATCCCATTTTCACATAAAAAGTAGAGACATGATTATCCTTCTCCAGATCATCTTTCACACCACATACATTACTCAGAGTTCGCATGATACAATTCCACGTGTGTGGCTTTTGGCATTCGCCCATCCTTTATCTTATTTTTGGTATAGATGCAAGTTGCATGTGTCTACTCGCGCTCTTGCATGATGTCCAGCTTAATCCATTAAAACTAGCGTTGTCTACAAGTGTTGTAACCTGCACTCTAACTGATGCGCCGCTTATAATTCATTTAAACCAGCGGCGTTGCGCGTTCTGTACGAATGGAATTCATATTTCGTAAAAACAATGGACATCATTATTTAGAAGCTACAATTTTATTATGTTAAGCTATGTACTAAGAGCATCCACATTTATAGGTGATAAGTAGATGCTAAAAGTGAGAGAAATTGTTTAACAGTAGTTTTAAGTCCACTCATAGTGAGAACTTCCCACTGAGAAGGTCCCCTATGAGAGGCCTAAAGTGATGCATGCATCTGAGAAGCTCAAAAAGCTCAACACCAACTCATCTTAGCATTGGATCGGTGTAAGCATGTACTAGCAGTCACTATATATACATGTACCTGTAGCAGCGAAGCAGATTGTCCATTGCGCAGGGGAGTTCCTGCCGACTCGTTCAACGAATTGTGCAATGGTGGTATTTTTCATCAAGAATGGCCTCTCGCTAAACTAATGATACATATGGCCGTTCGGTAGAACAATTTTTAAATCTGGCCTCTCAAGGTCGGCGCCAAGGAGCTTGACACTTTGGCGGCGACATGTACAAGGTCGGCGCCAACCACTTTGACGTCGACCTCGAGAGGCCAGATTTGAAATTAATTTTATCGAACAGCCATATGCATCATTAGTTACACCAAAAGACCATTTTTAGCAAAAAAAATATATGCAATGGTGTTGGAGGTAGCTGCCTGTTCAGCAAGTTCCAGTTTTTTCCCAAACCCAGGAGGTAGGCGTACAGTGCAAGATAATGTGGTCTATGGATTCGATCGCGGGGCATCGGTCGCAGCCAACATCCCAGCACCATTACTTTTTTATCATGTTATCCTTGGAGTTCAGTCGGCCCCGGAAAGCGAGCCAGAGGAAGATCTTGTGCCTTTTTGGTATCTCGATTTTTTGAAACTTAAAAGTGTCGATTTTGTTTTGGTTTTCAAAAAGCAGGCTCCCTTTAAGCTCTAGAGTCGTTTGCAGTTTCTGGCGACTACCTTGCTATTTTGCACACGGACTCTTTCCTATATTTTAGCAGTGATTTTATATACCATTGGTGGGCATGGTCTATCTGTTACCTACAGCATTACATCAAACTAAATAGTGGAGTTTTGATTGCATGCTTTGATCCGGAGGCTGACTGAAGGTCCGCAAAAGGTGGTGAGGCGATTCTGATGGCGATCTAGGGCTGCGGCCCTCTCCCCACCGCCAGCGTCGTCCAGGCGCCGGCGTCCACCCCCATATCCCTTTCCACCGCCTACCTGTGCTCATCCTCACGATGGCCGGCCCCCTCTGGCGTTGGAAAATCATGTATTCCACAGTCCAAGATCTGGATCGTGGGAGGCTTAAATCTTACGATGGCCAGCTCTTTCTATGGAAGCCCAACAACATCTTCAAGGATCGGATCGCACTCAAGAATGCCAAAGGTACAACTCTGGCTGGCAAGTATCTGGATCACGGAGATGTGATCACACCCGGATCTGAGGTGAGGTTCCCCGATCATGTTGTGTTGGTCATATCTTGCCTTCACTCACCTTTGGATTCAGAGGGTTTAAATTCTTATTCTGTTAACTATAATACATCTGATGAGACTAGAATTCCCTCGTCCGTGAGTGACCGCATCAAATTGGGCCTAGATTTCTCCCCCGGGATTAAGTTCAATCTAGGCACTAAGGCCAACTTGGGCACCAATGTTCATCCTTTGGGAAAGGCAAATCACTTCTTATTAGTGGTTTCTTTTGGACGATCCAATTTTAGACTCAACACTGATACAGTTGGCCTAGCCCTTGAATCCTGCCTAGGGGGTTTATGTGATGATCTCCATGTCCAGCACCTCAATGACCGTGTCTATCGGTTCTCTGTTGCTTCTAGGCATGTTGGTTTCAGGATTTTAGATCTTAAGAAATTCTCCTGTCAGATCGATTTTCAAATGCTATTTTCATACATGGGGTCATGGTGGCCCAAACTGGATGAGGGAATATAGGCTATGGCAAAACCAAAATGAGAGTGAATGGACAGTTGTTAGTCCAAACAAAAAGAGGTGAGATCTTGCTCTTAAAGCCCTACAGTCTGTGCCCAATAGATCTATTTTGCACAAGAATCAGCCTAGTAATGCCAACACCAACAAAAGGTTCTCCTTTGGAACTGTTCTGGAATACGAAGCATGTTCAGGTTATAAGTTCAAGGATGATACAGTAGGTTTGTCAGTGCCTAAATTATCAGTACCAGACAAGGGGAAAGGAAAACTTGTTGATGACATCAAATTTGGATCGGTGGATATGTCGGTTTTTCAGTCTAGTACGTCGGCCTCTGCTACAGCGAAAATTACTGAGCCAAGATCATGCACTGCGGATTTGGCGGCAGATTCAGTTTCAGTTTCAAAACATCCAGTGGACAAGAAAAGCCGTGGTACTGCGGATGTTGGGCTTCATGGGCTGGAAGAGGTAGTAAATGATATTGCCTTTAGATTTTGGGAATGCAGCAGATGTATGAGTATGGGCCACACCATAATGGGCTGCACCAATAAGGTTCGCTGTCGGGCCTGTTACCGCCTCGGTCACAAGGCGAAGGGCTGCACGCGGCCTCTGCCGGTTCTTGGTAAAAAGTGGGTTATAAAAAAGAAGCAAGTCGTGTCCGACATTGACACCAACGCCAGCTCTCCCCTGCCAGGTGTGGACGTTTCGCCTCCTAAAACCCCAACGTCCCCCAAGAGACAGAGCCCAGAAAAACTGAGTCCCCCTCTGCCCTATCTCTCCACCATTGCCCCCTACAACCCTAGAATCGACAGCGATGGCCACCTTCGAGCTAGATCCGGCTCGGTGGATCCCGACGGGGCATCAGATCATCGACGGAGGAGATACAAGATTGCCTCGTACCTTCTACACGGCGGCTGTGCCACCTCCCCGGCGCAATGAGCGCTACTGCGTGGCCATTATGATGTCTGAGCCACTTCCGGAACAGGAGCACTTCTGGCGCCAACAGGTTCGCACCTTTGTTGAGAATAATCTTGAGAGGGCTGTTGATGATTTCCAGCCTTGCCTGTTTGGTCTTGGACTCATGGAGCTGAGGAGTCCAGCATCTCGTTTTGCTCTGGTTAATAGAGGGCCCTTTGAAATTGCGCAAGACATCTTCGTTCACTTTGTTAATCATGATGATAGGCATCAGTTGCATAAATCTGTTCAGGGTTTTCGTAGGGGATGGCTAATGTTCTTAGGAATACCTCTTGATTACCGCAATGAGATTGATATCCGCAATGCTGTATCCACCTTTGGACATTACCATTACTGGCACCACATTGACGCAGCTCTTGACAGAACTATGGTGTATGCTTCTTATCCATCCATTACTTTAGTTCCAAGAGATGTTGTTTTCCAACACTTCAGTGATTTAGGAGCAGTTAAGGAGTCATGGACAGCTCCTTGTTATATCATGAGTGCAGCTTTTGCTGATGTACTGCCTGGAGATGAGGATCAGATGCCAATGGATGGTAACCCTCACTCAATGCCTGGAAACTTGCATGCTACTGCAAATATGTTTGTTGTCCCTCCTTATCCTGAACTTGGATGGAATGGACAGCAACTTCAGCCACAGGATAACAATAACAACAATGAGGTTCCAGAAGACAATCAAGAGGCACAGCTTGATGAGATGCAGGACTCTGACTCTGTGGTGATTGATCACCAGGTAGCTGAGAATGACATGGAAGTTATGGGACCAATAGAAAACATTGTGGCCAATCAGGTGCTGGTACCACTCATGCAAGTGCCACTTGAACATCAGTTAGCTGTTTTCAGGCCAGCTGTGGGCCCATAGTTACCTCCTGCCATGCAGTGGGACAAACTTGCTCAGACAATCCTCCCAATGGTTTTTACTGCTAAGATACCAGCTGGTATAGCTCCCTCTCCAGCATTACACCTGTCTCTGGTTAAAAGAAACTGGGCAATGGCCTTTGGGCTCCAGGACAATTTTAAAATACAATGTAATGTGGAAATCACAAGCACTAAAGTTACCCTGAGCATCAAGAGAAGGCATGTTGCGAGAGCCCTGATCTTTGATAACACTGAAGATAGTTCTGAACTAGTTCAACCTTTGTTCTCTGCCTCTCCTACTACCTCAGTAAGGAGGAGAAGATGCCACAACGAGATATATCCAAATGATGTACCTGTCAGAAGGAGTGTTAGGCAGCTCATCAAGGCAACAGGTTTCAAGACCTCCTCTGTTCCTGCTACTCCTGTAAAAAAGAAGCCTCGACGCAGCAGAAAGGATGAACAACAAGGTGGTGAGAGCACAGCTGGACCTGGACCTGCCACACCACACATTCCAATTCAGATTATTCAGAGGATTGGACGATAGCTGCATATTGCTGATACAGAGCTCACAGAGGAGAAGCTTGATGCTGATTGATGTCTACGCACGCTTCTATTCTCGTAGACAGTGTTGGGCCTCCAAGAGCAGAGGTTTGTAGAACAGTAGCAAGTTTCCCTTAAGTGAATCACTCAAGGTATATCGAACTCAGGGAGGTAGAGGTCAAAGATATTCCTCTCAAGCAACCCTGCAATTAAGATACGAGAAGTCTCTTGTGTCCCCAACACACCCAATACACTTGTCAGATGTATAGGTGCACTAGTTATGCGAAGAGATAGTGAAATACAAGTAATATGGATGATTATAAGTAGTAATTGCAATCTGTAATAAAAATGGCAGCAAGCAAACATGTAGCAGAACTTGTTGGAAACGGTGTTTTAATGCTTAGAAACAAGGCCTAGGGATCCTACTTTCACCAGTGGACATTCTCAACAATGACATCAAAGTTAAATAAATAAACACTACTCTCAAACACTCTCATGTTGGATAACAAACACCATTCATTGTGTAGGGCTACAAGAGCATCCTCAAAGTCAGAGTAAACTAACACCAACAATGTCATAAAGGAATCACACACGGTGCACACACTGTCACCATTACAACCGTGAATAACTCCGGAGTTCATATTAAAGTAACCTCTAGAGTGCATAATAGATAAAGTGTAGCATCACATATTCAACTAGATTACAAAGCTCATGATCACATAAAAGATCACATCATGGGAGAGAGAGATAGACCACATAGCTACCGTAGATCCCGCAGCCCCGGGGGAGAACTACTCACTCCTCATCGTAGGAGTCAGCAACGGCGATGGAGATGGTGGTTGAGTCGATGGAGATGGCTCCGGGGGCAATTCCCCTTTGTTCTCTGCCTCTCCTACTACCTCAGTAAGGAGGAGAAGATGCCACAACGAGATATATCCAAATGATGTACCTGTCAGAAGGAGTGTTAGGCAGCTCATCAAGGCAATAGGTTTCAAGACCTCCTCTGTTCCTGCTACTCCTGTAAAAAAGAAGCCTCGACGCAGCAGAAAGGATGAACAACAAGGTGGTGAGAGCACAGGTGGACCTGGACCTGCCACACCACACATTCCAATTCAGATTATTCAGAGGATTGGACGACAGCTGCAGATTGCTGATACAGAGCTCACAGAGGAGAAGCTTGATGCTGATTGATGTCTACGCACGCTTCTATTCTCGTAGACAGTGTTGGGCCTCCAAGAGCAGAGGTTTGTAGAACAGTAGCAAGTTTCCCTTAAGTGAATCACTCAAGGTATATCGAACTCAGTGACGAGGTTCTAACTCGGCAAGTCCCAGGGTTGTACACCCCGGGTTGATTGATGAGGAGATAGGAGAGTGCAAGGTGATCACGACGGCTGACAAGCGAGGTTTACCCAGGTTCAGGCTCCCGGAGGATAACACCCTACTCCTGCTTGTCTGGTTATTGATGCGAGTAGCGATTACAATGGCGAGATTGCGATCTCGCTAGGGTTTGTGGTTCTGAGCGTGTCCGTGTCCTCTAGGACGGGCAACCCTCCTGGCTTTATAGGTAGCCAGGTCTCGGGTTGTTGGTACAGATACGGTAGGTTAAAGTCCTAACCGAGTTGGACTAGGATATGAGATACCCCGAGTGGGCCTTCTGCGGGCCTTTCCATCCTTGGCGCGGCCCAGGTAGCCTCACCGTGGGTTACCCGCAAGGTAGCCCCACGTCAGTAGCCCCCGAGTGCTTGGTCGAAGCGTAGAGTCGAGCAAAGGACTCCTTCCTCCTGGACGCGCCATTGGATTGCTTGATCTTGAGCTTGAGCTCGATTCCTTCAGTCGAACCGGCCACTCCCAATGGGAGTAACCTTTGCAGCCGAATTGCTTTGTCTTCCTCTTCCGTAGCGTACTTCTGTTCAGCCCACTGGCCTACTTGTAGATGGGTTCAGCTGATTGAGCTTACTCGCTTTTCTTTGCCATCCGAAAAATTCCTTCGGGTTCTCGGATCAGCAGTCGATCCTACTATGTAAGTTTCAGCTTAGAAGCTTACTTCTCGAACCACTCTGTCGAGTTGTCGAGCTATTTCACTTGTGCTTGTAGCCTTGAATTTTCATTGGGTGCGCGATCAGCGCTCCCAATGGGAGTAGCCCCCGAAGGTGTGGGTGACTAGTATAGTCGTCCGCAACTTTATAAATATCTTGCTTTTGTTTCAGCCCCGATGGCTTACTCGTGTGACTCGAATGGGTTCGAGTGTTTGCTCAGCCCGACGGCTTACTCGTGTTACTCGAATGGGTTCGAGTGCTCATTCAGCCTGACGGCCTACTTGGTGGACTCGACAAACATATCGAGTATTTGCTCAGCCGAACGGCCTACTGCGTTGTTGGACCTGTATGGCGCAGCCCCCGAGTGTTCGAGTGACGGCCGAGGTTTGACTTAGACCTGTGCGGCGCAGCCCCGAGTGCTTCGGGTGGCGGCCAAGGTTTTTTCGAGTTGGACCTGTGTGGCGCAGCCCCCGAGTTATTCGAGTGGCGTCCTAGGATTTTCAAGTGAGACCTGTGTGCCGCAGTCTCTGAGTTTATCAGGTGGCGACTTAGGATTTTTGGTACTTGACCTGTATGGCGCAGCCCCCGAGTGGTTCAAGTGGCGACCTAGGATTTTTGATAAAGCCTGTATGGCGTAGCCCCCGAGTAGGTCGAGTGGCAGCCTAGGATTACAAGTGTTACCTGTATGGCGCAGCCCCCGAGTGTGTCAAGGGCGGCCTAGGATTTTGAACTTGACCTGTGTGGCGCGACTGCCGAGCGGATCGGGCAGCGGCCTAGGATTTTATGAGTTATGCTTGTGTGGCGCAGCCCCTGAGTTGTTCGGGTGGCGGCCTAAGCTTTTCTTTCAACCTGTGTGGCGCAGCCCCTGAGTGGTTTCGAGTGGCGGCCTAGGGTTTCAGTTTGACCCGCGTAGTGGAGTCGTGCCATAGAGGCAATCGACGCGGCGGACCGGAGTCGACGCGGCGGAGGTAGTGCCATAGAGGCAGTTGACGCGGCAGACCGGAGTCGACGCAGCGGAGGTAGTGCCGTAGAGGCAGTTGACGCGGCGGACCGGAGTCGACGCAGCGGAGGTAGTGCCGTAGAGGCAGTTGACGCGGCGGACCGGAGTCGACGTAGCGAAGTGGTGGTGCCGTAGAGGCAGTCGACGAGGCGGACCGGAGTCGACGCAGCGAAGTGGTGGTGCCGTAGAGGCAGTCGACGCGGCGGACCGGAGTCGGCGCAGCGGAGGTAGTGCCGTAGAGGCAGTCGACGCGGCGGACCGGAGTCGACGCGGCGAAGTGGTGGTGCCGTAGAGGCAGTCGACGCGGCGGACCGGAGTCGGCGCAGCGGAGGTAGTGTCGTAGAGGCAGTCGACGCGGCGGACCGGAGTCGACGCGGCGAAGTGGTGGTGCCGTAGAGGCAGTCGACGCGGCAGACCGGAGTCGGCGCAGCGGAGGTAGTGCCGTAGAGGCAGTCGACGCGGCGGACCGGAGTCGACGCGGCAGACCGTCGATGCGGCGGAAGTAGTTGAGGTAGATCTTGATTTGACCGAGCGTGCGATCGAGATTGGTGTAGTAGACCCGATCCGCGCGGCCGTTGTTGAGGTCGTCGATGCAGTCGACGCGGATGCGATCTTCGCGGGTGCGGCGGGCGCGGCCTCCGCGAGTGCGACAGATGTGATCTTTGCGGGTGGCGACGATGGCGCGAGGGTTGCCGATTCGGGTGACGTCGCCGCGCGTGGCGCGGTAGCCGTAGACCTTTGTCCAGATCGGCGTACACCGAGCGGTGGGCCGGTGGGTGGAGGACGTACTCGAAGGAGCCGAAGCGGATCGACTCCCTGGCGGCGGACACGCCGATCTTCATTGCGGATGGAGCCGGAGCGACCATGATCCTAACACTTGTTTGACTTTCCCACAGACGGCGCCAATTGACGAGGTTCTAACTCGGCAAGTCCCAGGGTTGTACACCCCGGGTTGATTGATGGGGAGATAGGAGAGTGCAAGGTGATCACGACGGCTGACAAGCGAGGTTTACCCAGGTTCAGGCTCCCGGAGGATAACACCCTACTCCTGCTTGTCTGGTTATTGATGCGAGTAGCGATTACAATGGCGAGATTGCGATCTCGCTAGGGTTTGTGGTTCTGAGCGTGTCCGTGTCCTCTAGGACGGGCAACCCTCCTGGCTTTATAGGTAGCCAGGTCTCGGGTTGTTGGTACAGATACGGTAGGTTAAAGTCCTAACCGAGTTGGACTAGGATATGAGATACCCCGAGTGGGCCTTCTGCGGGCCTTTCCATCCTTGGCGCGGCCCAGGTAGCCTCACCGTGGCTTACCCGCAAGGTAGCCCCACGTCACTCAGGGAGGTAGAGGTCAAAGATATTCCTCTCAAGCAACCCTGCAATTAAGATACGAGAAGTCTCTTGTGTCCCCAACACACCCAATACACTTGTCAGATGTATAGGTGCACTAGTTATGCGAAGAGATAGTGAAATACAAGTAATATGGATGATTATAAGTAGTAATTGCAATCTGTAATAAAAATGGCAGCAAGCAAACATGTAGCAGAACTTGTTGGAAACGGTGTTTTAATGCTTAGAAACAAGGCCTAGGGATCCTACTTTCACCAGTGGACATTCTCAACAATGACATCAAAGTTAAATAAATAAACACTACTCTCAAACACTCTCATGTTGGATAACAAACACCATTCATTGTGTAGGGCTACAAGAGCACCCTCAAAGTCAGAGTAAACTAACACCAACAATGTCATAAAGGAATCACACACGGTGCACACACTGTCACCATTACAACCGTGAATAACTCCGGAGTTCATATTAAAGTAACCTCTAGAGTGCATAATAGATAAAGTGTAGCATCACATATTCAACTAGATTACAAAGCTCATGATCACATAAAAGATCACATCATGGGAGAGAGAGATAGACCACATAGCTACCGTAGATCCCGCAGCCCCGGGGGAGAACTACTCACTCCTCATCGTAGGAGTCAGCAACGGCGATGGAGATGGTGGTTGAGTCGATGGAGATGGCTCCGGGGGCAATTCCCCGTCCCGGCAGGATGCCGGAACAAAGACTTCTATCCCCCGAATCTTGTCTTCGATGGCGGCGGCGCTCTGGACCCGTGGAGGTAAAAGTGGATATCCTGTAGGTCTTAGGTTTTCGGGGGGTATAAGTAGGCAAAAGGGCGAAGGCGGTCGAGGGCCGAGGCTCCCTCCTCGGGTGCTCGCGCGGCCAGAAGGGGAGCCGCGCCTGGACCTGATGAGGCCGCCTCGGTCTCCGTCTTCGTTTCTTCTTCGGACTTCTGGAACGTGTCGGGAAAAATAGGAGCTTCAGTAAAGAAATCGTCCAATTCCGAGAATATTTCCTTAAGTGGTTTTCTGAAACGAAAAACAGCAGAAAACAGGGAACTGACACTGTGGCATCTTGTTAATAGGTTAGTCCTAGAAAATACATAAAACTATATAAAATGTGTATAAAACATGTAGGCAATTGGTATAATATAAGCATGGAACATAAAAAATTATAGATACGTTGGAGACGTATCACTGATCCAGAGAAGGCCCAGCCCAACAAGGATCTAGATGATTAGTACGACCTTCTGCTATCATGGCCCATTATGGGGTGTTTGTGGGCTTGAGACAGCCCAGTTCCTTTTTACCTTTTGTCTGATGCCCAAGAGATGTGTTTGCCAGTCTAAAGTGGGCTTGGGTCTTTATATTTTTCCAGTGGTGATACTGGTCCTTGCTGCTTTTGTTAACTATATGTACCATGTTGGACCTTTATCTCGATGTTCTAAAGTAATGATTTGGTTTGTGTCACTTTGGCTCTTGTTATCTGCTATATCCTTGTTGATGGTGTTAATGCTGTTACTGATGTTATGCTGTGATCCAAAGATGTGTACTGATTGGTTATCCAGATCAGTGGTTATACTACCTCACAGAATTTTATGGATAATACAATGCAATGGTTATTAGACTAGAAAGTTCTCGACTAGAATGTCAGAGGGTTAAATGACAAAGATAAAAGAGTGATAGTATACAATAAAATTGATGAAAGCCAGTGTGCTGTTGTTTGTCTTCAAGAGACCAAATGCGAGAGTTTTGATCACTGTTTCATTAGAACCTTTTGCCCAAAAAGATTTGACAGATTTGTATATTCACCTTTAGTGGGTGCTTCAGGAGGATTGATTATTCTTTGGAATAGCTCAATCTTTGAGGGGGAATTATTGGAAGTGCATAGATCAGCAATTAAAATTGCCTTCACCTCCAAGCACAATAAGGAAAGATGGACACTGGTGAATGTTTATGGACCATGTGCAGGACCTGAGAGAGACAATTTTGTCCAGTGGCTTCATGATTTGGTAATTCCTTTTAATGAGAACTGGCTTCTGCTTGGAGACTTCAATTTCATTAGGTCAACTGAGAATAGAAATAAGCCTGGGGCTGACTTAAATGATATCTTCATATTTAATGAAATCATTAGCTACCTAGGGCTGCTGGAATTACCTTTAAAAGGTAGGGCTTTTACCTGGTAAAATATGCAAGATCAACCTCTCCTGGAACAGTTGGATTGGTTCTTCACCAGTTGTCAGTGGATTACCAAATACCCCAATACACTTGTTCATCCTTTAGCCAAATCAACTTCTGATCATGTCCCATGTGTGGTTAGTATTTCTACTGCAATACCCAAGGCACAGATTTTCAGATTTGAGAATCACTGGGTCTCTCAGCCTGGTTTTAGTGACCTGGTTGCAAGAGTTTGGAATTGGCCAGTTAGAGCCTCCAACAGTGCCACAATTCTCACTGCAAAATTGAAAACTCTCAGGCAGGAACTAAAGAAGTGGGGTAGGTCTTTGTCTCAAATCAAGAACCTAATTGTGCAATGTAATAAGGTAATTTTGATGCTGGATCAGCTAGAAGATGAGAGAAACCTGAGCAGGCCTGAGTTCAACTTCAGAAATACAGTGAAACTGCATCTTAAGAACCTCCTCTTAATATAATCTGATTATTGGAAAAAGAGATGTACTATAAGATGGATACAGTTAGGTGGGGAAAATACTAAATTCTTCCATGCAAAGGCAACTGAGAGATATAGACATAACACTATTACTGAGATAAAAAACAATGATGGTGTGAGCTTGGTGGATCACCAAGAAAAGGCTGCTGCTTTCCTGAACACTTTAAAAAATAGAATGGGGGTTACTATTCCAATAGTTACTCAGTTGAACCTGGCAGATTTTGTTCAACCTGTTGATGACCTTGGAAGCCTTGTTGCTCCTTTCTCACCAGAGGAAATTGAGGGAATTGTAACACATATGAAAAATGATAAAGCACCTGGCCCTGATGGCTTTAATGGACTCTTCTTAAAGAAATGCTGGCAAACTGTTAAGCTAGAATTCATTAATCTCTGCAATGATTTTCACTCTGGAAAGTTGTCATTACAGAGCATCAATGGATCCTACATTACATTAGTTCCCAAGGTCAATAGCCCTGAAACAGTGAATGATTTTAGGCCAATATCCCTCACCAACACTTGTCTGAAGTTTGTTACTAAGCTTCTTGCCAACAGAATGCAACAAGTAATTACAAGAACTATCCATGATAATCAGTATGGATTCATCATTGGTAGAACAATCCAGGACTGCCTAGCTTGGTCTTTTGAGTTCCTTTTCCAATGTAAGCAGTCAAAGAGGAAAATTGTACTTCTGAAAATAGATTTTGAAAAGGCCTTCGATACTCTGGACCATCAAGCTATTATTCAGGTGCTCAGGGCAAAAGGTTTCCCAAATTTATTTATACAGTGGGTACAGGAGATCTTGTCCTCTGGGTCTTCTTCTGTTCTAATGGCATTCCTGGAAAACCTTTTTTATGCAAAAGAGGTGTTAGACAAGGGGACCCCCTTTCCCCTCTTCTTTTTGTCGAGGGAGGAGATTTGTTGCAGAGTATGGTCAACAAAGCTTACAGAGACAACATATTAGCTGCTCCAGTACCAACAAGAAGAGATTATCCAATAATCCAGTATGATGATGATACACTAATTGTGTTGCCTGCCAATCAGTCTGATTTGCTTGTCTTCAAGGAAATTCTGAATCAATATGCAGCTTTTACTGGACTGAAAATTAATTTCACAAGTCTTCAATGATTCCCATCAATGTGCCAGAGGAAGAAGTACAAGGATTGGCTGATCTCTTTGGTTGCACTGTGGGCACACTTCCATTTACCTACTTGGGTTTACCCATGGGTACTACTAAACCAACCATTAAGGATCTCTCTCCTCTCACTGACAGAGTCGAGAGAAGGCTCACTGCCACTACCTGCTTCCTATCTTATGGTGATAGACTGGTCCCGGTAAATTCTGTTCTATCTTCACTGCCAACCTTTTTCATGCTCAGCTTAGTCATTCCTGTGGGAGTTATTGAGGTGGTGAACAGAGGAAGGAGACACTGTTTGTGGAGGAAGAAGTACAAAGATAAAATTCATTCCCTTGCAGCATGGGACATGATTTGCAAGCCTAAGAACAAGGGAGGTCTGGGAATTATTGACCTCAAGGTCCAAAATGCTGCATTGCTCCTCAAACACCTTCATAAATTTTACAATAAGGATAGCACACCATGGGTTCAGTTAATTTGGGAATCCTACTATCACAACACTGTGCCACATGTTGTGGTAACTTCAGGCTCCTTTTGGTGGAGAGGTGTGTTTGCTTTAACTGATGCTTATAGAGCAGTTACCAAAACTGATGTTGGCAATGGGATATCAACCTTGTTCTGGTCTGACAGTTGGTTACAGGACAAGTTGGAAAACAAGCTTCCAAGGCTGTTTTCTTTTGCTGTTGATAAACTACAGTCTGTGGCAGAGTTTTTTAACAGCACCAACTGGATGCAGTCTTTTCACTTGCCATTGTCTCAGGAAGCAACTGCGGAGTATAGTGAATTGCAGCGTTTGCTTCAGGATATCAGCCTTGACCCTGTGAAAAAGATACTTGGACATGTACACTTGGAGCTGGTCCTTTTAAGCCAAGCAAGATGTACAAACTTCATTTTTAGAATATCCCCACTGATGTCCCCTCTACCTGGCTTTGGAAAAGTAAATGTCAATCTAAACATAATTTTTTTGGATGGCTCCTGTTACATGATAGACTGAACACACAAGAAATGCTGGTTAGGCGGCATTGGAATGTCTCTGATAGTACTGATTGTGTCTTATGCTCGGCTCATCAAATTGAAGATTGGAAGCATCTATTCTTCAACTGCTTATTTAGTACGAGGGTCTGGAATTATCTTTAAATCAATTGGAACTCTGCTGGCTCACCTGCTCAAGTGATGATGACAGCAAAGAGGAGATTCCAGGGGCCATGCTTTACTGAGGTTGTTACCATGGCATGTTGGGCCATTTGGAAACACAGAAATGGGTGGATTTTCAAAAATATTAAACCCAATTTCAGAGGTTGGAAGTCTTGCTTCGTACAGGAAATGTCTTGGCTCAAGTACAGAGTAAAGAGTATAGATATTGACAAGTTGTCTTCATGGCTTGACAGTTTGCCTTAGTTCCTAGTTTCCTTCAGTAGGTTTTTGTGTTTTACTTGTAAATATGTTTCTTCTTGCCTTTTGGCTTTAATAAAGTGAGGTGGAATAGCTGTGGGGGCTCCCCCGCAGCAGAAAAGTTTCAAAAAAAAATAGTGGAGTTTTCAGTAAATATGGCTCACATAATTTTTCGGTCATCTCTTGTAGCTATAAACTTAGAGAAGTAAAAAAAGATTAATAGACATGGAAATCCTAGCTAAAACCACCGATAAGAATGTAAAGTAGGTAAATATTAAGGTTATATAAAAAAGCATGTAACTAGTCATATAATTCAAGCTATATATTTTGGGTACTTAACATTGTATTTGCAAACCAAAGAATGTCTGTCTGTTTCATGACCTCGCATAAAAACATGGAATAACCTCCGATCCACACACACACATACCTTGTGCGCCCAGTGATTGGGTTGAATCCAGCAAAGAGCCCCTGAACCCTGCTGAATCTTTTCGTGAAAATGTTGGAACTCCGACTTCCCATTGGCGATGTCAATGATCTCCAGCTCTAATACCTGGTGGCCTGCTGGTTCAGTAATTTTTGCAAATTTAGAACCATATCTCATTTGAATTTAAGGGCTCACTACCCCAGAAAAAGCTAAAAGTGGAAAGTTTAATTGTGGCGCATCAGGAAAGCCATGCGCCACAATTAACTAACCGTAGCGCACCAGTTTTTGGTGACTGTGGCACATGGTTTAGCTGGTGCCACAACTCATGCTTATCTGTGACGCATCACATGTCCGTGCGCCCCAGTTAGAGCATCTCCAACAAACGCGGCATATTAGCGCGCGCGATTCTGCGTTTGCAGCGTCGTTTTAGTGTTAAGCGCGCGAGGTAAAAAATCAGCTTCACGGGGCACGCTATTTTGCCGCGCGCTAAAAACAGCGCTCCACCGGATGTTGTATTTTACAGCACGCGACAAACAGAGAACACACGCCAGATTTGAAGATAAAAAACGCACAGAAAAATCAAAGAAAAATGGCACCAAAAATACTATGGATAGGATATTTCATAGATAGATACGGTTGTTCGAACGATTACACAGAACACTGCATTAGATAAACCTAAAACTATATATATATAGTTCTCCAACTGGGCGAGGATGAACAACCGCCAGTCCTCCTTGTCGAGGCGGCGCTCGGCGTTGTTCTGCGACCTGTTGATCCATCTCTCCACGGTTTCGGCATAGAACTCCTCCTCCGCGCGCTGGTCCTCCTCGTTGATGAGGCGCGGCGGCGGTGCCAGGTCCTGCGCCTGCCGGATGGTGCGGGCGTCGTCGAAATTCATCGACCGGCGCGGGCGGCCGAGGTGCCACGCCGCCACGTCGTATGCGCGGGCGGCATCGTGCACGGTGTCGAAGGTGCCGAGGCCGATGCGGCGGCGGTCGCCGTCGCGGATCTCAGCGTAGAAGTTGCCGGCGGGCCGCGCGCGGACGCCGATGTACCCGGTGGCTTCGCGAGAGCGGCGCGGCGGCATCTTCCTGCCGGCGGCGTGGCGCGGGAAGACGAAGCGGTTGGCAGGCGAGGTGGCGTGCGGGGAAGAGTCCGACGGTTTCTTTTCGCGCGGAAGCGGTGGGATTTGCCGCGTGCGCTAGCGCGGGCGGTATATATGGCGTGGGGATAGCGCAAGATGGCGTGCCTGGGAATTGTTTTACCGCACGCTAGGTTTTCGCGCGTCTGGTGGAGCAACGAAAACGCGCCCGCGCGCGCTAAATTGGCGGTTCATCCCGCGCCGAGCTAAAATGCCGTGCCTGTTACAGATGCTCTTAAGGATTCTTAACTGTTGCACACCACATGACTGTGCGACATAGTTAAGCATGTGCTAAAATTTAAATATGAGAAAACTTATCTGTGGCGCAACAGGCACCGCGCGGTGCGCCACAGAGCTTATCTGTGTATGCGCCACCGATAAGCCTATCTGTGATGCACCAGGAACCCCTCCCCCCATAGAAAAAAGTCTAAAAAGAATAAACGGAAATAATAAAAAATTCAAATTTAAATATCCTTTGACATGGTTGTACCTTATGCAACCTACTTTTGTATAAAAAATTCAAATTCGTACATAGATTTGAAAAAAATGCTAAAACATGACAAGTCAGCGTAAATCGGCTGTAACTTTTGCATATGACCTCAGACCGAATTTCGGTCAGACCAAAAAAGTTACGAGTTCGGTTTCTAAGGGTTTCATGTAGTTCAGCTTGTAAGTATGACTTTTTCGCGTTGCAAGTTTCGATGTTAGAACATAAAACTTGCTTATACAGATTTGTGTGGCCGGCATGTCCCATGTTTTTAATTATTTTGAGCCTTTTATATTATTTTGTAATTTTTGAAGTATGTTCGATTTTTTTAGGGTGTTTTTGCAAAAAAATGTTTCAATTTTTCAAAAAAAAATAGTTTTTTGAACTTTTCGAAGTTTTGAAGTGTTTTTTAATTCTTCAGTTTTTTGTAAATTTTTTAGTGTTTTGAAAAAAATCGAGTGTTCTTGAACTTTTTGAGTTGTTTTGAACTTTTTTTGAAGTTTCAAAGTATTTTTGATTTTTTTGAACTAGGGGTTAATAGGATTGATAGCATACTATTATCACGAAGTTATAAGTGTAGTGTTGGGAGAGAATGAAGATGGAATTCAAAAGTTAAGCGTGAAATGTGAATGTGATATTTTTTGATAAAATGTGAATGTGAAATAAATAGAAAAGAACGCGAATATAAAACGCCAGCTTTTTTGGGGGCAAAACATAAATCGCCAGCTGATACTCTGCTGGGTGTGCATTCAATGCCTTCCTCCTATATTGCCACCGTACACGCTGCTGAACCCGTTCACCGGCGCCACCGTCGACCTCCCGCGAGCCGACAAGTACGTCGGCAAGGAGAAGTCCATGGGCCACGCGCGGATGGACGCCGACGGCAGCGGCCGGTACCTCATCAGGCTACCCCGCTGCCTCCGAGGACGTAGCCGAACTTGGAGGAGTCGGCGTAGTGCGGCATCGCGAGGCCGATGGGCCTGAGCAGCAGCAGGCCGCACCCGAGCCCCTCCACGGCGAGCTCCGGCTGGTCGGCGCCGGACCACGCCAAATTGTATTGTTCGGGAACCATGGCGTGCTTGAGAAATTGTGTATCTTCTATGATTTTGAAGAAAACGACACAAAGAATAGTGGAATATAATTCCAAATGTTTGTCTACATGCGTTACCATTGACCAGTGTTGGCATTGTGAAGCCGCCTTCGCATTGAGAAAGCTAGCTTCATTCGAGTCCGTACCACAGAGAGAACCCGATGCAATTGTGTTTTCTTACTTCACTCTGGCTGACAGCTGGTGTAAGGGTAAAAACTAATTAGTAAGCTAGGTGATGTCGGTATATATGAAAATTTACAGGGTTTGTGCGATGCCTTGTTAAGGTACAGGTCGCCCTTTCAAAAAAGAAAAACCCTTTTGAAAAAATAAAGAGTTACAAGTCGCCCTTTTCAAAACAAAAACAAAAAATCCAGAAAATAGTAGGTACGAGTCGTCTGATTATGGACTCAGAACTTTATTCCATGCCATCTAACAACATATAGCCGGGAAAGTAGTATAGATCTTAGATCCTGAAAAATAGCTAGCTAGCTCCATACCGCCCGGCAATTCCGGGGTCACCGTTTCACATGCCAGAATTAATTCTGTGATTAAATAGGCACCGCATTCCTCGTCTAATTATGGGGACGGGACAGGTCAGCAATCCGCGACACTGAGCATCTTAGCCGTCCATCGTCTCCTACATGATTCTGAAAACAGTCAACGGGCATACGAAAGAGAGCACGCGGAAGGTACTACTACTAAATATTGAATCTTCTTGCCAAATCTTGAAAAGCACCCCCGTGTCGCGCCCTGGCGGCACTGGGGCGATAGCCGCGCCGCCGCCGGTCCCCGCCTTCCGTGCCTCCTCGCCGCTGCTGTCGCCGGCCGTCGCGCCGCGGCAGTGGCGGCCTCCCCGCCGCCACACAACTGGTGGGCGGGGGTGGTCCTTCTCCTTCGCGTGCGGGGCGCGTCGGGCCCGACTGGGACGGGTTTGGCGAGCTCGCCGGCGCGGGCAGGCCGGAGCGGTGGCTCCGGGGACGCCGGGGCTCGGCGGGGTGGCGGATCCGGGGCTCTCGCGCCCGGATCTGGTGGGGGCGGGCTGCGCCTGGCCGTGAGGGCGGCAGGCCTGGTTCGTCACCGGCGCGGCGGCGTGGGCTTCTGTGCTCGGTCGGGCGCGGCGGGAGTTGCGGCGGCGTTGGTCTGGACCGGTGGGCGCGGGGCGGTTCGCGGGCCTGTGCAGAGCGGCGGATGAGGAGTGGCTCCCGGGTGCGGCATGGGAGTTGGTCGCCGGCGGCGACCTCGGGCCTGAGGTGGTCGTGGCGTTCCTTCGGCTGGAGGCGACGGTCGGGTCGCGCTGCAGAGGTAGAGGTGGTCGGGCCGGTGGTAGTTGCGCTGCCTGGTCGGCATGGTGTTGGTGCTGCGTCTGGCTGCCGACGTGGGTGTGGCCAGGATGGAGGATGCCGAGGCGGCGGCCCCGGGGCTGCGGCTGCAACTGGGTCGCAGGCGGCACGTCGCATGTCGTGGCGTGAGGTTGCCGCGGTGGCTGCGGCTTGCGGTGTTGGTGGTCTGGTCGGCCCTTCTTGGGCGGTTGGAGGGGTTCGCGAACCATCGCTGGGCGAAAGCCCAGCCCCAGTTGTCGGCTGGGCCGGCGGCGGCGACGTCCTCTGGCGCCGTGTCCTTCTTGAAGGAGTCGTCGAGGCGGTGGTGTCGCTTCCCCTCTACCGGGTTCTCCGGGGGAAACCCTAGATCCCTCACGGGATCGGGCGAGCGCGGCGCTCCGGCGTCATTTTGCCTCTTGGGGCCTCGCCTTGGATGTTCCGCCGGCTAGCAGGGTCTGCGGAGTGCTGGTGGTGTGGCGGTGGCGAGGTTTCGTCCTCGGCTTGGGGGTGCGCGGCCCTGGGGCCGGCGTGGATGCCGGAGCGGCGGCTCCGGGTTTCGCCTCCGCCGTGCTGCGTTGAGGTGGTGGAGCGCCGACTTTGGTCGTTTAGACGTCGGGGTCGTCGGCTCGGATGGGGTGCAGCTTTGGAGCTGACGTGGAAGTCGGAGCGGCGGCTCCGGAAGCTTCGCCTCCGCTGGGAGGTGTCGAGGTCACCTCCGCCATGCTGCGTCGAGGTCGTTTGGTGTCGGCTTTGGTCGCTAGGGCGTCACGGTCGTCGACCCGTGTTGGAGCGCGGCTTTGGGGCCGACGTGGACGTCGGAGCGGCGGCTCCGGTTTCTCTCCTACTCATTTAGGAGGTGTTGGTGTCGGCCTTGGTTGCTTGGGCAACTTGGTCGTCGATCCGTGTGGAGCGCGGCCTCGGGGCCGGCGTGGTTGAGTTGTAACTTTTTTTCTTTTGAGGCCTTGTCCTCTTGTTTGCTCCTTCTTTATCAATATAATAGGCAAAGCTTTTGCCTCGTTTCAAAAAAAAGAAAGAGAGCACGCGGATCCAAATCCACATCTCTTCTTCCCGCCCGCGTTGCTCATCTTCTCTCTAAACCTGCTGACTCTATAAATATCAGTCCCTCGCCACGAGAGCCGCGAGCGTTGTGCGCGACTTGGGACTTGAGGTATCAAAGTGGAGCATTGTTTACATGTCCAAAGACTAGAGAGGCTTCGAATTGAGGTATTTTGATATAAAGAATAGATGTTTGTCAAGTAAATGACTTCTAAAACTTCTCAATAAGGAGGGGATATGGCAGGAGCTACCGCACAATAAGTACCTATAGAATAAGACTCTACCACAAGTGACAACTAAACCCACCGACGTCTTCCAATTTTGGAAGGGCCTAATGAATGTTAAAGATGATTTTTTTTCAGAGAGTGTGCTTTGTTATTGGGAACGGACATGTAACCCGTTTTTGGGAAGACTCGTGAATGGAAGATGCACCTTCGGATGAGCAAACATGTCATGATTATAGACTTTTTAGCGTTGTATCCTTTAAATTGTTGAATTTGAAGAACACTAGTGGGAAACAAATGGGATGGTCGCTTCATTTGGTGCAGCGGCTTCTCTCCATACACCTCAGAATAGATGGGGCCTCTAATAACTTTCATACTAGTGGCATCACTATACAGGCACTAGGAATTGCCTTGCGGACTCGGTGGCTCTGGCAATCTTGGACAGAAAAGCAAAAACCCTGGAGAGGTCTCCCGCTGCCAATCGACAAGCGTGTCCGTGATCTCTTCAATGCAGCGGTGCGATTCAACCTAGGAAACGGAGAGGATATTAAGTTCTGGACTGACCCCTGGTTGAACGGGGTTAGCCTAAAAGACAGTAATCCAAGATTATTCCAACTAAGCACGCGTCGTAATATCACAGTTTCACAAGCCCTACAAGCCGATCGGTGGACGCGCCATCTGAGGAATGAACTTGAGCCTGAAACTCTAATTCAGGCCTTAGAGCTGTGTGAACAACTGCAACAGGTCACATTGCAACCGCAGATTGAGGACTCTGTGACATGGAAGCTAACCGCGGACGGAAAGTACACGGCAAGATCAGCATACGATGCCCAGTTTCACGGTGCAGTTCGTACAAAATTCAAAGCGGTGATCTGGCAAACGGATGCACCGCTCAAATGCCGAATATTCGCCTGGCTTGCAATAAAAGGCAAGTGCAATACAGAGGACGTGCTGATCAAGAAGAACTGGCCGCACGATGAAGGATGCGTCTTCTGCACCACGAGACCGGAGACGGCGATGCACCTGCTTGCCCACTGCCCCTTCATCACACAGCTTTGGGCGATCATTTTGCCGATAGCTGGGCGACCTCCCTGCTACCTGCCGCAACCAAATCAGCCCCTCCTTGATTGGATGCTAAACACGAGAGCTATCACCACTAAGCAGAAAAGGAAAGGATGGACGGCGGTGGCGCAGCTTGTTTGGTGGACAACCTGGAAAGAAAGAAACAACCGAATTTTCCAACGCATTGCTAGAGGCCTGACAGAAATAAAGATCGACATCCTCCAGGAGGCTACAAGCTGGAGAAGAGCAAACAGGCCGAGAGCAGCTAGTCTGCTAAACAGACCTAGAGAGCCTGATTAGGGTTTTTGTGTTTTTGCCTTTGTGCTTCTCTGCTTCCCAGTCTATTTCTACTAGTCTAGTTTTTGTTTTCAGTACTTCCTTGTACTTTTACTCCTCCTACGATTAATGAAACAGCGGGCCAGTCTGCTTTTTCGTCAAAACTATACATAAGAATGCTTTCACGCACATGTACAAAATGGAGCCAATCACATCTCTCTATATAAACATGAATACTTTAGCATGCTCTCGCTATCAGTGACACGTGGGCCCGCTCGGATGCATCAAAACCCAGGTTTGATGTTGGTACATCAGCCTTGATGTTCACTGGTACATGCACATGCATGGTAGGGAAGCAGCTACGAGTGCCTAGATTAGTTGCTCCCTCTTATGCAACCCTCATGGCCTCATCACCCCTACATTTCAACGGCCCTAGACTCGTAGCTGTTGATACATACTTCACTAGCCCTATTAAAACATAAGAGTAAATAGAGCGACACTCTGAAGAGCAAGACTTTTTCTATGCATAATGCGTTTAGGTTGTTTGTAGTAGTCCGAATTGATTGGTATTTTAGTTTACTGGAACTGGAGGTCGAGCAAGTAGATATATTAGGAGTAGGAGGCATCTGGAAATATTTGCTCACAACAGCTCCCACAGCAGCATGTCAATGAAATATCCTTTGCTCATCTATGCGTCATCTATGGATCTATTTACTAGTAATGGAAAATGAGAAGAAGAGGGTTTTTCTGCTCTGGTTTCTTTGTGCCTACTTCGGTGCACCTTGCACCACAAGTCCACCAGACGGCTATTTTGTTTTATATTTCATATCTCAACTAAATCAATACGTGCTTTTTTTTTTTTGACTGTAACCGGCAGGAGCTCTGCCATTTCATTATAAGAAGAAGAAAGAATTGATCCAGTTTAGAAGGGGAAACCGGACCCAAACCCATACAAAGCACGGTTAATTACGGGAACCGGCAAAAACCACACAAAAACCCTATAACAGGAATTAAGGCTCATCATCTGAGCCGGAAACAAGACTTCCTAGGCCCAAGGCCATCAGAGACACCTTGCAATCGGCAACATCAAGCAACACCACCCGAAGATCACTCACCCGACAAAGGTAGAGCTTGCGCCTAGCCACAGGAGTGCAACCACTAACCATTAGCTTGTACCAACTCACGAATTGCCTGGAGCGCCGTCGGCAAAGATGGATGCTTGCACAATCGAAGATAAGGCTTCATCTTGTCTTGCACCTCTTCCTCGGAGCCTTTCTTCAAAGCAAGTCCCTTCGGAAGTACTCCAAAAGACCCTGCCAATCTGAACTCGGCACGCTTGGCAACCGGAATGTCACACTCTTTGTTTTTCTTGTCCAACCGGGTGCTCCGTCTCTCTGCCAAAGGGGGAACGTCCATCCGAAGCTGCTTGTCCTTGGCCATGTTAGCAATCTCATGGCAGAGCTCCATCATCAAAGAAGGCAAGATCATCTCCTGTGGCTCAGGCGTGTCAAACTGAGCCATCACCTTCGCGATCTTCTCCTCCGGGCTAGGGGTAACAGAATCGACCAACTCCTCCAACGCCGGAGTCAACTCCACTCCAAGGTCCTTCATCGGGGGACCCTGCATCACCGGGGAAACGTGCTCCGAAGCAACAAAAGGCGTGAAGGTGGAGTCCAGGGCAATTGAGCTAATAAGCATATCGACCTCAGCCGGGTCCAAGCTCTTGCAAAAAACCAAATCTTCATCATCCTTGCCTTGTTTCTCCACGCCTTGAAGGACCATCCCCGGAAGGACAAAATCCAAATCAGGAGGGTCATCCTCCAAAGAGTGCGCCATCACACCATCAGAGGAACAGCCATCCACAACGGTTGCACAAGCATCCTTGCCACTGGACACATCGAGCGGCGCAGATTCAACAAGCATGTCCGACGCCGAGGAGTCGATGAGAGCAAGCCTACCACCGATGGCCTCCATGAGCACCCAAAGGGCCGAGACTTGCTCAGTCCAACCCTGCACGGCAGCGACCAACTCGCGAAGGGGCAAGAACACCTCGTCCAAACGAGCTGCGAACATGGCCTGATGCCCAGAGCTGAGAGCCTCGGCTTGAGCTGCAAGGAGAGGCCCCAAATCCACGACCGGGCAGGCAGCAACGGCCGCCGATTCCCGCTGCACAGCCACCGGTTTCGGCGCACCCAGAGGAGCCACAATTGTTGCCCAGGAGCGCTGAGGTTGACGAGAAGATGCCGGAGGCGAGCCACAGCCGGAGCGAGGCGTGAGGCCAGCGGCCTTCACCCTTGAAAGGCACGGAGGCGCTGGAGGAGAGAAATGGTCTGGCGCTTGACTAGCTGTAAAGCGCGTCGGGCAGTTTCTCTCGCGATGGCCAGGGCCCCGGCAACCCAGACACCGGACAGGGCCACGGCAACCGGCGACGAAGTGGTCCGGCTCCAAGCAACGGAAGCAGAGGCCGAAGGTCCTGCGCTTGAAGGCAGGGGAGAGTCCGGTCTCCTTCCTGGTAGGCGGGGCAGGTGCCTTCTCCAACCCCGGGCGGCGCCGTCCCCCAACCTCCTCCCAAATCCCCTCCGAAGCCGCAAGCGGAGGCTCAGGAAAGATTGGGGGGCGAGATGGAGGAGATGGTGGCCTGGGCGGGCAAGCGGCCAGCTCCGGCCCCTCCAAGACCACAGACACGGACCCGGGCACCACCTCCCCGCCTGGCAGGGAGCAGAGATTGCCGACGACCACGGACCGGAGAGGAGGCCGCGGCGGATCCTGGGGGAGCAGCACGACTTGAGGGGTGACTCCGGCCGGAATCACAGCAGGTGGGGGCGGCGGGACCTGGTGGGGGCGCAGAGAGACTGTGGGCGACGGCGCCGGAGCGGCCGCCGCCGGTAGGGGGCGGTGGCGGGTGGGGGAGGCCGGGGACGACCCCGGCATCTCTGGGACGGGCAGCAACTCGATGGGAAGGGCTAGGAGATGGATGAGAGGCTTGGAAGGGGGAGGGGCTGGCTGGGTGGAGCTAGGCGGCGGCGGCGGCTGCGGAGTTGCCAGCGCGTAATACGTGCCTTTCTTTTTCTTCAGTTTAATTTATAGAATCAACAATCTGCCTGGAGTACATGATCGATACTAGCCGGCCTAGCCAGCCACACATCGTGCATGTCCATTTGCCTTCTGAGTAGTACCAATCATCTTGGAAGAAGAGACTGGTTTCTTGCATCATTGGTTTCAAAAAAGAAATACTTACCTTACATAGGCCACACTATCATTGCCCGAGATCTTCCACAACGTACCACATTTAGCAAGAATCTCATGCTTTATGCAAAAGAGGATCTCGCGCCAATAACTGAACCGGGACCTATTGCACGCTTCAGACCTCACATTGGCCGACCGGGACCTACTATCTTTCCGAGGGAAAGGTCGACCGCAGATACCATGGCTTCCTCTGTTTTAGTCAGGCGAGACAACGACGACTTCATCACTTTGGAACTTTTGGAGTTTTTTTCTTGGGAAATAACACTTTATTCATCGAACAAATCGATACACAACGTCTGCCAGAAATCTTTCCATACATAAATCGATAATTCCTGGAAACGACATAATATTCTCCATAGGTTCATTTTTGCGTACCTTAAAGTGATTTTTTAAAAAAATCTTGACTAATGTGTTACATACTGAGAATGCAATTTTGAATTAGTTTTAGAACTGGGAAGAAACTCAATAAATCAATAGAAATTAGCAAGAAAATTTGAAACTTCTCAAAACTCCTACTCAAGCAATCATATATGATATGGGATGAATGAAAAATGTAAATGTGCAATTCTGAATGTTATGTTTGATACTTACTTCACAACGTACCCCCGCTCCCCTATTTAATGATAGTTATGACACTTGATTCGTTTTTACGAATCGTATATGGTAGTCAACATATTAAACATGTTTTATAGGTGGGAAGATGTATGCGACTAGGAACATTCCACATGACTGCTTTAAGAATGTGACCCAGACAAATATTTCACAAACATTTCTGTGACAAATTGCACACAAAAGTATTATTGATATTACTTCATATTTTGATGGCTCCATTCAAAACATTTCCTTCCTTAAATATGTACAAGATTCAGAAAACATTGAATAACTGATTCAACTAAAATATTCGTCAGTAGAAGAGATTTCATTGTCGGTGACATACTCCTTGTCGTCACCCGGGGGTGTTGTCATCATTGGCACCTAATGGATGTACAGAGCCCGAAGTCTCGGCCACGATGGCATGCGCTTCTCGCGGCATGTGTTACCGGCATCCTTGAGCTCCTACTTGTGGCACAACCAGCCTTTGCGCAAAGTCTCCAATGAATCATCCACCCCACAATGCAATGTAGCTACCTCAAGATGCCATATCACATGGACTCCTCAACCATCCTATGCTCCTCCCTCCTACATTGAAGTGCGCCCGCATTCCCTGTGCCGGCACGGTCGCGGCGCACCCGACGATTCCGGCGACCGCCTGATCGGGGACGTCGCGCAGGACGATCGGAATCGGCGGGTGGAGCCGGAGGCTCTCGAGCACGGCGGCACGCATGTACTTCATCTGTCTGACGCTTGCCTCCGACAGCTGCTCGCCCTCCACGACGGCGTCGACCTCGCGGCGGACCTCGTTCTGGGCCTCCGGCCGGAGCACGAGGTGGGCGAGGGTCCACTCCATGCTGGACACCACGGTCCCCGGCCCAGCGCCGAGGAACTCTGACAGAAGGCTCACCAGCTCGTCGTCCGTGAGGGGGCGCAGTGCCTTGTTGCCGCCGCCGGCCGTGTCTCCGTCCTCAACGGGGACACGGACGTCGAGGAGCAGGTCTAGGTATGCCGGCAGGCCACCACCGCTGAGGCTGCGATGACGGTCAGCGTCCCTTCATGCGTTGATCAGAGGGAGGAAAAGCTCAGCCTGCTTGCCTCGGAAGGCGAGGAACCGGCGCCACCGCCTCCAGTGCAGCAGCTTCGCCGCCTTGGAGCCGGCAAAATCCTTGATGCCATCAACCGACAGCACAAAGGCCTGGAGCAAGTCACGCATGGCAATTACGTGACCCTCATCCACGCCGCTGCCGAAGCAGGTGCGAGCCACCAGCGGGAACACAGCGGCGTTTAGGATGTCGCGGACGACAATCTCGCCGCCGCACCGGACGCGGAGGTCAGCAACGAGGGCGTCCATGGCCTCGAGACGCAGCGGGTCCATGTCCATGTGTCCAAGACGTGACGGGTGGAGGACCGCGGCGTTGAGGGTGCAGCGGAGAGCGCGCCAGCGCGGGCCGTAGGGCACGGACGTGAGGTTGTCGCTGTGACGGCGGCGACGCCCGCTCACCAGGGCCACGGGGAATATGTTGAGCGGTCGGTTGCAGAAGGCATCAGCGTGGTCCATGAGCGCTCGGCGGGCGATGTTAGGGTCGCGGATCTCGATGATCGGCTGTTGATCGTCGTGGACGGCCGACGCCCGAGCACGACGCCGGAAGACGGCAACTGCGCTGATGCATAACACAAGAGAAAGTAGCGACAAAAGTAGGAGGAATTCCATGGTGTATGTCTGTATGTGCCTGCCTACACCCCTGGATACATATTGAGATATTGCTGGGTTTATATAGGCAGATAGCTAGATGTTGCCCACCCAGCAGCCTTTTTTTTTTTTTGACTGAAGGGGCTCCGCCCGATTACATTTCTGAAAACGAAACCAATAATACAAGGTTTTTTTTGTCCATTTTGTTTCTGCATCAAGGTTTTGGTTACCGGTAGAAAAAATTTCCCGAGGGGGGTCGGGATTTCCGGTTACCGCGGTTACCGGAAAATCCCGACCGGTTACCGGACGAATTTGAAAACCAAAATTCGAAAATTCAATTTTTTTTATTCCTAATATGACCATTTACCGAAAGATTTCATTAAGATTCAAAAAAATTGGGATTTTTTAACCGGTATGACCATTTCCCGGGGGTGCTCGGGATCTCCGGTTACCGACCGGTAACCGGATTTCCCGACCGGTAACCAAAACCATGTTCTGCATCACCAATGAACCATCACCGTACCCTCAAACCTTACACATCCCTAACTACAACACTAACAGGAAAGACCCCAGCAGCCTTGGAGGCATGCATGCTTTTTCCTATAAAGGTAGCATCAACGTGATACATTTGAGAGATCGACCAAACTCTTGTAAGAATAACATGGCCTTTTTTTGTGTCTTCATTGTAGTACTATTACCTACCAAACAAAATTGATGAGGGTAGATGTCGGGTGGCCCGTGCTTGTTTAGTTTTTTTCCAGAAATCATGTGAGGAAGGGCCAACAACTCTATTTTTGTGGACCTAGGGTTCTCATTAGGATAAGTTGTTGCAAAGGATGAATATACCATACACAAATTTGTGGTAGATTGCTCGTGCGGCCGTGGCGAGGCGGCTGGGCTCGCTGCCACCGCCCACCGGAGACCCCCTTCTCCGACAGGCTCCTGGCTCTTTTCGAGGGCCCTCTCTCGGACGAGGCGATCGAAGAACTGGTGCTTGCTGTCAAGAAGAAGAAGAAGAAGAAGAAGAAGAAGGAACTCCCAGTGCTTGCAATTGGAGGTGAGCGGCAGCTGATGCCGCTGTCAGTGTAGATGATTATGTTCTTCATGTCCGTGGACCGCACCTGGCCAATGTTGCCGTGGGCATCCTTTTGCCGTTCTGAAAAGGCTGGAGGCCGTGTGGTGGGCGTGGCCGTTTGTTGCCGTTATGCTGGTGTTTCAACTTAGCTGATTTTGCTTCCTGTTGCCTGGTTGCTTGTTCTGGTTGGTTCTGTGTCTGCTGCTTCTCCTGTTTGACACAGCGACCTCTCCTAACTTGTTGGTCCCAGCAACCTCTCCTGAATTTGTGACAGCGCAGCCGGTAAAAGTTTCCTGATGAATGCGGAGGTGCTTCGCCTGCTTTTCCAGCAATGTGCGGGGCTAAATTGCCAGGCCCGCCGGGATGCTGCACATGATTTGCACCGAGAATCAAAAGCTTCCATTATCTGCATGCAGGAAACGAAATTGCAAACGGTGGACAGAAAAACGGTGATTGAGGCTGTTGGCAGCGATTTCGCAGATGATTTTGCTTTCCTGCCTGCGGACGGCACACGGGGAGGCATAATTCTGGCTGTGGCTGCGCGTTTCTACAGTCTCTCAAACGTCAGCTTAAGTCAAAAATTCAGTGTCAGCAGTGATCACCAGCAGGGAAGATGGATCTTCTTGGACTGCTACTGGCGTCTACGGGCCACAGAGCGAGGCGCAGAAGAACGCCTTCATCGATGAGCTGCGACTGATTGCGGCAACGAGACCTCAGAGATGGCTACTCTTCGGAGACTTCAATCTCATCTACATGGCCGCGGACAAAAACAACATGAATCTGAACAAGCGACTAATGGGCAAATTTAAAGCTGCTATTGACGCCATGCGCATCCGCGAGCTCAAACTTTCCGGCAGAAAATTCACCTGGTCCAATGGGCAGGCAAACCCCACGCTGACGCGGATCAACCGGTTCTTCTGCTCCGAGGATTGGGTTGTGGGCTTTCCCTCGGCAATTATGCAATCCTTGCCGTCCTCCCTCTCAGATCATGCACCTCTATTGTTGATTGGAGCTGCAGACATTCCCAGGTTTGCATCCTTCCGGTTTGAAGCTTTTTTGGCTGAGAATGGAAGGCTTCGAGGAGGTTGTTGCTGCGGCATGGGAGGGCGACATGGCCACACATGATCATATGCGCCGTTTTCATGTCAAGCTGGAGCACACTGCTGCTGCCCTGAAAAAATGGCACAAAAGGAACTTCGGCAACCTCAAGCTGCAGGTTGCCGTAGCTAGAGAGATTACTGGGAGGCTGGACGTGGCAGAAGAGACAAGGGCACTGTCACCAAAGGAGCGGCGTCTTCGCGTTAGCATGCGCGCGACAATTCTGGGCATTGCTTCCATCAACAAAATTCGCATAAGGCAGCGCCAGGTTGTTTCACTTGAGGGCAAACGGGCGAAGACCAGGGATTTGGATTCCGGCCGAGAAAAACGAAATTCCACCGAAATCCGGCAATTCCGGTTAGGACCGGTAAAAGTATTTACCGAACGAAATATTTCGAAAATTGGACAATTCTGGCAATATATATTCATAAAATTTAAGTTTAAATAAAATTTGCTTGAAAAATTCAAATTCCAGTTATTTTCTTTTCTAAGTTTCAAAGTTTGTTTATGTCTTTTCGTCCGGAATTTCACCGAAATTACCGAAATTTCCGAAATCCGGCCATTCAGGTTAGGACCGGAAAATTTACAAAACCGAAATCCAAATCCTTGGCGAAGACGCAAGAATTTTATTCAAACCCTTGCTACTCCGGCCGGCTTCACTGAATTCCTTGGATCAACATAGGAGCGGACAACGTCGCTGAACTGGGTGACGCTGGGCTATGTGCGTCATGGTTTAACAGCCCTGGAGGAGCCGTTTGACATGGACGAACTGAAGGCCACTATTTTTGCTTTGCCGGCTGAAAAAGCACCCAGCCCCGATGGTTTTATTGGGCGTTTTTACAAATCCTGTTGGGAGATGATCAGCGACGATTTATTGGACGCGATGAAGGCTATGGCTTAGAGCGGGGGCCATTGTTTTAGTCTGTTAAACAAGGCAAATGTAGTCCTTCTGCCCAAGAAGGTGGAAGCTGGGGTGATTGCAGACTACATGCCCATAAGACTTATTCACAGCTTCTCCAAGATATTTTCCAAGTTGTTGGCCTCTCGCCTTGCTCCTCTCCTGCCGGAATTGGTCTCTCCGAGTCAGTCGGCGTTCATCATAAAAAGATGCCTACATGATAATTTTCTTCACGTCCAAGGTTTGATCAAAGAGATGCACAAGGAGAAGACGCCGGGTTTTTTCCTAAAACTTGATATCGCCAAGGCTTTTGATACCGTCGGCTGGCCGTACTTGCTCGAGCTTCTGGATATGCCTTTTGCTCTCTTCATCCTCCTCCCGTTTTCTCCTCAACGAAAAACCGGGGCCGGCTATTCGACACGCGAGGGGTTTGCGACAAGGGGACCCCATCTCGCCGATGTTATTCATCTTGGCGATTGACCCGCTGCACCACCTTTTCCGTTTGGCTGCGGAGGAGGGTTTGTTGAGACCGATCAGGACGCGCCCGGTTAGATTCACTGTCTCTCTGTATGCGGACGATGCAGGCATTTTCATTGGGCCGGACCAGCAGTATATGCGGGTCGTGTGTCAGCTCCTTGACGCCTTTGGCAAGGGCAGCGGGCTGCGGACAAACCTTGAAAAATCAGAAGCCTTTCCCATTCAATGTAGTGAAGATCAGATATTGGCGGCATTGGTGATCTTCCCGGCAAATCGTGGCTGTTTCCCTTGCACCTACCTCGGGCTACCGCTGCACCACTCGAGGCTCAAGGCGGTGCATTTCCAACCGCTGATTGATAAGCTCGGAGCAAGACTAGCGGGATGGTGGGGGAAGCACTTCACTAGGGCTGGCCGAGTTCTTCTTTGTCGCTCTGTTTTGTCGGCCATGGTCATTCACCACCTCCTGTGGATCAAGAAGAATTGAGAAGATCAAGCGGAGTTTTCTGTGGATGAAGCCGGGGGCGGCGCCCGGCTCTCGACCACACTCTTTGGTCAACTGGGGTACGGTTTGTCGGCCCAAAGAACTTGGCGGACTTAGTGTTTTTGATCTGGAGAAGTTTGGGCGTGCTCTACGGCTCAGGTGGCCATGGTACTCCTGGATGGAGTCGGCCAGACCATGGCAAGGCCCCTTCCATGTGACAAAGTGGATATGGAGCTATTCCGAGTGTCCACTGATATAGCTTTGGGGGATGGTACCAAGTGTCTGTTCTGGCAGGATCGTTGGCTTCCAGGAGGCGCACTCAAGTTCCAGTTCCCAGAATTGTTCTCCATCGCCACAAGGAAATCAAGAACAGTTCAAAAAGAATTGCATGATAGAAATTGGATGAAGTCGCTCTTCCGTATCTCCACTCCTGCCCAGATTGATCAGTTTGTCTCGCTTTGGGAGAGCTTACCTGGGGTGGTGCTACAGCCACGGCCCGATGCCATTACTTGGAGGTGGACAGCCACGGCCCTTCCTCTTCGAGGTCCTGCGCCAGTACGGGTTCGGCGACAGATTCCTTGAGTGGATTGCCATACTCCTCACTTCAGCGAGTACACGAGACCTGCTCAACGGTGTGCCATGACCTCCTATTTGGCACCGCCGTGGTCTGCGCCAAGGAGACCCGCTATCGCCGCAGCTGTTTGTCCTCGCCGTCGATGTGCTGGGCCGTCTGATCCGGTGTGCGGTTGACATGGGCATCTTGGCACGCTTACATCCCAGCCGCCCCATGCACTCTGTGTCCTTATACGCAGACGATCTGGTGCTCTTTTGCCATGCCACCGCTAGCGACATCACCGCCGTGAAGGAGATCCTTCACCTGTTTGGCCGCGCCTCGGGACTGAATGTGAACTACGCCAAGAGTTCCGCATCATTGCTGCATTGCGACCTGGACGAAGTCAGCCCGCTCATTGCTCACCTTGGATGCCCAATTGTCGAGCTACCGATCAAGTACTTGGGCATCCCGCTCACACTCCGTCGCCCCATAGCGGCACAGCTGCAGCCCATCGTTGACGCGATCGCCGCGAGGCTCCCCACCTGGAAAGCGGGTCTGATGAACAAAGTAGGACGGCTGGCAATGGTCAAGCATGTGCTCAGTGCCATCCCGATCCACCAGCTCCTTGCATATGCCCCTTCCAAGAAGACGCTTCGACAAATTGAGAAGATTGAGCGTGGCTTTCTCTGGGCTGGCCGTGCCGAGGCCAACGGCGGACACTGTCATGTCAATTGGTGACGTGTTTGCCGCCCAACCCACCTTGGCGGCCTGGGCGTCCAAGACTTGGAGCGAGCAGGGATTGCATTGCGCCTACGCTGGCTCTGGTTCTCCAAAACCGACAGCAATCGCGCATGGCAAGGACTAGACCTGCAGTTTTCTCCCAGTGAGCGCTCGCTTTTCTTCACCTCCACTACGATGGTGGTGGGAAACGGCACCACGGCGAGGTTCTGGGAGGACAAATGGATTGAAGGGAGATCGATCCGCGAGCTCGCCCCTGCCTTACATGCTTGCGTCCCCAAGCGCCGCCGCAAGGTCAGGACCGTCGCCGACGGACTAGACGGCAACAAATGGGCACGAGACATCCAGGGAACCATTGGCATTGCGGAGATCGGACAGTATCTGCAAATCTGGTTGGCGATTGAGCATTTCGCTCTCACGGATGAGCCCGACCAACTTCTGTGGAGATGGACGGCGAACGGAACCTATACCGCCAGCTCGGCCTACCAGGCCACGTTCCACGGATCGATCTCCTGCCCCTCCTGGAAGCTTACTTGGAAGACTTGGGCGCCGCCCAAAGTGAAATTCTTCCACTGGCTCGCCAACCTCGACTGTTGCTGGACCGTGGACAGGTTGGCCCGACGAGGCCTGCAGCACCATCCGCGCTGCCCCTTGTGCGATCAGGTTCCTGAGACCATGCGACACCTCCTCCTGGAATGTCCATTCTCTCGCCAGACCTGGCATGAGATCCTCTCCTGGCTCCGTGTGCCAATTGCGGCACCCAACCAGGAGGAAACACTCACGACTTGGTGGCTGCAAGCCAAGACAGACACGCCCAAGCCAATGCGTAAGGGCCTCGCCTCCATCACCCTCCTCGTTCCATGGATGATCTGGAAATTGCGCAATGACTGTGTCTTCGACCAAGCTCAGCCCATTGTGCATGAACTGGTGTCCAAGATCAAAGAGGAGGCAAGAGCATGGGCTAGAGCAGGAGCCTTAGGTCTAAGAGTCATCCTACCATCCATTTGGGATGTGCACTAAATCATGTATTCTGAACTTTTGCCTCCTAGGAGGTGTGTAAACATCATTCTATCTTTTCAATAGTTCGCGTAATGCAAGAGTTGCGGGTATAGTAGTCAATATTTTTCCAAAAAAAATAGCTTTCCAACGCCACATCATTCACTACGATAAAGCGGTTTCAAAGTAACTCACAGAACACAGCCGGAGATAATCACACACACATTGACAGATCGAAGCCAAATATAACTCTCCTTGGACCGAACCAAGATCGAGCTAGTAATGGCTCAAAACCAACATGATCGATCCCAAACATACGAGTACTGATGAGTGTGGGATTACTACGTACAGTACATATGAGGAGTGCATGCAGCAGCATAGCAAATACTATTACTCTTCGTCTTACATGAAGCACTTGGCTGCGGCGCACCGGCGCAGCAGAAAATGAACTCTGCATCGCCAAAGAAGCCGCTGCTGCTGCTGTCTCGGCACGACCAGGCGGCCTCTCCGACGCACCTCGCCCGGTCGTCGTTGATGGGCAAGCCGACGCAGTGCTCCCCGTCCTCCTCCGGCGGCTCCCGTGGTCCGGCCCAGGCTCCCAGCACTTGGCAGTAATGGCCAAGGTCAGGAAGCACGGCAGGAACGTCGTCTCCGTGGTGGTGGCGTCCACGGCCAGGCACTCCAGTGCCACGTTCCCCACGCAGGCTCCCGCCTCAGTACTGGCAAGGCCGCCGAGGCACAGCTTCTCGGCCTCTAGCCCTCCTGCAGTGGCCGCCGGCGCCGGTGCCGGTGCCGGCGCCATCGCCGGCGTGGCGGAGGCGGAGGCTGGGCAGAGCAGTAGCAGGATGGCGAGTAGGGAAGGGATGAGGGCCATTGGTTATTTCTTGGGAGGTGCGTGGCTTGTTCGTCTCGTCATCCTCGGATTTATAGAGACATGCAGGATGCTGCTGCCAAGCATACAGCTTGGGAGCCCAGCCAACATGCTGTGTCGTTGATCGGCGATTGCATGCATAAGCTACCACACGCATGCTGCTACTCGTAAGATATTTCAATAGCGACCCAACGATCGGGAAATCATCCGGTGCTCCCGGGTGCATGTGCACCCGGTTGAAAAAATCATTTTCCCAATATAAAAAATGTATGTAAAAAATACACACACGTAGATCTCGCATGTACCAGGCATGTCTCGTAAGTTTTGTGGAAAAATGATTTTTCGTTTGACCCGTACAAAAAAGACAAAAATACGTCACATATATACTGCTATATAGCACATAATTTTTCTCTTTTTTACCGAGGCCAAATAAATAACATGTTCGACATGAAATTCATGCACGGGGTACATGTTTTGTAAGTCATGTACATGAAATTTTTGTTTCACATTTTTTTAACACGCTTTGACTTTTTTTTTGCAATTCAAAAAACCGGGTGCACATGCACCCGGGAGCATTCTATCCAACGATCGCTGTACTACCTTTACCCATATCTCTAATTGCAATCACATGCATTAGTAGCAGTTTATTTATGACTTAACTCGTAAAGTAGTAGTTGTCTCTAAAACTTGGTAACAACTTGGTAAATTAATGCGTTTCGATAAAACCTAGTTACTAATCTTAGTCCACCTTAAGCTCAATCTTAGTCCACATGCCAACGTCCTGTGGCTGCCTTTGGCCTCGGTTTTCCTTATAAACTGAGTCAATTCTATTCTATCTATTCGATCGGTGCATATCGACCATCTTAAGCTCGATCTTAGTCCACGAAGGGAATATATTAATATAAAAAGGTACCGATTACAATAGCGACCCATGCGGAGTCGATCCTCGTTGCCCGCTGCACTACCTTTGCCCACATCTAATTGCAATCACATACACCAGTACTAGCAGTTTATTTCTAACGTAACTCGTAGTTGTCTCGACAAAACCTAGTTACTATATTTTTAGTAATCTTTTTCGACAAAGGGAATATACTAATATCAAGAAGGTACCGATTACACCAAGCGGCCACATCAATATAATGCTAAGAACTAATCAAGACATTAATTATGCACACAACGAGAAAGGAATTGCATGCATAAGCTACCACGTGATGCTACTGATCATAAGATATTTCAATAGCGACCCATGCGGAGTCTATCCTCTCATGGCTGACGGAGTACTAGGGATGCGGCGGTAGGTTACTCCGGGATCATGAGCGACACAGGAGTCGTAGGTAGTTTAGGAAAACCTAATAGTTAGTAGTAATATATTTCATCAAAATTTCCCATTTAAATTACGTCATCACAACAGCGAATCGATCCTTGCAAAAAACACAAGCACATGCAAATGGTGGGCATCGACCCTAGGCACTAGTGTAGTTAGTACTACCTAGTCGTGAATAGACGGTGCGTGCATGCATGTGCTTGCGCGTGCATACATTTGGCCTTGATCGTGCCTCTCCTCGTCGAACCGACAGCGCTGGTGCATCCAAATCCCAGCAAGAGTACCACCAAAGGTCACTAAGCGGTCCTTGCTACCTATGGATACTGATACTAACAATATGTCTTCACAGAAAAATTAGGACAACAGTTATGCAAACATCATTGCTGAAAGATTGGTTATCTCCAGGATATCAATGGAAAATCTTTGTGCGGTTTGCTCACATTTTGGAATACAGAGACCAGGCGATTCGGCAAAATTTATATGAGATAGATTTTATTGTCTTCGATCAAGAGGTATGTCCTAAAACGACTCGAGCTAGATCATATACCAAATGTAATTATTCGTGAATAGACAGCGAAGTAAGAGATGAGACGGCCAGCATATCTAGCAGCAGGACCAACCCCAGCGGGAAAACGGGGCTCATCGATCGGGTACACGCACTCACCCATGTGCAAGCTCATATCATCCCGCTGCAACAATGCTACTATCACTTGAAGCACAAAAATGAATTCATCAGTTGATCATGCATGTGTCTGTACACTTCAGCCAAACAGTCCTAATTTACATAATCAGAACAATCAAGTGTCAGATATGCTAACCAAAACTTTCTTCAGTTATGCAGTTAAGAAACCAATCGATGATCAAGGCTGTCTCATGGGTCTAGTCCAGTTAGGAGGAGCGCAGATATTACGTATGGTGCGTAGTATAGATGGTCGGCGCGTTCTTCTTCTTGGCCGCCTTCTCCGGGACGCCTATCAAGAATCCAACCACTAGTGGAAACCCCCCCTCTTGTCCCGGGATGGAAACCCCTAATGTACCGGATTGCCATCCGGTACATGGCAACCGGGACTAGAGCCTCCCCCCTCTTGTCCGGGGTGGGATACGACCCGGGACAAGAGCCCTCCACGCGGGGGCAGCACATGCGCATGTGAGAGGAGCTCTAGTCCCGGGTTGTAATACCACCCGGGACAAGAGAGAGGAGCTCTAGTCCCGGGTTGTAATACCACCCGGGACAAGAGCCCTCCACGCGGGGACAGCGCATGCGCATGTGAGAGGAGCTCTAGTCCCGGGTTGTAATACCACCCGGGACTAGAGATGCTTCCACGTGGTGGCCTGTGGCTTTTTTCGTTCCGATTGTTGTATATTACGAATAATTTGTAAAAAAATACGCTTAATTATCTGTAAATCAGAAAAATACATATAGCATATCAAAATGTTCGTTTGAGCAAGCTTTATGTGATAGTCGGGAAATCGGAAGTGGAACGGAAAGTGGTGAAGACGAGAAAGTATTCGATTATTCGATTACAAATAAAGATCTCATATATAAGAGGGACTAGAACCGTCAACTATTCGATTACATGAAGACATCAAGCTAGCCACTACTAGAGCCCGTCATCTATGTTGAGACGACGCCATTGTATTTTCCCTTCGGGTCTAAGACATAGTTTATCAAAAAGCCCGCAATTTCCTCGCTAATTGCTCGAAAGCGGTCCTTTAGTTTCACGTTTCTCCGTTTTCGATCCATCTATAAAAGAAGGGAGATTAATATGAATATCAATCATCATAACAGAAATTATGAATGACACTCAACACAATTGATGGTTATAAAATGAAATTGTGAATTTATTTTTTCACTTACTTCGATAAATGTGTCTCGGTTCCGCTCAGAGACTATCTTGCGAATCCACTCGCAGACGTAGTATCCACACAAATTGGTTCCTTGTGGCTGCCTATCCAACCACTACACGAGAATAGATTTCAATCAAATAATAATCAAGCATCACGATGGTATTGAAATTTTAATTGAAAGGGATGCGCGAACACCTAGCTCATACTACTTACTCTGGGGTATTTATAAGTAAGCTTCTCCGGAAAGTCACCTTTTGTAGTCTTTCGGAAAAGTTCCCAAACCCTGCCCAGCAAACAATTGAATAAATGAGTTATTAATTAGTTATTCATATCTCAGGAAGAGACCGATGTAATAAGATAACGATTGAAATTACCGTGCGAGCACTCCTTGGATAAATTCGTGCCTCTCTTTGGGCCAGTTCAATGAGTCCATAATATCAATTTCTGCTGTATCGACTCGAATGACTAACAGAATGTAATGGTCGCTGCGCACGTTTATATATGTCAGTAACTAATCAGTTACACTTAACATCAAGTAAGCAAAAATTAACCAATGTGTACAAGACAGTAATACTCTTACACGAAGTGATAAGGAAACAATATCTGCCCTTTATAATGTTGCTCTTGGAGGGCCCTAAACAAGTTGTCCACCGTATCCTCGTACTTTAATTAAACATTTTCTGATTAACTAGGCTTGGGTCGACGGACCCAATCTCAAACGTCCCCTTTCTATCACATTCATCGCTCTTCATTCTGCATAATACCGTAGTGAGCATACTTAGAACAGGCCAATGACCGAGCTAAGCTATAGACTTACAGACAATGTTATTGAGATTACAAAAAATAAATGGATTGAATCACTTACAGACAATAGGTACTGCGGATGCTCAAGTCGAGGGCGTCAAGCTGGTATAACTGATAGAGTTCTTCAAGTGGAATAGTTAACTCGCTTGTACTACCGCTGAAATGTTCACTTGTAACTCTCACAATGATCATTTCTCGACCTAGCAAAACGACCTCCTTGTACCACTTATGCAGTCTTGTCATTTGTGTTGGTAGAACCTTGAGCTCATCAGGTGACACTAGATCCTTCCCGTATACCTAGGGCCATTTAACAGGTTCAAATGTAGAGGAGAGGAGATTTTCGTTGTCCAGTTGAGAAACTGAAATACCAGCATCTGCAGCAAATTGCGCGCGGTGAGCGGGATCCTTCTCAAGCCCAGAGTCCTCATTAGTGGTCACCTTGAGCGGGGGGATGGACTGATTTGACTGTTGTCCTAGCTGGGCAACATCTCTTCTCCTTTTCCCACCGGTTTCATCAACTTTCCTCATTTGACGTACATAGTCATCTGGCCTATTCATCGAAATCTGCGATGGCGTAGTAAGAAAATCGACAACAAAATTTATTTGCCGTTCCGCATACGTTTCCTTTGGCGGGGGTTTTCTTTTCTCCTTAGATTCTGCAGCCTGTCTTCTCGCCTCTGTTTGTAGCCAAATGTTGTCTACGTCTTTAGAACACGGAGGTTCGTCGTAAGGTCTCGGGGGAGGAACTTTCGGTACTTTTGGGGGGGCTCAAGTCGGCGTTTGGGTGATCGGAAACCTTTAGCCTTCATACCCTTTCGACCTTTAGCCTTTATGGGCGGTGGAGATGGCTCAAGAGACGGCTCAGGAGTCGGCTGAGGAGTCGGCTGATGCAGCGACTGACGTGGCGACGGAGATCGAGATGGACTCGTGTCGTGGTGGTCGTCGTAAGTGTCATCATGTCGACTCGGAGAAGGCGATGGTGGCCTTGGCGGTGTCCAGCCTGGAAACTTGATCAATTTCTTGGGCCATAGAATGAGTCCACCCTGGACATCTCCCAGTTTCCTCTCATCATCCTCTCCAGGGAAATGAAGTTCGACTGATTGAAATCCGGGTTCAACGTGATCCACGCCGACACGAGCATAGCCAGCTGGAATCTCATTGTCACGATACAGTGCTGTAGATTCACAAGTTAAAGCATAGCCGACCGCTGCCTTCAGGGATAAGTTTCTTACTGCCTCATGTAGCTCACAAGTTTTCTTCTCAGTGATAAAATCCACGGGGTATGTTTGGTTCGATGGCTCATCAGCACCGACCGGTGTCGTGGAAGCCACGCTGCTTTTCCGTTGAGACGGACCACCTTGCTCACTATCTTGCATCTGCAGCTGATGAGTTGCCCCTTGAATAGCTCGCTCGCGCCGCAGTTCTTCTAGTTGCTTTTCCACTTTGCTCAACCGGTCGTTTTGCTCCTGTTCCTTCCTCCTCTTTGCTCTTTATCGGCTTCTATAAGAGTCACGGTCCTCGGGAAACCCTTCAAGCCACGTCATAGCTCCCCTGCCTTTAACAGTTCCTCCTTTCTCTTTAGTACCGAGGGCCTTCCACAGCACGTCGCGTTCTCTGTCGGGAAAGAACCTTCCCTCACGAGCATCTGTTATTGCATCCAGAATTATTTGCCGAGGTATAGGAGTTTCTTTCGTTTCATCAACCACTACATCACCTGATGCGTCGTACTCCGCCCCATGAGCAAGCATCCAATTTCTGACCCTACGGGGCCAATAATCTGTAACTGGAGTGATCCCTTCTTTGCGCAGATTGGCCTCAATCTTTGCCCACTTAGGCTCGGCAGCTCTGTAGCCACCTCCACCCACCTTATGGTTATATATCTTCTTCGACGCATTCAACTTATTCTGTGCCGATCTTTCCTTGGCTAGTCCTGTCTCCTTGTAATCCAGAAATGCCTCCCAGTGAGCCCGCTGCCTCTCTAGTGTTCCAGTGAAATCTGGAATTTTCTTCTTGTCGACCCACTCAAGGTATATTCTGTTCTTCCATTTATTGAATGCTGAAGCCATCTTCTTCAGAGCCCAATGCTTGACTTTGTCCCTCATGGCTGTTGTCCTTTCGGGAGTATCCAGCTCTGGAAGACAGAAAAATCTCATGAGCTTGGCCCAACATACATCTTTGTTTCTGTCGGTGACATAATAATTGTCGTCTATGCCTTTTATCTGATTCCATTCCGAAAGGCTGATCGGGACATTGTCCCTAACAACAACTCCGCATTGATGCACAAACTTATTGCGGACTTTCCCAAGCGGTTGGCCTTCTGCATCGACAAACTCAATTCTGAAATGATCTTTCCCGTATACCAACCCTTTGGCATGGCCTCGTTTAGTAGTTTCTTCTTTCGATGTGGAGGAGGTCTAAAAAGAAGAAACATTTGTTAATATATATACAAATAATTTTTTAAATCTGATCAAATAGAGACTTAATAAATATACCACACCAGACTGCGGGGGTTCACCAACTATGCTAGTTTGCCCTTGGTCGGTTCGTTCCACCTCCACTTCCTCACCGGAATCGTTCAAGAACTCGGAGCCATCTAAATCTCCTCCAATGTGTTCATCACCGGGTTGCCGGATAAAGTCCATTATCGCATCTTCCCCTTCTCTGAATTGGAGGAGAGGAACATCTCCATCGGCCACTGCTTAACTATTACAAAAGAAAATAAAACAAATGATAGCATTAGCACAATAATTCATCGTAGGGAACTTTCCGACTTCCCGACTTCCCGGTTTTCCCGACTACACGACTACCCGACTACCCGACTTCCCGACTTCCCGACTACACGACTACCCGACTACACGACTTTCCGACTACCCGACTTCCCGACTACACGACTACCCGACTACCCGACTTCCCGACTACACGACTACCCGACTTCCCGACTTCCCGACTTCCCGGTTTTCCGACTACACTACTTCCCGACTTCCCGAGTACCCGACTTCCCGACTACCCGACTTCCCGACTACCCGACTTCCCGGTTTTCGGACTACACGACTTCCCGACTACACGACTACCCGACTACCCGACTTCCCGACTTCCCGACTACCCGACTTCCCGACTACACGACTACCCGACTACACGACTACCCGACTTCCCGACTTCACGACTACCCGACTACACGACTACCCGACTTCCCGACTACACGACTTCCCGACTACACGACTACCCGACTTCCCGGTTTTCCGACTACACGACTACCCGACTACCCGACTACCCGACTACACGACTACACGACTACCCGACTACACGACTACCCGACTTCCCGGTTTTCCAACTACCCGACTTCCCGACTTCCCGACTACACGACTACAAGACTACCCCGACTACACGACTACCCGACTTTCCGACTACCCGACTACACGAATTTACGACTATACTAAAATATTAACTCAACGAATTTCCGACTACACTAAAATATTTCTACACTTAGCAAAATCTACTACACTTAGCAAAAATCTAAAGTTAGCAAAAATCTACACTTACCAAAAATTGTACACTTAACTTAGCAAAAATCTACACTTAGCAAAAATCTACACTTAACTTAGCAAAAATTACTACACTAATTAATTGAGCAAAAATAACTTAGCATTAGGAAAAAAAAATTACCACGGCCAGGAGGAGGAGAGAGGGCCGGTGGCCGGCGACGGGGCAGGGGCAGGGGGCGCGGAGGAGGAGGAGGCAGGGGGCGCGGGCGGAGAAGGGCTCGCCGGCGACGGGCAGGGGCAGGGAGCGCGGAGGAGGAGGCAGGGGGCACGGGCGGCGCCGGCGGAGAAGGGGGAGGTCGGGCGCGGAGGAGGGCTCGCCGGCGACGGGGCAGGATCAGGGGGCGCGGAGGAGGAGGAGGAGGCAGGGGCGCGGGCGGCGCCGGCGGAGGAGGGGGAGGTCGGGCGCGACGGGCGGAGGAGGAGGAGGCAGGGGCGCGGAGGAGGAGGAGGAGGCGCGGCCGGCGGCGGGGCAGGGGCGGCGCCAGCGCGGAGAGGAGGAGGAGGCGTGGCCGGCGGCGGGGCAGGGGGCGGCGCCGGCGAGGAAAGGAGGAGGAGGCGCGGCCGACGGCGTGTGTGGGACTTGCTCCCGGGTCGTTGCTCGACCCGGAGCTTTATACAACGAAGCTCTTGTCCCGGGTGGAGGCTAGGCCCGGGGCTAGATGGCACCCTTTTGTCCCGGGTGGTGCCACCACCTGGGACAAGAGGTATTTTCGCACAGCGCGCCAAGACAGCTCTTGTCCCGGGTGTTTCCACGACCCGGGACCAAAAGGTAATTTTTTCCTGTTGAAGCCCAAATTTTGAAAATTTAGCGCGCAAATTTTTGAAAGTTCATTTTAATATGAATTTGAATAGCTTCTGCATACTTTCGAATCTGACAAAAAATTCAACATGAAAAGTTTTTGAATTTGCAAAACTAATCCAATGCAATTTTCTGTTTTCTAAAATAATTATTCTAACTATTCAAACTATTAACCATTTTGCCATTTTCAATTTAAAATGGCACAACCTAGGTTTGGGTGGGGTTCCGACGCTCCGGGGCCCCGCTTCGGCGAAACCCTAGATCCGCTGAAAAAACCCATCTGGTTCGCCCGAAAGGGGAGTTTTCACCTCTAAGTGCAGAAACTCACTACAGAGAAAGTGAAGCCGGTGCAGCCTTGCCGACAACATACAACTAGAGATCTACGTTACAACTTCACTAGTTCTAAATACTGGATAGAACAAATTAAGGTACAACTTCAAATTACGATACAACACAAGTAAAACAAAGACTCTACCTATCTCTCTTGCCCTTTGACGAAGATTCTGCCTTCTTGCCTTTGCCCTTGGACGAAGCTTCAGCCTTCTTGCTCACTGCTTGAATCCTCCTTTCCTTTGACGACGGCTTGAAATCGTCGTCATCATCGCTGTCAACTACCCAGAGACAGGAACGACCGTACGAATCACGGTCAGCTTCAGTTCGGTAGAACAGACTATTCGTAACTTTCCTGTCAAACTTATTTGCAAGCCTGAGCATTTCTGCACGAATTTGGAGCGGGGTCCTGTACAGAAACCCATCGCGGCATAGCTTCGCCCCGAGCAAAGCGAGATGACTCTCAGTGAGCAAAGCGGGAAATATTTGGGCGGGAAACGGTGGCGGGAAAAAATTGTCTGCTTTCGGCTCGGCCAAGACTGAAGGAGTCCATCACACGGTTTCCCCTAGCTACAAAACACACGGTTTCCCCTAGCTACAGCTCTACAGTGATTGAGCACCACTTCGATCCAAGCAGCGGTAAGACGTCTCTGATGTTCTACAACCGTCCGGCAAGACATCTCTGATGATCTGCAACCGTTTGGAATGGTCGCAGGTCATCAGAGACGTCTTGCCGCTGGTTGCCCAAAGATGCCTCTCCGAGTGACGCTGGAATGTTTTGTGTTTGAGCGCCACTTCGATCCAAGCAGCGGTAAGACGTCTCTGATGATCTACAACAGTACGGCAAGACATCTCTGATGATCTGCAACCATTTGGAATGGTCGCAGGTCATCAGAGACGTCTTGCCGCTGGTTGCCCAAAGATGCCTATCCGAGTGACGCTGGAATGTTTTGTGTGAGTGAGTAACCTGTCTGAGGAGTGGCCAATTTATAGGCGTCGTTATATTAGCTCTAGTACCGGATGGTGCCACCACCCGGGACTAAAGGGAATCCCACCAATAAGGAAGAAGCACACGGATCATGTGTTTCTTTCGAGCGCTTCTGAGCCGTTGGATCAGGGGTGTGTTTCTTTTGAAGGCTCTGAGCCGTTGGATCAGCCGTTGGATTAGCTCTAGTACCGGATGGTGCCACCACCCGGGACTAAAGGGAATCCCACCAATAACGAAGAAGCACACGGATCGTGTGTTTCTTTCGAGCGCTTGTGAGCCGTTGGATCAGGGGTGTGTTTCTTTTCAAGGCTTGTGAGCTGTTGGATATCACGTTGTGAGCCACCACCCGGGACTAAAGGGAATCCCACCAATAAGGAAGAAGCACACGGATCGTGTGTTTCTTTCGAGCGCTTCTGAGCCGTTGGATCAGCGGTGTGTTTCTTTTAAGGGATTGTGAGCTGTTGGATCAGCAGTATCACGACCACTTCGTGAGCCACATCAGAAACAAATGTCTACCCTAATCGACACAAGTTTCCATCCGGTTCGCCCGAAAGGGGAGTTTTCACCTCTAAGTGCAGAAACTCACTACAGAGAAAGTGAAGCCGGTGCAGCCTTGCCGAAAACATACAACTAGAGATCTATGTTACAACTTCACTAGTAAAACAAATTAAGGTACAACTTCAAATTACGATACAACAAAAGTAAAACAAAGAGACATTCGAGCGCTTCTGAGCCGTTGGATCAGCGGTGTGTTTCTTTCGAGCGCTGCTGACCCGTTTGATCAGGAAGAAGCACACGGATCGTGTGTTTCCTTCGTGCGCTTCTGAGCCGTTGGATCAGCGGTGTTTTTCTTTCGAGCGCTTGTGAGCCCTTGGATCAGGAAGAAGCACACGGATCTTGTCTTCACTTTTTCTTCGTGTGAGTTCCTTTCTTCTGATTGCGCCGTAACCATGGACAAGGTTCATCCATTAACTTCAGGCTTGGGTCAATGTTCACTTTGAAGGGCGGAATTTCATGAAACTTATCGTAATCTTCTGACATGTCTGTCTTGTCCTCCACTCCGACGATGATTCTTTTCCCTGAAAGAACTATGTGACGCTTTGGCTCATCGGTTGATGTATCTGCTTGCTTATCTTTTCTTTTTTTAGGTTTGGTAGACATGTCCTTCACATAGAAAACCTGAGCCACATCTTTGGCTAGAACGAATAGTTCGGTGTCATACGCAAGATTCTTGAGATCCACTGTAGTCATTCCATACAATTCGTCTACATTTACCCCGTTGCCTTTCAGGTTGAATCATTTGCACTAGAACAAAGGGACCTTCAAAGAAGGTCCATAGTCAAGTTCCCATATCTGGATATACGGAGCGTACTGATCCATCCCCGGGTTGTTGGAGCGTACAATATCCTTGTGTATCTGGATATACGGAGCCACCAAAGTGGAATTATGCAGAACTGTGTAGTGTGCTTTTGTGAAAGAATGCCCGTCCCTGCATATGTATGATTTATTTCCTAAAGTGCCTTGTCCACTGAGTCTCCCCTCATGTCGCGATTCAGGAAGACCAATCGACTTAATGCCGGGAATAAAGTCAACACAAAACTCAATGACCTCCTCTGTTCCATAGTTTTTGGAGATGCTTCCTTCTGGCCTAGCACGGTTATGAACATACTTCTTCAAGACTCCCATGAACCTCTCAAAGGGGAACATATTGTGTAGAAATACAGGACCCAGAATGATAATCTCGTCGACCAGTTGTACTAGGAGATGTGTCATAATAGTGAAGGATGGTGGGAACACCCTGGACTGATTGCCTTCTGCGAAATTGCATTGAGGAACGCACATAGCTGAACAATGGGTAGTCGAACATTTTCCGGTAGAAGCCCCCGCAATGCAACCGAAAGCAATTGGGTCATAAGCACGTGGCAGTCATGAGACTTTAGGTTCTGGAACTTTTTCTCAGCCATATTTATTATTCCCTTTATATTTGACGAGAAGCCAGACGGGACCTTCATAGTGCTCAGGACTTCAAAAAAATATCTCCTTCTCTTCTTTCGTAAGAGCGTAGCTAGAAGGAATTAGACGTCCTTTATCCGTTTTCATTGGATGCACGTTGTTGGGGTCTTTCCGAAGTTGTTGGTCCTGTCGTGCTTCCAGAGTATCTTTTGACTTCCCATACACGCCCAGGAAGCGTAGCAGGTTCACGCAAACATTCTTTGTCACGTGCATCACGTCGATTGCAGAGCGGACCCTTAGAGTTTTCCAATAGGTTAGTTCCCAAAATATAGACTTCTTCTTCCACATGGGTACGTGGTTGTTAGCGTCCTTCGGAACAGACAGAGCGCCAGGACCCTTTCCAAAGATTACATGATCTAAATCCTTTACCATATCATATATATCTTCACCACTACGGAGGGGTGGCTTCACCCGATTATCTGGTTCACCGTTGAAATGCTGCGTGCCTCTCTTTCTTAGGGGATGCTGCTTTGTAAGAAATCGACGATGCCCCGGGTACACATTCTTGTTACATACATATATACTTTCAGTCTTATCTAAACAGTGCGTGCATGCATTGTATCACTTGTTTGACTGTCCTGAAATGTTACTAAGAGCAGGCCAATCATTGATTGTTACAAACAGCAACGCTCGTAGGGGAAATTTCTCCTGTTTGTACTCATCCCACACACGTACACCTTCAACAGCCCACAACTGTAAAAATTCATCAACTAATGGCCTCAAGTACACATCAATGTCGTTGCCGGGTTGCTTCGGGCCTTGGATGAGCACTGGCATCATAATGAACTTCCGCTTCATGCACAACCAAGGAGGAAGGTTATAGATACATAGAGTCACAGGCCAGGTGCTATGACTGCTGCTCTGCTCCCCAAAAGGATTAAAGCCATCTATACTTCGACCAAACCTTAAGTTCCTTGCATCACCTGCAAAATTCTCGTACTCTGTATCGATTTTTCTCCACTGCGAACCATCAGCTGGGTGTCTGTTCATCTCGTCGCTCTTGCGGTCTTCTTTGTGCCATCGCAACAACCTAGCATGCTCTTTGTTTCTGAACAAACGTTTCAACCGTGGTATTATAGGAGCGTACCACATCACCTTGGCAGGAAACTTCTTCCCGTCGGGCTGGCCCTCAACATCACCAGGGTCATCTGCTCTGATCTTATACCGCAATGCACCGCATACCGGGCATTCATTCAAATTCTCGTACTTCTCACCGCGGTAGAGGATGCAGTCATTAATGCATGCATGTATCTTCTGCACATCTAATCCTAGAGGGCAGATAACCTTCTTTGCTTCATACGCACTGTCAGGCAATTCGTTATCCTTTGGAAGCTTTTGCTTCATTATCTTCAGTAAATTCCCAAATCCCTTGTCAGATAAGCCATTCTCCGCCTTCCATTGCAGCAATTCCAGTGTGGTACCGAGCTTTGTGTTGCCATCGTCGCAATTTGGGTATAACTTTTTTTTGTGATCATCTAACATGCGCTCCAACTTGAACTTCTCAAATTCACTTTCTACTTCATTCTGTGCATCAACGATGACCCCACGTAACTCATCATGTATGATGGGATCATCTGGTACCTCTTCATCATCAGCTTCCCCTGTTGGGTTACCAACGTATTCAGGGTACATGTAGTTGTCATCGTTCTCTTCTTCTTCGCTGTCTTCCATCATAACCCCTTTTTCTCCGTGCTTGGTCCAACAATTATAGCCGGGCATGAAACCATCAGTTATCAGGTGGAGGTGAATTCTGTCTGTGTTAGAGTAATCCTTCTCATTCCGACATTTCTTGCATGGACAACACATAAAACCATTCAGCCCCTTGTTATCCTCAGCCACTTTGAGAAAAGATTGCACGCCTTCCATGTACCCTTTCGAGCGTCGGTCATTGTACATCCACAGATGACTCATCTGCAAATCACCGCTAAAACCCATTACGGTCAACGAACATAATAGACAACTGATGAAAGTGCATGGTTGCCCCCGTGCTTGGTTTTGGTAATTAATGACAATCCTTATGGACTAATGTTTACATTGAGATATTCTTATAGATCTTGTCCATGGGAAATTATAGGAGTTCATGTGTTGGACTCTTCAAGATGACTTAATGACCAATACTCTATTCAAAGGGTTTATATGAAGAATGGTCATGTGTAGAGTTGAGCTCTTTGCAAGTATGGCTTGGAATAGAAGATTGAGTGAACAATCATGTTTAACCCCAAGCCATCATACATATCAAGAGAAGAAGATGAAGTGCAAGCTCAATATGATGCATCTCGGAAGATATCTTTTGATTGAAGCTTGCAAAGGAGACATGAAGACGAAGCTTAGCGAGGCCCTCCCATAATGGAGTATGGGGGAACATTTGGAGAAGTCTTCATCAAGCATGTGCTAGCAAGCATAAACAAGAAAGGTGTTTCAACTTGAGAGAGTCAAGATCGTCATCATCTAGCTCAAGTGGAATGCTCGTGGCAAAGGTATGATCTTGATAGGGCTATAGGATAGATAGGCGTACTATCAAGAGGGGATCTCGAGTGAGTAACTTGATCGCATCTTTGTGGAGAGCTCAAACCTTTGCATTCTTGGCATATCATCTTTCTTGGTTCTTATTTGATTTTTCTCCGTGTTGAGTTTTGGTGCTTGTCGTGATCTTCATGACAAGACCAAGTCCTTCGAAAATGGTTTTACTTTGGAAAATTTGTTGCCTTTTATCCATGTGAGGATTTAGAGCATGGTTTATCTCCATACTAAGCTCTAGTTCATCAAAAACAGATTTCGTATGAATATCTTGTTGTGTTTTTTATGAAGGAGGTTTTACCGGTTTGCATTGTTTAGGAAAGTTCAACCTTTCCCCATTTGGTTTTATCCTCACATGATGGACTGTGATGTTTCTATGCACACTCAAGTAGAGCTCGTTGTAACGATTCCAACGACCTAAAAATCATCGAAAACGGAGTCCGGATGGAAAAGATATTGACATTTTGGTTTACCAGTTTCTGCTGTTTTTTGCTGTGGCGGTAGTACCGCCGCGGTACCGCCCGAGGTACCGCCGGAGCTAACAGAGAGCCGTTTTCGGCAGTACCGGGAGCGGTAGTTCCGCCGGGGCGGTAGTACCGCTGCCCGAGGCGGTAGTACCACTACGGAAGCCTGTTTTCAGCCCGTTTTGATGCCCTAACTCCCTAGGGGGGCGGTAGTACCGCTACGGCGTGAATCTGCACCCAACGGTTGGATTTTGGGTTGATCTATTTAAGGGGCCTTCTTCCCCAATGGTTCCCTAACCTTTGGAGCAAGTCTTTCTCCTCTCTCTCCTCCATTGTTGCCCTTTGGAAAGCTTGCTCTTCCTCTCAATCCCTCCCATGGTTCTTGCTAATATTTGAGGGAAAGTGAGAGGTGATCTTGATCTACATTTTCACCGATCGATTTCTCCTCTAAGTGAGGGAAACCTTGTAGATCTTGATCTTGGAGTTCTTGGTGCATCTCCTCTTTGTTCTTCCTCTCTTATTCCCCCATAAGCATTTGTTGCTTTGTTGGAATTTGAGAGTGGAGGATTTTGAGCACTTGTACTCTTGCCATTTGCATTTGGTGCATCGGTGTGCTCTCCACGAGGATTCGTGGAAGTTGAAAGTTTGTGAGCTTGTTACTCTTGGGTCCTTGGACCCTAGACGCCTTTGTGGTGGTTGGACCCTTGTGTGGTCACTTGAAGCCGTTCGGGAGCCCCCAATCCCATTGTGGGTTGTGCCCCGGATTATTGTTGAAAGGCTCCGGATTCCGCCTCGAAGGAATTCCGATAGTGGAAGGTGAACCAAGCCTTTGTGGTGCGGTTCATCGGAGAAGAAGATGAAACCTTTGTGGTTGTTGAACCGTTGTGTCGGTTCACACCTCTCCAACGAGACGTACTCCCTTAACAAGGAGGAACTCGGGAATACATCCTCGTCTCCGCGTGCCTCGGTTATTTCTATACCCGAGCTTTTACTTATGCACTTTACTTTGTGATAGCCTTCATGCTTGAAGTAGTCTATATTGCTATCACCTTGTTGTTTATCTTGCTTAGCATAAGTTGTTGGTGCACATAGGTGAGCCTAGTTTATTTAGGTTGTCGGCTTGTTAATTTAAACACCTAGTTTTATTCCGCAATTATCAAGCCTAAACCGGAAAAGTTTTAAACCGCCTATTCACCCCCCCCCCCTAGGCGACATCATTGTCCTTTCAATTGGTATCAGAGCCAGGGCTCTCTTTTTGGGCTTAACCGCCTAGAGAGTAAAAGATGTCGTTTAGAGAATTACTGCACGATCCCACTTTCATATTCGATGGCACAAATTATGATGTTTGGAAAATTCGCATGCTTAATCTTTTTAGGGCCATGGGTCCAAATTATGTTAAGAGGATTGTAGATGTGAGTTTATCTACTCCAAAGGATTCCCAAGAATTATCTTTAGAGGATGAGATAAACTCTCATCTCGAGACTCAAGTTACTAATGGTCTTATATGTGCTTTGATCGATGTAGTTCTTGCTTCAATCATGCCTTTTCGAAATGCACTTGAGCTTTGGACCAAGCTTCAAGATATATATGAAGTGTCCAAAATTATTGAGGATGATTGTTCTCTCTCCACCTCCGGCTATTATGAGTTCACAACTCATTCCACTTCACCAACATGTGATTTGTCACAAGGTAATGATATGGTGAGTGGTGATAGAAATTGCATTGGTGATGGTGAACTTACTATTGATTATACTTCTTCTCTATCACATTGCAATGTTCTATCTTTGGACTTAAACTTTTCTAGCACTCCAAATGTCATACATGCTAGAGTTGATGGTCCTTGCATATGAAGTAATAGTTGCTTAACTAAATATAATGATGATATGCTCTCTATGTCTTGTGGTCATGAAAATAATGCTTCCATATCCTCTAGTATTTGCATTACTAACAATGTAGAAGAATCCCAACATTTGTTGGAACAAGACATGGACCTCAATGGTGCATCAAGTAATTCTTCATCCTCCTCACCCATTAATCATGTTTGCCTCATGGCTAAGGATTCTACCTCGAATCCCGAGATATGTGATCTTGTGGTTGAGGATCCTCATGGAGAAGTTTTTGACATTGAAACCTTAACCAAGAAGGGTGAGATTGTTCTTGGTGCTCTTCCCAAGGGTAGTGAAGCTATCTCTTCTCTACGTGAAATTGTTGCTCATGGTATTAAATGTATAGAAATCATTGAGGAGTTGGATACTCAATTTGAGAAAAAATGTAAAATTGAGAGAGAAGATGCTATTGAAAAAGCATCCTTAGAGAATGCTCTTGAGGAAGAGCAAGAGCTTCGAGTGTCTCTTAAGGAGCAACTTGAATCTCTTGATGAATCAAATGATCTTATCATTGCTAAAATCATTAAGGAAAGAGATCATGCTATTGCTAAATATAAAGTGTTTAAAAAGGAAAAAGTTGAATTTGGCGTTGGCAATGCTAGACTAAGTGAGGACATAGAGAAACTTGACAAAGCTCACAAGGCTTTAGAAAGTGAACACTCTCTCCTTATCAAGTCTCATGATCAACTCCAAACTCAACTATCTAAGAATAATAAGCTTTCCAATTTGTCTTCTTCCATTTCTAATATCAATGATGCTTGTGCTACTAACTCCACTTCTTGTGAAACATCTATTTTGAAGGAGAATGTTGAGCTAAGGGCCCAACTTGAGTTGCTAACTAGCAAGTATGGGAAATTGGAAGAAAGTCATGAAAGGCTCTCTAGCTCTAATGACGATCTTCTAGCATCCCATGCTAAGCTAAAGTTAGCTCATGAGGCTATTATTTCAAAGGTAACATCTTGTGAGCCTCATGTGGACAATGGCACAACTTCTTCTCTTAATTCTAGATCGTCTTGTGCCAGTCCTTGTGATTCATCCACTCACAATGTTGCTACATCCTGTGATGAATTACTTTCCATGCCTTGTTGCTCTAACAATGAAGCCTCTACTTCCTCTAGTGTTTGTGTTGATACTAACCATGTAGAGGAATTAAATGAGCTCAAGGCCCAAGTCACTTCTTTGAAGAAAGACTTGGAAAAGCGTTATGTTGGAGATTCTACACTTGACAATATGTTGAGTGTTCAAAGACGCCCCAATGACAAGAGTGGACTTGGCTTCAACTCCAATATCAAGAATAAGTCCAAGTTTAACAAGAAGAACAAGGGACAAGAACAAGTCAAGGATTCGGCCAAGATTGTTTGCTTCAAGTGCAAAGTTGAAGGGCACCATGTTAGATCTTGCCCTTTGAAGAAGAAGGCTCTTAGTGAGAAGCAACAAGGGAAGAAGCCTCAAGTTCAAACTCAAGCTACTCAAGTTGAAGAACGGTCTCTTCCCAAGAAGAATCAAGCTACCCCTCCTCAAGTCATGACTCCAACTAAGAAGAGAGGAGGAAGTAGATGTGGCTACCTATGCCGAGAGAAGGGTCACTTTGCTTCTTCATGCACAAATGGTACCTTATCCAACCCCATTATAGTTGATGATGTTTATTCTCTTCAAAAGGATAAGGTTGGCAATGTGTTTGCCAAATATGTTGGTACTCAAGGTGGTGTCAAGAAAAGAACCATTTGAGTTACCAAGTCTATTGTGACTAACCTCTTAGGACCCAACTTGGTTGGGGACCAACAAATCAAAACTTGATCAATAGGTGTTGTTGGAGGGCATTGGCGACTTGCCTACATTATGAAGAACTAAGGGATCTTCATCAATTATATTCTCTCAAGTCAAGTCATATGGATTATATTGTTCTATCTCTATCCAATGTTCCTCCTTGCGGTAACTTTTATTTAGATCATAAATACATTGAAAGTTGCTTGCACCCTTGCATGTGTTAGGTTTTGTACCTTGCTAGTATTTGTATGTGTTGTGCTCTCTACTTACTTATCTTGAGAAATCAAGTATGTGTATTTTGGTTTGCACACCATTTACTTGTTTTGAGCCCTATTGCCTTCAATTGCTATCTTATCATGTTGGCTCTCTTTGAGAGATTAATGGACTATCCATTTTTGGAGTGTGATATGCTTCGTGCACTCCACCAATCTAAAAATGTGTGTACATGAGGAATACCACTTAGTGTTGATATTTCAGTATTATCCTTTCTCTATGTGGTATGTCATGCTCATGAGAAATTCAAATTCTATAATGTCCATTAATTTCATGAGTTGGTTTTATTTACCTCTTTCTCTAAAAAGAAATGGATTATCACATCATGGGGGAGTAATAAGCTATGTGCATATTACAAGCCTATAGAATGTGAACATGTGAGGTTTTTGCCACCAAGAATTGATATTGCTAATTATCTTGTTCGTATGTGGCATGTTGCTCAAACAAGTTCCCATTTACTTAAATGCTTTTTGTCTCTCACCCTATTGAATCTTGTTTGAGAAGGATGTTCTTGGTGTGGCTTTCCCTAAATATGTTCTCATATATCTTTTTGGGAAGCCAATTGTTTCAAGCTACTCCTTGGGTTTGGTTTACATTATCACATGATTTGTGAAGCTATCAAGAATATCTTTCTATCTAAGCATGGCTTTTAATTCCTATCCTTTGCCTCATGCTTATGTTTTGTGAATATGATCTTGAATATATCCTTGCAATCCACGACCGAGAAATATCTCCATACATTACTTGTCTTCACAAGTGATAATCTTTTCTTGGGGTAAATAAATTGATCATATTCACTTTGGCTCTTACATTGAATTGCCTTATTATAGTGCCAATGATTTGTCTCGATCTAACTCTCGATTTGTCTTCCTTGTATCTTTTGGATCCTTTATTGCTCTACTTGAAATATGTTTTGTGCTCTCTTGAGTTGGGAAAAGCAATAATCCAATCCTAGTGCATTGACATTCAAACGTCATACTTTTTGATAATGCACTATCCTTTGGGAAGCTATCCTACTTTGAGTATAACACTATTCTTTAAATTAGTATTGGATTTTATTGCTTTCTTTGAACATGACTAGTGCTTGAATAATATGTATGGATAGTGATGATCCCATTTGTGTGCATTTATATTCAAATACAAGATCATAAATAATGCACACATCTTGGGGGAGCAATCCTATATGTGTTTGAACTTCTTTGTCTTCATTTGGTATTTGATCCCGATGACATGTCTCTGTGGAAGACAAACATTTTTCGTCTTGGTACTTTGTGTCATCATGAAAAGTATAGAGGGTTTGGTTTATCTGATGGTATTTTCATCATTTGGTATCTTGCTCTCATTTGGTATCTTTTCGAAGTGGTATCTTCTATCATGTGTTGATATTGGTTTTTGATATAATTTGGGCAATTTGTTTTTCTTGCCACACTCGTGTGTGCTTTCTTGATTTAATTGGTGTTTTGTCCAAATTGTATCTCATTTGGTTCTTGAAAGTCGTGTGCATGCATATTTACTATACGCATATCTTCTGGCATGCTTACTTTCGTTGATCCAATATATAGGATAAACTCCATCAAACCCTAAATGGCTAAGATGTGCATGAAATTCAATTTCATATCAATATGCACATATTTATGTGGAGTTTGTTCTATGTATTGTAGTTGCACTAACTACTTTGGACCCAATGAGTTTGGGTACCATTTGGTACTTGAATTTGTTTTAGGTACATGTGGAGAGGCATTGGAAGCTTTTCTCATTTACAAGGAAGGTGTTATCACCATGTGCTTATTAGAGCCAAGCTTGGATGATCGTGAACTCTTATCTTGTACATCACCAATGCTATCTCGGTAACAAGTATCTACCTCATGCATACTTTTCTAGCTTTCAACCTTATGTAGGTTGTTTCATGGCATGAATCTCTTTTGTTGCAATTCATTTGGTTCTTACAAAACGTCTTTATTGCAAATGTGAGTAAGCCGGGATGATTACATATAAGGGGACTTTATATTCATTAATATGATTCATCGATCCTAATTATGCCAATCTAGCACTTTCTACTTAAAGTCTCTTATGTGCAACATTGTTGAATTTTCAAAATCATTTGCGTTTTGTGATACTTGTTATCTTACTCGGTGCATCCGTTTGTTAACCTTTATCCTTGTGGATAATTTTTGATGCTATGATGAGTATGTGTTGTAAGTTCACTTATATTCCGTTAAGATATAATTGGGCTTTGTGCTATGCTTTTAAGCAAAGATCTTATTGTGTATTTATGACTTCCTCCTGGATATCATAATCTTTACCCGTGTATCTATCTTGTGTGTACATGTTTATTTGTAGACCCATATCTTAGTGATTAGTGTCTACTTAGAAACTTATACACGTGAGAATAGTACATCTTTAATTGATATTCCAAATCTTTGGTTACCACCTCTTATTGCTTTTGACTCCTTGGTGGTTTCTAAAAGGCTCAAGCTTTACTTTCCATGTGTTATGCTTGGTGCATCTTACTAAGCTTGTGGAGCCTTTTGTTATATCTCTTTTGGTGTGTTGGTATGAGAAAGACATGATATGCAATATGTGCAACCTTTTTTTTTTGAAAGACTATGTTGATGCTTTGGCTCATCCTTGTATTAGTCTCCTAAAATGTCTTTGTACCTCACACCCATCCTTTCATTTACCGCTCCTTGCTCTTGTTGCTAAACATTTTATTAGGTGAAAGTTGTTTTGCCTCTTTTATCTCTTACATTCTCTTGCATGAGCTTGTGTTCAAATTTATCTAGGAGGGAGTGAGGATTCCATGTTGTGCACACTATATTGAAATACAAATCCTATTTGTGCACGTACCTTGGGGAGTTCCCTCATGATATTTAGAACACTTTTCAGATCCTTTTGATTGCTTGCTTCTTTCGTTGAAGTATCTTTCCATTTGATATTCTTTTGCAATCTTTGGATCCTCTATATAGTTTGATCTTCCTCCATCTATTCGTCATTGGATATGTGTATTTGATTTCACTCATATTATGAGAAATGCACACATTATGGGGGAGCTCTCACTTTATTTGCCTTCTAAGTTTTTCTTTCCATTTCGGCAATCGATGCCAATGGGGGAGAAATTTAGAGGGTTTAAGGGATTATGGGTTTGTTCTCTTGCGGTTCTCTTGCATCCTTGCTCTTTGTGTTGCATGGTTGCTTAAATTCATTATATAAACCCTCGTAAAAGGGATTGTCATCAATTACCAAAATGCGGGAGATTGAAAGTGCATGGTTGCCCCCATGCGTGGTTTTGGTAATTAATGATAATCCTTATGGACTAATGTTTACATTGAGATATTCTTATAGATCTAGTCCATGGGAAATTAAAGGAGTTCATGTGTTGGACTCTTCAAGATGACTTAATGACCAATGCTCTATTCAAAGGGTTTATATGAAGAATGGTCATGTGTAGAGTTGAGCTCATTGCAAGTATGGCTTGGAATAGAAGATTGAGTGAACAATCATGTTTAACCCCAAGACATCATACATATCAAGAGAAGAAGATGAAGTGCAAGCTCAATATGATGCATCTCGGAAGATATCTTTTGATTGAAGCTTGCAAAGGAGACATGAAGACGAAGCTTAGCGAGGCCCTCCCATAATGGAGTATGGGGGAGCATTTGGAGAAGTCTTCATCAAGCATGTGCTAGCAAGCATAAACAAGAAAGGTGTTTCAACTTGAGAGAGTCAAGATCGTCATCATCTAGCTCAAGTGGAATGCTCATGGCAAAGGTATGATCTTGATAGGGCTATAGGATAGATAGGCGTACTATCAAGAGGGGATCTCGAGTGAGTAACTTGATCGCATCTTTGTGGAGAGGTCAAACCTTTGCATTCTTGGCATATCATCTTCTTGGTTCTTATTTGGTTTTTTTCCGTGTTGAGTTTTGGTGCTTGTCGTGATCTTCATGACAAGACCAAGTCCTTCGAAAATGGTTTTACTTTGGAAAACTTGTTGCCTTTTATCCATGTGAGGATTTAGAGCTTGGTTTATCTCCATACTAAGCTCTAGTTCATCAAAAACAGATTTCGTATGAATATCTTGTTGTGTTTTTTATGAAGGAGGTTTTACCGGTTTGCATTGTTTAGGAAAGTTCAACCTTTCCTCATTTGGTTTTATCCTCACATGATGGACTGTGATGTTTCTATGCACACTCAAGTAGAGCTCGTTGTAACGATTCCAACGACCCAAAAATCATCGAAAACGGAGTCCGGATGGAAAAGATATTGACGTTTTCGTTTACCAGTTTGAGCTGTTTTTTGCTGTGGCGGTAGTACCGCCGCGGTACCGCCCGAGCTAACAGAGAGCCGTTTTCGGCAGTACCGGGAGCGGTAGTTCCGCCGGGGCGGTAGTACCGCTGCCCGAGGCGGTAGTACCGCTACGGAAGCCTGTTTTCAGCCCGTTTTGATGCCCTAACTCCCTAGGGGGGCGGTAGTACCGCTACGGCGTGAATCTGCACCCAACGGTTGGATTTTGGGTTGAGCTATTTAAGGGGCCTTCTTCTCCAATGGTTCCCTAACCTTTGGAGCAAGTCTTTCTCCTCTCTCTCCTCCATTGTTGCCCTTTGGAAAGCTTGCGCTTCCTCTCAATGCCTCCCATGGTTCTTGCTAATATTTGAGGGAAAGTGAGAGGTGATCTTGATCTAAGTATTCACCGATCAGTTTCTCCTCTAAGTGAGGGAAACCTTATAGATCTTGATCTTGGAGTTCTTGGTGCATCTCCTCTTTGTTCTTCCTCTCTTATTCCCCCATAAGCATTTGTTGCTTTGTTGGAATTTGAGAGTGAAGGATTTTGAGCACTTGTACTCTTGCCTTTTGCATTTGGTGCATCGGTGTGCTCTCCACGAGGATTTGTGGAAGTTGAAAGTTTGTGATCTTGCTACTCTTGGGTCCTTGGACCCTAGACGCCTTTGTGGTGGTTGGACCTTGTGTGGTCACTTGAAGCCGTTCGGGAGCTCCCAATCCCATTGTGGGTTGTGCCCCGGATTGTTGTTGAAAGGCTCCGGATTCCGCGTCGAAGGAATTCCGATAGGGGAAGGTGAACCAAGCCTTTGTGGTGCGGTTCATTGGAGAAGAAGGTGAAACCTTTGTGATTGTTGAACCGTTGTGTCGGTTCACACCTCTCCAACTAGACGTACTCCCTTAACAAGGAGGAACTCGGGAATACATCCTCGTCTCCGCGTGCCTCGGTTATTTCTATACCCGAGCTTTTACTTATGCACTTTACTTTGTGATAGCCTTCGTGCTTGAAGTAGTCTATATTGCTATCACCTTGTTGTTTATCTTGCTTAGCATAAGTTGTTGGTGCACATAGGTGAGCCTAGTTTATTTAGGTTGTCGGCTTGTTAATTTAAACACCTAGTTTTATTCCGCAATTATCAAGCCTAAACCGGAAAAGTTTTAAACCGCCTATTCACCCCCCCCCCCCCTCTAGGCGACATCATTGTCCTTTCAACTGACCATATTCATTATACAACTAATAAAAAATACAAATAATAATTATGCATCTAAATCATACAACTAAGATTTTTTGAAATAAAAGTTTCAAGAAATATGCTTACCGAGGTGGTGCCGGTGACGGGATAACCGGGGCGATCAACGGCGGTGAGCACGACACTGGAACACACAAATAATATTTTAATTTAGCTAAAAATTGCATATGAAACAAATGAACTTCCTAACTTAGTCATTTCATCAAACACCTACCAAGCACCACAAAAATGAAATGAGCTAAGCTAGTAAAGAAATGAGCTAAAATGGACAATGACGGATGAAAGGATCAAGTTGCTAACCCTTGGATAGATGGCTACCGCTAATCTTGACAATAGTGAGAAAAAAATGGAGATAAACTTGAGCCAGAGAGAGGAAACAATGGAGCAAATGAAGATGAACTCGAGCTGAAAATGGAGGGGCTGCTCATGGGGTGGAAGGTGATACACGGAGGGAAATGGTCCCGGGTGATATCACGACCCGGGACAAAAGCTCCACCTCTTGTCCCGGGTGATATCACGACCCGGGACAAAAGCTCCACCTCTTGTCCCAGGTGATATCACGACCCAGGACGAGAGGTCCACGCCCTGGGTAGCCCTGCCAACGCACATATGGTCCCGGGTCGTGGCACCACCCGGGACGAAAGCTCCCTCACCACCCGGGACAAATGCAAAATGTTTGACCCGGGACTAGTGCCCCCTCTAGTCTCGGGTCTTAAGCCACCCGGGACTAGAGGCAAAATCGGCCCTGGTCTAAAGCTCATGTTTCCACTAGTGAACAGGGAGATGAGTAACCAAGAAGGGAGAGCAGCAACCCGTTTTACATCCAAGAACCGGCGCGGGAGGTCATCTTTTCTTTTGAAACAACTATGCAAGTGAATTTGTCACTGCTCTTCAGGTCAGTGTCGGAGACAGGGGGACCAGCTGGGGCCCTGCCCCCCCCCCCCTAACATGGGAAATTAAGCAATCCTGCCTCCGCCAATGCTTCAGGTTATCGTCGCATCACCAGATGAGGAGGTTTTTGCAGTTTACATCACTTGCCGGGATTTTTTTTTGGACATAACCACAGCTTTAAGAAAAATTTGCGGAAAACACCAACGTTTAGAGTAATGACATACACAAAACACAATTGCTTGCTAACTAATTACTCTCTCAGTCCAAATGCATTTTCGTACTTCACTGTGGTTACATCGGCGCGGAGATGGCGGTGGAGTGCAGGGACAAGGCAGGCACATGGGTTCGGAGTGGGATCTCCTCGGCGATGCGGGTGAACTCATAGGCAAGGTGGCGAGGCAGCCGAGCTCCTTGGTGAGGCGGTGAGGCATGCGCGGCTGAGCTCCTTGGTTCAGAGGCGGAGATCTTATCCAGCGGCGCGTCCAGGAACCAGCAGCGGTGGCGAGGCTGGGGACAGAGGGATCGCCTCGTGGGACTCTGATTTTACTCACGAGCGGCCGATCGTCATCCCTCGGGATATTGCTGGGATGGCTACCGTACGTCTTAAATCTCTCTTCCTAAACAACCAGTTTTTAATTAGTACTAAAATTTGACTGTTATTGAATTGTAATAAAAAGCTACATGTTTGTTATAAGCTCCCAAAAATAAACGTGGACACCAAATAAACGTGGCCACCACGAAGTGTGCGCTGCCCCTTGTTTGCTCCCATGATATTCTCCGGTTCACAATCGGTTCGCATGCATGTCTCCCCGCTTATATATATGTGGTTCTTGATCCCCCATCATTTGTGAGGAAACAACACGTTGGAAGGCGATGAAGGACCGTTTAAAGTCCATCGTGTTTACATTGATAGGATTTGGAAGTTTCGTTTGTGGTTTTATGGCCAGCAGAAAGAGGCTCGGAGTAAGCACGCATAGGCACATACATGCATGATGTTGGATGAATTACTTCTTGTGCTCAACCTTGTTGTATTGTTGCAGCCGGATGATCTCAGCTTGCGCGAGGGTGGGTGCTTGTTCCCGATGAACGCCGCCTTCCCTATAGGGCTGCTCGGGATGGTCCTGCTGCTGCTGGCCACAACGTTGACCACTGACTTCTGCAGATGCTGCTACAGACACCGCGACGGTGTCCCCTATGGAATTTTCGTGACTGGAGTCACTTTCACAGTCATTTCATGGCTATTCGCGTTGTCCGGAGTATTTACCTTCTTTTTAGGCATGGTGGTGAACATGCCCGGAATACATAGTAAAGCTCCAGAGTGCTACCAACTTGTTCAGAGTGTCGTCGCCCAAAATACTTTTGAAGTGGCGGGCGTCGCAGCCTTGTGGGCCACACTCTTTGGTGTCTCCTCCAACAAGATGCTTCACCAGGGGGCCAAGGTCCCCATCGGCTCTTAAAGATCTCGTACTGTAGTTTTGTCGTTTTTGTTTGTTTGCAGTGTACATAGGTATAGTTAGCTGTTCCAATCCTTCCTTTACTAGTATTGGTAAATGTGCACTTGTAATTTTATTGTAATCTACATTCTGGAAACCATCTAATCCTCGACGTTAATGAATTAGAGATGGATGTGCTCGTGAGTACAAATGTGTTGAATCCGCGTATTCTCAAACTAAGCTATTTATAGCAATCGAGCATGCTGACGACCACATCAAGTTTCTCTTGTACCCACTAGTAATCATGCACGTGCCCAATAAGTGTTGTGAACCGTTAAAACTTCCCAGGTGAGAGAATGAAGACGGATAAATCAATAGTTTAGTCGTCCACATAAGTTGCAGAGGGATATTTCTCATAAAACTTTTTGCGGTAGCCACCAGCCATGCACGAATGGGTTATAATCATCGGTAAGAGCGGACGGCTCAGCCTGCTGGTGGGGACAACAAAAGTACGGCCGGTAATATAAGAACATACTGCCTTACAAAAGTACTCCCTCCGTTACATATAATACAATACGTTTTAGTTTTTTATATTCACATGTATGTAAACATATTTTATTGTGTATGTTCACTGATAGTCAAACACGTGCAACACATAGAACATCTTATATTTACAAAAAAGGGGAGTACAAGGCAGTATTCGAACATCCAATCATCTGAAAATCAGTGTAACGCCGAACATGTACATCCTCAAAAGGGTATATGGTTTTGTTGGATAATTAGGCAATAATATCATGATTAATTACAGAATATTAAGCATGACTAACACAACTAGTAACATGTTAAACACGAAACATACTAGATGTACTAATTAACATGATCAGCAGCAACACAAACGCCAACATATCCATAGTAAAACTGTTCGGTTCACGCCGCACGTACCAAACGGTTGTAGATGAAGCATCAGTCGATGCAGACAGGTTCACCGCAGCAAACGCAGTCGATGACGACGTTGGTGAAGACGGGTCGAAGAAGACGACGCTTGAGGCGGCGGTACGCAGCACCGCTGGACTTGTTCGGAAGAAGACCCGCGATTGAAGCGGCGAGCAGTCGCGCGAAGCGCTTCCCAAAAACCTAATTCGCCCTCTCCCGTACAGGATCACAAGAGCGACTGGTTCCGGAGACCTGCTCTCCCAAACGCCGGTGCACGCCGGTGCTCGGGATGGAGTAGACTACGGTGGCGACGCAAGGCACGAGATTGGAAAAACCTAGATTGGTTCGGTGTGTGACGGCGCACGGTAGTGCATGGTAACATATAGTGTGGTTCAGAAAACCCTAACAAGCACAACGTGGGCCGGCCACGTCGCACACGTTTGAGTCGGTTATAGCAGCCCACGATCCGGGAGCGACCCGAATTGGCTAAGCTGTACACGTATGCTAACACGACTCTTTTTTTCCGAACAGCAAAAATATTAGCATCGGCTCATTCCCGCAACCCGCGACGAGTCGTGACGAGACGGACGGACGGACAGAGGAGGAGGAGGAGGAGCGCGGGAGAGAGCCTTCTGGTCTCAGCTAGCACACCAAGTGGTACAACACTCCACTATATAAGGTGGTGCAGCTCTCTCGGAACTAGCGATGTGGGACTAAACTTTAGCACCACTTTGCACTGCCAAAATTCTGCCATGCACATGGGCCAATTTGAGATTTCCAGGAATTGCTTATATAGGCTGCCCACTAATGGGCCCAATATTCTAACAATCCCCCACAAGATCTCAAATTCCCATTTAGAGATTTTGCCAAACCTCGTTTATTGTTTATATACCAGTGTTTCAGCGGAGACTGTTAAGTAGAACTTCCGCCTAGAGCTTCAAGCTACATCTACCAGCAACTTGAACAATGGACGAACCTTGAATTGCAAGTTTGGTGCCAATAGACTTCACTCAAAGTCATAACAAGTACTAGAGATCACCCAAATCTCATAGGCTGCGACGTTTAACAGTCGGACTCATATAGGTGTGTTCTTTCAAGTTCGCTCTGTAGGATAGCACCTTTGCTATGAATAGCCAACAGAAACACATTAAGGCATGTCGCCAACCTGTCTTACATAAATTGAGAGTTATGCATCTTCACATAGAGAGGGTTTAAATAAAAATTCTGCTTTGTCAAACCACTAGCTTGTTCTTCCCAGGTCCTAATTCACGGGATCTCCGAGCACATAGGTTGGGTTACCACTATGGTGTAACGCTCACGGGTCTCAACCCCATCTCTCTCGATGCACTATCAATCACATTACGTGATAGTCCCTTCGTAAAGGGACCTGCCAGGTTTTTGTCAGTTTGAATATAATTAATTAACAGTCATTATTCCGGAGTTTCTCATTTTCCTGACAGACTTCAAGCGTCTTTTAACGTGTCTTGATGACTTCGCATTATCCTTAGCACTGTTCAATTTCATGATAACCGTTTGGTTGTCACAGTTCATAAGGATTCCCGGTAATGATTTCTCAACCACCGACAAGTCCATCAAGAGCTCACGCAGCCATTCTGCCTCAACAGAAGCTGTATCTAAAGCAGCAAGCTCTGCTTCCATGGTTGACCTCGTCAAAATGGTCTGTTTGCAAGACCTCCATGACACTGCGCCACCTCCAAGGATAAACGCATATCCACTAGTGGCGTAGAGCTCATCAACATCTGAGATCCAGTTCGCATCACAATATCCCTCAAGCACCGCAGGGTGCCCTGAATAGTGAATCCCATAACTCATTGTACCGTTCTGATAGCGCATGACCCTTTCAAGTGCATGCCAATGATCAATACCTGGGTTAGACATGAACCTGCTCAATTTGCTCACAGCAAAAGAGATGTCAGGTCTCGTCGCACTAGCGAGGTACATGAGTGAACCGATCACTTGAGAGTATCTTAGTTAATCTCTCGTTTCCTTCTTGTTCTTCTGAGTGTCACACTGGGGTCATAGGGTGTTCGAGAAGGCTTGCTGTCTATGTAGCCAAAGCGGCTCAAGACTTTCTCAACATAGTGTGATTGCGTTAATGTAATCCCACTCTCATCCCTAATCAACTTAATGTTCAGGATCACATCAGTTTGTCCCAGATCTTTCATATCAAAGCTCTTTGATAGAAAAGTCTTGACTTCATTTATCACTATCATGCTTGTACCAAAAATCAGTATGTCGTCAACATACAAGCATAACATGACACTATCGCCCCCACCACGGAGATAATAAACACACCTATCAGCCTTTTTAATGGCAAAGCCCGCATAAGTTAAAGTTCTGTCAAACTTCTCATGCCATTGCTTAGGTGCTTGCTTCAGCCCATACAAAGATTTCAACAATTTTGCACACCTTTCTCTCTTCACCTTTTACCACAAACCCATCAGGCTGATCCATATAAATTTCCTCTTCCAACTCTTCGTTAAGGAAAGCTATCTTCACGTCCATTTGATGAACGAAGAGGTTATAGGAGGCATCCAGGAAAAGTAGTACACGAATGGTGGTAAGTCGAGCAACAGGTGAATAGGTGTCGAAATAATCTTCGCCTTCGCGCTGAGTGTAGCCCTTGGCCACAAGCCTTGCCTTGTACTTCTCAATAGTACCATCAGGCTTTAGCTTCTTCTTGAACACCCACTTACAACCCACAGGTTTGCAACCGTAGGGTCGTTCAGATAATTCCCAAGTTCCATTAGAAAGAATCGAGTCCATCTCATTATGGACAACTTCTTTCCAGTCATCAGCATCAGGAGATGCAAATGCCTCTGCAATGGACGTGGGAGTATTGTCCACAAGGTACATAATGAAATCATCACCAAAGGATTTTTCAGTCCTCTATCTCTTGCTCCTCTTGGGAGCCGATTCATTGTCATCGTTCTCAAGGACTTCCTCAACATGTGGTTGTTCAGAATGATCAACAGATGTACTAGATTCAGTAAATATCTCAGAAGAAATTCTAGCAGTGCTACACATATCCTTCATAGGAAATATGTTCTCGAAAAATCTTGCATCACGAGATTCCATTATAGTATCAACATGCATATCAGGTATCTCGGATTTTACCACTAAAATCTATAGCAAATTCTCCTCTGAGCATAACCTAGAAAGATGCAATCCACTGTCTTTGGTCCAAGTTTACGTTTCTTCGGAATTGGCACATTGACTTTCGCCAAACATCTCCAAGTGCGTAAATAATTAAGTGATGGTGTTCTCCCATACCACTCCATGTAAGGTGTCTTTATTTTATCTTTGTTAGGAACTCTATTCCGGACATGACATGACATGAACACGGCCTCCCCCCACCTTGCCTTAGATAAACTAGCAGTGTCCAACATGGAGTTAACCAAGTCGGTCAGCGTGCAGTTTTTCCTCTTAGCAACCCCGTTAGATTGGGGAGAATAGGGAGGCGTCCTCTCGTGAATAATGCCATGTTCCTCACAGAATTCATCAAATATGTTGGAGAAATACTTGCCACCACGATCCGACCTAAGACGTTTGATCTTTCTCTCTAATTAATTTTCTACCTCAGCTTTATAGATTTTAAAGTAGTCTAAAGATTCATCTTTAGTTTGCAACAAATATATATAACAGAACCTAGTAGCATCATCAATTAAAGTCATGAAATATCTCTTATCACCTTTTGTCAACATGCCATTCATCTCACTCAGATCCGAATGCACGAGTTCTAGAGGTGCCAGATTTCTCTCCTCGGCTGCCCTGTGAGGCTTTCGAGGTTGCTTAGATTGCACACAACTATGGCACTTAGAACCTTTGGCAACGGTGAAAGTAGGAATTAAACTCAAGCTGGAAAGTCTACTCATTAAACCAAAATTCACATGACATAAACGAGAGTGCCAAACATTGGCATCTGAATCCACACTGCCACAAATATGGTTTACTGACTTATTACAGAAATCCGATAATGAAAAACGGAACAAGCCTCCGCACTCATACCCTTTACCAATAAATTATCCAAACTTTGACACAACTACTTTATTGGACTCCAAGACTAATTTAAACCCATCTCTGCATAGAAGGGAGCTGCTAACAAGATTCTTGTTCATAGTAGGGACATGCTGCACGTTCCTCAGCTGCACGATCTTCCCCGAAGTAAACTTCAGATCTACTGTGCCAACACCACGAACAGAAGCATGTGATCCATTCCCCATTAAGACGCTTGAATCTGCGACCTGATAAGATGTGAACATAGAGATGTCAGCGCACACATGAACATTAGCACACGAATCAATCCACCAACATGGAGATTGAAATACTAAAAGCAAAATTGGTAAATTACCATACCCATCAGTATTGCTAGTGGTCACGACGTTGAGATGCTTTGGCATCTTCCCTTTCTTATCTGCATGATCTGGGCAGTCCACAGAGAAGTGTCCGAGCTCTCCACAAGTGTAGCATTTGAGCTCAGATTTGTTCAACATCTTCTTCTTCTTCTTGAAAGAAGTAGTCTTGGTAGGCATGTTAAAGGAAGGCTTGCTCTTTGCCTTGCTCTTGCCGTGGTCAAAGTTCTTCTGCACCATGTTGGTGCTAGACTGACCTTCACCTCTCTCACTAGTGTCCTTAGCCCGAGCCTTCTCCTCAACATCAAGAGATGTACGCTATCTGGTTTTCAAATGATATCTCCGTTCTCTTGTGTTTGAGAGTTGTGACGAAGTTCCTTTACGAGGAAGGCAACTTTGCAATAATGCATCCAGCCACAAACTTGTCAGGTAGGGCACACTTGAGGAGTTCCAGCTCTCTCGCAATGCACTGTATCTCATGAGCTTGCTCGACCACGCTACGATTATTCACCATTTTGTAGTCGTGAAAGCTCTCCATGACGTACAACTCACTGCCTGCATCGGTTGCACCGAACATAGCGTTCAGTGCATCCTAGAGCTCCTTACCGTCTGTTATGTGTAAATACACATCACATAGACGAGTATCAAGAACACTCAGAATGCAGGCACGGAAAACAGTAGTGTCTTTCTTGAACTTACTCTGAGCTTCCTCAAACATAGTTCCTTTAGGAAGACCATTACTAATTTCCCAGACACCCAAGGCCTCGAGCCAGAGTTGGCACTTCACCTGCCATGTCTTATAGCGCACACCGGTGAACTTCTCCGGTTTCATCGCATCGGTGTAACCAGCCATAGTTAAATCATGAAATTGCCTACAATTAGGTTTTTGGATTGTTGGATAATTAGGCAAAAATTCCATGATTAATTCCAGAATATTAAGCATGACTAACACAACTGGTAACATGTTAAACACGAACATACTAGATGTACTAATTAACATGATCAGCAGCAACACAAACGCCAACATATCCATAGTAAAACAGTTCGGTTCACGCCGCACGTACCGAACGGTTGTAGAGGAAGCAGCAGTCGATGCAGACAGGTTCACCGCAGCGAACGCAGCGTCGATGTCATTGATGAGGACGTTGTTGAAGACGGGTCGAAGAATACGTCGCTTGAGGCGGCGGTACGCAGCACCGCCGGACTTGTTCGGAAGACGACCCATGGTGGAAGCGGCGAGCAGTCGCGCGAAGCGCTTCCCAAAAACTTAATTCGCCCTCTCCCGTACATGATCACAAGAGCGACTGGTTTCGGAGACCTGCTCTCCCAAACGCCGGTGCACGCCGGCGCTCGGGATGGAATAGACTACGGTGGCGGCGCAAGGCCCGAGATTGGCAAAACCTAGATTGGTTCGTTGTGTGATGGCGCACGGTAGTGCATGGTAATATATAGTGCGGTTCAGAAAACCCTAACGGGCACAACGTTTGAGTCGGTTACAGCAGCCCACGATCCGGGAGCGACCCGAATTGGCTAAGCTGTACATGTCGTGGTATGGTACACGGCAGTGCCATCTCGGTATAGCTAAGTGGGTGAGGCCTACAGGTGACGAACGACGGTGCCCGCTGGCGGGATCGGGTATGAGCAAAATGACACCAAGACATACCCAGGTTCAGGGCCCTCGTGTGGAGGTAACACCCCTACTCCTGCACGGACTCGTATATATGAGTATGGAGCTACAATGGTGCTCCTTGAGCTGGACAGAGTTTCGGTGTCTTGAGGTAGGAGAAGCTGCCCTCTAACGGAGAGCCCGGCCCCCTTATATACTGGCCGGGTGGCCGGTTACAACGTGTTGTCCCATCTGGACGGGGCCCGGGAGGGCCCGCAGGTGTAGTCAAAGTCTATAAAGCCTAGCCGGATGACTACTCCGATGATGGCGAAGCGACTGGTCAACCTTCGTAGGCCTGGCCGGCTGACTGGCCTAGGTCGGTGATGTGACCAGTCAACCCCCGTAGGCCTGGCCGGATGACCGGCCTATTGATGGCGATGTGACCGGTCAATCCTCGTAGGCCTGGCCGGATGACCGTTGTGATGATGGTGATGGGACGGGTCGAAGAGGCTCGTACGTGTCAGCGGACAGGCCGGGTCCTTCCTTCATCATCAGCATGGGCCGTCGGGTACGGCTGCCGAAGAAGTCATCATTGCCGCCTGACGGGTCCCATCATTTCGCAGTGCTTTGCAGGTCTTGTCCTGTAGCGCTTTGGCGTGTCCAGATTCGTCGAGTGAGACGGCTGGCGGATGGCCAGCCGGCAAGGCTTCAACGGTCGGCTAACATATGGTCCAGCCGGCCAAGTCTTGAGCCCGAGCTGCATTCCAGCCAAGCGATGTTTTTTCAGATCCTTGGGTACCAGGGTCCTATATCCCCGACAGTAGTCCCCGAGCGCGAGGAGGTTTTACAGCCACTCGTGGCTAGGGAAGCCTGCACGGGCTCCAAAGAAACTTATTAAGCTTTTGTCGTTGGGACGCAGCCGACTGGATTTGGAGTGAGCCGGGTGGCCGGCTGCTTTGCCGTCAGGGGTGACGTCGGCCACGTTCTCCATGGCTGTTGAGTGGACGCCTCTTCCTGTTCTAGGATCGTGGCAGGCGGTTACTGTTCACGAAGTTAATGCGGGGAAAATTGTCGGCGACATGGTAGTGGGCAGAGATCTTGAGGCACGTGGCGCATTGGTGGGGCGGTTGCCACGGGCCCTCCGCGGTTAAATAGGAGGCGGAGAGGCCGAGGCAGGGCACGCTCCTCATTTGCGCCTCACCTCTTGCCTTCATCTTCCTCTTCTCGCTCTCGCGTGCGCTCTCCTTCTTGCTCCGCAGCAGGAGATAGGTCACCGCACCTCCGCACCGCTCGCCTCCCCCGCGCCTCCGGCGATGTCGGACATTCGCGGCGCGTGGAGCGGATCCATGGTGCAGGAGTACGAGATCCGGCGCTTGAGGCGCGCCGGCCACCTGCCGCGGCGGTCCTTGGTCATGCATCGCATCCCCGCCGCCGACGAGGTCTCGCCGGATCCCCAGGACGGCGAGCGGGTGGTCTTCGCGGCCCACATGGAGCGCGGCATGGCACTCCCTGTGAGCGACTTCTTCCTCGACTTCCTTCGGTTGTACGGGATCTCCATCCACCACCTGGCGCGAACTCGGTGGCATCGCTCTCCTACTTCGCCGCGCTGTGCGAGGCATATCTCGGGGTGTGGCCGAACCTCGGGTTCTTCGCGCGGCTCTTCTACTTGAAAGCTTACACCAAGTGGAAGGATGGGCCGCTGACGGACTGTGGGAGCGCGATCGTCTCGCGCGCAGCCAGACCGGCCTCCCGAAGCTCCTCCACCCGGACTCCATCAAGAAGTGGCAGCAGAGCTACTTCTATGTGAAGAACGCCATGGACGTCGACTGGATCCGGCTTCCCGAGTTCTCCACGGCCGAGCCGGATGTTTGATGAATTTTTGGTACCAAAATTCATGATATATAAATTAATTCAGCCCAACCTTTTCCTTATGGTATGTGGGTCCCACTATAAGCAAAATATTGGTGAAATAATATATATGTGATAGTAGACTCGTTTTATAGAGTTCATCACACATATTATAATGGTGCAAATAGATTAATATTTCAACTCACCGTTTAAGAGACATGAGCATCGAAAGTGTGGAAGTATACATGTACACAAGCTAGCAGATTTCTAATCGATTGGCTAACGTGTAGTCACGTCCCATGCAAATATGAGTCCAGCCTGGAATTTCACGTCCAGAAGAAATCTATATCCATACATAATAATAAAGTCAATAAGGTTTCTGCCCAAATTTTCGTCAACCTTTTTTTGGACTGTTCTACCCTCCCACCGAATCCCTTATTACGAAAAACGGTTCCTTCAGCCAGTAATGGATCCCCTTCCCCAGTGCGCCACCCCGAGCACCTCTCCTCACGACGGCTTATTTCCGTTCTCCCCAGTCAAGCCTGCCACCTACCCTGCCCCTTCCGGCGCTTCCCTGTTGCCTGCCGGTTACCTGCCTCACCGCACCTCACCTCCTGCTCGTGTCGCCCCTGACCTCGCGCGCGCTCCCGCCACGCTGCTGCGCCCCGCGCTGCCCCTCACCGGCGTTCCTAAGTCCCTGTCGTTGTCGACCTCTTATGCGTGGCTGGCTGGTTGTCCGCGCTCCAGGCTGGGGCCGCCACCGTCTCCTCGCCCGCCGCCGTGGTGCTCTGCGTGTGGCTCCGCCGCCGTGGCTGCTCTGCTTGTGGCTCTGCCGCGCTCCAGACCGGGGCAGGCCGCAACCGCCTTATTCGCGCGAGCACTCGCCGCGCTCCAAGCCGGGGCCGCCACCGCCTCCTCGCCCACGGCCACCCAGACGAACGAGCGGTTGTGCCTCCGCCTAACGATCTTCGCGTGCTGGTCGGGGAGGATTGCCGCGCCTCAGCGTCCATGGCAGGTGCAGGCTAGCCCTCGGTCCCGGTGAGGTGCTCGCCCTCGCGGAAGTTCCGCGCGAGGCCGTGAGGCCGCGACAGGACCAACCGACCAGGCGATGCAGTCCTCGGATAGCAACCTCGCAACGACGTCCGCAAGAACCTCTCCACCCAGCGTCTAGCTCCAAACGACCAAATCAGTGCGGGGACTAAACGCGACGAGTTCCAATGACAGGCGCGGACTGCTCTTTCCCGGACCAGCAGAGTGCGCGTGATTGGGGAAAATTGCCTCCATCCTGATGCACAGGAGAAGAACCTTATCTTTTTTTGGCAAATTCTCATTTTACTTCTTTCACTTTGTAATATTTACGTTAAGCTCCCATTACAGTACAGTTTCAGATTTTGCATAACATTACTCACTTTGTGTTTACATCCTCATATCTAATTTTAGTGTAGTTTAACCATCGGTTTTCTGCAAACTATTGAATGGCAATGACAATAGAATAGTTTTCTAACATTTTAAAGTATGTTTATTATGGAATTTGTTTTTTTAACGAGTGGAATTTATTATACCTTCCATGTGGTTGCATTATGCAACCCCTATAATATAATTCACCCTCCTTCCCTCCTAACCCTTCAAATCGTTTCTTCCAACATTAACGTCGGTATGGGAGCGGTGGCCACCGCTTGCGCTTGCTCAAGTGTGGCCGATCTATTTCGATCCAGTTGTTTTCTCCGATGAGTGGTTCGAGTTGTTAAACTTTTCAGCCATCATGATCTAACACGGCGCCAACGACATGCTGACGCTTATTGCACGTCACCAAAGCATTTTTTACACGGCGTCACTATCACGCCGACGAAAACTTACTGCGTGTGACCAGGACGTTTTTTTCGCCCGTTGCAACACACGGGCATGTTTACTATTAAAATAACGAAGTTTAAAAAAATGCATCGGACCACTGGGTTGGAGCGACCAAACGGACAAGTGGGACGAACAGAGCCAATTTTCTGTCCGCTGCCCGACGTAAACGGACCGAATCAGACCGCCTAAGATCTCACCGGAGCGAGCATCTATTATACGGCAGGCTCTGCGCACAATCTCGTGAACGAACGTCCCGCCGATCGGGTGCTGCCCCTATCCGAGAAGCCCGCACCCTCTCGGTGCATGCATTTATGTCCTAAACGAGCTCACTCGTGGTCTGAAAAAGGGAGTCAAGGAGACAAGGATGCCATGCCCCATGCATATAGTCTCAGCATCAGGGACGACCGGACTAGCCGCCGCAGAATCAAACCGTCGTGGTCGACGACGACGACCGCTTCTCCTTGTCCTTGAGCCGATGCTTCTAACGGAGAGAGCGACGGAGTCACGGAGGAGGTACTTGCGGTTGCGGAGCGGAAGCAACATGATGTAAGTACGTATCGCCGTTGCCGCTACCGCCGTGAAAGTGAAACATGGCTGGCTGGTCGCTGCAGATAAAATAGACATGCGCGGCAATCGAATGGATAATTTGATCAGCTGGAGTCTGAGAGCGGACAGTGCTCCACGCGGCGCCGCTGGATATTTGCACACTTGCCGCTCATCCATGGCGCTCGGCCGGCCGGTACGGTTCTCCCCAGTTTTATCAGGCCATCTCCAGCGGCACGAGGCAAACGGAAAACGGACGTCCGTTTATGTCTGGAAATGTCTAGGGTCGAAAAACCCCAGCCCAACAGCCCGACGCATTTTATTCGAACTGTCCGCGGCGACGCAAACGCGGCTAAAATTTGGGCGCAGTTTACGTCTTCGCGGACGGACCGCGTTGTCCGCGCGATGTCCGCCATTATATGCCAAAACATCTGATAGTTATTTTTTGATTGACGTCTTTATGAACAAGATTAAGGTAATAATTGATATTCTATACACTGCACATTTTGGCTAGGAATTTGTAAACGTCGGTAGCTCATGTGTTATGCAAGTTTTTCCAGACCGTACTAACGTATAATGAGAAATGATTAGCGTCAGTATATAGTAATGTTTATGATCTTCTGGACAACAATTAATATAAGTTAGTTCATCTGTGGGTAAAGTAATTGTAGGCATTTGGGCGTTCATTAGCTAATGATTAGGAGTTTGGTACTGCTTCTTTGGGTCCTTCTCTTTTATTTGACTGAAGAAAAAAAGACTTGTGGAAATAATCTGTTTAAAGTTCCCCCATGCATCTACTTACAATGCAGAAGGTCATCTAATCGTCACAATTTCCCCCTATTCTGCATAACTGGATGAATAGTTGAATTGTACTGAACCAATTCATGGTCAAATAACAACTACATATATATAGTAGCGATTTTTTAGCAATGATGAGTGACGCATGTGCGCTCCTAATTACCGTGACAACGGTCCCACTGTATATGTAATGCACTTCATCAACAATGCACAAGGTACTAAGCTGCTAGCATGATGTATAGCCATCCTTTATAGAGCATAACTTGAAGTATATGTTCCTCTTAGTAAATAGTTTTAATGTCTCTTTAGCATGTTGTGCATCGTTTTGCTTCTATATACTATAATAACATTTCATATCCAGCTTCTTAGCTCGGTCAGTAGTTGGCTCCCCTATATTACTGTCTTGCATTTGAGTAGGTGGTTTAGATATACAAGAAATCATGGTGATGCTCTCCTCTTGCTGATTCATATCCATAGCCATTCTACTATTTGTGTAGCCCTGCAGCATGCTTTCTTTCTAATTTATTTTGGCGATGAGTCGCTAGAGACAACCAGATATTGTTTTAAAAAAGGGTTTTTTCCTCATGTTAAACTCTTAGATTAGGTGAATGGTTTTCTTTAATAAGCTCTCTATAGTCGAGTGCACTATTATTTTCATGGAAACTTAATAGCAATGTACAAGACAAGGATCTCATTGTCACATTTATAAGATAATAAAGGTAGCAACGTTTTTCTCTTCGTCCCTCGTTTTTGCCAAAATTTTCGTCAACCACTTTTTTTACCGATTTTGCCCTCACACCAAATAGCATATTACACACCAATGCCATCATACCGTTTGGAAACATCTGTCTTCTCCTCCACTCCTCCCACGACCCAGCACACCGAGTGGGTCAAATCCACGGCGCGCCGCCCCGCCGACCTCCAACACCGCCGCGAGCCCACCCCGTACTCATGCGCACCGCACACCCCGACCTTGCACACCCCGACCTCCTGCGCCGCCGCGTCCTTGCATCCCCCACCTCCTATGCCGATGCGTGCTGCTCACCCCCAACCTCTAGCGCCACCGCGCGCCGCCCATCCCCTGACCTCTCCAGCGCCTCCGCGCGCTGCTCCTCCCCTACTCATGCTCCGCCTCGTGCCGCCAGTGCCCCGACCCCGGCGCAGCTGATGGTGTCCGTGGGGGGCGGTAGCCGCTTGAAGATCTTGAGGGGCAGAACGTCGGATAGTGTTGTCACGGGATCCTCCGGCAGCGACTTCTATGGGCGTGTGCGTCGCATGGAGCTGGAGGCCAGTATGGGACGGGAACAAACGCGTGCGCGGCAGAGGAGAAGGCTGGTGGGTGGCATGGCTGAAAGTTTTGGCGATGAGATGGGATTGGGGAATTTGATGTTTTGGAGTAAATAGAGGCCAAAGATTTACCGCAAGAGATGCCTCATTTGGTTCGTGATTAAGTCCTAAACTGCAAGCAGCTGACAACGGTCAAGACATATGTTTTGTTCAGTATGCAAGCCATGTTCCAACTGGAGCTGTTGAGGTACAACTCCGTCCGCACATGGATGTACTATCATATTTATTTGTCCCTCCCTTGGTTAGTGTTTAGCTCGTGTGGTCGATTAAATTTATGATGATCCCATGGCATGGCTTAGCTACATGGGTTGTTCTAGCTTCTGATGGATAAGTTGTATAGGCAATAGAAGTACTAGGTCAGTTCAATTTGGCCGCAATCAAGCATGAAGGTAAGCAAATGGTAGCACTGATGTGGCTTAGCAAGGGTAGGAATGCTTCACTCTTTGTTTTAGTATCCAGTACTAAGATTTTTCAGATGCTTATAAGAAGAGTGGTGCTAATTATATTTTACTGATTTTTGAGATGCTTAATTGCTTATAATCGTGATGGGAAGCTCTGCGAGGGCAGCGGACGACGTCGCTCGTGGCACTGCCGCGGTGCTGCCATAGTAATGTGCACCATCGCCAATGTGGTCCAGGTAAGGCTGCTTGCTTCTGTCGTTTGTATCTGGAACACGTAATGTTTGCTTACTGTAATGTTGATACTATGATTACTTTTGACATTCATATCTGAAGTGTTCTAATACATTTAGGGGAAGACAGGCATGCTGATTTAAATAGCAAGAGAAGGATAGTTTGGTTCATGCAATCAACGAACACCTTCCTTTAGAGGCAGTGTGTGAGGTATTGCCATCGGAGTGTGCTCGCTTTTGAATGGTATATCTCCTCTTACTGCTTTATTCTTATAGCTTTATTTCCGAATTGCACGAAATAACTGATCTCTGATCTCACAAAATAATTCTTTATGATCAATATACTGCTATTCCTAGATATGAGCTAACAATTGTTATTTTAGGAAAAGAAAGACGGTTGGTTAAAGTTGTTTGTCAAAACAATATGTAGAGTACTTCTCTATCCTTAGGAAAAAATGGGGAACTGATACTTCCAGGTTCTGTACATACTCCAGGCCCTATTGTGAAGCAGCTGAGGTCTGGCTCTACTGTAGTATAATCTGATCCGGTGAAGCATTTCAGAAGGAGAAGTCACAGTGATATTGTTCAAGCACTTGCTGAAACTGAGCTGCACAGAAGACAGTGGAGATTTGGAGACTCCGCAACCTGAAGCTCTACACTGATGGAGAAGTCACAGTGATATTGTTCAAGCACTTGCTGAAACTGAGCTGCGCAGAAAACAGTGAGAATTGGAGACTCCGCAACCTGAAGCTCTACACGCTGCGGAGAAGGCAGCGAGAATTGAAGGCTCCAAAACCTGAAGCTCTACACCAACTGACGGTGTCTCTGTCATGGTTCTTCTGTAGTTTGTTAGGCTCCCTGGGGTGTAGAACTGTAGATAGTTTAAGTTCCATGCAGTCTCCAAATGTTCCTATTTTTTCTGGTTCTCGAACTTTACTAGAGCCCGAATGCTGTAATAAACGACTCGCGCTTTGTGTTGTTTCATTCAATGGGTGGGGTGAGAAACCCTTATTTTCTAAAAAAAACCTTGCAATGTGCTACCGAATTGTGAAACTTATAAGTTTAGAGTCAAGCCAAGAAGCTCATGAGCTTGGAGATTTATTTTTGTTAAATGAACAGTGTAATTTTATTATAAACAGTGCAATGTTCCCGCAATAACTGAAGCGTGATAACCATTTGTGAAAACATTACTTGATATACTTTCCAAGAGGAGTTCGGTTAGTGCCGAACTATCACAGGAAACTCTTGAAAGGCTCTCGGATATTCATCTTGATAGAGCAGTGAAAAGGAGCAGCAGCCACATGGTGCATTTGCTTGTGCAGTTTGTTGTAATTTGCCCCGATACTTCCAAATTGTACCCCCTTTTTCCAAATTATCCTGGCCCAAGTGGTTTGACTCCATTACATCTTGCTGCATCCCTTGATGTAGAGGATATAGTTGATGCCTTGATAGATGATCTTCAACAGGTTTGCCCTCTATAATTTAATATGTCTTGGTCTTTGTTTTTTCTCATCAATAGTTTTTTTCTGATTTTGTTGCTTAAATCCCTGCAGATTGTTTGAGCTCCTGGCACTTAACACTAGATGATAATGGGCAGTCTCCTGAAGTGTGAGCGAAGTTGAGGAACAATGATTCGTACAATGAACTTGTGGCACAAAAGCTCGTCGACAGGAAAAATAGCCAGGTTATCATTGTGATGAACCAAGGAAAAATTCGTATGGATCAACGAGGTAATGTTGGTCAGAAGAATACATTGGGATACATGATTTATATTATAGGAAGGATGTACCTTCAAAGCCATGAAAAACAATGTCTTTGATGCCCATTACATTTACCTGTGGGACCCATTTTTTAAAAAAGAGGGCAAAACCTTTGTCCCATAATACTTTTTAATATTTCAGGGTGTGGTCTACTCGGATAGTGAAAAGTGGAAACCAAATTTAGATCCGAGAATCAAATAAGAGCAAAATGGTAATGCAATTGAATGACGAAAACCGAATTACGGTGCAAATTTAGTTAAATCGGGTCAATTCGGTCAATTAGCATTATGACTCCTTATGCCTCCCATGTCTATGCTCGAACTAGCGCACATGTACCGGGCGATCGATCGAAGCAATGGCAAATTAGGTAGGGGTAACACAGCTAACAGTACAACATACCAATAAGAAATACTTTGTGCGTCAACATAATTTGGTTTGTCCCGTTGCAACGCACGGGCATATTTACTAGTAAAAGTAAAGAATGGTCCACCGGTCATGGACTCTTCATGTCCTAAGGCTGGACTATTTGAGTAATAACTACGATCGTTTTGCTGATTTCAGGCATTACGTCATCCACGTCTGAGGATATGGACGATTGGTTTAAACTCCACGCGAGCGATCAGATCGATCGGGACGCGTTTTCAACCGACCTATATCTGAGGACGTCCGCCTATGTAAAGGCCAGACAATCGCTCGTCCGAAGGGAGGAAGAGAGCACGCCATACGTGAGAGCAGTCGACGCACAAGCACGCGGAATAACTCCTCACGAAAAGCAAACACGCACAGACTCGTTGATCTTAGTAAAAAGGCTGCAACATAAAGGGTATTTGCGGGGCGACGGATGTCACATCGATCAATCTTGAGTTGATTTGTCCAAAGGGCTACATCTCAGATAAGATCATCCAACAAATAAGATTAGCTACAAGTGTTCTCACGGTGTCGTTCTGATGGCCGACATGGCGCCACCCGTGAAGTTTTTCTCCGTTGGTAAGTAATCATGTCAGAATTTGATTTCTTCCTCTTTCTTCATGGTGAAATTATTTTATAGCATCTGCGTGTTCATCATCGCCGATTGATCCGAAAAGGGTTAAGTATCAAAACAAACATCCAAGTGATTGTAATTTTCATCATCGAAGAGAGGCTAAAATCAAAGCTTCCCGACGTGATGAAATTATTTATAGAAAATACACCAGTAGAGTATGACTACTTCAACGAGAACGGTCAACTGTTATTTGGTACAGATCATGACGAGCGTACGCGGCTAAGGCCAAGTATGAAGAAGTCAAAGCACTGTATTGATCTTGCTCCTCACTGTATTGATCTTGCTCCTCACGAGGAGGCATGATTAATCATATCGATACCTACACCGCCCCTCACGAGGAGGCGAAGATCATATACAACATTGATCTTGATCCTACAAGGAAGCAAGATTAATATTTCTGATAAGCATCATCCATGATGCAAAATGATATTTTATACATCGATATCTTTGCCAAATATCGATTGAGACAAAGGCTATACCAGTTATTTTCATCATACGTCTAATGCCGACGAGGCTAGACAAAATCATGGCCAATTGCCGACGAGGCCGGGTCACCATCCTATCTACATGTCCCAAAACCTACGGGATTGGACACATATCGTTGCTGGGTACCGACGAGGCAATAGCAACACACACATGTCCGCGTCTGATGAAATATGGGCGTTACATGACTGGGCACCGACGAGGCGATAGTCATCCCTTTCATCAACATATCCTTTTGGTCATACCAACATGGCGATAATCCACGTGACCGGGTATCGGCGAAACAAAGCCACCCGCACAATTTATTCACAATATCACAATGCGTATGGATGAGCAATCCAAACATGACGACGACCATCAGCGCAGCTTAATCGGAGGTATTCCGTAGGCTTGATCCTACGGATGTAATTAACCGGTTGCTTGCAAAAAGCACCGGGAATTCATGAACTACGTAATCTCCTATAGTCAGATACTCCATGAGCGCGACGCAGAAGGCAAATAGATATAGTTTACAGGAATATGCAATTTGTATTTGTACAATGCAATGAGATTAATAAAATCCAGTGTTCCTGTATATTGTGTTCTTTGTCTACTGTTATTTTCATTTGCTTGTTTTATTAACAAGATGGCACGCCCGCAATTTGTACTATCATGTACGTATGTAGGAAAAACCCCTATACCATAGGGAAGAGTTTCCGCTACCTTTTTCTAGCGAAACAAAAATGACACGTCCGGTGGGACATGGTTCTCCTCCCATCTTTGCTGCGCTTCAATGGTCGTCATAATCCTCTAATCTGTTGCTCGTCATCGAGACGATGCATATATAAAATGCGAGTCCCGTATAAAGTGGTCGACTACTGCATATTGATCAAAATAAATCCACGCACATTCGTTGGATAAGCTACTCTTTTAACCAATGAGGCCCCATCGCCTCACTATAATGATGCGCAACGCCAGTCGCAGTAGCTCCAAAATCAGTGAAGAACACTACAACAACAAGTTCAGAGTCGTGAGCCACCTTCATATACTGGGGGCACGACAAAACACGATATTCCCATGCAATACTCTCATTTTCAATCTCATAATGGTAGTAGGCCACAAGTTCAAACTCATGGCCCCCATTCGCAAGCTCCTGAATCATCGTCGCAGGGCGCCGTTAGGAATCATGCTCCTAGTTATCGACCTCAACATGATCGTAGAACACTGGCTCCACGACAGCAATCCTCGCCACCTTCAGCACATCGGCTAAGACAGTCAAACCCTCCACCTCATTGGAATGCCTGGTCACGTCAAGAATGGCGGCTTAGGTTGCCAAGAGAAGATCAACAAAATCAATATGTACCACGTTACCGCATACGTCCTCAAACAGGGGGCATGGATACCAAGCACCACCTCCGCAGCCCGTAGAGCAGCGGCCCGAGAACATCAATTCTCATACTCCTCCCACAACAGAAGCTCGAGGGGGCATTCTTCCAACTCCTTCTTTCCCACAAAAAGCTCCCCATCTGCATGCCGCCAAGGTTTGTGCCAAGTTTTGAGGGAGATGAATCGTACCCTCGGCCAAGTCGTGTTCTTCCCACGATAGAGCAGTTCATGCCCAACACTTGGGGGCAGGTGTCTAGTGCTATGGAGGAGGAAATGAAGGAAATTATACCTCAACCTCCACCAAGCAAAGCTACATGCAATGTCATACTTGACTATTAATTCCTCGAATACTAGCGTCTCTTCGGGTGATGCTGTAACACCACAAGAAAGAGAGACTCTACATACAGAAAATTCATTAGTTGAGTCTCAAGTAGAAGTAAATATGAACCTCAGAGGAGGGAAAGTTCTTCCAGAGCTTCTGAAAGCGCCACCTCAGAAAGTGGCAAAAGAAAAGGTAGATGCTCCTAAGGATCCTGTAGCTAAAAAGCGTGATGCACAAGGAAATCCTGGTGAGGGCAATGGAGCATCTCCGAGTATAGATTACAATGTAGTAGCACACTTGAAACGCATTCCAGCACAATTAAGTGTCTATGATGCATTGATGTTGGTGCCTGAACTTCGCCAAGCTCTTATTCAAGCACTAGAAGATCCAAAGCGTTATGAAGTAACAATGGCAAAACATAATATGTTGTGCAACTTCTTGAGCACAAATGAGATCACATTCATAGAGGAGGATAAAGTGATTGCAAATGATAATCATAATCGCCCACTTTACATAGAAGGAAATATTGGTGCGGCTCACTTGAGACACATTCTCATTGATCCTGGTTCCGCTGTCAATATCTTACCTATTCGAAGCTTAACTCGTGCTAGCTTCACGTTGGATGACTTAGAATCCACGGAAGTTGTTATTTGTGGCTTTGATAATCAAGGGAGGTCAGCATTGGGCTCTATTACTGTAAAGATTCAGATGTCATCTTTCAGTTTCAAGGTGCGCTTCTTTGTTATTGAAGCAAAGACCTCATATTCAGCATTATTGGGTAGACCATGGATACATAAGTACCAAGTAGTCCCCTCTACACTGCACCAGTGTTTAAAATTTGTGGATGGTAGTGGAGATCAACACCGTATAGCTGGAAATGCGAACCCTTATACCATCCAGGAGGCATATCATGCGGATGCAAAATATTATTTTTCGAGTGAAGAGCCACAAACACAACAAGGGAGGGTGACTCCGCCCGCGAATATACTCATCACACCGGGCTCTACGTCGTCAACGGGAACCGAGTCTTTGAGCGGACAACCGTCCTCTAGAAAATTCCAAGGCAGATGTCGTGGGAGAGGTAGACCCTCCACAATGATGATGCACAATTATGGTCGTTCTTCTTTTGGCAATGATGGGTTTGTTCCCAGTACATTACAAACGCCACCACTCCTATCAAGTGCAGAAGCTTCTACCAAAGCTCCACTCATGTTGAGGAGTTCCTAAACTCCATAACAATGCGGCTAAAGCACCTTCTCCTAGCGTGATACGAATGCCCGCAGCTCAAAGTTCGACGCCACCAGAAGGAACCGTGAAAAAAAGGGTGGAGGAGATAGAAAATTCGAGGGGAGCTCTACTTAAGAAGCCCCCGTCCATGTATGTATCAGTAGCAATGCCATTGGAAGTCCGGTTAATCCCAGGACAACATAGGGGCTCCGACCCTACTCTCTTTTATAAGGTTGCCATCACCACCCGCTATATGCGAAGAGTGGTGGGATCAAGCAGAAAGGCTTGCTAAGAAAAAGAAGAAGATAAGGCCAAAGTATGGTTTGGGCTATATCCACTCAGATTCCTTCGAAAGCAAGGATGAAAATAATGGTGCTATGCAATGTCTTACGTGTCATATGACCTCTGTAAATGATTCTCAATCTAATGAGAAGCAAGAATCAACATCTTACACAGATGGGGGAATTTAATAAAGGCAAATAAGAAAAAAAACATAGCGCCACGGATCTGGACCCGCTTGGAGGACGAGAAGATTGTGCCGGAAATCATCTTCAAGCTGGACCCCGAAATCAACAAGATAATCCCCGAAATCAGCAAGGTAATCATGGCCGTGCTAGCTGCTAGCCGTTGCGCGCATGCTGGCCACCGCCGGCCTGCTAGCCGCTGCCGCGCATGCTTGCCGCTGCGCGCATGCTGGCCTGCTGGTTGCCGCCGGCTGCTAGCCGCCGCTGGCTCATCTCTTGTTGGCCGCCGCTGCCGCGCATGCTGGCCTGCTGGCCGCCGCCGAGCTCATCTCGTGCTGGCCGCCGCCGACCTGCTAGCTGCCGCTGGCCTCCGCCCCCTGCTGCCTCCATCTCGTGCTAGCCGCCGCCGGCCTGCTTGCCTCCACCCCCAGCTTGCCGTTGCCTCCATCTAGCCTGCCGGTGAGGGAGAGAGAGACGCAAGAGGAGAGAGATCGAGAAGATGCTCGTAATTAGCCACGATTCCACCCCGTTCGACCGATTCGGCCGGACGGGTGCGTTCCACGTCTTGGCAGAATATTCCCTTCTGAGGAACCAGTTGATTCCATCATTCTCTCCAACCAAACACAAGAACGGGTTCTGGGTGCGGAACGATTCCATTCTGTTCCACCTGATTCCAAAACCAAACACACCCTAAATGCATGTAATGGAATCAAGGATGAAAATTATCTTTTATCTCAGGTTCACACAGCCATGCCGATTAGTCAAGGAGAAGTACTTGATGCTGCTCCTGCACCAGTACAACTTGAGGATGGTGGACAGTGCACTGGCGATGAGTTAGTCGAGATTAATCTGGGTTCAGAAGATGACCCACGTCCTACCTTTATTAGTGCCTCTCTTACACCACAAGAGCGCGAAAGTTACCGAGAATTCCTCATAGAGTTCCGGGACTGCTTTGCGTGGTCCTATAAAGAAATGCCAGGATCGGCTTGATCCTCAGGTCGCCACTCACAAACTAGCAATCAATCCACAGTTCAGGCAAGTAAAGCAACTACCACGTCGCTTTCGCCCAGAACTGCAAGATAGCATTATAGCTGAGGTGGACAAACTTATCGCCGCCGGCTTCATAACCGAGGTACAATATGCTCGTTGGCTAGCAAATATTGTTCCAGTAGAGAAAACGAATGGGTAGTTGCGGATTTGTGTTGTTTTTCGAGACGTAAACCGCGCTTGTCCCAAAGATGATTTCCCTATACCAATCACTGAGATGGTTGTTGATTCTACCACAGGTTATGGTGCCTTATCCTTCATGGACGGGTCATCTGGCTATAATCAGATCAAGATGGATGAGCAAGTTGCAATTAACACTGCCTTCCGAACACCCAAAGGCAATTTCTATTATACTGTAATGCCATTTGGACTAAAAAATGCAGGTGCAACATATCAGCGCGCTATGACTATAGTTTTGGGTGATCTCATTCATAATACCGTAGAATGTTATGTGGATGACATGGTTGTCAAAACCAGAGATCGCCTACAACATCAGGATGATCTACGTGTTGTCTTTAATCGATTAAGGAAGCATCAACTTAAGATGAATCCTCTTAAATGTGCATTCGCCGTACAATCCGGTCTATTCTTGGGTTTCATTGTTTATCATCGTGGCATTGAAATCTCACCAAAGAACATAAAAGTTGTACGAGACATGCCGCCACCTCAGAACTTGAGGGAGTTAAAATCTTTACAAGGTCATTTGGCATATATACGACGCTTTATCTCTAATTTATCTGGGCGCACACAGCCCTTTAATAGATTAATGAGGAAAGGTGTTCCCTTCGAATGGGATGACCAATGTCAAAATGCATTTGAGAGTATTAAGCAGTATTTACTAAACCCTCCTGTCCTAGCCGCTCCAACTAAAGGACGGCCACTTATTCTTTATATTGGAGCACAACCATCCTCTCTTGGTGCACTGCTAGCCCAACATAATGATGAAGGAAATGAGTTGGCATGCTACTATTTGAGTCGTACCATGGCCGATGCTGAGCATAATTACTCGTCCATAGAGAAGTTGTGTTTAACACTCATTTTTGCTTTAAAAAAGCTACGACATTATATGCTAGCACATGAAATACAACTTGTCGCCCGTGCTGACCCTATAAAACATGTGCTAAATCAACCCGTACTCATGGGTCGCCTTGGTAAATGGGTTGTATCCATGATGGAATATGATATTACTTATGTTCCTCAAAAGGCAATTAAAGGCCAAGCATTAGCTGATTTTCTTGCAGCACATCCCTTACCCGACGACTCTCCTTTAATCGTCAAGCTTCCTGATGAGGAAGTATTTACCATCGACATTGAGTCCCAATGGGAACTATATTTTGATGGAGCCTCTTGCACAGAGACGGATCCTGATGGTGGAGCAAGACGTCGAGCCGGTGCAGGACTAGTTTTCAAAACACCTCAAGGGGGAACCATACATCACTCTTTCTCTCTTCTCAAAGAGGAGTGCTCCAATAACGAAGCAGAATACGAGGCCCTTCTTTTTGGCCTTCTTTTGGCACTATCCATGGATGTGCGTAACATAATAGTGTATGGTGATTCCCAGCTCATTGTTCGCCAAGTTAATAATATATATGAGGTACGCAAGGCAGAACTTGTGCCATATCACACAGCGGCCCAAATCATTATGAAGAAGTTCGAACACGTTCAATTATTGCATGTTCCTCGAAGCAAGAATGCTCCTGCGGACGCTTTAGCTAAGCTAGCAGCAGCGTTAGTGCTCCCTGAAGGGGAGCCCGCTCAAGTACAAATAGAAGAAAGGCGGCTTCTTCCAGCAGTATTGGAATTAATCCCATAAGAGTATGAAGTGAATCATGTTGTCACCAATATCAGTGGTGATGACGACTGGCGCAAGCCGTTCCTTGATTATTTTAATCATGTGATACTGCCAAGTGATAAAGTGGAAAGGCGCAGGCTGCCTTCCTATATAGTTAAAGCAAGAACTTTATATGGACGTTCTTTTGGGCAAGAGATGCTGTTAAGATGTGTGTCTCGAAATGAAGCCGATCAAGTCTTACAAGAGGTTCATCATGGTGTGTGCGGTGGGCATCAAAGTGGACAAAAAATGTACCACACTATCAAATTATGCGGCTATTATTGGCCTTGCGTGATGCAAGACTGCCTTCGGGTGGCAAGGTCATGTCATAATTGCCAAATTCATGGCGTTATAAAACATCAACCGCCTGTTCCGTTGCATCCAACAGTACTCTCATGGCCTTTTGATGCATGGGGTATAGATGTCATTGGTGCCTTTGATCCTCCATACTCTAGAGGGCACAAATTTATTCTCACGGCTACAAATTATTTTTCTAAGTGGGCCGAAGCAGTACCACTACGAGAAGTAAAAAGTGACAATATTATAAACTTTCTTGAGCGCAATATCATCTATCGCTTTGGTGTCCCACACCGCATTACATCGGATAATGCGAAGGCTGTTAAGTCCAACAAGATGGTCAAATTCATGGCCAAATACAAAATCCAATGGAATTATTCCACGTGATATTATCCGCAGGCCAATGGCTTAGTTGAAGCATTTAATAAGACCCTTGGTCAAATCTTGAAAAAGACGGTCCACAAGCATCATCGTGACTGGCATGACCGTCTATATGAAGCTATGGGCGTATCGTGTTAGAGTTCGTACACCAACGCAATCTACGCCATACTCCTTAGTATATGGGAGTGAGGCTGTTCTCCCTCTTGAGGTGGAACTTCCATCTCTAAGAGTGGCCATTCATGATGAGATTACCCAAGATGAACAAATCCGGCTACGTTTTCAGCAGCTGGATTCCTTGGAAGAAGATCGTCTCAATGCACTTCAAGACCTAGAATTATATCGTCGAAACATGGTTCGTGCATATGACAAGCTTGTCAAACCTAGAGTTTTTCGAAAAGGAGAGCTCATTCTTGTGCTTAGGCGCCCCATTGTGGTAAAAGCAAAGCTAAAGGAAAGCTTGAGCCTAAATGGGAAGGGCCATTTGTCATTGAACAAGTGTATGATGGGGGTGCCTATCAATTGATTGATCAACATGGGGAACGCCCAATGCCACCCATTAATGGGAGGTTCTTAAAGAAATATTACGCGTGATCATCTCCGTATGGTGATATTGCTTTTGTTTTTCTCTCTTTTGTGTTATTTCATTTGGTTTTTCTTCTTTAAAGAAAACATTTTTTTTACCATGGACATCATTGTCCTACAATAAAAGGCTTTTCCCAATCACACTATGCTCGTGACAGATGATTTGGTTGCCTTAAGACTTGTCTCGCGGACACATGGTGCATAATGTGGTAAGTACGGCAACACCTACACCCACAACACACAACACACCATACACACGCTCCGAGAGGCAACAGTGAAGACTACTTGCGCGACTTCTCAGCATTGAGTCCCCACACCTCCATGCTTCTGGATATGCCTCAGGTTCACGGAAACAACGCACCCTGAGGTAGACCATAGGAAAACATCGGGAAAGGGCTGCCCAACCTGACAAAAGTTGGGTTTGGTGCGTAGCCGCTTGACAACCTTGGGGTGTGCCACCAAAAGCCCCACATAATATGCCTGAGGGTTTTTAGTTACCACGGTGGGTAGCTGCCTTCCAAATTCTCAAGCTGGTTCCCTGAGAAGAAACTCAGCAATCTCGAAGAAAGTTCAAGCAATCAAAAGAAAGTTCTGACGAAGCATGTCCAAGGAAACATCAAAAAGAAAAAGCAATCTCGTGAAGTCAAGAGGCACAAAAAAAATGTCCATGCAAGAAATCCTTACAAAAGGAAGAATCTCCATCAACTCCAAGAAGCAAGTCAGAGAGGGAACCATTGGAAACAAGGCGGTTGGTAGTTGTTCACCACCCCTCAAAAAAAATGTCGATTGACATAAGGGCATGACAAACTTTTACAAAGCCGTTATCCCAAAACCATCTACTCTAATCACTCCTTACCCATGTTCTCTGTGTTCTTGGGGCATGGAAGGAAGCGTGGTGGAGCTGTGGAGGCTATTCAGTGCTCTAATGGGCGAGGGTATGATTCCCTGTTGCCTCTTGGGATTACTTCAAGCACGTCACACTCTCACACACATGGAAGGACAAGTTGTTGAATGACAATCGTCATGGTTTTTCGACGGTTCCCAATGATTTAGTCCTTCGGCAGCCTTTTCTGACGTCACACTCATAGCTAGTGTCTATCGGAAAAGCCAAAATCCCAAACAAAACAAAACAAAACAAAAACCTTTGGTTTTCTTGGTTTTCTTTTGCCATGCCTTTTATTTTTGCTCATCATCCAGGTCATTCTTTAATTGTTTTGTGCAAAAATTGTAAGACACTTACGCACATAAGCAATCACACATGACATAGTGGAGGATTATCCGACAACTATCAAGTTACACAAGCATATGGATCGCTTGTGGGGACATAACCGCTCTAGTGATCATAACACCAACACTGGGGGCATCACCCCTCTAGTGATCATAACAGCAACACTGGGGGCATTACTCCTCTAGTTATCATCATAGTGATACGGGGGCACCATCATCTCCTAGTTCATCTACGTCGTCGATGACATTCCGACACTACAAATATTGGGAGCAGCAAGGAGCACCAGTGCGGCATGTACCAAGCTGTGAAACCCTCCGAGTGTGATGGCTGGCATCGTGCATTTGTTTTACGATCGCATCAAACTCAAATATATGGGAGCAGCAAGACACGCCAGTGCGGCCAGTGTCAACCTGTGAAACCCTTCAAGACGGATGGCTGGCACCACATCGTTTTATGGCCGCATCTACCTTGATAAATTATGCCTACATATGAACCATCTTTTGGTGAATCGACGACTTACACCATCGGCTGGCACCATGTTGTATGTGGTCGCGATGGAAAGGAATAAAAGCAATATGCATATGGCACGAGTATTTCGCCATATTTTATTATAACTGTACTCACCCACTTCGGTGTTGGTTCGGTATAAAAGCATGGACGTGCGCCATTCAATAAAAGATTCGGCTCCACATATTTTTGACATATATGGATACATTTCTATCGTTTCCAACAATTTAATTCGTCAACCTATATTGATGAATGAATTGCATAAGTCGTATCAGTTGGTAGTACGTTCTTGTTGAGTTTATTTTTTTCCTGGTTTCGCCAAGCTTAGCCCATTCTGCTCCTCGCATGGACAAAACTTGGCGGGGGGCATTTGTTCGATGAATTTTTGGTACCAAAATTCATGATATATAAATTAATTCAGCCCAACCTTTTCCTTATGGTATGTGGGTCCCACTATAAGCAAAATATTGGTGAAATAATATATATGTGATAGTAGACTCGTTTTATAGAGTTCATCACACATATTATAATGGTGCAAATAGATTAATATTTCAACTCACCGTTTAATAGACATGAGCATCGAAAGTGTGGAAGTATACATGTACACAAGCTACCAGATTTCTAATCGATTGGCTAACGTAGTGTCACGTCCCATGCAAATACGAGTCCAGCCTGGAATTTCACGTCCAGAAGAAATAAAAGTAAAGAATGGTCCACCGGTCATGGACTCTTCATGTCCTAAGGCTGGACTATTTGAATAATAACTACGATCGTTTTGCTGATTTCAGGCATTACGTCATCCACGTCTGAGGATATGGACGATTGATTTAAACTCCACGCGAGCGATTAGATCGATCGGGACGCGTTTTCAACCGACCTATATCTGAGGACGTCCGCCTATATAAAGGCCAGACAATCGCTCGTCCGAAGGGAGGAAGAGAGCACGCCATACGTGAGAGCAGTCGACGCATAGGCACGCGGAACGACTCCTCACGAAAAACACGCACATACTCGTTGATCTTAGCGAAAAGGCTGCAACATAAAGGGCATTCGCGGGGCGACGGACGTCACACCGATCAAATTTGAGTTGATTTGTCTAAAGGGCTACATCTCAGATAAGATCATCCAACAAATAAGATTAGCTACAAGTGTTCTCACGGTGTCGTTCTGATGGCCGACATGGCGCCACCCATGAAGTTTTTCTCCGTTGGTAAGTAATCATGTCAGAATTTGATCTCTTCCTCTTTCTTCATGGTGAAATTATTTTATAGCGTATGCGTGTTCATCATCGCCGATTGATCCGAAAAGGGTTAAGTATCAAAACAAACATCCAAGTGATTGTAATTTTCATCATCGAAGAGAGGCTAAAATCAAAGCTTCCCGACGTGATGAAATTATTTATAGAAAATACACCAGTAGAGTATGACTACTTCAACGAGAACGGTCAACTGTTATTTGGTACAGATCACGACGAGCGTACGCGGCTAAGGCCAAGTATGAAGAAGTCAAAGCACTGTATTGATCTTGCTCCTCACTGTATTGATCTTGCTCCTGACGAGGAGGCATGATTAATCATATCGACACCTACACCGCCCCTCACGGGGAGGCGAAGATCATATACAATATTGATCTTTATCCTACAAGGAAGCAAGATTAATATTTCTGATAAGCATTATCCATCATGCAAAATGATATTTTATTCATCGATATCTTTGCCAAATATCGATTGAGACAAAGGCTATACCAGTTATTTTCATCATACGTCTAATGCCGACGAGGCTAGACAAAATCATGGCCAATTGCCGACGAGGCCGGGTCACCATCCTATCTACATGTCCCAAAACCTACGGGATTGGACACATATCGTTGCTGGGTACCGACGAGGCAATAGCAACACACACATGTCCGCGTCTGATGAAATATGGGCGTTACATGACTAGGCACCGACGAGGCGATAGTCATCCCTTTCATCAACATATCCTTTTGGTCATACCAACATGGCGATAGTCCACGTGACCGGGTATCGGCGAAACAAAGCCACCCGCACAATTTATTCAGCGCAGTAGAAATTGCTTGGGCGTGGTTGCCGTGGAGCCGGCTCGATTTTACGAGGCGGCTTGACGGCTTTCCTTCCCCCAGTCCCCGAGTTTCGGGCTGGCTGGTTTTCGGGATTGCCGGCTCGAAGCTCGGTTGCTTGCTTAGGTGGTTGGTCACACAAATAAAGCAGACGGTTAATAGGCCAAGTGGCAACTTTAGGTTTTCAGCTTTGTTTGTTATTTTTTATAGATTCGTCTCGCCCATCTCCTACTACTTCAAGCCCTTTCGCGTGCTGCTCACGACTTGACGCAGGCTCTTCCCGACTGATCTCTGTAGCCGGATCCGAAGAGATGCCAAGGCGTGTGTGACACAGTACTTGGGGTCTGGTAGCCGAATTTGGCCGGGTCGAGGGGTCGGCGGCCTATTTTTCCTTAGGCGCTTTTTCGCGTGCGAGCGCCTTCGGGCTTTTGCTCTTGCCGGCTGAACTCTGCAGCCGGATCCGAAGAGTGGGCCTCTGGCTTCATACACGTTAGTAAGTTGTCATGGAGGAAAGATAGGTCGTGGGCAGCCGGTTAGTCCCCGGGTTACCGAACCAGGGTAGCCGGCAACAGTTGAAGGTGTTGAGAAATTCAAAGGTGATAGCAAGAGGTCAGTCCTCGAGTGTAGCTTGGGGCTGCCTTTTCATTCATAAACTCGGTACAAGGGTACGTAATTTACATGCTCATGTGTAGAAGGGACGGAGGAGGTTGGCATTTTAAGGCCTCTCCGTTTCCTCACCCGAGGTGTCTTTCTTATTTTTCCTAGGTTTTCGTGCATCAACGAGGTAGTACACGTCGTTGCAGAACCTGACTAACTATGAATGGACCCTCCCATGGCAGGGATAACTTGTGCAGGTCCTTCCTGTCTTGGATCAGCCGGAGAACAAGGTCTCCTTCGCGAAAAGCGATTGGCTTGACTCACCTGCTATGATAGCGCCGCAGGTTTTGCTGGTATATGGCTGATCTTGCCAGCGCCAACTCGTGACATTCCTCTAGGAGATCGACTCCATCTTCGTGGGCCTCTTTGGCTTCCGCCTCGGTGAACAGGACGACTCGCGGTGCATCATACTCGAAATCAACCGGCAAGACGGCTTCAGCCCCGTACACCAGGAAGAAGGGGGTGTAGCCGGTTGATCTATTCGGCGTTGTGCGGAGGCTCCAGACCACAGCCGGCAACTCCTCAATCCAGCACCCGGGAGCTCGGTGCAGTGGTTCTTCTAGCCGGGGCTTGATGCCGGACAGGATTAGCCCGTTGGTCCTCTCCACTTGGCCGTTTGACTGCGGGTGGGCAACAGATGCTAGGTCTAGCCGGAAGCCCATCTCCCCGTAGAAGCGAGCGAAGACGCCCTTGACGAATTTCGTGCCATTGTCGGTGATGATGCTGTGCGGGTAGCCGTATCGGTTGATGATGTCCTGGAAGAAGGTGATGGTTGAGTGGCCGTCTAGTTTCTTGATCGGCTTCACTTCTATCCACTTGGTGAACTTGTCCACGGCCACCAAGAGATGCGTCATGCCGCTCCGTGCCATCCGGAAAGGAACGACCATGTCGAGTCCACAGACGGCAAAGGGCCAGGTGATAGGTATCGTCTTCAGTGTTGAGGCCGGCTAGTGCTGCTGTGCACGAAAAAGTTGGCAGCCGCCGCATTTGCAGACTATCTGCTCCGCGTCGACGAGGGCAGTCGACCAGTAGAAACCTTGGCAGAGGGCCTTGGCTGCGATGGCCCTTGAGGATGCGTGGTGGCCACACTCGCCTTGGTGAATGTCTCGGAGGAGCTCGTAGCCTTCCTCCTGCTTGACGCAGCGCTGGAACACGCCCGAGACGCTGCGCTTGTATAGCTAATTGTTGATGATGGTGTAGGCCTTGGCTCGGTGCTGCACTTGTCTAGCTTCGACCTCAACGATTGGCAGCTCGCCCTTGATGATGAAGGTGAGGATTGGCTGTGCCCAAGATGGCACTTCCCGGACGGTGAAGACGCTTTCCTCGGGTGCGCCAGTCCCCAAGTCCGTGTTGGCGTCTCCCGCATCCGGCGAGCCGGCTATGGCCGACGAGGTCGGAGTCCCTGAGTCCGGCTGGAGGATGGACTCGGAGTCGGCCGCTGGATTGACGGAGGGCAGGCGGAGATGCTCGAGGGAGATGCCCGGTGGGATGGCTTGTCGGGTGGATCCTATGCGTGCCAGAGTGTCGGCTGCCTCGTTGTGCGTACGAGGGACGTGGTGGAACTCGCACCCCTCGAAGCATCCGCTGAGTTGCTACACGAAGAAGTGGTAGGCGGCCATGTTTGGGTCCTTGGCGTCCCAATCCCCGGAGACTTGCTGGACAACAAGGTCCGAGTCTCCGAAGCAGAGGATGCGGCGAATGTTCATCTCCTTGGCCAGCTTGAGGCCATGCGCGAGTGCTTCATACTCGGCGACGTTGTTGGAGGCGGTGAAGTGGATCTGGAGGACGTACTCCAGCTTGTCTCCTTTTGGCGAGGTGAGGACGATGCCGGCTCCTAGCCCATCGCGCATCTTGGAGCCGTCGAAGTGCATCTGCCAATGCGTGTTATCCGGCTGCGGCGTAAGGTACTCCTTCTCCGCCCAGTCGACGAAGAATTCAGCGAGACACGGGGATTTCATGGCGGTTCTTGGCTCGTAGAGGACATGATGGTCGGCTAACGAGACGACCCACTTGGCGATCCGGCATGTGGCGTCCTTGTTGCACATGATGTCGGAGAGGGGAGCCGTGCTCACCACAGTGATGGGATGCTCCTAGAAGTAGTGCTTGAGCTTCTTGGCGGCTAGGTGGATGCCGTACGCCAGCTTCTGATAGTGCGGGTAGTTTTGCTTGGATAGCGAGAGCACCTTTCTCAAGTAGTAGACGGGTCGCTGGATTAGCCCCGGTTTACCCTCCTCGGGTCGCTCCACGACGAGGACGATGCTGACGACTCGATTTGTCGCGGCTATGTAGAGCAGCATCGGCTCCCTGGGCATGGGAGGCGCCAGTACTGGCGCTGTGGCCAATGCCTCCTTGAGCTGCCGGAAGGCCGCGTCGGCCTCATCCGTCCAGACGAAGCGGTTGGGCTTTTCATGAGGGAGTACATGAGGCTGACGAACCGGCTAAGGGACGCCAGGCAGCCGGGAAACTTTTGCACGTCCTTCAAGCTCCTTGGAGGTCGCATGCGCTCGATGGCGGCTATCTTGTCCGGGTTGGCCTCGATTCCCCTCGCCGAGACGAGGTAGCCGAGTAGCTGGCCAGCCGGCACGCCGAACACGCACTTGATCGGGTTGAGCTTCATTTTGAACCGCCTGATGTTGTTGAAGGTCTCCTCGAGGTCGCCGAGCAGCGTGTCGCGCTTCTTGGTCTTGACGACATCACGTAGGCGTGTACGTTGCGGCCGATCTGGTCGTGCAGGCACTTCTGCATGCAGCGCTGGTACGTGGCCCCTGCGTTCTTTAGTCCGAAAGACATGACAGTGTAACAATAGGCCCCGTATGGGGTTATGAATGATGTCTTCTGTTGGTCCTCCGGGTTAAGCTGGATCTGATTGTACCCGGAGTAGGCGTCCAGAAAGGACAGGAGCTCGCAGCCGGCGGTGGAGTCGATGACTTGATCGATGCGAGGCAACGCGAAGGGGTCCTTCGGGCAAGCCTTGTTGAAGCTCGTGTAGTGGATGCACATGCGCCAGGTGTCGTTCTTCTTCATCACCATGAACGGATTGGCAAGCCAGTCCGGATGGAAGACTTCCATGATGAACCCGGCTGCAAGGAGCCTAGCGATCTCTTCCCCGATTGCTTTCCTTCTTTCCTCCGCGAAGCGGCGGAGGGGTTGTCTCACCGGCTTGGTACCCAGCTTCACATGTAAAGAGTGCTCGGCCAACTCCCTCGGAACACCCGGCATGTCCTTTGGAGACCATGCGAAGATGTCCCGATTCTCACGGAGGAAGTCGATGAGCTCGCTTTCCTATTTGTCGGTGAGGCCGGTCCCGACGGTGACGCACTTGTCGGGGTTGCTGGGGTCGAGCGGGATCTGCCTGGTGTCCTTGGCCGACTGGAAGGTTGATGACGGTAAAACACACTTCCGTTGGGAACCTCAAGAGGAAGGTATGATGAGTGCAGCAGCAAGTTTTCACTCAGTATGAAACCGAGGTTATCGAACCAGTAGGAGATCAAACAGCTTCTGAAGGTTGTCAACGGCGCCAGAAAAGTGATGGTGATGGGGTAGCAGAGATTTACTTCTTCTCCCCGGCGCCAGAAAAGGTGTAGCGCGTAGTTGACTTGGAATCTGCACACAACACAACCAAAATACTTTGCCCCAACTTACAGTGAGGGTGTCAATCTCACTGGCTTGCTGAAAACAAAGGATTAGACGTATAGTGTGGAAAATGATGTTTGTTTGCAGAGAATGTAAAAGAACAGTGTTTGCAGTAGGTTGTATTATCAGTGTAAATGAATGGACCGGGGTCCACAGTTCACTAGTGGTGTCTCTCCATAAAAGATAAATAACATGCTGGGTAAACAAATTACAGCTGGGCAATTGATAAATAGAGAATGCATAACAATGCATGTACATGGCATGATGACTACTATGAGATTTACTTGGGCATTACAACATGGTACACAGACCGCTATCCAGCATGCATCTGTGTCTAAATAATCCACTTTCAGGTTAGCATCCGCACCCCTTTCAGTATTAAGTTGCAAGCAACAGATTATTGCATTAAGTATAGTGCATAATGTAAGCAACACAATTATCAAAAGACTAAGCATCGCTGTTTTACCCCTAATGGCAACATCACATCCAAAACCTTAGAACTTTCTGTCACTGTCCTAGATTAAATGGAGGCATGAACCCACCATCTAGCATAAATACTCCCTCTTGGAGTTACAAGCATCAACTTGGCCAAAGCCTCAACAAGTAACGGAGAGCATGCAAGATCATAAATAACATGGATATGATAATTCAATAATCAACTTGACATAGTACTCAATATTCATCGGATCCCAGCAAACACAACATGTAGCATTATAATAATATGATCTTGGTCATGATAGGCAGCTCACAAGATCTAAACATGATGGCACAAGAGGAGAAGACAACGATCTAGCTTCTGCTATGGACCCATAGTTCAAGGATGAACTACTCACGCATCACTCCGGAGGAGGGCATGGCGATGTAGAGCCCTCCGGTGATGATTCCCCTCTCCGGTAGGGTGCCGGGAAGATCTTCTGAACCCTCCCGAGCTAGGGTTGACGGCGGCGGCGTCTCTGGAACTTTTCGTGGAATATGAATCGGGTCTCTAGGGTTTTTGCATCGGGAGGAATAAATAGGCGAAAGGGCGGCGGCTGAGGGCACTCGTGGGCCCCTCACCACATGGTGGCGCGGTCAAGGGGGGACCCGCGCCGCCGCATGGTGTGGGCGCCCCGGTGCCCCCACTTCGTGTCTCCTTCGGACTCCATGTACGTGACAGAAAAATAGGGCCATGGCTTTTTGTTTCGTCCAATTCTGAGAATATTTCCTTAAGTAATTATCTGGAACAGAAAAACAGCAGAAAACAGGAACTGGCACTGTGGCATTTTGTTAATAGGTTAGTCCCGAAAAATGCATTAAAATGATATAAAGTGTATGTAAAACATGTAGCAAATGGCATAATATAAGCATGTAATATCAAAAATTATAGATACGTTGGAGACGTATCAAAGGTGCTTTCGCTGGCCGATTTCTTGGAATCGGGAGCCTCAGCCGGCTCCTCGGCAACCTTGCGCTTGAGGCCTTCCAGTTCTTCTGCCACGATGAGGGCTTCGGCCATCTTGGCGCCGCTTGATGCGTAGGCGACGGAGCGCCTATAGTCGCCACTGACGGTGAGGATTCCACGCTCACTTGGCATCTTCATTTTGAGGTACACGTAGTGCGGGACCGCCATGAACTTGGCGAGCGCAGGCGCCCAAGGATGGCGTGGTAGGCACTCTTGTGGTCCACCACTTCAAACCATATGGTTTTGCGGCGGAAGTTCTCCTTGGTGCCGAAGATCACGTCCCGCTGGACTTGTCCGGCTGGGGAGCAAGACTGTCCCGACACAATGTCGTGGAAAGTGGTCGTGCTGGGAAGCAGGTCGCGGTCGGTGATGCCCACACTAGTACAGAACGACACATCGGAAACGGGCCAAAAACCCCATCGGCAACGGAGAAAGGTTCCGTGTCCCCGACCCTGTCACTGATGTGAAGAGCACAATGGCAACAAAGGGGATAAACCGTTTCTGATATGGTTAACATTAGACACGGAGTTTTGCGAATCACCGTTTCTAATAAGGGTTACAGGAAAAAAAAAACACGGTGACAGGCTGTGCCGTCGATGGAGCCCCGCTCCATGCGACTAGACGGCCGCCCGGTCGTCACCGTATTCCTGTACAGAATGCTTTACAAAAGTTCATCAGTGCGCGTGGCTGGAGCTCTGCTCCTATGTCTTCACGGCCGCCAGATGAACATCTACTTTCTTCATCCTGCTGCGCAAAATGTACTGCTCCTGGTGACGGCACCGTGTATGGAGCCCCGCTCCTAGGTCTTCACGGCAGCAGCATCCACCAAGCCCTTGACACAACAAATATTCTTTGTTAAAAATAGCAAACAAAGCTAATAAACAGAGCCAATAAGCAGTAAACAAAGGAAAATGTAGTGGGATAAGCAGCTAACAGAGAAAACGGAGCTAAATAAGTAGCTAACATAGCAAATACATAGCTGAACAGAGCTAACTAACAGAGCAAACCGAGCTAAAAAGTAGCTAACATAGCAAATACATAGCTGAACAGAGCTAACTAACAGAGCAAACCGAGCTAAAAAGTAGCTAACATAGCAAATACATAGCTGAACAGAGCTAACTAACAGAGCAAACCGAGCTAAATAAGTAGCTAACATAGCAAATACATAGCTGAACAGAGCTAACTAACAGAGCAAACCGAGCTAGAAAGTAGCTAACATAGCAAATACATAGCTAAACAGAGCTAACTAACAGAGCAAACCGATCGAATAATAATTAAGTAGCTAACAGAGCAAATACATAGCTAAACAGAGCTACAAAACAGAGCAAACCAAGCTAAATAAATACCTTAGGCGAGGCAGGGTCGCTTTCCGTCGTGGATTGCGTCCCACGCGTCGGCGCCGGAGCCACTGCCAGAGGAGACGTCAGAGGAGACCTCATCCTGCTCGAACACCGGAGCGTCCTCCTCCTCCTCCTCCTCATCCTTCTCCTCTGCCGCCGCCACCGCTGCCGCGGCCGCATCTGGCCCAGGGCCCTGGCCAGGGAGAAGAGAGCGGTGTATGGCCGCCCGGAGCTGCGTCTGGAACAACGCCTCCTCGGCGGCTTCTATCGCGTGCTCGGCGGTGGAGATGCGGATAGCTCTCTGCATCGTAGACGCCCGAATGACACCGGAAGACGAGATCTGGGCGTCGGTGGCCGCCGCCGCCGTGGATCCGGATGGTATTTGACGGTACTGAATGAACCGGCGACCGCAATCGCCGGGGATCTAGCCCCAGTTGTAGGGGAGATCCCTCGGAGGTGGAGGAGGAAGATGCTCCATCCTGACTTCCGTCGGCGCCGGAGGGGTTCGCCATCGATGGGTGAAGTAGGAGGAGAGCGTGTGCGACTAGGGTTAGGAACTGGGGAGAGTGAGACTGTGAGAGTGAGACACTGGAGTGGGAGATATTAATATCGGCACCGCTTAATGGGCCTTCACATGGGAAACGGAGACACACTGATCTCCGTTTCTAATGTGGCCATATCAGCAACGGAGATACTTTTTCCTACATTGCCCAGATATGAGCAACAAAGATCCTTTTGCCCTCCGTTACCGTTGTGTCGGGCCCATCGACCGACTAACGCGCGCGCACTCACGGAAGCGCGCGGAGCTCATTCTTCCGTCGCCTAACTCTTGCCGTTGCCATAGAGGGGTATCCGATGTGTCGTTCTGTACTAGTGCCAGCTTATCCGCGGTGTCACGGTAGAGGATGTTGATGGCGCTGCCTCCGTCTATGAGGACTCACGTGAAGTTGACGGCGAAGTTGTCGGAGACGATGGTGGGATCTAGGACCAAGGCATAGCCGCCTGGTCGAGGCATCACACCGGGATGATCCTCACGCCCCCATGTGATCAGTTGCTCCGACCATTTCATGAACTGAGGGACGGGAGGGACGGTGGCGTGCACTTCAGCGTAGCGTTGCCGTCTGGCGCGCTTGTCGTCGCGCTCGCTGGTGTACATGATCGACATAGGAGGCATCTTGGTGCGGGAAGTCGTCTGGTCGTCCAGCCGGCTTGGCGGGAGATCGGGGCCGCTCAGGGCGCTGATCATAGTTGTCTTGATTTCCTCGATTGTCGCGGTTGTCGTGATTATCTCGGTTGTCGCGGTTGTCCCGATTATCTCGGTTGTCGCGGTTGCCGCGATTGTCGCGGTTGCCGCGATTGTCGCCGGGTTGGCCACGAGGAGGAGGCGGCGGGAGTTCCTCGTCGCGGGCAATCCGGGTGGTCCAGCTGCAATGCCGGGTGGTGTGGTTAGCCGGCTTGCGATTTCGCCTGTATTGCAAATATGCAGTCACGAATAATCCCGCTAAAGTAATAGGAATTAGGCCTAAGACGATTCCAAATAGAAAAACTTCAATCATTTCGATTTGTTCGAGGGGATAAAAAAAGAGTGAAGTTGTGGTACTTGCAGGGCATGTCGAGCATGGCCTCGAAGGTGTATTTGGTCTTCTGCCACGGGCGGCTCTCCCTCATGCGACCTCGGTCGCCATCTTCTCATGCGCGGCCTTCCTCGCCGAGCGCGATGAACTGGGAATCGCGTCGATTCTCGGAATACAGGCCTTTGCGCTTGTGGCGGTCGTCACGCCGGTTGTCCGAGTAGCGGCGTGAGGAGCCGGCTTCCTCGCGATTGCGAGGTGGATCTTTCTTCTTCGGCTCATTTGTAGCCGGCTTGTCGTGATCAGTCACCCGGGTTGGTGCCTTCAGGACGGAGTCGGCCGTTGCATGTTTATCGGCGATGTCCAAGAGGTTTCCCAGGCTCTCTGGCTCGGATTGCAGAAGCTTGTGCTTCAACATGATGTCGTGGTGGCAGCCATCAGTGAAGTAGCGGATGGCCTCTTGCTCGCTAACCCCTTCGCAGGAGTTGCGCAGTTCGGACCACCTCGTGAGTTAGTCGCGGTCGGACTCGGCCTTCCCTTGGGTGCAGAGCTGCAGAGTGCGCGGTTGGCCCGGATGCTTGTAGGTGCTGTTGAAGTTCCCGACGAACACCTCCTCGAAATCTAGCCATGAATTGACGCTGCCGGGTGGCAGGCTGTTAAGCCATGTCCGAGCGGTGTCCATCAGCATGAGCGGGACGTAGCGGATGGCTACGCGCTTGTTACCGCCGGCGATGTCGATGGCGATGAGGTAGTCCATCAGCCAGTCCTCTGGCTTAGCTGTGCCGTTGTACTTGGGCGTCTCCCGAGGGAGATAGAAACGGGGCGGGGAACGGCTCCTTTTGGATGCGGGGGCCGAAGCACTTGTGGCTCAGGATGAGGCCGTTGTCCTCGATGGCTCGAGACGCTGCTAGGGCGTCGATGCGGCCACGAGCATCAACATCAACAGTAGGTCCCAAGGGACCTAGCCGGCTGGCGACGGGACCTTTGCCGGCTGCTTTAGCTGGCTCAGGATGCGTCTTTGCGTGATTTCTGTGCTCGTCGTCCCGGGGGTCGACGTGGTTGGAGCGGCTTCGCTCGGGGTTGCGCGCCTTGGCCTTGCCAGAGTTAACACTTTTCTTTGGTCCTCCGCCGCGTTGCTGGCTAGCGGCCAGGGAAGAAGCTCCCTTAGACTTGGGCGGGCCTCGGTGGGTCTCGCCGTCTTCGGAGGCGGCTTGCATGACATTAGCAGCTGTGAGCAGCTGCTGGACGCGCCTGGATTGCGCGGTCAACTCTTCGCCTTGCAGATGGTCGAGCTCGAGTGTGGCCGCCTCGGCGGCGCGCATGTTTTTGGCCGGAGTGCTATAGATGGGTAGGGCGAAGTCTGGCCGGGTGGAATCTTCGTCCATCCGGCCACCCAGCATAGCGCCTTTGCGGCGGATATCTTGGAGCCGGCTGGGACGATCCCCAGTAGGGGTGAGGTTGTGCGCGGAGCTGTACTCGAGCATGGTGGCTGCGAGCCGGCGTTTGGTGTTGGCCACCTCTTGCGCGCCATTGATGATGCGCTGGCGCGACGGTCGCAGCCGGATCATCGCCGGCGGTGGGCGTCATGAGCCCTGGATGGTTGCGTAGAGGGATGCAGCTGCGGTGGAGGATTCCAGGTTTTCTCGGCGCGCAGTGGAAGCGCGCCTGGCCGCCTCCAAGGCGGAGGGGACATCGGTGGCGGTGTAGACCTCCGCATACGCGCAGGACTCATCGCTAGAGTCGCTGCCTTCGGACAGAGAGTCCGGACAGGGGAGGATAACATCAGGATACTCACTAGGGATGACGGCGACCTAGACGCGGTGGTCGCCGAAATGGATGACGGAGCCTCTTTCGGGCGGAGGAGCGTCGGCGAAGCACGCCGCGTTGTCGGTGATGCAATCGAATGCGCCGAGCGTCAGGATGAGCCCCAACGCGACGCGCTGGCCGGAAGTGGTGACGGGTCCCGAGCGGAACATGACTCTGTTCGCCGCTATCGGCCCCACGGTGGGCGCCAACTATCATGGTATGGTACACGGCAGTGCCATCTCGGGATAGCTAAGTGGGTGAGGCCTACAGGTGACGAACGATGGTGCCCGCTGGCGGGATCGGGTATGAGCAAGGTGACACCAAGACATACCCAGGTTCAGGGCCCTCGTGTGGAGGTAACACCCTTACTCCTGCACGGACTCGTATATATGAGTATGGAGCTACAATGGTGATCCTTGAGCTGGACAGAGTTTCGGTGTCTTTAGGTAGGAGAAGCTGCCCTCTAATGGAGAGCCCGGCCCCCTTATATACTGGTCGGGTGGCCGGTTACAACATGTTGTCCCATCTGGACGGGGCCCGGGAGGGCCCGCAGGTGTAATCAAAGTCTATAAAGCCTAGCCGGATGACTACTCCGATGATGGCGAAGCGACTGGTCAACCTTTGTAGGCCTGGCCGGCTGACTGGTCTAGGTCGGTGATGTGACCAGTCAACCCCCGTAGGCCTGGCCGGATGACCGGCCTATTGATGGCGATGTGATCGGTCAACCCTCGTAGGCCTGGCCGGATGACCGTTGTGATGATGGTGATGGGACGGGTCGAAGGGGCCCGTACGTGTCAGCGGACAGGCCGGGTCCTTCCGTCATCATCTTCCTATGTCAGCTCAGGTGATGTTTTTTTTAGATCCTTGGGTAGGCTCGGCTCATTCCCGCAACCCGCGGCGTGTCGTGTCGTGTCGTGTCGTGTCGTGACGGACGGATGGCGGAGGAGGAGGAGCGCGGGAGAGAGCCTTCTATTCTCAGCTAGCACACCAAGTGGTACAACACTACACTATATAAGGTGGTGCAGCTCTCTCCCAACTAGCAATGTGGGACTAAACTTTAGCACAGCTTTCCACTCCCAAAATTCTGCCATGCACATGGGCCAATTTAAGATTTCCAGGAATTGCTTATGTGGGCTGCTCACTAATGGGCCCAATATTCTAACAGGTTTCACATCTATCCCAAAATATCTATGTACTGACCCCGCTGCTGCTTGGTTAATACTATTGCATTTACATGAAAATGACTGACCTTGACAGGTCACTCGCTTGCTACCTCTATGTCACAAACAAATGGCTTGTGTACAAGTGTCATCAACACGTCGGCTATTCACATCATCTTCCTATGTCTACATTCTATCCTACAGGCCGGCGCCATGTCGTAGCCGCCTCAGTTGCTTGAGGTGCGTCCAATTAGGAGGAGCGCAGATCTCACGTCGCGTAGTATATGGTCGGCGTGTTCTTCTTCTTGGCCGCCTTCTCGGGGACGACTGAACATCAAGAATCCAACAGGGAGATGAGCAACCAAGAAGGGGGATCAGCAGCCCATTCTAGATCCAAGAACCGGCGCTGGAGGGAGAGGGGTAATTGGGGAGGGGGAGGGGGCATACCGGGAGTAGCCAGTTGTGTGTCGTCGGGGACGAAGCCGCCGCCGTGGAGGTGGGGATCGGCGGGGGCGCGCGGAGCGGGTAGTGGCGCTGCCATGTTGCCATGCGAGCGCGGAGCAGAGGAGGAAGAGCGACTTGCCGGTGCCGGTGGGCGACTCGAGGAGCGCGTGGGAACGGCCCTGGTGGCGGGCGCTGTCGAGCGTGGTGATGACGCGGCCCATGAAGGCCAGCTGTGTCCCATACGGCTTGTAGGGGAACTCCACCGGCACGCCGCCCACCTGGTACACGCCACCTCTGCCACGCGCGGGCGCAGGCTTCGTGGTGGTGAAGCCGTCGCCGGCCATGGGATCGTCGGCGGTGGCGGCGCACGGCAGGTGTTTGTGGATTTGCCCGTGAGAATTGGGCAGGAGAATTGGGGGGGGGGGGGGGGAATGGAAATGGGCGCCGACGTCGCGCGCATCAATCGTCGGAGAATTGGGCGTTCTCGTGGGTGTCACGGCCCAGGTGGCGGCCCGCGACGACAAGACCCAGCCCAGCCCAGAGAAGGCGTGAGACACCCACCCGGACGTTGCGGAAGGCAGCGGCGCCGCAAGCTGCTACTTAAGGCAATGTCTCCAGGAGAAGAAGGGGGACGAAAATGATGCATCTCGTGTAATCCTTGTAGCTACCTTCCTCGAAATCCAGATTGTACCTCCGAACTTGTGACTTATAATCTGAATCCCTAGTAAGGTCGTAACAATTGGTATCTTGAGCCTTGTTTCGATCCACCAGAGTTCGCTTGATCTGTAAATCCGTTTGCGGTCGGCGGCGATTCTTCGAATTGCTGCTGTAATTCCCATCTCTCGGTTCGATCGCGTACCGAGGTCGTCGATCTGGCGCCCTGAAAAATCCCACTGTGGTTGAGACGCGGATCGCGACGGCGATGGCGACAGTAGAGGAGCAGAACACCACCACCAACTCCAAGCTCGACGAACTCGCCAAGCAGATGCAGTCCCTCGCGGGATGGATGCGATCCGTCAATGACACCACCGCCGACCTCACGAAGAGCACCAACCTCCTCCAACTTCATGCGGAGGACACGGCGTCGCGCATCAGCATACTCGAGTCGCGCTCCGACCCGAGCGCCGCCGACAAACAGCCCCAAGGGCACCGCGATGCAGATGTGACACGGGGGCAGGACTTGGGGGTCAATCGACCTCCCGATCCTCCTCCGGATCATGGTACGTCTCGATCTGCATCTCTTGTGTTTGACCGTGAGTCTGACCCAGACGGATTTCGACACCACTCCCACCGACCTTTCACTAGCACATCTAAGATGGATTTTCCGAAGTTTGACGGTGACGATTATCAGATTTGGATCGATAATTGCAACCTCTACTTCGAGATTTATGGGGTGTCTTCACATATGAAAGTTAAATTTGCTGCTCTAAATATGATAGGCAATGCCGCGCTGTGGCTTAAAACTATGCAGAAGAGACACAAATTCGTTCACTGGGATGAACTTTGCACAGCAGTTGTAACTCGCTGGGGCAAAAGCAAACACAATTTCTACATGCGTGAGATGCTAGCTGTTAGGCAGACTAGTACAGTAGAGGAGTACACCACTCGTTTTGACATCCTTAGAAACCAGTTGTTGTTAGAGGATCCTTTTACCAGTGAGGTGTTCTTCGTTGAGCGTTACTTAGCCGGTTTGCGTGCTAATATTCGTACTGCAGTTGTTTTACATTGCCCTGAAGACACAGAAACTGCTAGTTTGTTGGCTCGGTTGCAGGAAACAAAGTTGGAGGCTGATCCCCTATCCAATTATCACAAGAGCAACCATCGCGACAAGACCAAACAGTACCACCACCAGTAAAAAAAAGTCTTATAGGTGGAGGCCTTTTTGTGGCGCACTAAATTGCATGCGCCACAGAAAAGCCTTTTGTGGCCCATCCTTTTGCATGCGTCACAGAAAGTCATATTTCTGTGGCGCATGGGTTCGGGTGCGCCACAGAAATATGACTTTTTGTGTCGCATGAGCTCGGATGCGCCACAGAAAGTCCATGCGCCACAGAATGTCGACTTTCTGTGACGCATCAGGTTGGGTGCGCCACAAAATGTATGCACTTTTTGTGGCGCATGGGACCTTGCGGCAAAACGAAGAAAATGAAAAATTATTCAAAAAATTCCATCCTTTGAAATATAGTTAGGTATTAGTGTCTACTTCGTGTAGCATATTTGAAATATGAGTTTTGACCTTTTATGCAAAATCAGTGTAAAGAAAGTCGAAACGGCCATAACTTTTGCATACGACGTCGAAAAAATGCGTTTAATAACTTAAAAAAAGTAGAGAAAAATAGAAAATTGCCCACACCCGGGCTTGCCGGTTAGGCCTTTTTAGATTCCTCAAATTCCAAAAGGAAAAAAAGTTATTTTAAAATGATTATTTTTCTCAGCGAAATCAAAAAAAAAAAGAAAAAAGTTTCTGTGGCGCACTTGGAGGGGGTGCGCCACATAATTTTTGGGCGGGATTCGAAATTTGAAATGGGAGGCTGGCTCCCCTTATCTTCTCCCCTTCTCCTCACATTTCCTGCTCCTCTCCCGTTCTCCACCACATTTCTTGCTCCTCTCCACTTCTCCACCACCACTCCTCTCCCTCTACTTCTCTCCCCTTCTCCTCCCTCCTTCTCAACAAACTCCGGCGACCTTCTCCGGAGCCACCAACTCCGGCGACTTCGACCTCTTCCTCCTCCACAACTCCGGCGACCTCCTCCTCCTCCTAACCGGCGACCACCTCCACCTCCTACTCCGGCGCCCACCTCCTCCGGCGACCTTCTCCTCCACCACGTGACATCCGGCTCCAACTCCGGCGACCACCAACCTTCGACGACTCTCTCCTCCACCCACCTACGGCCAAGCCCAGTGCTGCTTCCGACGAGCTCCGATGAAACGAAATTCCGATGAAATTTGGGCGGCCCGATCTAGATTTGGCCAGAATTCAGATTTAGATCTGGCCGCCCTTTTTTTTGAAATTGAAAAAAAATTAGTGGCGCACCTAAGTGGGGGTGCGCCACTGATATGTTTCTGTGGCGCATGGTGGTGGGGTGCGCCTGTAGCACCCCCGAGAGCCAGGCTAGACAAATCCCAGATAATTTTCTGATATAAGCCTAACCTTGATCTCGAGCCAACAGCTGGACATTCGATAACACAGCAGTGACTCTACGACTCAAAGCAATATTATACAAACTCTTAGCAGAGTGAAGATAGCAAATATTACAAGCAGAGGTCACTGACCCAACAACATATCAAACAGCGAAAGCAAATTATGTTATGCTACATAACAAGAACCAAAAGGCCTAAGAGGCCATAACATAAGCGACGTCCCGCCCATCGATTCCAGGCTGCTGCCCGGGAACCCCGATCTACTCGTCGATGTCCGTGTAGAAACCGGCAGTGGAGTTGGAACCTTCACCTGTCCAAAAAGTGCGCAAGGCTGAGTACAGGAGGTACTCAACAAGACTTAATTAACCTATTATATATCTGCCCGTTCAGAGAGTATTCATGAATGTCTTTGCATAAAGCCATCTTTATTTTCAAATCGAGGGAGGAGAGAGAGTCTCGCATCGGTAGACTTTTAAAATGGGATAAGGGATCAACACCTCTGACTTCACCCTCCATATTCTGCAGCCACCGAGATGTCATCGCTTGCACCACCCTCAAGAATCACCCCCTCGCTCAACCCGAGGAAGTAACCCTAACCATCCTTAGTTGGCAGTTTTATGATTAATTCTAAGTTGTCTATGATCACCGAAATAAGGTACCAAGTCGTCCATAACCGTGGACACGGCTTTCCGAAAATATTTACCCTGCAGGGGGTGTAACTTCCCACACGCGCCAACCAACCGATACGCCATACATTAGCACTCTACCGGGGAGTGCCGGCTCGAGGGTTGGCCACGACCTTTCCCAAGCTTCGCCTATGTTCATGAGCCACAACAGTAGGTCAGACCGCCATCTCAGCGATCCCTAGTGCGGGTTGCCAGGGTCAAGATCAGAGTGTCACACTCTCCTGACCCAAGCCCTAAATTTTCTCCTCAAACCATTTTACCGCACACGCAAATGGAACACTCGAACTAGTGGCTTCACGTAGTAGGCTAGGCAAGTTGGAGTCGAGGGGGAAATGAATACCCCGTGTGGATGCACGAATAGTCTTGGTTCCGAACCCAGGAACTCAGTTCCTATTGTCGACGAGAACGAGACAATCCACCACAATCCCAATGTGGCCTCTCGTCCAAGTCTTTAACAATAGATAAAGCATGTGTACCTATTCCATCCCAATCCTCTCAACTGGATGGAGAAAGGAACCACTAAGCAAGCCTAAGCGGCGATGCAACGCAAGGAACACTCTATACCTTGACCAAAACATCTTTGAACCGTATGCATAACATGAGAATCAAATACTTTGGAAATCTTATATGTGCAGATATAAGGTTATGCTTGCCTTGCTCTTCGGTAGCTGGGTATTGGTCCTCGGAGGCGTTGCAAACACTCTCGGGCTCAAGTCCTATCGCGAAGAACCAAATACCGGAAAGGAATGACACAATCAATACAATATTGATGCAATGCACAATCACATGTATGATATGTCATCTTTAGAATATCCTAGATGCAAGCATTAATTAAATGGGTGAAAAGGATATACCCATAATTAAGATTAGGGTTTATTGATGTGAGACTAGTAACATTATTTTCCTTGTATGGGGTATGCATGATTAAATTATAGTTGAATAGATTTTATTTTTCTGAATATTTTGATATAAAAATCATATTTTTCTGATTTAAAATGAATTAGTTATGAATTTCTAAAGATTAAACAATTTTAATTCAATTTAAACCATTTGTTAATTCCATTTTAAATAATTATAATTTAAGTAAATATTATTGGACCCACATGTCATAACTTTAATAATTACATAAAACATTATTTGGAAATGAATAAAATTCTGACGAGGGGACCCACCTGTCAGGGATTTAAATAAATACAGAAATGATTTTTAATTTCCAGAAAAGAAAAGGAAAAGGGCTGATGACGTCAGCTGACGTCATCAGCGGCCAAATCCTCTCTGCCGAGCACAAACTGCTCGAATTCGAGCAAATGGAGCGAATTCCTTTGCGGCAGTCGCTAGAGGAGATCGAGGGGGACCGTTTGGTGGTGGCGCCGTGACCAAATGGTCACCGGAGTTGCTCCCGTGCCTCACCGGAGCGGAGCACGACGGCGGCGCTCGGCGACCGGGCTAACCAGAGGGAGAGGGAGAGAGAGGAGGGCACGGGAAGGACCGCAGGATCAACCTGAAGCTCGTGGAAGGGTCGAGGAGGCGAGGGGAGCTCGGGGCTGGCCGGAAATCGTGGTCGACGGCGGCGGACCCGGCGGAGGGGATCGGTGTTTCCCGCGGCTTCGCAGCTTCCCAGCACGAACCGCTCGAGGAGGAGGAAGAGAGGAGCGCGGCGGACCTCCTGGTCTTCTCGCCGGAGCAGGAGGTGGCCGGAATTCGAAGTAATCGCCGGCGACCTGTGGTTAGGGTTCGGGCGAGCTGAGGAAAGAGGAGACGAAATGGGAATGGCTTAGGGTTTCTCCGGCGGCAGGCGGCAGCTACTTGTAGTCCAGGGAGGGCGGCGGCGCGAATCGCAGCGCAGGGAGGCGAGGGACGGCGAGGAGCTCGACAGCGCACGGCGGCGCCGTCGGAAGCTCGAAGACGATGGTTTTTTTCTGAAAACCCCCCTGAAGATTTTAATTATTGCCAGATTCTTTCACAAACAGGCCCCTGGTTACTCATTTAAAAGGTTTGGGCTTTTCTGTAAAGAGGAAAATTTGCAGAAAAATACTAGGGAATTCAAAATTTCACAAGGAAGCCATTGGCAGTCCTGGATTTTGAAAATTTGGAATATTTTGAGTTCACCAAGAATAGCAAGAATTTAACCCTTTCTTTCAAAAGCAAACATGTGAATTTCAAGTGCAAATTCTTGTCCAAATTAAATGAGATGCATGCAATGCTCAAACACACCTTTTTATTTCTATTTAACAAACTTGGGTTGTTACAGATCTACCCTCCTTACAAGAATCTCGCCCCGAGATTCCTAGGTTTTAGAAAAGAAGTCAGGATACTCAGATCGGAGACGATCTTCGCGTTCCCAGGTTGCTTCCTCCTCAGAGTGATGAGACCACTGAACTTTGAGGAACTTGATGCTCTGACGTCGAGTTTTACGCTCGGCTTCATCAAGGATACGGATAGGATATTCACGATAGGTTAGATCCTCTTGAAGGTCAAGAGTCTCATGATCAACACCACGAATGGGATTTTTGAAGCAACGCTTCAACTGGGAGACATGGAAGACGTCATGGACGTCTGGAAATTTTGAGGGTAGTTCCAATTGGTAGGCAAGCTCTCCATGCTTAGCAAGAATGCGAAAGGGACCAACATAGCGAGGAGCCAGTTTGCCTTTGATACCGAATCGACGGACACCCCGAAGAGGAGTGACCCTGAGATAGGCATACTCGCCAACTTCATAGTGAACATCTTGGTGATGGCTGTCATAGTAGCTCTTCTGACGGGACTGAGCTGTTTTGAGACGCTCACGGATGATATTGACTTGATCTTCTGCTTCTTTGATGATATCTGGCCCAAAGAGTGATCTTTCACCGGTTTCGGACCAATTCAAAGGAGTACGACATCTCCTGCCATACAAAGCTTCAAATGGTGCCATACCAATGCTAGCTTGGAAGCTGTTGTTGTAACTGAATTCAGCGAATGGAAGACACTTCTCCCAATTCTTTCCGAAGGACATGACACAGGCTCTCAACATGTCCTCCAGAATCTGATTGACTCGTTCTGTCTGACCACCGGTTTGAGGATGATAAGCTGTGCTGAAAGAAAGATGGGTTCCCATAGCTTGTTGGAAACTGGACCAGAACTTGGAGGTAAACAGACTCCCACGGTCAGAGATGATCTTCTTCGGAACACCATGAAGAACAACTATCCGGGAGACATACAGATCTGCTAACTGAATAGCGGTAATATCTTCTCGAACAGGAAGGAAGTGAGCAACCTTGGAAAGACGGTCTACGACTACCCAGATAGCATTGTTTCCCTTTTGAGTCTTTGGAAGACCAGTGATGAAGTCCATACCAACTTCATCCCACTTCCAGACAGGAATAGAAAGGGGTTGAAGGGTACCAGCGGCCCTTTGATGTTCAGCTTTAACGCGACGACAAACGTCACATTCTGCCACAAACTTAGCAATTTCTCGCTTCATCCGGGACCACCAGAATCTTTGTCGAAGATCCCTATACATCTTAGTGCCACCGGGATGGATAGAAAGAGGTGACTCATGAGCTTCCCGAAGGATTAGTGCTTTCAACTTCTGATGGTTCGGCACAACAAGACGGTCACCAAAGTAGACAATACCTTTATCATCAATGGAGAAACATTTATCCGTTCCGCTGGCAACATTCTGCTTTATCTGGGTAACTTCAGGGTCTCGCTTCTGAGCAGCCCTGATCTTGTCCTCCAGAGAGGGTTTCACCTCTAGATTCGCGAGAAATCCACTAGGAACAACTTCAAGGTTGAGTCGTGCAAACTCCTCATAGAGGGAGGGTTGAGCTTTCTTAAGTATCAGATTGTTGCAATAAGACTTCCGGCTTAGCGCGTCGGCGACCACATTCGCCTTGCCGGGTTGGTAGTTGAGACCCAAATCATAATCTTTGTTGAGTTCCAACCATCTTCTCTGTCTGAGATTCAGATCCGGCTGGGTGAATAGATACTTCAGACTTTGATGATCTGAATAGACCTCGCAGCGATTACCAAAGAGATAATGCCGCCATTGCTTTAGAGCATGTACAACAGCAGACGGCTCTAGATCATGGGTTGGATAGTTCAGCTCATGTGGTTTCAGCTGCCGGGAGGCATAGGCCACGACATGACCATCTTGCATCAACACACATCCGAGCCCTTGAAGAGAAGCATCACAGAAGACCACGAAATCCTTGCTCGTATCAGGAAGAACAAGAACTGGAGCGGTAGTCAACTTGGTTTTCAATACCTGAAAGCTTTCTTCTGCCTTTTCTGACCATTCAAACTTCTTTCCTTTCTTGAGAAGATCAGTTAGGGGCTTTGCAATCTTGGAGAAGTTCTCAATAAAGCGACGGTAATAACCAGCAAGTCCGAGAAAACTCCGAATCTCTTTAGCTGACTTAGGTGTCTCCCAATCCAAAATAGCTTGAACTTTCTCCGGAATGACGGTAACACCATCGGCTGACACAACATGACCAAGAAAGATAAGCTCCTTCAACCAGAATTCACACTTAGAGAACTTGGCATAGAGACGATGCTCACGAAGCTTGGTCAGCACCAAACGCAGATGCTCTGCGTGTTCTTCTTCGGTTTTGGAATAGATTAGGATATCATCGATGTAGATCACGACGAACTTGTCAAGGTACTCCATGAATACTGAGTTCATCAGCCGCATAAAAGTGGCTGGAGCATTGGTAAGACCAAAGGACATCACGGTATACTCATAGAGACCATAACGAGTTTGAAATGCCGTCTTTGGAATGTCATCCTCCCGGATTTTGATTTGATGATAACCAGACCTCAGATCCATCTTGGAGAAGACAGTAGCACCAGCTAGTTGGTCAAATAGATCATTGATCCGAGGAAGAGGGTACTTGTTCTTGATTGTCACAGTATTCAACGGTCGATAGTCAACCACCAGTCGAGGAATGTTGGTGTCCCGCTTCTTGACAAAGAGTGCAGGGCATCCCCAAGAAGAGGTGCTAGGTTGGATAAATCCCTTTTCTTCCATCTCCTCTAACTGTCTCTTTAATTCCACCAACTCTTCCTTAGGCATGCGGTAAGGTCTTTTGGAGACTGGAGCAGTTCCAGGAACCAACTCAATAACAAACTCCACACTCCGATCAGGTGGCATACCAGGCAACTCCTCAGGAAAAACATCTGGAAATTCACGAACCACCTGGACGTCTTGAATCTCAAGGGTAAGTGTGGCGTCCATGGCACACAACTCTGAGCTTGGAAAAGATGTTGCGGAGGAAGGTACTGAGGAAGGAGACCAGTACCGAACAGTTTCACCAGAGGGGTGGGTCATATTTACAGATCTGGCTGCACAGTCAATAACGGCCTTGTACCGTACCAACCAATCCATGCCCAAGATGACGTCAAGGTCAGTTGACTTGAGGGCAATGAGAGAAACGGGGTAGGATAAAGAGCCTATAACAATGTTGGGCTCAGGGGCAGTCCAGATTGCCCGCCAACGAGATCCCGGGGTATTAATCTCCATAGAGATAGACATTTCCCCTAGAAGGATACCATGGTTTTGAGCAAATCCTTGCGAAATGAATGAATGCGATGCTCCGGAATCAAACAAAACTGTAGCTGGAATTGATTTGAGATGGAGCGTACCAAGAATGACGCTTGGATCTTCTTCAGCAGCCTCAGCAGTGACATGGGTCAGACGACCCCGTCCAGCTCCAGATGGTTTAGCATCCTTCTTTGGCGGAGGGGTTCCACCACCAATGTTCCTTTGAGGACATCCCCAAGCATAGTGTCCGGGTTGACCACAGGTGTAGCAGATAAGTCCAGCTGGAGCAGCACCTGAGGGACGATAACTTTGCCCACCACCATAGGTCGAAGTAGAATGGGGTGCAGTTGGGCGAGGAGCATAACCAGCAGGCTTGGGTGCATATGGGGCTCTTGGAACAGCGCTATATGGAATGAACACACGGCGCTTCTTGAAGCCGGAACCAGATGCACGAGGATCCCCGGAGACAGACCTCATAGCAGAATCCATTTCCTTCCTTCCATTCTCAAGGGTGATAGCCTGGTTGTACAGATCCTGGAAGGTCTGGAACTTAAAGGGTAACAACTCATACCGAAGCGCTGGGTTCAGGCCCTTGCGGAATAGCTCTTGTTTATCCGCATCATCAGTAACATCTCGAGGGGCATAGCGAGCGAGACGAGTGAACTCACGCCCGTAAGCCTCGATATTCAGCCTTCCCTGGGACAGCTCCAGGAACTCCTTTCTTTTGATGTCCATTACTGCCTTGGGGATATAGGCAGCACGGAAGGCAGTACGGAATTGTTCCCAAGTGACCTCATGTCCTGGCGCCTGCAACGCCAAGAAACCTTCCCACCAAGCGCCAGCTGCACCCTCTAGCTGGTAGGTGGCGAAGTTCACACGGTCATTGGCTTGAACATGGAGAGCAGCAAACTTACGCTCAATTGTACGGATCCAGTCATCAGCTTCAAGGGGCTCCTTGTATTCACCAAAGGTAGGAGGCTGAGCTTTAAGGAAATCTCCAAGTGTAGCACAGACATTGGGACGACGTTCTGTGTTCTGGGCCACTCGCTCAAGGAGATGTTCAGTCCGCACGCGATTGTTCTCGATGTTCTGAAGAACCTGCGCCATTGTGGGAGGTGGCGGCAGTTCATCATCATCACCATGGTGACGACCACCACGGCCCTGGCCACGGGTACCACTTGACATCCTGATAGCATAGAACAGAAACCACGAAGGTTAGATCCACCGGTAAACAGGATAGATGAAAAGACGTGGAAAGTAACAGGATATCAATGATAAGAGATGGTCAAGCAGTAGAATTCAAGATTGGAAGAAGAAAGATACATGCTTCAGCGGAGTTGAAACATATAGAACACTCTGAGAACCGCAACCGAAAATAGGTACGAAAGAACACTACCCATCCTTCGAAATCCTAAGATTTTGAGATATGGGATGAGATGGTAAACCTTTAGAAACCAAATCAAGAGAAGAGGCTCCAAGAATAGATTCATGGATAAGGAGAAAAAGCATCCTATCAAGATTTTTGTCAATAGTTTTTAGCTTTCAAATAGTTTTCACAAACACTAAACTCAACATCGACCAACAAAAAGGGTTTCCTGCAGGCAGTCCTGCTCTGATACCAAAACCTGTAGCACCCCGGAGAGCCAGGCTAGACAAATCCCAGATAATCTTCTGATATAAGCCTAACCTTGATCTCGAGAGCCAACAGCTGGACATTCGATAACACAGCAGTGACTCTATGACTCAAAGCAATATTATACAAACTCTTAGCAGAGTGAAGATAGCAAATATTACAAGCAGAGGTCACTGACCCAACAACATATCAAACAGCGAAAGCAAATTATGTTATGCTACATAACAAGAACCAAAAGGCCTAAGAGGCCATAACATAAGCGACGTCCCGCCCATCGATTCCAGGCTGCTGCCCGGGAACCCCGATCTACTCGTCGATGTCCATGTAGAAACCGGCAGTGGAGTTGGAACCTTCACCTGTCCAAAAAGTGCGCAAGGCTGAGTACAGGAGGTACTCAACAAGACTTAATTAACCTATTATATATCTGCCCGTTCAGAGAGTATTCATGAATGTCTTTGCATAAAGCCATCTTTATTTTCAAATCGAGGGAGGAGAGAGAGTCTCGCATCGGTAGACTTTTAAAATGGGATAAGGGATCAACACCTCTGACTTCACCCTCCATCTTCTGCAGCCACCGAGATGTCATCGCTTGCACCACCCTCAAGAATCACCCCCTCGCTCAACCCGAGGAAGTAACCCTAACCATCCTTAGTTGGCAGTTTTATGATTAATTCTAAGTTGTCTATGATCACCGAAATAAGGTACCAAGTCGTCCATAACCGTGGACACGGCTTTCCGAAAAGATTTACCCTGCAGGGGGTGTAACTACCCACACGCGCCAACCAACCGATACGCCAGACATTAGCACTCTACCGGGGAGTGCCGGCTGGAGGGTTGGCCACGACCTTTCCCAAGCTTCGCCTATGTTCATGAGCCACAGCAGTAGGTCAGACCGCCATCTCAGCGATCCCTAGTGCGGGTTGCCAGGGTCAAGATCAGAGTGTCACACTCTCCTGACCCAAGCCCTAAATTTTCTCCTCAAACCATTTTACCGCACACGCAAATGGAACACTCGAACTAGTGGCTTCACGTAGTAGGCTAGGCAAGTTGGAGTCGAGGGGGAAATGAATACCCCGTGTGGATGCACGAATAGTCTTGGTTCCGAACCCAGGAACTCAGTTCCTATTGTCGACGAGAACGAGACAATCCACCACAATCCCAATGTGGCCTCTCGTCCAAGTCTTTAACAATAGATAAAGCATGTGTACCTATTCCATCCCAATCCTCTCAACTGGATGGAGAAAGGAACCACTAAGCAAGCCTAAGCGGCGATGCAACGCAAGGAACACTCTATACCTTGACCAAAACATCTTTGAACCGTATGCATAACACGAGAATCAAATACTTTGGAAATCTTATATGTGCAGATATAAGGTTATGCTTGCCTTGCTCTTCGGTAGCTGGGTATTGGTCCTCGGAGGCGTTGCAAACACTCTCGGGCTCAAGTCCTATCGCGAAGAACCAAATACCGGAAAGGAATGACACAATCAATACAATATTGATGCAATGCACAATCACATGGATGATATGTCATCTTTAGAATATCCTAGATGCAAGCATTAATTAAATGGGTGAAAAGGATATACCCATAATTAAGATTAGGGTTTATTGATGTGAGACTAGTAACATTATTTTCCTTGTATGGGGTATGCATGATTAAATTATAGTTGAATAGATTTTATTTTTCTGAATATTTTGATATAAAAATCATATTTTTCTGATTTAAAATGAATTAGTTATGAATTTCTAAAGATTAAACAATTTTAATTCAATTTAAACCATTTGTTAATTCCATTTTAAATAATTATAATTTAAGTAAATATTATTGGACCCACATGTCATAACTTTAATAATTACATAAAACATTATTTGGAAATGAATAAAATTCTGACGAGGGGACCCACCTGTCAGGGATTTAAATAAATACAGAAATGATTTTTAATTTCCAGAAAAGAAAAGGAAAAGGGCTGATGACGTCAGCTGACGTCATCCACGGCCAAATCCTCTCTGCCGAGCACAAACTGCTCGATTTCGAGCAAATGGAGCGAATTCCTTTGCGGCAGTCGCTAGAGGAGATCGAGGGGGACCGTTTGGTGGTGGCGCCGTGACCAAATGGTCACCGGAGTTGCTCCGGTGCCTCGCCGGAGCGGAGCACGACGGCGGCGCTCGGCGACCGGGCTAACCAGAGGGAGAGGGAGAGAGAGGAGGGCACGGGAAGGACCGCAGGATCGACCTGAAGCTCGTGGAAGGGTCGAGGAGGCGAGGGGAGCTCGGGGCTGGCCGGAAAACGTGGTCGACGGCGGCGGACCCGGCGGAGGGGATCGGTGTTTCCCGCGGCTTCGCAGCTTCCCAGCACGAACCGCTCGAGGAGGAGGAAGAGAGGAGCGCGGCGGAGCTCCTGGTCTTCTCGCCGGAGCAGGAGGTGGCCGGAATTCGAAGTAATCGCCGGCGACCTGTGGTTAGGGTTCGGGCGAGCTGAGGAAAGAGGAGACGAAATGGGAATGGCTTAGGGTTTCTCCGGCGGCAGGCGGCAGCTACTTGTAGTCCAGGGAGGGCGGCGGCGCGAATCGCAGCGCAGGGAGGCGAGGGACGGCGAGGAGCTCGACAGCGCACGGCGGCGCCGTCGGAAGCTCGAAGACGATGGTTTTTTTCTGAAAACCCCCCTGAAGATTTTAATTATTGCCAGATTCTTTCACAAACAGGCCCCTGGTTACTCATTTAAAAGGTTTGGGCTTTTCTGTAAAGAGGAAAATTTGCAGAAAAATACTAGGGAATTCAAAATTTCACAAGGAAGCCATTGGTAGTCCTGGATTTTGAAAATTTGGAATATTTTGAGTTCACCAAGAATAGCAAGAATTTAACCCTTTCTTTCAAAAGCAAACATGTGAATTTCAAGTGCAAATTCTTGTCCAAATTAAATGAGATGCATGCAATGCTCAAACACACCTTTTTATTTCTATTTAACAAACTTGGGTTGTTACAGATCTACCCTCCTTACAAGAATCTCGCCCCGAGATTCCTAGGTTTTAGAAAAGAAGTCAGGATACTCAGATCGGAGACGATCTTCGCGTTCCCAGGTTGCTTCCTCCTCAGAGTGATGAGACCACTGAACTTTGAGGAACTTGATGCTCTGACGTCGAGTTTTACGCTCGGCTTCATCAAGGATACGGATAGGATATTCACGATAGGTTAGATCCTCTTGAAGGTCAAGAGTCTCATGATCAACACCACGAATGGGATTTTTGAAGCAGCGCTTCAACTGGGAGACATGGAAGACGTCATGGACGTCTGGAAATTTTGAGGGTAGTTCCAATTGGTAGGCAAGCTCTCCACGCTTAGCAAGAATGCGAAAGGGACCAACATAGCGAGGAGCCAGTTTGCCTTTGATACCGAATCGACGGACACCCCGAAGAGGAGTGACCCTGAGATAGGCATACTCGCCAACTTCATAGTGAACATCTTGGTGATGGCTGTCATAGTAGCTCTTCTGACGGGACTGAGCTGTTTTGAGACGCTCACGGATGATATTGACTTGATCTTCTGCTTCTTTGATGATATCTGGCCCAAAGAGTGATCTTTCACCGGTTCCGGACCAATTCAAAGGAGTACGACATCTCCTGCCATACAAAGCTTCAAATGGTGCCATACCAATGCTAGCTTGGAAGCTGTTGTTGTAACTGAATTCAGCGAATGGAAGACACTTCTCCCAATTCTTTCCGAAGGACATGACACAGGCTCTCAACATGTCCTCCAGAATCTGATTGACTCGTTCTGTCTGACCACCGGTTTGAGGATGATAAGCTGTGCTGAAAGAAAGATGGGTTCCCATAGCTTGTTGGAAACTGGACCAGAACTTGGAGGTAAACAGACTCCCACGGTCAGAGATGATCTTCTTCGGAACACCATGAAGAACAACTATCCGGGAGACATACAGATCTGCTAACTGAATAGCGGTAATATCTTCTCGAACAGGAAGGAAGTGAGCAACCTTGGAAAGACGGTCTACGACTACCCAGATAGCATTGTTTCCCTTTTGAGTCTTTGGAAGACCAGTGATGAAGTCCATACCAACTTCATCCCACTTCCAGACAGGAATAGAAAGGGGTTGAAGGGTACCAGCGGGCCTTTGATGTTCAGCTTTAACGCGACGACAAACGTCACATTCTGCCACAAACTTAGCAATTTCTCGCTTCATCCGGGACCACCAGAATCTTTGTCGAAGATCCCTATACATCTTAGTGCCACCGGGATGGATAGAAAGAGGTGACTCATGAGCTTCCCGAAGGATTAGTGCTTTCAACTTCTGATGGTTCGGCACAACAAGAAGGTCACCAAAGTAGACAATACCTTTATCATCAATGGAGAAACATTTATCCGTTCCGCTGGCAACATTCTGCTTTATCTGGGTAACTTCAGGGTCTCGCTTCTGAGCAGCCCTGATCTTGTCCTCCAGAGAGGGTTTCACCTCTAGATTCGCGAGAAATCCACTAGGAACAACTTCAAGGTTGAGTCGTGCAAACTCCTCATAGAGGGAGGGTTGAGCTTTCTTAAGTATCAGATTGTTGCAATAAGACTTCCGGCTTAGCGCGTCGGCGACCACATTCGCCTTGCCGGGTTGGTAGTTGAGACCCAAATCATAATCTTTGATGAGTTCCAACCATCTTCTCTGTCTGAGATTCAGATCCGGCTGGGTGAATAGATACTTCAGACTTTGATGATCTGAATAGACCTCGCAGCGATTACCAAAGAGATAATGCCGCCATTGCTTTAGAGCATGTACAATAGCAGACAACTCTAGATCATGGGTTGGATAGTTCAGCTCATGTGGTTTCAGCTGCCGGGAGGCATAGGCCACGACATGACCATCTTGCATCAACACACATCCGAGCCCTTGAAGAGAAGCATCACAGAAGACCACGAAATCCTTGCTCGTATCAGGAAGAACAAGAACTGGAGCGGTAGTCAACTTGGTTTTCAATACCTGAAAGCTTTCTTCTGCCTTTTCTGACCATTCAAACTTCTTTCCTTTCTTGAGAAGATCAGTCAGGGGCTTTGCAATCTTGGAGAAGTTCTCAATAAAGCGACGGTAATAACTAGCAAGTCCGAGAAAACTCCGAATCTCTTTAGCTGACTTAGGTGTCTCCCAATCCAAAATAGCTTGAACTTTCTCCGGAATGACGGTAACACCATCGGCTGACACAACATGACCAAGAAAGATAAGCTCCTTCAACCAGAATTCACACTTAGAGAACTTGGCATAGAGACGATGCTCACGAAGCTTGGTCAGCACCAAACGCAGATGCTCTGCGTGTTCTTCTTCGGTTTTGGAATAGATTAGGATATCATCGATGTAGATCACGACGAACTTGTCAAGGTACTCCATGAATACTGAGTTCATCAGCCGCATAAAAGTGGCTGGAGCATTGGTAAGACCAAAGGACATCACGGTATACTCATAGAGACCATAACGAGTTTGAAATGCCGTCTTTGGAATGTCATCCTCCCGGATTTTGATTTGATGATAACCAGACCTCAGATCCATCTTGGAGAAGACAGTAGCACCAGCTAGTTGGTCAAATAGATCATTGATCCGAGGAAGAGGGTACTTGTTCTTGATTGTCACAGTATTCAACGGTCGATAGTCAACCACCAGTCGAGGAATGTTGGTGTCCCGCTTCTTGACAAAGAGTGCAGGGCATCCCCAAGAAGAGGTGCTAGGTTGGATAAATCCCTTTTCTTCCATCTCCTCTAACTGTCTCTTTAATTCCACCAACTCTTCCTTAGGCATGCGGTAAGGTCTTTTGGAGACTGGAGCAGTTCCAGGAACCAACTCAATAACAAACTCCACACTCCGATCAGGTGGCATACCAGGCAACTCCTCAGGAAAAACATCTGGAAATTCACGAACCACCTGGACGTCTTGAATCTCAAGGGTAGGTGTGGCGTCCATGGCACACAACTCTGAGCTTGGAAAAGATGTTGCGGAGGAAGGTACTGAGGAAGGAGACCAGTACCGAACAGTTTCACCAGAGGGGTGGGTCATATTTACAGATCTGGCTGCACAGTCAATAACGGCCTTGTACCGTACCAGCCAATCCATGCCCAAGATGACGTCAAGGTCAGTTGACTTGAGGGCAATGAGAGAAACGGGGTAGGATAAAGAGCCTATAACAATGTTGGGCTCAGGGGCAGTCCAGATTGCCCGCCAACGAGATCCCGGGGTATTAATCTCCATAGAGATAGACATTTCCTCTAGAAGGATACCATGGTTTTGAGCAAATCCTTGCGAAATGAATGAATGCGATGCTCCGGAATCAAACAAAACTGTAGCTGGAATTGAGTTGAGATGGAGCGTAGCAAGAATGACGCTTGGATCTTCTTCAGCAGCCTCAGCAGTGACATGGGTCAGACGACCACGTCCAGCTCCAGATGGTTTAGCATCCTTCTTTGGCGGAGGGGTTCCACCACCAATGTTCCTTTGAGGACATCCCCAAGCATAGTGTCCGGGTTGACCACAGGTGTAGCAGATAAGTCCAGCTGGAGCAGCACCTGAGGGACGATAACTTTGCCCACCACCATAGGTCGAAGTAGAATGGGGTGCAGTTGGGCGAGGAGCATAACCAGCAGGCTTGGGTGCATATGGGGCTCTTGGAACAGCGCTATATGGAATGAACACACGGCGCTTCTTGAAGCCGGAACCAGATGCACGAGGATCCCCGGAGACAGACCTCACAGCAGAATCCATTTCCTTCCTTCCATTCTCAAGGGTGATAGCCTGGTTGTACAGATCCTGGAAGGTCTGGAACTTAAAGGGTAACAACTCATACCGAAGCGCTGGGTTCAGGCCCTTGCGGAATAGCTCTTGTTTATCCGCATCATCAGTAACATCTCGAGGGGCATAGCGAGCGAGACGAGTGAACTCACGCCCGTAAGCCTCGATATTCAGCCTTCCCTGGGACAGCTCCAGGAACTCCTTTCTTTTGATGTCCATTACTGCCTTGGGGATATAGGCAGCACGGAAGGCAGTACGGAATTGTTCCCAAGTGACCTCATGTCCTGGCGCCTGCAACGCCAAGAAACCTTCCCACCAAGCGCCAGCTGCACCCTCTAGCTGGTAGGTGGCGAAGTTCACACGGTCATTGGCTTGAACATGGAGAGCAGCAAACTTACGCTCAATTGTACGGATCCAGTCATCAGCTTCAAGGGGCTCCTTGTATTCACCAAAGGTAGGAGGCTGAGCTTTAAGGAAATCTCCAAGTGTAGCACAGACATTGGGACGACGTTCTGTGTTCTGAGCCACTCGCTCAAGGAGATGTTCAGTCCGCACGCGATTGTTCTCGATGTTCTGAAGAACCTGCGCCATTGTGGGAGGTGGCGGCAGTTCATCATTATCACCATGGTGACGACCACCACGGCCCTGGCCACGGGTACCACTTGACATCCTGATAGCATAGAACAGAAACCACGAAGGTTAGATCCACCGGTAAACAGGATAGATGAAAAGACGTGGAAAGTAACAGGATATCAATGATAAGAGATGGTCAAGCAGTAGAATTCAAGATTGGAAGAAGAAAGATACATGCTTCAGCGGAGTTGAAACATATAGAACACTCTGAGAACCGCAACCGAAAATAGGTACGAAAGAACACTAGCCATCCTTCGAAATCCTAAGATTTTGAGATATGGAATGAGATGGTAAACCTTTAGAAACCAAATCAAGAGAAGAGGCTCCGAGAATAGATTCATGGATAAGGAGAAAAAGCATCCTATCAAGATTTTTGTCAATAGTTTTTAGCTTTCAAATAGTTTTCACAAACACTAAACTCAACATCGACCAACAAAAAGGGTTTCCTGCAGGCAGTCCTGCTCTGATACCAAAACCTGTAGCACCCCCGAGAGCCAGGCTAGACAAATCCCAGATAATCTTCTGATATAAGCCTAACCTTGATCTCGAGAGCCAATAGCTGGACATTCGATAACACAGCAGTGACTCTACGACTCAAAGCAATATTATACAAACTCTTAGCAGAGTGAAGATAGCAAATATTACAAGCAGAGGTCACTGACCCAACAACATATCAAACAGCGAAAGCAAATTATGTTATGCTACATAACAAGAACCAAAAGGCCTAAGAGGCCATAACATAAGCGACGTCCCGCCCATCGATTCCAGGCTGCTGCCCGGGAACCCCGATCTACTCGTCGATGTCCATGTAGAAACCGGCAGTGGAGTTGGAACCTTCACCTGTCCAAAAAGTGCGCAAGGCTGAGTACAGGAGGTACTCAACAAGACTTAATTAACCTATTATATATCTGCCCGTTCAGAGAGTATTCATGAATGTCTTTGCATAAAGCCATCTTTATTTTCATATCGAGGGAGGAGAGAGAGTCTCGCATCGGTAGACTTTTAAAATGGGATAAGGGATCAACACCTCTGACTTCACCCTCCATCTTCTGCAGCCACCGAGATGTCATCGCTTGCACCACCCTCAAGAATCACCCCCTCGCTCAACCCGAGGAAGTAACCCTAACCATCCTTAGTTGGCAGTTTTATGATTAATTCTAAGTTGTCTATGATCACCGAAATAAGGTACCAAGTCGTCCATAACCGTGGACACGGCTTTCCGAAAAGATTTACCCTGCAGGGGGTGTAACTACCCACACGCGCCAACCAACCGATACGCCAGACATTATCACTCTACCGGGGAGTGCCGGCTGGAGGGTTGGCCACGACCTTTCCCAAGCTTCGCCTATGTTCATGAGCCACAGCAGTAGGTCAGACCGCCATCTCAGCGATCCCTAGTGCGGGTTGCCAGGGTCAAGATCAGAGTGTCACACTCTCCTGACCCAAGCCCTAAATTTTCTCCTCAAACCATTTTACCGCACACGCAAATGGAACACTCGAACTAGTGGCTTCACGTAGTAGGCTAGGCAAGTTGGAGTCGAGGGGGAAATGAATACCCCGTGTGGATGCACGAATAGTCTTGGTTCCGAACCCAGGAACTCAGTTCCTATTGTCGACGAGAACGAGACAATCCACCACAATCCCAATGTGGCCTCTCGTCCAAGTCTTTAACAATAGATAAAGCATGTGTACCTATTCCATCCCAATCCTCTCAACTGGATGGAGAAAGGAACCACTAAGCAAGCCTAAGCGGCGATGCAACGCAAGGAACACTCTATACCTTGACCAAAACATCTTTGAACCGTATGCATAACACGAGAATCAAATACTTTGGAAATCTTATATGTGCAGATATAAGGTTATGCTTGCCTTGCTCTTCGGTAGCTGGGTATTGGTCCTCGGAGGCGTTGCAAACACTCTCGGGCTCAAGTCCTATCGCGAAGAACCAAATACCGGAAAGGAATGACACAATCAATACAATATTGATGCAATGCACAATCACATGGATGATATGTCATCTTTAGAATATCCTAGATGCAAGCATTAATTAAATGGGTGAAAAGGATATACCCATAATTAAGATTAGGGTTTATTGATGTGAGACTAGTAACATTATTTTCCTTGTATGGGGTATGCATGATTAAATTATAGTTGAATAGATTTTATTTTTCTGAATATTTTGATATAATTCAATTTAAACCATTTGTTAATTCCATTTTAAATAATTATAATTTAAGTAAATATTATTGGACCCACATGTCATAACTTTAATAATTACATAAAACATTATTTGGAAATGAATAAAATTCTGACGAGGGGACCCACCTGTCAGGGATTTAAATAAATACAGAAATGATTTTTAATTTCCAGAAAAGAAAAGGAAAAGGGCTGATGACGTCAGCTGACGTCATCCACGGCCAAATCCTCTCTGCCGAGCACAAACTGCTCGAATTCGAGCAAATGGAGCGAATTCCTTTGCGGCAGTCGCTAGAGGAGATCGAGAGGGACCGTTTGGTGGTGGCGCCGTGACCAAATGGTCACCGGAGTTGCTCCGGTGCCTCGCCGGAGCGGAGCACGACGGCGGCGCTCGGCGACCGGGCTAACCAGAGGGAGAGGGAGAGAGAGGAGGGCACGGGAAGGACCGCAGGATCGACCTGAAGCTCGTGGAAGGGTCGAGGAGGCGAGGGGAGCTCGGGGCTGGCCGGAAATCGTGGTCGACGGCGGCGGACCCGGCGGAGGGGATCGGTGTTTCCCGCGGCTTCGCAGCTTCCCAGCACGAACCGCTCGAGGAGGAGGAAGAGAGGAGCGTGGCGGAGCTCCTGGTCTTCTCGCCGGAGCAGGAGGTGGCCGGAATTCGAAGTAATCGCCGGCGACCTGTGGTTAGGGTTCGGGCGAGCTGAGGAAAGAGGAGACGAAATGGGAATGGCTTAGGGTTTCTCCGGCGGCAGGCGGCAGCTACTTGTAGTCCAGGGAGGGCGGCGGCGCGAATCGCAGCGCAGGGAGGCGAGGGACGGCGAGGAGCTCGACAGCGCACGGCGGCGCCGTCGGAAGCTCGAAGACGATGGTTTTTTTCTGAAAACCCCCCTGAAGATTTTAATTATTGCCAGATTCTTTCACAAACAGGCCCCTGGTTACTCATTTAAAAGGTTTGGGCTTTTCTGTAAAGAGGAAAATTTGCAGAAAAATACTAGGGAATTCAAAATTTCACAAGGAAGCCATTGGCAGTCCTGGATTTTGAAAATTTGGAATATTTTGAGTTCACCAAGAATAGCAAGAATTTAACCCTTTCTTTCAAAAGCAAACATGTGAATTTCAAGTGCAAATTCTTGTCCAAATTAAATGAGATGCATGCAATGCTCAAACACACCTTTTTATTTCTATTTAACAAACTTGGGTTGTTACAGCGCCACAGAAATGTTTTTGTGGCGCACCGAGGGGGTGCGCCACAGAAATATATTTTAGTGGCGAGATAACTGTGGCGCACCCCCCATTTTCCTGGGTGCGCCACAGAAAGGCTAAATGGTGCGCCACAGATAGCTTTTTTCCACTAGTGCACCATAATACTGAGAAGCACAAATCCGGGCGTGCCGATGAGGCCAAGAAGTCTGATGGACCTCGTTGGGATGATAAGCTGGAGGCACTCCGAGCGTATCGCAAGGCCAAGGGCCTCTGCTTTACATGTGGAGAAAAATATAGCCGCACCCACAAGTGTCCAGATCAGATCCCCTTGCACATCATCGAGGAACTGCTGGAAGTGCTGCAAATTGATGAGGATGACAGTAAATTGCAAGATAGTGATTCTTCTAGCTCAGACAGTGATATCTGTCTTTTGGCTCCCTTGGCTGACAAATCTCAGAAGAAGCAACGACGCACAATGAGGTTACATGGGATGATTGACAAGCAACACATGCTCATTTTGGTGGATTCTGGAGCAAATGCATCATTTGTTAGCACAGAATTGGCTGACAAATTAGAGCGTCCCTTAGTGGAGTCAACACCAGCTCGTTTTGTGGCAGCAAATGGGGCTTCATTAGTCAGTGCAAAAATGTTACCCCAGTTACCTTGGCTGTGCCAGGGCCACTCCTTTGTGCAGGATTTCCAAGTGCTTCCTTTACCTTGTTATGATATGATCCTGGGTGCCGACTGCTGGAACAGCATAGCCCTATGTGGGTACATTGGAAGAAACGATGGATGAAGTTCACACACAACAACAAGAGAATTCAGTTGAAGGGCATTTCTGACAGCTCTAATGACTGTCGACCAGTGTCAGCGGCTAAACTTCATGGTTTGCTTCGCAGGGGAGCGATTGTCGAGTGTGTACAAGTACAACCCATACATCAGGAACAAGAACTGAATTCGCTGGCATCCAGTGACGGGGTTACTACAGTTCCAGTACCAGTTCAGCAGGTGTTGAATGAATTTGAGGCTCTGTTTGGCGATCCAACTGAATTACCACCTAGGCGTGCTTGTGATCACCAGGTACCACTGATGCAGGGTGCTCAACCTGTCAATGTTAGACCATACAGATACACTCCTCATCAGAAAACAGAGATTGAAAAACAGGTGCAAGCCATGCTGAAACATGGCACTATCAGGCGCAGTTCCAGTCCATTTGCTTCACCTGTACTCTTGGTACGCAAGAAAGATGGCACATGGCGATTTTGTGTGGACTATCGTCAGCTCAACAACATCACTATCAAAAATAAACACCCTCTGCCAATTGTGGATGAACTTCTTGATGAACTGGCTGGCGCCAAGTGGTTCAGTAAATTCGACTTGAGCTCTGGGTACCACCAAATTCGGATGGCCGAAGGAGAAGAACATAAAACTGCATTTCGCACACATCAAGGCCTATATGAGTTCATGGTCATGCCTTTTGGCTTAACTGGAGCACCAGCCACATTCCAGAGTGCTATGAACCTCCTCTTCGACAAATTACTGCGTCATGGTGTTCTTGTGTTCATGGATGATATTCTCATCTATACTCCCACTCTTGAGACACATTTAGAACTGCTTCGAAAGGTTCTGTCCATTCTAAAGGAGAACAACCTCATGATCAAGAAGTCTAAGTGTATGTTTGCTCAACCACAGTTGGAATACCTAGGGCACATCATTAGCGGTGCAGGTGTTGCCACTGACCCTGCCAAAGTACTTGCAGTACAGAGTTGGCCCATTCCAAAGAATCTGAAAGAGCTGAGAGGAATTCTGGGCATGACAGGTTACTATCGCAAGTTTATCAAGAACTATGGGATCATAAGTCGAGTCTTGACAGACATGCTCAGGAAGGGAATCCAATTTCAATGGACACCAGCAGCTGATGAGGCATTTCGGGCTCTCAAGCTTGCTCTCACTCAAGCTCCAGTCTTGGCAGTCCCAGATTTCTCCCTGCCCTTTGTGCTTGAAACTGACGCATGTCAGACAGGGATCGGAGCTGTTCTGATGCAGAAAGAACACCCCATCGCTTATCTCAGGAAGTCCTTGTGTCCAAAGAACCAGATGATCTCCACGTACGAGAAAGAATGCTTGGCAATTTTGCTTGCAGTTGAGAAATGGCGTCCCTACCTACAATGCCAGGAGTTTACCATCCGTACAGATCAGAAAAGCTTGTTACATCTCACAGAGCAGCGGCTAATGACAGGCATGCAACACAAAGCATTTGTCAAACTATTGGGACTCAATTACAAGATTCAACACAAAAAGGGCATAACTAATTTGGCAGCCGATGCTCTATCACGTCGTGACCATGAAAATCCCATTCTGGTAATCTCTTCCGCAGAACCAACCTGGCTACAGGTTCTCACTGATGGTTACACAGCTGACATGGAGACACGGTCATTGTTATCAGAATTAAGCCTGTCCACTCCAAATGGCAGAGGATACTCTCTGGATCATGGTGTTATCCGTTTCAAGGGTCGCATTTGGGTGGGCAATAATTCTACAGCACAACAACACATCATCCAGTCTTTGCACTCCAGCGGAATTGGAGGCCACTCCAGCGTGTTGGCAACATACCAGAGAGTGAAAAGGATGTTCGCTTGGCCCAAGATGAAACAAACAGTACAAATTTATGTCAGTTCGTGTTCCACATGTCAGCAAGCTAAAGTAGAGCACACCAAAATGCCAGGCCTCCTACAGCCATTGCCAATTCCACCTTTTCCTTGGCATACGGTGAGTCTTGATTTTGTTGAAGGCCTACCCAAGTCACAAGGGTATGATGTCATCTTAGTTGTCATTGATAAGCTGACCAAGTATGCACACTTTCTCACCCTCAAACACCCTTTCACTACGGCACAAGTGGCACAAAACTTCCTTGATGGCATTTACAAATTGCATGGACTGCCGCAGTGTATCATCTTTGATCGTGACAAGGTGTTTACAAGTCATCTGTGGCAAGAACTGTTCAAATTATCTGATACACAGCTGATGATGAGCTCTACCTACCACCCTCAAACAGATGCACAGACTGAACGTCTGAACCAGTGCCTTGAAGGGTTTCTTCGTTGCTCAGTGCATGCCAACCCTGCCAAATGGTCCAAGTGGCTGCCATTAGCCGAGTATTGGTACAACACGTCCTATCACTCTGCCCTTCAACGTTCCCCGTTTGAGACACTATATGGGCATGTGCCCCGACATTTTGGTGTTCCAGATGAAGTTCAAGTGGCAACCCCGGAGCTGGATGTCCTCTTACGGGAACGAGAAGCAACCATGGCTCTCCTACAACAGCAATTGTTGCGTGCTCAGGCAAGGATGCGCAAGCAAGCAGACAAACACCGTCTGGAGCGGTCGTTTGCTATCGGTGATCAAGTTTACCTGAAACTACAACCGTACATTCAGACTTCAATTGCTCGTCGCAGCACTCAAAAACTGGCGTTTAAATTCTATGGCCCATACAAGATAACCCAACGAATGGGCGCGGTGGCATACAAGATCGACCTTCCACATGGGAGCCGTATTCACAATGTTGTCCATGTATCCCAGCTGAAGCGACATCTGCCTCCGCAGCATCTGGTCAGTGATGATCAGGCTATCTTCCTCATTGATGCTTCAGTACTTGTGCAGCCCCTGGCGATCTTGGCACGCCATGTCATTCAGCGCGGTGGCGTGGCAGTGACACAAATGCGGGTCACCTGGGACACGGCCACACCGCCGACAAGCACCTGGGAAGATGAAGTCGTCCTGAAGAAGTTCTTCCCGGATGCACTGGCTTGGGGTCAAGCCAGCTCTCAAGGAGAGGGGCATGTCACGGCCCAGGTGGCGGCCTGCGACGACAAGACCCAACCCAGCCCAGAGAAGGCGTGAGACACCCACCCGGACGTTGCGGAAGGCAGCGGCGCCGCAAGCTGCTACTTAAGGCAATGTCTCCAGGAGAAGAAGGGGGACGAAAATGATGCATCTCGTGTAATCCTTGTAGCTACCTTCCTCGAAATCCAGATTGTACCTCGGAACTTGTGATTTATAATCTGAATCCCTAGTAAGGTCGTAAAAGTGGGCTGCCTCTGTTTTGGGCTCGGAGGCCCGTAAGCCCGTTTAGAGTACTGACATACACAAAACACAAAAATATATAATTACATTGCTTGACACAGTCCAAATGCATGTACGCTGTCTGAATGCCAACACTAGCCGGGGGGAGATCACCGGCGCGGAGATGGCGGTGGAGTGCAGGGACGAGGCCGACGCAGGGGTTCGGAGTGGGAGCTCCGTGGCGACGCGGGTGAACTCGTAGGCAAGGGGCTGAGGCGTGCGCGGCCGAACTCCTTGGTGTGGAGGCGGAGATTTGATTGGGCGGCGTGTCCGGCGACCAGCAGCGGTGGCGGGAAAAGGACAGAGGATTGCCTCATGGGACTCAAATCTTACTCACGAGCCGCCGGTCATCATCCAGGATATCGATGGGATGGCTACCATCTTAAATCTCTCACTTTGAAAAAAACGTTTCAAACGAAAGTTCGCTCAAAATAGCTTGAAAATTCACATTAGATAAACGTTGAAGTCCCCTCTAACAGAACGGTGAGAACACACAAAGGTTCGAAACCTAATTTACAATGCTATAACTTCTAGTGAACCGTAAATAATTTCTAAGAAATATCAACAAGAAAACATAGAGATTTTCACAGCTTTTTTACGGTATATTATGTGTATTATTCCGACAAACTGTTTAAAAACTATGAAGAAAATGTACGTCAATACAAACGAATCTGTACTGCACCGGGATCCGGTTGTTCAAATCGATCACATGTATGCGCATGCAATTAGCAACTAGATGAGTCTAATTTGGCTCTCATTTCCTGCCACGCCCGACTCGAGCATCAAAGTCATGCCAAATTCAAACCATTCCGTGTTTTGACGTTTTCTATAAACTTAAAATTAGTGTTTAAACGTATGGAATGTTTACAAAACGATTAAATGCAAGAGTTGTGGGTGTAGTAGTCAATAGCTTTCCAACGCCATATGATTTACTACCATAAGCGCGGTTTCAAAGTAACTGACAGAACACAGCCGGAGATAATCACACATACATTGACAGATCGAAGCCAAATATAACTCTCCTTGGACCGACGAACCAAGAGCTAGTAATGGCTCGAAACAAACATGATCCCAAATATACGAGTACAAAGGAACTGACAAAACACAACCTGAGATAATATCACACACATTGACATACAGAAGCCAAATATAACTCACTCTCCTTCGTTCGACCGAACCAAGAGCTAGTAATGGCTCAAAACAAACATGATCCCAAACATACGAGTACTGATGAGTTTGGGATTGCTACGTACATATGAGGAGCTCATGCAGCACATACTATTACTCTTCTTACATGAAGCACTTGATAGCGGCATAGGCGCCGTATAAAACGAAATCAGCATCGCCAAAGATGCTGCTCCTGCTGTCTCGGCACGACCAGGCGGCATCTCCGACGCACCTCGCCCGGTCGTCGCTGATGGGCATGCCGATGCAGTGCTCCCCGTCCTCCTCCGGCGCCTCCCGTGGTCCGGCCCAGCACTTCTCAGTAATGGCCAAGGTCAGGAAGCACGGCAGGAACGTAGACTCCGCGGTGGTGGCCTCCAAGGGCATGCACTTTAGGGCCACGTTCCCCGCGCAGGCCACCGCCTCACTATGGACAAGGGCGCCGAGGCACAGCTTCTCGGCCTCTAGCCCTCCTGCAGTGGCCGCCGGTGCCGGTGCCGGCGCCATCACCGGCGTGGAGGCGGAGGCTGGGCAGAGCAGCAGCAGGATGGCGAGTAGGGAAGGGATGATGAGGGCCATTGGTTATTTCTTGGGAGGTGCGTGACTTGTTCGTCTCATCATCCTCGGATTTATAGAGACATGCAGGATGCTGCTGCTGCCAAGCATACTGCAGGGGAGCCCAGCCAACGTGCTGTGTCGTTGATCGGCGATTGCATGCATAAGCTACCACACGCATGCTGCTACTCGTAAGATATTTCAATAGCGACCCAACGATCGGGAAATCATCCGGTGCTCCCGGGTGCATGTGCACCCGGTTGAAAAAATCATTTTCCCAATATAAAAAATGTATGTAAAAAATACACAGACGTAGATCTCGCATGTATCAGGCATGTCTCGTAAGTTTTGTGGAAAAATGATTTTTCGTTTGACCCGTGCAAAAAAGACAAAAATACGTCACATATATACTGCTATATAGCACATAATTTTTCTCTTTTTTACCGAGGCCAAATAAATAACATGTTCGACATGAAATTCATGCACGGGGTACATGTTTTGTAAGTCATGTACATGAAATTTTTGTTTCACATTTTTTTAACACGCTTTGACTTTTTTTTTGCAATTCAAAAAACCGGGTGCACATGCACCCGGGAGAATTCTATCCAACGATCGCTGTACTACCTTTGCCCATATCTCTAATTGCAATCACATGCATTAGTAGCAGTTTATTTATGACTTAACTCGTAAAGTAGTAGTTGTCTCTAAAACTTGGTAACAACTTGGTAAATTAATGCGTTTCGATAAAACCTAGTTACTAATCTTAGTCTACTTAAGCTCAATCTTAGTCCACATGCCAACGTCCTGTGGCTGCCTTTGGCCTCGGTTTTCCTTATAAACTGAGTCAATTCTATTCTATCTATTCGATCGGTGCATATCGACCATCTTAAGCTCGATCTTAGTCCACGAAGGGAATATATTAATATAAAAAGGTATCGATTACAATAGCGACCCATGCGGAGTCGATCCTCGTTGCCCGCTGCACTACCTTTGCCCACATCTAATTGCAATCACATACACCAGTACTAGCAGTTTATTTCTAACGTAACTCATAGTTGTCTCGACAAAACCTAGTTACTATATTTTTAGTAATCTTTTTCGACAAAGGGAATATACTAATATCAAGAAGGTACCGATTACAAGCGGCCACATCAATATAATGCTAAGAACTAATCAAGACATTGATTATGCACACAACGAGAAAGGAATTGCATGCATAAGCTACCACGTGCTGCTACTGATCATAAGATATTTCAATAGCGACCCATGCGGAGTCTATCCTCTCATGGCTGACGGAGTACTAGGGATGCGGCGGTAGGTTACTCCGGGATCATGAGCGACACAAGAGTCGTAGGTAGTTTAGGAAAACCTAATAGTTAGTAGTAATATATTTCATCAAAATTTCCCATTTAAATTACGTCATCACAACAGCGAATCGATCCTTGCAAAAAACACAAGCACATGCAAATGGTGGGCATCGACCCTAGGCACTAGTGTAGTTAGTACTACCTAGTCGTGAATAGACGGTGCGTGCATGCATGTGCTTGCGCGTGCATACATTTGGCCTTGATCGTGCCTCTCCTCGTCGAACCGACAGCGCTGGTGCATCCAAATCCCAGCAAGAGTACCACCAAAGGTCACTAAGCGGTCCTTGCTACCTATGGATACTGATACTAACAATATGTCTTCACAGAAAAATTAGGACAACAGTTATGCAAACATCATTGCTGAAAGATTGGTTATCTCCAGGATATCAATGGAAAATCTTTGTGCGGTTTGCTCACATTTTGGAATACAGAGACCAGGCGATTCGGCAAAATTTATATGAGATAGATTTTATTGTCTTCGATCAAGAGGTATGTCCTAAAACGACTCGAGCTAGATCATATACCAAATGTAATTATTCGTGAATAGACAGCGAAGTAAGAGATGAGACGGCCAGCATATCTAGCAGCAGGACCAACCCCAGCGGGAAAACGGGGCTCATCGATCGGGTACACGCACTCACCCATGTGCAAGCTCATATCATCCCGCTGCAACAATGCTACTATCACTTGAAGCACAAAAATGAATTCATCAGTTGATCATGCATGTGTCTGTACACTTCAGCCAAACAGTCCTAATTTACATAATCAGAACAATCAAGTGTCAGATATGCTAACCAAAACTTTCTTCAGTTATGCAGTTAAGAAACCAATCGATGATCAAGGTTGTCTCATGGGTCTAGTCCAGTTAGGAGGAGCGCAGATCTTACGTATGGTGCGTAGTATAGATGGTCGGCGCGTTCTTCTTCTTGGCCGCTGTAGCACCCCCGAGAGCCAGGCTAGACAAATCCCAGATAATCTTCTGATATAAGCCTAACCTTGATCTCGAGAGCCAACAGCCGTACATTCGATAACACAGCAGTGACTCTACGACTCAAAGCAATATTATACAAACTCTTAGCAGAGTGAAGATAGCAAATATTACAAGCAGAGGTCACTCACCCAACAACATATCAAACAGCGAAAGCAAATTATGTTATGCTACATAACAAGAACCAAAAGGCCTAAGAGGCCATAACATAAGCGACGTCCCGCCCATCGATTCCAGGCTGCTGCCCGGGAACCCCGATCTACTCGTCGATGTCCATGTAGAAACCGGCAGTGGAGTTGGAACCTTCACCTGTCCAAAAAGTGCGCAAGGCTGAGTACAGGAGGTACTCAACAAGTCTTAATTAACCTATTATATATCTGCCCGTTCAGAGAGTATTCATGAATGTATTTGCATAAAGCCATCTTTATTTTCAAATCGAGGGAGGAGAGAGAGTCTCGCATCGGTAGACTTTTAAAATGGGATAAGGGATCAACACCTCTGACTTCACCCTCCATCTTCTGCAGCCACCGAGATGTCATCGCTTGCACCACCCTCAAGAATCACCCCCTCGCTTAACCCGAGGAAGTAACCCTAACCATCCTTAGTTGGCAGTTTTATGATTAATTCTAAGTTGTCTATGATCACCGAAATAAGGTACCAAGTCGTCCATAACCGTGGACACGGCTTTCCGAAAAGATTTACCCACACGTGCCAACCAACCGATACGCCAGACATTAGCACTCTACCTGGGAGTGCCGGCTGGAGGGTTGGCCACGACCTTTCCCAAGCTTCGCCTATGTTCATGAGCCACAGCAGTAGGTCAGACCGCCATCTCAGCGATCCCTAGTGCGGGTTGCCAGGGTCAAGATCAGAGTGTCACACTCTCCTGACCCAAGCCCTAAATTTTCTCCTCAAACCATTTTACCGCACACGCAAATGGAACACTCGAACTAGTGGCTTCACGTAGTAGGCTAGGCAAGTTGGAGTCGAGGGGGAAATGAATACCCCGTGTGGATGCACGAATAGTCTTGGTTCCGAACCCAGGAACTCAGTTCCTATTGTCGACGAGAACGAGACAATCCACCACAATCCCAATGTGGCCTCTCGTCCAAGTCTTTAACAATAAATAAATCATGCGTACCTATTCCATCCCAATCCTCTCAACTGGATGGAGAAAGGAACCACTAAGCAAGCCTAAGCGGCGATGCAACGCAAGGAACACTCTATACCTTGACCAAAACATCTTTGAACCGTATGCATAACACGAGAATCAAATACTTTGGAAATCTTATATGTGCAGATATAAGGTTATGCTTGCCTTGCTCTTCGGTAGCTGGGTATTGGTCCTCGGAGGCGTTGCAAACACTCTCGGGCTCAAGTCCTATCGCGAAGAACCAAATACCAGAAAGGAATGACACAATCAATACAATATTGATGCAATGCACAATCACATGGATGATATGTCATCTTTAGAATATCCTAGATGCAAGCATTAATTAAATGGGTGAAAAGGATATACCCATAATTAAGATTAGGGTTTATTGATGTGAGACTAGTAACATTATTTTCCTTGTATGGGGTATGCATGATTAAATTATAGTTGAATAGATTTTATTTTTCTGAATATTTTGATATAAAAATCATATTTTTCTGATTGAAAATGAATTAGTTATGAATTTCTAAAGATTAAACAATTTTAATTCAATTTAAACCATTTGTTAATTCCATTTTAAATAATTATAATTTAAGTAAATATTATTGGACCCACATGTCATAACTTTAATAATTACATAAAACATTATTTGGAAATGAATAAAATTCTGACGAGGGGACCCACCTGTCAGGGATTTAAATAAATACAGAAATGATTTTTAAATTCCAGAAAAGAAAAGGAAAAGGGCTGATGACGTCAGCTGACGTCATCCACGGCCAAATCCTCTCTGCCGAGCACAAACTGCTCGAATTCGAGCAAATGGAGTGAATTCCTTTGCGGCAGTCGCTAGAGGAGATCGAGGGGGACCGTTTGGTGGTGGCGCCGTGACCAAATGGTCACCGGAGTTGCTCCGGTGCCTCGCCGGAGCGGAGCACGACGGCGGCGCTCGGCGACCGGGCTAACCAGAGGGAGAGGGAGAGAGAGGAGGGCACGGGAAGGACCGCAGGATCAACCTGAAGCTCGTGGAAGGGTCGAAGAGGCGAGGGGAGCTCGGGGCTGGCCAGAAATCGTGGTCGACGGCGGCGGACCCGGCGGAGGGGATCGGTGTTTCCCGCGGCTTCGCAGCTTCCCAGCACGAACCGCTCGAGGAGGAGGAAGAGAGGAGCGCGGCGGAGCTCCTGGTCTTCTCGCCGGAGCAGGAGGTGGCCGGAATTCGAAGTAATCGCCGGCGACCTGTGGTTAGGGTTCGGGCGAGCTGAGGAAAGAGGAGACGAAATGGGAATGGCTTAGGGTTTCTCCGGCGGCAGGCGGCAGCTACTTGTAGTCCAGGGAGGGCGGCGGCGCGAATCGCAGCGCAGGGAGGCGAGGGACGGCGAGGAGCTCGACAGCGCACGGCGGCGCCGTCGGAAGCTCGAAGACGATGGTTTTTTCTGAAAACCCCCCTGAAGATTTTAATTATTGCCAGATTCTTTCACAAACAGGCCCCTGGTTACTCATTTAAAAGGTTTGGGCTTTTTTGTAAAGAGGAAAATTTGCAGAAAAATACTAGGGAATTCAAAATTTCACAAGGAAGCCATTGGCAGTCCTGGATTTTGAAAATTTGGAATATTTTGAGTTCACCAAGAATAGCAAGAATTTAACCCTTTCTTTCAAAAGCAAACATGTGAATTTCAAGTGCAAATTCTTGTCCAAATTAAATGAGATGCATGCAATGCTCAAACACACCTTTTTATTTCTATTTAACAAACTTGGGTTGTTACAGATCTACCCTCCTTACAAGAATCTCGCCCCGAGATTCCTAGGTTTTAGAAAAGAAGTCGGGATACTCAGATCGGAGACGATCTTCGCGTTCCCAGGTTGCTTCCTCCTCAGAGTGATGAGACCACTGAACTTTGAGGAACTTGATGCTCTGACGTCGAGTTTTACGCTCGGCTTCATCAAGGATACGGATAGGATATTCACGATAGGTTAGATCCTCTTGAAGGTCAAGAGTCTCATGATCAACACCACGAATGGGATTTTTGAAGCAACGCTTCAACTGGGAGACATGGAAGACGTCATGGACGTCTGGAAATTTTGAGGGTAGTTCCAATTGGTTGGCAAGCTCTCCACGCTTAGCAAGAATGTGAAAGGGACCAACATAGCGAGGAGCCAGTTTGCCTTTGATACCGAATCGACGGACACCCCGAAGAGGAGTGACCCTGAGATAGGCATACTCGCCAACTTCATAGTGAACATCTTGGTGATGGCTGTCATAGTAGCTCTTCTGACGGGACTGAGCTGTTTTGAGACGCTCACGGATGATATTGACTTGATCTTCTGCTTCTTTGATGATATCTGGCCCAAAGAGTGATCTTTCACCGGTTTCGGACCAATTCAAAGGAGTACGACATCTCCTGCCATACAAAGCTTCAAATGGTGCCATACCAATGCTAGCTTGGAAGCTGTTGTTGTAACTGAATTCAGCGAATGGAAGACACTTCTCCCAATTCTTTCCGAAGGACATGACACAGGCTCTCAACATGTCCTCCAGAATCTGATTGACTCGTTCTGTCTGACCACCGGTTTGAGGATGATAAGCTGTGCTGAAAGAAAGATGGGTTCCCATAGCTTGTTGGAAACTGGACCAGAACTTGGAGGTAAACAGACTCCCACGGTTAGAGATGATCTTCTTCGGAACACCATGAAGAACAACTATCCGGGAGACATACAGATCTGCTAACTGAATAGCGGTAATATCTTCTCGAACAGGAAGGAAGTGAGCAACCTTGGAAAGACGGTCTACGACTACCCAGATAGCATTGTTTCCCTTTTGAGTCTTTGGAAGACCAGTGATGAAGTCCATACCAACTTCATCCCACTTCCAGACAGGAATAGAAAGGGGTTGAAGGGTACCAGTGGGCCTTTGATGTTCAGCTTTAACGCGACGACAAACGTCACATTCTGCCACAAACTTAGCAATTTCTCGCTTCATCCGGGACCACCAGAATCTTTGTCGAAGATCCCTATACATCTTAGTGCCACCGGGATGGATAGAAAGAGGTGACTCATGAGCTTCCCGAAGGATTAGTGCTTTCAACTTCTGATGGTTCGGCACAACAAGACGGTCACCAAAGTAGACAATACCTTTATCATCAATGGAGAAACATTTATCTGTTCCGCTGGCAACATTCTGCTTTATCTGGGTAACTTCAGGGTCTCGCTTCTGAGCAGCCCTGATCTTGTCCTCCAGAGAGGGTTTCACCTCTAGATTCGCGAGAAATCCACTAGGAACAACTTCAAGGTTGAGTCGTGCAAACTCCTCATAGAGGGAGGGTTGAGCTTTCTTAAGTATCAGATTGTTGCAATAAGACTTCCGGCTTAGCGCGTCGGCGACCACATTCGCCTTGCCGGGTTGGTAGTTGAGACCCAAATCATAATCTTTGATGAGTTCCAACCATCTTTTCTGTCTGAGATTCAGATCCGGCTGGGTGAATAGATACTTCAGACTTTGATGATCTGAATAGACCTCGCAGCGATTACCAAAGAGATAATGCCGCCATTGCTTTAGAGCATGTACAACAGCAGACAACTCTAGATCATGGGTTGGATAGTTCAGCTCATGTGGTTTCAGCTGCCGGGAGGCATAGGCCACGACATGACCATCTTGCATCAACACACATCCGAGCCCTTGAAGAGAAGCATCACAGAAGACCACAAAATCCTTGCTCGTATCAGGAAGAACAAGAACTGGAGCGGTAGTCAACTTGGTTTTCAATACCTGAAAGCTTTCTTCTGCCTTTTCTGACCATTCAAACTTCTTTCCTTTCTTGAGAAGATCAGTCAGGGGCTTTGCAATCTTGGAGAAGTTCTCAATAAAGCGACGGTAATAACCAGCAAGTCCGAGAAAACTCCGAATCTCTTTAGCTGACTTAGGTGTCTCCCAATCCAAAATAGCTTGAACTTTCTCCGGAATGACGGTAACACCATCGGCTGACACAACATGACCAACAAAGATAAGCTCCTTCAACCAGAATTCACACTTAGAGAACTTGGCATAGAGACGATGCTCACAAAGCTTGGTCAGCACCAAACGCAGATGCTCTGCGTGTTCTTCTTCGGTTTTGGAATAGATTAGGATATCATCGATGTAGATCACGACGAACTTGTCAAGGTACTCCATGAATACTGAGTTCATCAGCCGCATAAAAGTGGCTGGAGCATTGGTAAGACCAAAGGACATCACGGTATACTCATAGAGACCATAACGAGTTTGAAATGCCGTCTTTGGAATGTCATCCTCCCGGATTTTGATTTGATGATAACCAGACCTCAGATCCATCTTGGAGAAGACAGTAGCACCAGCTAGTTGGTCAAATAGATCATTGATCCGAGGAAGAGGGTACTTGTTCTTGATTGTCACAGTATTCAACGGTCGATAGTCAACCACCAGTCGAGGAATGTTGGTGTCCCGCTTCTTAACAAAGAGTGCAGGGCATCCCCAAGAAGAGGTGCTAGGTTGGATAAATCCCTTTCCTTCCATCTCCTCTAGCTGTCTCTTTAACTCAACCAACTCTTCCTTAGGCATGCGATAAGGTCTTTTGGAGACTGGAGCAGTTCCAGGAACCAACTCAATAACAAACTCCACACTTCGATCAGGTGGCATACCAGGCAACTCCTCAGGAAAAACATCTGGAAATTCACGAACCACATGAACGTCTTGAATCTCAAGGGTAGGTGTGGCGTCCATGGCACACAACTCTGAGCTTGGAAAAGATGTTGCGGAGGAAGGTACTGAGGAAGGAGACCAGTACCGAACAGTTTCACCAGAGGGGTGGGTCATATTTACAGATCTGGCTGCACAGTCAATAACGGCCTTGTACCGTACCAGCCAATCCATGCCCAAGATGACGTCAAGGTCAGTTGACTTGAGGGCAATGAGAGAAACGGGGTAGGATAAAGAGCCTATAACAATGTTGGGCTCAGGGGCAGTCCAGATTGCCCGCCAACGAGATCCCGGGGTATTAATATCCATAGAGATAGACATTTCCTCTAGAAGGATACCATGCTTTTGAGCAAATCCTTGCGAAATGAATGAATGCGATGCTCCGGAATCAAACAAAACTGTAGCTGGAATTGAGTTGAGATGGAGCGTACCAAGAATGACGCTTGGATCTTCTTCAGCAGCCTCAGCAGTGACATGGGTCAGACGACCACGTCCAGCTCCAGATGGTTTAGCATCCTTCTTTGGAGGAGGGGTTCCACCACCAATGTTCCTTTGAGGACATCCCCAAGCATAGTGTCCGGGTTGACCACAGGTGTAGCAGATAAGTCCAGCTGGAGCAGCACCTGAGGGACGATAACTTTGCCCACCACCATATGTCGAAGTAGAATGGGGTGCAGTTGGGCGAGGAGCATAACCAGCAGGCTTGGGTGCATATGGGGCTCTTGGAACAGCGCTATATGGAATGAACACACGGCGCTTCTTGAAGCCGGAACCAGATGCACGAGGATCCCCGGAGACAGACCTCATAGCAGAATCCATTTCCTTCCTTCCATTCTCAAGGGTGATAGCCTGGTTGTACAGATCCTGGAAGGTCTGGAACTTAAAGGGTAACCACTCATACCGAAGCGCTGGGTTCAGGCCCTTGCGGAATAGCTCTTGTTTATCCGCATCATCAGTAACATCTCGAGGGGCATAGCGAGCGAGACGAGTGAACTCACGCCCGTAAGCCTCGATATTCAGCCTTCCCTAGGACAGCTCCAGGAACTCCTTCCCTGGGGATATAGGCAGCACGGAAGGCAGTACGGAATTGTTCCCAAGTGACCTCATGTCCTGGCGCCTGCAACGCCAAGAAACCTTCCCACCAAGCGCCAGCTGCACCCTCTAGCTGGTAGGTGGCGAAGTTCACACGGTCATTGGCTTGAACATGGAGAGCAGCAAACTTACGCTCAATTGTACGGATCCAGTCATCAGCTTCAAGGGGCTCCTTGTATTCACCAAAGGTAGGAGGCTGAGCTTTAAGGAAATCTCCAAGTGTAGCACAGACATTGGGACGACGTTCTGTGTTCTGGGCCACTCGCTCAAGGAGATGTTCAGTCCGCACGCGATTGTTCTCGATGTTCTGAAGAACCTGCGCCATTGTGGGAGGTGGCGGCAGTTCATCATCATCACCATGGTGACGACCACCACGGCCCTGGCCACGGGTACCACTTGACATCCTGATAGCATAGAACAGAAACCACGAAGGTTAGATCCACCGGTAAACAGGATAGATAAAAAGACGTGGAAAGTAACAGGATGTCAATGATAAGAGATGGTCAAGCAGTAGAATTCAAGATTGGAAGAAGAAAGATACATGCTTCAGCGGAGTTGAAACATATAGAACACTCTGAGAACCGCAACCGAAAATAGGTACGAAAGAACACTACCCATCCTTCGAAATCCTAAGATTTTGAGATATGGGATGAGATGGTAAACCTTTAGAAACCAAATCAAGAGAAGAGGCTCCAAGAATAGATTCATGGATAAGGAGAAAAAGCATCCTATCAAGATTTTTGTCAATAGTTTTTAGCTTTCAAATAGTTTTCACAAACACTAAACTCAACATCGACCAACAAAAAGGGTTTCCTGCAGGCAGTCCTGCTCTGATACCAAAACCTGTAGCACCCCCGAGAGCTAGGCTAGACAAATCCCAGATAATCTTCTGATATAAGCCTAACCTTGATCTCGAGAGCCAACAGCTGGACATTCGATAACACAGCAGTGACTCTACGACTCAAAGCAATATTATACAAACTCTTAGCAGAGTGAAGATAGCAAACATTACAAGCAGAGGTCACTGACCCAACAACATATCAAACAGCGAAAGCAAATTATGTTATGCTACATAACAAGAACCAAAAGGCCTAAGAGGCCATAACATAAGCGACGTCCCGCCCATCGATTCCAGGCTGCTGCCCGGGAACCCCGATCTACTCGTCGATGTCCATGTAGAAACCGGCAGTGGAGTTGGAACCTTCACCTGTCCAAAAAGTGCGCAAGGCTGAGTACAGGAGGTACTCAACAAGACTTAATTAACCTATTATATATCTGCCCGTTCAGAGAGTATTCATGAATGTCTTTGCATAAAGCCATCTTTATTTTCAAATCGAGGGAGGAGAGAGAGTCTCGCATCGGTAGACTTTTAAAATGGGATAAGGGATCAACACCTCTGACTTCACCCTCCATCTTCTGCAGCCACCGAGATGTCATCGCTTGCACCACCCTCAAGAATCACCCCCTCGCTCAACCCGAGGAAGTAACCCTAACCATCCTTAGTTGGCAGTTTTATGATTAATTCTAAGTTGTCTATGATCACCGAAATAAGGTACCAAGTCGTCCATAAACCGTGGACACGGCTTTCCGAAAAGATTTACCCACACGTGCCAACCAACCGATACGCCAGACATTAGCACTCTACCTGGGAGTGCCGGCTGGAGGGTTGGCCACGACCTTTCCCAAGCTTCGCCTATGTTCATGAGCCACAGCAGTAGGTCAGACCGCCATCTCAGCGATCCCTAGTGCGGGTTGCCAGGGTCAAGATCAGAGTGTCACACTCTCCTGACCCAAGCCCTAAATTTTCTCCTCAAACCATTTTACCGCACACGCAAATGGAACACTCGAACTAGTGGCTTCACGTAGTAGGCTAGGCAAGTTGGAGTCGAGGGGGAAATGAATACCCCGTGTGGATGCACGAATAGTCTTGGTTCCGAACCCAGGAACTCAGTTCCTATTGTCGACGAGAACGAGACAATCCACCACAATCCCAATGTGGCCTCTCGTCCAAGTCTTTAACAATAAATAAATCATGTGTACCTATTCCATCCCAATCCTCTCAACTGGATGGAGAAAGGAACCACTAAGCAAGCCTAAGCGGCGATGCAACGCAAGGAACACTCTATACCTTGACCAAAACATCTTTGAACCGTATGCATAACACGAGAATCAAATACTTTGGAAATCTTATATGTGCAGATATAAGGTTATGCTTGCCTTGCTCTTCGGTAGCTGGGTATTGGTCCTCGGAGGCGTTGCAAACACTCTCGGGCTCAAGTCCTATCGCGAAGAACCAAATACCGGAAAGGAATGACACAATCAATACAATATTGATGCAATGCACAATCACATGGATGATATGTCATCTTTAGAATATCCTAGATGCAAGCATTAATTAAATGGGTGAAAAGGATATACCCATAATTAAGATTAGGGTTTATTGATGTGAGACTAGTAACATTATTTTCCTTGTATGGGGTATGCATGATTAAATTATAGTTGAATAGATTTTATTTTTCTGAATATTTTGATATAAAAATCATATTTTTCTGATTGAAAATGAATTAGTTATGAATTTCTAAAGATTAAACAATTTTAATTCAATTTAAACCATTTGTTAATTCCATTTTAAATAATTATAATTTAAGTAAATATTATTGGACCCACATGTCATAACTTTAATAATTACATAAAACATTATTTGGAAATGAATAAAATTCTGACGAGGGGACCCACCTGTCAGGGATTTAAATAAATACAGAAATGATTTTTAAATTCCAGAAAAGAAAAGGAAAAGGGCTGATGACGTCAGCTGACGTCATCCACGGCCAAATCCTCTCTGCCGAGCACAAACTGCTCGAATTCGAGCAAATGGAGCGAATTCCTTTGCGGCAGTCGCTAGAGGAGATCGAGGGGGACCGTTTGGTGGTGGCGCCGTGACCAAATGGTCACCGGAGTTGCTCCGGTGCCTCGCCGGAGCGGAGCACGACGGCGGCGCTCGGCGACCGGGCTAACCAGAGGGAGAGGGAGAGAGAGGAGGGCACGGGAAGGACCGCAGGATCAACCTGAAGCTCGTGGAAGGGTCGAGGAGGCGAGGGGAGCTCGGGGCTGGCCGGAAATCGTGGTCGACGGTGGCGGACCCGGCGGAGGGGATCGGTGTTTCCCGCGGCTTCGCAGCTTCCCAGCACGAACCGCTCGAGGAGGAGGAAGAGAGGAGCGCGGCGGAGCTCCTGGTCTTCTCGCCGGAGCAGGAGGTGGCCGGAATTCGAAGTAATCGCCGGCGACCTGTGGTTAGGGTTCGGGCGAGCTGAGGAAAGAGGAGACGAAATGGGAATGGCTTAGGGTTTCTCCGGCGGCAGGCGGCAGCTACTTGTAGTCCAGGGAGGGCGGCGGCGCGAATCGCAGCGCAGGGAGGCGAGGGACGGCGAGGAGCTCGATAGCGCACGGCGGCGCCGTCGGAAGCTCGAAGACGATGGTTTTTTTCTGAAAACCCCCCTGAAGATTTTAATTATTGCCAGATTCTTTCACAAACAGGCCCCTGGTTACTCATTTAAAAGGTTTGGGCTTTTTTGTAAAGAGGAAAATTTGCAGAAAAATACTAGGGAATTCAAAATTTCACAAGGAAGCCATTGGCAGTCCTGGATTTTGAAAATTTGGAATATTTTGAGTTCACCAAGAATAGCAAGAATTTAACCCTTTCTTTCAAAAGCAAACATGTGAATTTCAAGTGCAAATTCTTGTCCAAATTAAATGAGATGCATGCAATGCTCAAACACACCTTTTTATTTCTATTTAACAAACTTGGGTTGTTACAGCCGCCTTCTCCGGGACGCCTATCAAGAATCCAACCACTAGTGGAAACCCCCCCTCTTGTCCCGGGATGGAAACCCCTAATGTACCGGATTGCCATCCGGTACATGGCAACCGGGACTAGAGCCTCCCCCCTCTTGTCCGGGGTGGGATACGACCCGGGACAAGAGCCCTCCACGCGGGGGCAGCACATGCGCATGTGAGAGGAGCTCTAGTCCCGGGTTGTAATACCACCCGGGACAAGAGAGAGGAGCTCTAGTCCCGGGTTGTAATACCACCCGGGACAAGAGCCCTCCACGCGGGGACAGCGCATGCGCATGTGAGAGGAGCTCTAGTCCCGGGTTGTAATACCACCCGGGACTAGAGATGCTTCCACGTGGTGGCCTGTGGCTTTTTTCGTTCCGATTGTTGTATATTACGAATAATTTGTAAAAAAATACGCTTAATTATCTGTAAATCAGAAAAATACATATAGCATATCAAAATGTTCGTTTGAGCAAGCTTTATGTGATAGTCGGGAAATCGGAAGTGGAACGGAAAGTGGTGAAGACGAGAAAGTATTCGATTATTCGATTACAAATAAAGATCTCATATATAAGAGGGACTAGAACCGTCAACTATTCGATTACATGAAGACATCAAGCTAGCCACTACTAGAGCCCGTCATCTATGTTGAGACGGCGCCATTGTATTTTCCCTTCGGGTCTAAGACATAGTTTATCAAAAAGCCCGCAATTTCCTCGCTAATTGCTCGAAAGCGGTCCTTTAGTTTCACGTTCCTCCGTTTTCGATCCATCTATAAAAGAAGGGAGATTAATATGAATATCAATCATCATAACAGAAATTATGAATGACACTCAACACAATTGATGGTTATAAAATGAAATTGTGAATTTATTTTTTCACTTACTTCGATAAATGTGTCTCGGTTCCGCTCAGAGACTATCTTGCGAATTCACTCGCAGACGTAGTATCCACACAAATTGGTTCCTTGTGGCTGCCTATCCAACCACTACACGAGAATAGATTTCAATCAAATAATAATCAAGCATCACGATGGTATTGAAATTTTAATTGAAAGGGATGCGCGAACACCTAGCTCATACTACTTACTCTGGGGTATTTATAAGTAAGCTTCTCCGGAAAGTCACCTTTTGTAGTCTTTCGGAAAAGTTCCCAAACCCTGCCCAGCAAACAATTGAATAAATGAGTTATTAATTAGTTATTCATATCTCAGGAAGAGACCGATGTAATAAGATAACGATTGAAATTACCGTGCGAGCACTCCTTGGATAAATTCGTGCCTCTCTTTGGGCCAGTTCAATGAGTCCATAATATCAATTTCTGCTGTATCGACTCGAATGACTAACAGAATGTAATGGTCGCTGCGCACGTTTATATATGTCAGTAACTAATCAGTTACACTTAACATCAAGTAAGCAAGAATTAACCAAGGTGTACAAGACAGTAATACTCTTACATGAAGTGATAAGGAAACAATATCTGCCCTTTATAATGTTGCTCTTGGAGGGCCCTAAACAAGTTGTCCACCGTATCCTCGTACTTTAATTAAACATTTTCTGATTAACTAGGCTTGGGTCGACGGACCCAATCTCAAACGTCCCCTTTCTATCACATTCATCGCTCTTCATTCTGCATAATACCGTAGTGAGCATACTTAGAACAGGCCAATGACCGAGCTAAGCTATAGACTTACAGACAATGTTATTGAGATTACAAAAAATAAATGGATTGAATCACTTACAGACAATAGGTACTGCGGATGCTCAAGTCGAGGGCGTCAAGCTGGTATAACTGATAGAGTTCTTCAAGTGGAATAGTTAACTCGCTTGTACTACCGCTGAAATGTTCACTTGTAACTCTCACAATGATCATTTCTCGACCTAGCAAAACGACCTCCTTGTACCACTTATGCAGTCTTGTCATTTGTGTTGGTAGAACCTTGAGCTCATCAGGTGACACTAGATCCTTCCCGTATACCTAGGGCCATTTAACAGGTTCAAATGTAGAGGAGAGGAGATTTTCGTTGTCCAGTTGAGAAACTGAAATACCAGCATCTGCAGCAAATTGCGCGCGGTGAGCGGGATCCTTCTCAAGCCCAGAGTCCTCGTTAGTGGTCACCTTGAGCGGGGGGATGGACTGATTTGACTGTTGTCCTAGCTGGGCAACATCTCTTCTCCTTTTCCCACCGGTTTCATCAACTTTCCTCATTTGACGTACATAGTCATCTGGCCTATTCATCGAAATCTGCGATGGCGTAGTAAGAAAATCGACAGCAAAATTTATTTGCCGTTCCGCATACGTTTCCTTTGGCGGGGGTTTTCTTTTCTCCTTAGATTCTGCAGCCTGTCTTCTCGCCTCTGTTTGTAGCCAAATGTTGTCTACGTCTTTAGAACACGGAGGTTCGTCGTAAGGTCTCGGGGGAGGAACTTTCGGTACTTTTGGGAGGGGCTCAAGTTGGCGTTTGGGTGATCGGAAACCTTTAGCCTTCATACCCTTTCGACCTTTAGCCTTTATGGGCGATGGAGATGGCTCAAGAGACGGCTCAGGAGTCGGCTGAGGAGTCGGCTGATGCAGCGACTGACGTGGCGACGGAGATCGAGATGGACTCGTGTCGTGGTGGTCGTCGTAAGTGTCATCATGTCGACTCGGAGAAGGCGATGGTGGCCTTGGCGGTGTCCAGCCTGGAAACTTGATCAATTTCTTGGGCCATAGAATGAGTCCACCCTGGACATCTCCCAGTTTCCTCTCATCATCCTCTCCAGGGAAATGAAGTTCGACTGATTGAAATCCGGGTTCAACGTGATCCACGCCGACACGAGCATAGCCAGCTGGAATCTCATTGTCACGATACAGTGCTGTAGATTCACAAGTTAAAGCATAGCCGACCGCTGCCTTCAGGGATAAGTTTCTTACTGCCTCATGTAGCTCACAAGTTTTCTTCTCAGTGATAAAATCCACGGGGTATGTTTGGTTCGATGGCTCATCAGCAACGACCGGTGTCGTGGAAGCCACGCTGCTTTTCCGTTGAGACGGACCACCTTGCTCACTATCTTGCAGCTGCAGCTGATGAGTTGCCCCTTGAATAGCTCGCTCGCGCCGCAGTTCTTCTAGTTGCTTTTCCACTTTGCTCAACCGGTCGTTTTGCTCCTGTTCCTTCCTCCTCTTTGCTCTTTATCGGCTTCTATAAGAGTCACGGTCCTCGGGAAACCCTTCAAGCCACGTCATAGCTCCCCTTCCTTTAACAGTTCCTCCTTTCTCTTTAGTACCGAGGGCCTTCCACAGCACGTCGCGTTCTCTGTCGGGAAAGAACCTTCCCTCACGAGCATCTGTTATTGCATCCAGAATTGTTTGCCGAGGTATAGGAGTTTCTTTCGTTTCATCAACCACTACATCACCTGATGCGTCGTACTCCGCCCCATGAGCAAGCATCCAATTTCTGACCCTACGGGGCCAATAATCTGTAACTGGAGTGATCCCTTCTTTGCGCAGATTGGCCTCAATCTTTGCCCACTTAGGCTCGGCAGCTCTGTAGCCACCTCCACCCACCTTATGGTTATATATCTTCTTCGACGCATTCAACTTATTCTGTGCCGATCTTTCCTTGGCTAGTCCTGTCTCCTTGTAATCCAGAAATGCCTCCCAGTGAGCCCGCTGCCTCTCTAGTGTTCCAGTGAAATCTGGAATTTTCTTCTTGTCGACCCACTCAAGGTATATTCTGTTCTTCCATTTATTGAATGCTGAAGCCATCTTCTTCAGAGCCCAATGCTTGACTTTGTCCCTCATGGCTGTTGTCCTTTCGGGAGTATCCAGCTCTGGAAGACAGAAAAATCTCATGAGCTTGGCCCAACATACATCTTTGTTTCTGTCGGTGACATAATAATTGCCGTCTATGCCTTTTATCTGATTCCATTCCGAAAGGCTGATCGGGACATTGTCCCTAACAACAACTCCGCATTGATGCACAAACTTATTGCGGACTTTCCCAAGCGGTTGGCCTTCTGCATCGACAAACTCAATTCTGAAATGATCTTTCCCGTATACCAACCCTTTGGCATGGCCTCGTTTAGTAGTTTCTTCTTTCGATGTGGAGGAGGTCTAAAAAGAAGAAACATTTGTTAATATATATACAAATAATTTTTTAAATCTGATCAAATAGAGACTTAATAAATATACCACACCAGACTGCGGGGGTTCACCAACTATGCTAGTTTGCCCTTGGTCGGTTCGTTCCACCTCCACTTCCTCACCGGAATCGTTCAAGAACTCGGAGCCATCTAAATCTCCTCCAATGTGTTCATCACCGGGTTGCCGGATAAAGTCCATTATCGCATCTTCCCCTTCTCTGAATTGGAGGAGAGGAACATCTCCATCGGCCATTGCTTAACTATTACAAAAGAAAATAAAACAAATGATAGCATTAGCACAATAATTCATCGTAGGGAACTTTCCGACTTCCCGACTTCCCGGTTTTCCCGACTACACGACTACCCGACTACCCGACTTCCCGACTTCCCGACTACACGACTACCCGACTACACGACTACCCGACTACACGACTACACGACTACCCGACTTCCCGACTACACGACTACCCGACTACCCAACTTCCCGACTACCCGACTTCCCGACTTCCCGGTTTTCCGACTACACTACTTCCCGACTTCCCGAGTACCCGACTTCCCGACTACCCGACTACCCGACTTCCCGACTACCCGACTTCCCGGTTTTCGGACTACACGACTTCCCGACTACACGACTACCCGACTACCCGACTTCCCGACTTCCCGACTACACGACTACCCGACTTCCCGACTTCCCGACTACACGACTACCCGACTACACGACTACCCGACTTCCCGACTTCACGACTACCCGACTTCCCGACTACACGACTTCCCGACTACACGACTACACGACTACCCGACTTCCTGGTTTTCCGACTACACGACTACCCGACTACCCGACTACACGACTACCCGACTTCCCGGTTTTCCAACTACCCGACTTCCCGACTACACGACTACAAGACTACCCCGACTACACGACTACCCGACTTTCCGACTACCCGACTACACGAATTTACGACTATACTAAAATATTAACTCAACGAATTTCCGACTACACTAAAATATTTCTACACTTAGCAAAATCTACTACACTTAGCAAAAATCTAAAGTTAGCAAAAATCTACACTTACCAAAAATTCTACACTTAACTTAGCAAAAATCTACACTTAACTTAGCAAAAATTACTACACTAATTAATTGAGCAAAAATAACTTAGCATTAGGAAAAAAAAATTACCACGGCCAGGAGGAGGAGAGAGGGCCGGTGGCCGGCGACGGGGCAGGGGCAGGGGGCGCGGAGGAGGAGGAGGCAGGGGGCGCGGGCGGAGAAGGGCTCGCCGGCGACCGGCAGGGGCAGGGAGCGCGGAGGAGGAGGCAGGGGGCACGGGCGGCGCCGGCGGAGAAGGGGGAGGTCGGGCGCGGAGGAGGGCTCGCCGGCGACGGGGCAGGATCAGGGGGCGCGGAGGAGGAGGAGGAGGCAGGGGCGCGGGCGGCGCCGGCGAAGGAGGGGGAGGTCGGGCGCGACGGGCGGAGGAGGAGGAGGCAGGGGCGCGGAGGAGGAGGAGGAGAAGCGGCCGGCGGCGGGGCAGGGGCGGCGCCGGCGCGGAGAGGAGGAGGAGGCGTGGCCGGCGGCGGGGCAGGGGGCGGCGCCGGCGAGGAAAGGAGGAGGAGGCGCAGCCGACGGCGTGTGTGGGACTTGCTCCCGGGTCGTTGCTCGACCCGGAGCTTTATACAACGAAGCTCTTGTCCCGGGTGGAGGCTAGGCCCGGGGCTAGATGGCACCCTTTTGTCCCGGGTGGTGCCACCACCTGGGACAAGAGGTATTTTCGCACAGCGCGCCAAGACAGCTCTTGTCCCGGGTGTTTCCACGACCCGGGACCAAAAGGTAATTTTTTCCTGTTGAAGCCCAAATTTTGAAAATTTAGCGCGCAAATTTTTGAAAGTTCATTTTAATATGAATTTGAATAGCTTCTGCATACTTTCGAATCTGACAAAAAATTCAACATGAAAAGTTTTTGAATTTGCAAAACTAATCCAATGCAATTTTCTGTTTTCTAAAATAATTATTCTAACTATTCAAACTATTAACCATTTTGCCATTTTCAATTTAAAATGGCACAACCTAGGTTTGGGTGGGGTTCCGACGCTCCGGGGCCCCGCTTCGGCGAAACCCTAGATCCGCTGAAAAAACCCATCTGGTTCGCCCGAAAGGGGAGTTTTCACCTCTAAGTGCAGAAACTCACTACAGAGAAAGTGAAGCCGGTGCAGCCTTGCCGACAACATACAACTAGAGATCTACGTTACAACTTCACTAGTTCTAAACACTGGATAGAACAAATTAAGGTACAACTTCAAATTACGATACAACACAAGTAAAACAAAGACTCTACCTATCTCTCTTGCCCTTTGACGAAGATTCTGCCTTCTTGCCTTTGCCCTTGGACGAAGCTTCAGCCTTCTTGCTCACTGCTTGAACCCTCCTTTCCTTTGACGACGGCTTGAAATCGTCGTCATCATCGCTGTCAACTACCCAGAGACAGGAACGACCGTACGAATCACGGTCAGCTTCAGTTCGGTAGAACAGACTATTCGTAACTTTCCTGTCAAACTTATCTGCAAGCCTGAGCATTTCTGCACGAATTTGGAGCGGGGTCCTGTACAGAAACCCATCGCGGCATAGCTTCGCCCCGAGCAAAGCGAGATGACTCTCAGTGAGCAAAGCGGGAAATATTTGGGCGGGAAACGGTGGCGGGAAAAAATTGTCTGCTTTCGGCTCGGCCAAGACTGAAGGAGTCCATCACACGGTTTCCCCTAGCTACAAAACACACGGTTTCCCCTAGCTACAACTCTACAGTGATTGAGCGCCACTTCGATCCAAGCAGCGGTAAGACGTCTCTGATGTTCTACAACCGTCCGGCAAGACATCTCTGATGATCTGCAACCGTTTGGAATGGTCGCAGGTCATCAGAGACGTCTTGCCGCTGGTTGCCCAAAGATGCCTCTCCGAGTGACGCTGGAATGTTTTGTGTTTGAGCGCCACTTCGATCCAAGCAGCGGTAAGACGTCTCTGATGATCTACAACAGTCCGGCAAGACATCTCTGATGATCTGCAACCATTTGGAATGGTCGCAGGTCATCAGAGACGTCTTGCCGCTGGTTGCCCAAAGATGCCTATCCGAGTGACGCTGGAATGTTTTGTGTGAGTGAGTAACCTGTCTGAGGAGTGGCCAATTTATAGGCGTCGTTATATTAGCTCTAGTACCGGATGGTGCCACCACCCGGGACTAAAGGGAATCCCACCAATAAGGAAGAAGCACACGGATCATGTGTTTCTTTCGAGCGCTTCTGAGCCGTTGGATCAGGGGTGTGTTTCTTTTGAAGGCTCTGAGCCGTTGGATCAGCCGTTGGATTAGCTCTAGTACCGGATGGTGCCACCACCCGGGACTAAAGGGAATCCCACCAATAACGAAGAAGCACACGGATCGTGTGTTTCTTTCGAGCGCTTGTGAGCCGTTGGATCAGGGGTGTGTTTCTTTTCAAGGCTTGTGAGCTGTTGGATATCACGTTGTGAGCCACCACCCGGGACTATAGGGAATCCCACCAATAAGGAAGAAGCACACGGATCGTGTGTTTCTTTCGAGCGCTTCTGAGCCGTTGGATCAGCGGTGTGTTTCTTTTAAGGGATTGTGAGCTGTTGGATTAGCAGTATCACGACCACTTCGTGAGCCACATCAGAAACAAATGTCTACCCTAATCGACACAAGTTTCCATCCGGTTCGCCCGAAAGGGGAGTTTTCACCTCTAAGTGCAGAAACTCACTACAGAGAAAGTGAAGCCGGTGCAGCCTTGCCGAAAACATACAACTAGAGATCTATGTTACAACTTCACCAGTAAAACAAATTAAGGTACAACTTCAAATTACGATACAACAAAAGTAAAACAAAGAGACATTCGAGCGCTTCTGAGCCGTTGGATCAGCGGTGTGTTTCTTTCGAGCGCTGCTGACCCGTTGGATCAGGAAGAAGCACACGGATCGTGTGTTTCCTTCGTGCGCTTCTGAGCCGTTGGATCAGCGGTGTTTTTCTTTCGAGCGCTTGTGAGCCCTTGGATCAGGAAGAAGCACACGGATCTTGTCTTCACTTTTTCTTCGTGTGAGTTCCTTTCTTCTGATTGCGCCGTAACCATGGACAAGGTTCATCCATTAACTTCAGGCTTGGGTCAATGTTCACTTTGAAGGGCGGAATTTCATGAAACTTATCGTAATCTTCTGACATGTCTGTCTTGTCCTCCACTCCGACGATGATTCTTTTCCCTGAAAGAACTATGTGACGCTTTGGCTCATCGGTTGATGTATCTGCTTGCTTATCTTTTCTTTTTTTAGGTTTGGTAGACATGTCCTTCACATAGAAAACCTGAGCCACATCTTTGGCTAGAACGAATAGTTCGGTGTCATACGCAAGATTCTTGAGATCCACTGTAGTCATTCCATACAGTTCGTCTACATTTACCCCGTTGCCTTTCAGGTTGAATCATTTGCACTAGAACAAAGGGACCTTCAAAGAAGGTCCATAGTCAAGTTCCCATATCTGGATATACGGAGCGTACTGATCCATCCCCGGGTTGTTGGAGCGTACAATATCCTTGTGTATCTGGATATACGGAGCCACCAAAGTGGAATTATGCAGAACTGTGTAGTGTGCTTTTGTGAAAGAATGCCCGTCCCTGCATATGTATGATTTATTTCCTAAAGTGCCTTGTCCACTGAGTCTCCCCTCATGTCGCGATTCAGGAAGACCAATCGACTTAATGCCGGGAATAAAGTCAACACAAAACTCAATGACCTCCTCTGTTCCATAGTTTTTGGAGATGCTTCCTTCTGGCCTAGCACGGTTATGAACATACTTCTTCAAGACTCCCATGAACCTCTCAAAGGGGAACATATTGTGTAGAAATACAGGACCCAGAATGATAATCTCGTCGACCAGGTGTACTAGGAGATGTGTCATAATAGTGAAGGATGGTGGGAACACCAGCTCAAAACTAACGAGACATTGAGCCACATCCTTCCGTAACCTTCCAAGCGTGGCTGGACTGATTGCCTTCTGCGAAATTGCATTGAGGAACGCACATAGCTGAACAATGGGTAGTCGAACATTTTCCGGTAGAAGCCCCCGCAATGCAACCGAAAGCAATTGGGTCATAAGCACGTGGAAGTCATGAGACTTTAGGTTCTGGAACTTTTTCTCTGCCATATTTATTATTCCCTTTATATTTGACGAGAAGCCAGACGGGACCTTCATAGTGCTCAGGACTTCAAAAAAATATCTCCTTCTCTTCTTTCGTAAGAGCGTAGCTAGAAGGAATTAGACGTCCTTTATCCGTTTTCATTGGATGCAGGTTGTTGGGGTCTTTCCGAAGTTGTTGGTCCTGTCGTGCTTCCAGAGTATCTTTTGACTTCCCATACACGCCCAGGAAGCCTAGCAGGTTCACGCAAACATTCTTTGTCACGTGCATCACGTCGATTGCAGAGCGGACCCTTAGAGTTTTCCAATAGGTTAGTTCCCAAAATATAGACTTCTTCTTCCACATGGGTACGTGGTTGTTAGCGTCCTTCGGAACAGACAGAGCGCCAGGACCGTTTCCAAAGATTACATGATCTAAATCCTTTACCATATCATATATATCTTCACCACTACGGAGGGGTGGCTTCACCCGATTATCTGGTTCACCGTTGAAATGCTGCGTGCCTCTCTTTCTTAGGGGATGCTGCTTTGTAAGAAATCGACGATGCCCCGGGTACACATTCTTGTTACATACATATATACTTTCAGTCTTATCTAAACAGTGCGTGCATGCATTGTATCACTTGTTTGACTGTCCTGAAATGTTACTAAGAGCAGGCCAATCATTGATTGTTACAAACAGCAACGCTCGTAGGGGAAATTTCTCCTGTTTGTACTCATCCCACACACGTACACCTTCGACAGCCCACAACTATAAAAATTCATCAACTAATGGCCTCAAGTACACATCAATGTCGTTGCCGGGTTGCTTCGGGCCTTGGATGAGCACTGGCATCATAATGAACTTCCGCTTCATGCACAACCAAGGAGGAAGGTTATAGATACATAGAGTCACAGGCCAGGTGCTATGACTGCTGCTCTGCTCCCCAAAAGGATTAAAGCCATCTATACTTCGAACAAACCTTAAGTTCCTTGCATCACCTGCAAAATTCTCGTACTCTGTATCGATTTTTCTCCACTTCGAACCATCAGCTGGGTGTCTGTTCATCTCGTCGCTCTTGCGGTCTTCTTTGTGCCATCGCAACAACCTAGCATGCTCTTTGTTTCTGAACAAACGTTTCAACCGTGGTATTATAGGAGCGTACCACATCACCTTGGCAGGAAACTTCTTCCTGTCGGGCTGGCCCTCAACATCACCAGGGTCATCTGCTCTGATCTTATACCGCAATGCACCGCATACCGGGCATTCATTCAAATTCTCGTACTTCTCACCGCGGTAGAGGATGCAGTCATTAATGCATGCATGTATCTTCTGCACATCTAATCCTAGAGGGCAGATAACCTTCTTTGCTTCATACGCACTGTCAGGCAATTCGTTATCCTTTGGAAGCTTTTGCTTCATTATCTTCAGTAAATTCCCAAATCCCTTGTCAGATAAGCCATTCTCCGCCTTCCATTGCAACAATTCCAGTGTGGTACCGAGCTTTGTGTTGCCATCGTCGCAATTTGGGTATAACTTTTTTTTGTGATCATCTAACATGCGCTCCAACTTGAACTTCTCAAATTCACTTTCTACTTCATTCTGTGCATCAACGATGACCCCACGTAACTCATCATGTATGATGGGATCATCTGGTACCTCTTCATCATCAGCTTCCCCTGTTGGGTTACCAACGTATTCAGGGTACATGTAGTTGTCATCGTTCTCTTCTTCTTCGCTGTCTTCCATCATAACCCCTTTTTCTCCGTGCTTGGTCCAACAATTATAGCCGGGCATGAAACCATCAGTTATCAGGTGGAGGTGAATTCTGTCTGTGTTAGAGTAATCCTTCTCATTCCGACATTTCTTGCATGGACAACACATAAAACCATTCAGCCCCTTGTTATCCTCAGCCACTTTGAGAAAAGATTGCACGCCTTCCATGTACCCTTTCGAGCGTCGGTCATTGTACATCCACAGATGACTCATCTGCAAATCACCGCTAAAACCCATTACGGTCAACGAACATAATAGACAACTGATGAAAGTGCATGGTTGCCCCCATGCTTGGTTTTGGTAATTAATGACAATCCTTATGGACTAATGTTTACATTGAGATATTCTTATAGATCTTGTCCATGGGAAATTATAGGAGTTCATGTGTTGGACTCTTCAAGATGACTTAATGACCAATACTCTATTCAAAGGGTTTATATGAAGAATGGTCATGTGTAGAGTTGAGCTCTTTGCAAGTATGGCTTGGAATAGAAGATTGAGTGAACAATCATGTTTAACCCCAAGCCATCATACATATCAAGAGAAGAAGATGAAGTGCAAGCTCAATATGATGCATCTCGGAAGATATCTTTTGATTGAAGCTTGCAAAGGAGACATGAAGACGAAGCTTAGCGAGGCCCTCCCATAATGGAGTATGGGGGAGCATTTGGATAAGTCTTCATCAATCATGTGCTAGCAAGCATAAACAAGAAAGGTGTTTCAACTTGAGAGAGTCAAGATCGTCATCATCTAGCTCAAGTGGAATGCTCGTGGCAAAGGTATGATCTTGATAGGGCTATAGGATAGATAGGCGTACTATCAAGAGGGGATCTCGAGTGAGTAACTTGATCGCATCTTTGTGGAGAGCTCAAACCTTTGCATTCTTGGCATATCATCTTTCTTGGTTCTTATTTGATTTTTCTCCGTGTTGAGTTTTGGTGCTTGTCGTGATCTTCATGACAAGACCAAGTCCTTCGAAAATGGTTTTACTTTGGAAAATTTGTTGCCTTTTATCCATGTGAGGATTTAGAGCATGGTTTATCTCCATACTAAGCTCTAGTTCATCAAAAACAGATTTCGTATGAATATCTTGTTGTGTTTTTTATGAAGGAGGTTTTACCGGTTTGCATTGTTTAGGAAAGTTCAACCTTTCCCCATTTGGTTTTATCCTCACATGATGGACTGTGATGTTTCTATGCACACTCAAGTAGAGCTCGTTGTAACGATTCCAACGACCTAAAAATCATCGAAAACGGAGTCCGGATGGAAAAGATATTGACGTTTTCGTTTACCAGTTTCTGCTGTTTTTTGCTGTGGCGGTAGTACCGCCGCGGTACCGCCCGAGGTACCGCCGGAGCTAACAGAGAGCCGTTTTCGGCAGTACCGGGAGTGGTAGTACCGCTGCCCGAGGCGGTAGTACCGCTGCCCGAGGCGGTAGTACCGCTACGGAAGCCTGTTTTCAGCCCGTTTTGATGCCCTAACTCCCTAGGGGGGCGGTAGTACCGCTACGGCGTGAATCTGCACCCAACGGTTGGATTTTGGGTTGAGATATTTAAGGGGCCTTCTTCCCCAATGGTTCCCTAACCTTTGGAGCAAGTCTTTCTCCTCTCTCTCCTCCATTGTTGCCCTTTGGAAAGCTTGCTCTTCCTCTCAATCCCTCCCATGGTTCTTGCTAATATTTGAGGGAAAGTGAGAGGTGATCTTGATCTACATTTTCACCGATCGATTTCTCCTCTAAGTGAGGGAAACCTTGTAGATCTTGATCTTGGAGTTCTTGGTGCATCTCCTCTTTGTTCTTCCTCTCTTATTCCCCCATAAGCATTTGTTGCTTTGTTGGAATTTGAGAGTGGAGGATTTTGAGCACTTGTACTCTTGCCTTTTGCATTTGGTGCATCGGTGTGCTCTCCACGAGGATTCGTGGAAGTTGAAAGTTTGTGAGCTTGTTACTCTTGGGTCCTTGGACCCTAGACGCCTTTGTGGTGGTTGGACCCTTGTGTGGTCACTTGAAGCCGTTCGGGAGCCCCCAATCCCATTGTGGGTTGTGCCCCGGATTATTGTTGAAAGGCTCCGGATTCCGCCTCGAAGGAATTCCGATAGTGGAAGGTGAACCAAGCCTTTGTGGTGCGGTTCATCGGAGAAGAAGATGAAACCTTTGTGGTTGTTGAACCGTTGTGTCGGTTCACACCTCTCCAACGAGACGTACTCCCTTAACAAGGAGGAACTCGGGAATACATCCTCGTCTCCGCGTGCCTCGGTTATTTCTATACCCGAGCTTTTACTTATGCACTTTACTTTGTGATAGCCTTCATGCTTGAAGTAGTCTATATTGCTATCACCTTGTTGTTTATCTTGCTTAGCATAAGTTGTTGGTGCACATAGGTGAGCCTAGTTTATTTAGGTTGTCGGCTTGTTAATTTAAACACCTAGTTTTATTCCGCAATTATCAAGCCTAAACCGGAAAAGTTTTAAACCGCCTATTCACCCCCCCCTCTAGGCGACATCATTGTACTTTCAATTGGTATCAGAGCCAGGGCTCTCTTTTTGGGCTTAACCGCCTAGAGAGTAAAAGATGTCGTTTAGAGAATTATTGCACGATCCCACTTTCATATTCGATGGCACAAATTATGATGTTTGGAAAATTCGCATGCTTAATCTTTTTAGGGCCATGGGTCCAAATTATGTTAAGAGGATTGTAGATGTGAGTTTATCTACTCCAAAGGATTCCCAAGAATTATCTTTAGAGGATGAGATAAACTCTCATCTCGAGACTCAAGTTACTAATGGTCTTATATGTGCTTTGATCGATGTAGTTCTTGCTTCAATCATGCCTTTTCGAAATGCACTTGAGCTTTGGACCAAGCTTCAAGATATATATGAAGTGTCCAAAATTATTGAGGATGATTGTTCTCTCTCCACCTCCGGCTATTATGAGTTCACAACTCATTCCACTTCACCAACATGTGATTTGTCACAAGGTAATGATATGGTGAGTGGTGATAGAAATTGCATTGGTGATGGTGAACTTACTATTGATTATACTTCTTCTCTATCACATTGCAATGTTCTATCTTTGGACTTAAACTTTTATAGCACTCCAAATGTCATACATGCTAGAGTTGATGGTCCTTGCATATGAAGTAATAGTTGCTTAACTAAATATAATGATGATATGCTCTCTATGTCTTGTGGTCATGAAAATAATGCTTCCATATCCTCTAGTATTTGCATTACTAACAATGTAGAAGAATCCCAACATTTGTTGGAACAAGACATGGACCTCAATGGTGCATCAAGTAATTCTTCATCCTCCTCACCCATTAATCATGTTTGCCTCATGGCTAAGGATTCTACCTCGAATCCCGAGATATGTGATCTTGTGGTTGAGGATCCTCATGGAGAAGTTTTTGACATTGAAACCTTAACCAAGAAGGGTGAGATTGTTCTTGGTGCTCTTCCCAAGGGTAGTGAAGCTATCTCTTCTCTACGTGAAATTGTTGCTCATGGTATTAAATGTATAGAAATCATTGAGGAGTTGGATACTCAATTTGAGCAAAAATGTAAAATTGAGAGAGAAGATGCTATTGAAAAAGCATCCTTAGAGAATGCTCTTGAGGAAGAGCAAGAGCTTCGAGTGTCTCTTAAGGAGCAACTTGAATCTCTTGATGAATCAAATGATCTTATCATTGCTAAAATCATTAAGGAAAGAGATCATGCTATTGCTAAATATAAAGTGTTTAAAAAGGAAAAAGTTGAATTTGGCGTTGGCAATGCTAGACTAAGTGAGGACATAGAGAAACTTGACAAAGCTCACAAGGCTTTAGAAAGTGAACACTCTCTCCTTATCAAGTCTCATGATCAACTCCAAACTCAACTATCTAAGAATAATAAGCTTTCCAATTTGTCTTCTTCCATTTCTAATATCAATGATGCTTGTGCTACTAACTCCACTTCTTGTGAAACATCTATTTTGAAGGAGAATGTTGAGCTAAGGGCCCAACTTGAGTTGCTAACTAGCAAGTATGGGAAATTGGAAGAAAGTCATGAAAGGCTCTCTAGCTCTAATGACGATCTTCTAGCATCCCATGCTAAGCTAAAGTTAGCTCATGAGGCTATTATTTCAAAGGTAACATCTTGTGAGCCTCATGTGGACAATGGCACAACTTCTTCTCTTAATTCTAGATCGTCTTGTGCCAGTCCTTGTGATTCATCCACTCACAATGTTGCTACATCCTGTGATGAATTACTTTCCATGCCTTGTTGCTCTAACAATGAAGCCTCTACTTCCTCTAGTGTTTGTGTTGATACTAACCATGCAGAGGAATTAAATGAGCTCAAGGCCCAAGTCACTTCTTTGAAGAAAGACTTGGAAAAGCGTTATGTTGGAGATTCTACACTTGACAATATGTTGAGTGTTCAAAGACGCCCCAATGACAAGAGTGGACTTGGCTTCAACTCCAATATCAAGAATAAGTCCAAGTTTAACAAGAAGAACAAGGGACAAGAACAAGTCAAGGATTCGGCCAAGATTGTTTGCTTCAAGTGCAAAGTTGAAGGGCACCATGTTAGATCTTTCCCTTTGAAGAAGAAGGCTCTTAGTGAGAAGCAACAAGGGAAGAAGCCTCAAGTTCAAACTAGAGCTACTCAAGTTGAAGAACGGTCTCTTCCCAAGAAGAACCAAGCTACCCCTCCTCAAGTCATGACTCCAACTAAGAAGAGAGGAGGAAGTAGATGTGGCTACCTATGCCGAGAGAAGGGTCACTTTGCTTCTTCATGCACAAATGGTACCTTATCCAACCCCATTATAGTTGATGATGTTTATTCTCTTCAAAAGGATAAGGTTGGCAATGTGTTTGCCAAATATGTTGGTACTCAAGGTGGTGTCAAGAAAAAAACCATTTGAGTTACCAAGTCTATTGTGACTAACCTCTTAGGACCCAACTTGGTTGGGGACCAACAAATCAAAACTTGATCAATAGGTGTTGTTGGAGGGCATTGGCGACTTGCCTACATTATGAAGAACTAAGGGATCTTCATCAATTATATTCTCTCAAGTCAAGTCATATGGATTATATTGTTCTATCTCTATCCAATGTTCCTCCTTGCGGTAACTTTTATTTAGATCATAAATACATTGAAAGTTGCTTGCACCCTTGCATGTGTTAGGTTTTGTACCTTGCTAGTATTTGTATGTGTTGTGCTCTCTACTTACTTATCTTGAGAAATCAAGTATGTGTATTTTGGTTTGCACACCATTTACTTGTTTTGAGCCCTATTGCCTTCAATTGCTATCTTATCATGTTGGCTCTCTTTGAGAGATTAATGGACTATCCATTTTTGGAGTGTGATATGCTTCGTGCACTCCACCAATCTAAAAATGTGTGTACATGAGGAATACCACTTAGTGTTGATATTTCAGTATTATCCTTTCTCTATGTGGTATGCCATGCTCATGAGAAATTCAAATTCTATAATGTCCATTAATTTCATGACTTGGTTTTATTTACCTCTTTCTCTTAAAAGAAATGGATTATCACATCATGGGGGAGTAATAAGCTATGTGCATATTACAAGCCTAGAGAATGTGAACATGTGAGGTTTTTGCCACCAAGAATTGATATTGCTAATTATCTTGTTCGTATGTGGCATGTTGCTCAAACAAGTTCCCATTTACTTAAATGCTTTTTGTCTCTCACCCTATTGAATCTTGTTTGAGAAGGATGTTCTTGGTGTGGCTTTCCCTAAATATGTTCTCATATATCTTTTTGGGAAGCCAATTGTTTCAAGCTACTCCTTGGGTTTGGTTTACATTATCACATGATTTGTGAAGCTATCAAGAATATCTTTCTATCTAAGCATGGCTTTTAATTCCTATCCTTTGCCTCATGCTTATGTTTTGTGAATATGATCTTGAATATATCCTTGCAATCCACGACCGAGAAATATCTCCATACATTACTTGTCTTCACAAGTGATAATCTTTTCTTGGGGTAAATAAATTGATGATATTCACTTTGGCTCTTACATTGAATTTCCTTATTATAGTGCCAATGATTTGTCTCGATCTAACTCTCGATTTGTCTTCCTTGTATCTTTTGGATCCTTTATTGCTCTACTTGAAATATGTTTTGTGCTCTCTTGAGTTGGGAAAAGCAATAATCCAATCCTTGTGCATTGACATTCAAACGTCATACTTTTTGATAATGCACTATCCTTTGGGAAGCTATCCTACTTTGAGTATAACACTATTCTTTAAATTAGTATTGGATTTTATTGCTTTCTTTGAACATGACTAGTGCTTGAATAATATGTATGGATAGTGATGATCCCATTTGTGTGCATTTATATTCAAATACAAGATCATAAATAATGCACACATCTTGGGGGAGCAATCCTATATGTGTTTGAACTTCTTTGTCTTCATTTGGTATTTGATCCCGATGACATGTCTCTGTGGAAGACAAACATTTTTCGTCTTGGTACTTTGTGTCATCATGAAAAGTATAGAGGGTTTGGTTTATCTGATGGTATTTTCATCATTTGGTATCTTGCTCTCATTTGGTATCTTTTCGAAGTGGTATCTTCTATCATGTGTTGATATTGGTTTTTGATATAATTTGGGCAATTTGTTTTTCTTGCCACACTCGTGTGTGCTTTCTTGATTTAATTGGTGTTTTGTCCAAATTGTATCTCATTTGGTTCTTGAAAGTCGTGTGCATGCATATTTACTATACGCATATCTTCTGGCATGCTTACTTTCGTTGATCCAATATATAGGATAAACTCCATCAAACCCTAAATGGCTAAGATGTGCATGAAATTCAATTTCATATCAATATGCACATATTTATGTGGAGTTTGTCCTATGTATTGTAGTTGCACTAACTACTTTGGACCCAATGAGTTTGGGTACCATTTGGTACTTGAATTTGTTTTAGGTACATGTGGAGAGGCATTGGAAGCTTTTCTCATTTACAAGGAAGGTGTTATCACCATGTGCTTATTAGAGCCAAGCTTGGATGATCGTGAACTCTTATCTTGTACATCACCAATGCTATCTCGGTAACAAGTATCTACCTCATGCATACTTTTCTAACTTTCAACCTTATGTAGGTTGTTTCATGGCATGAATCTCTTTTGTTGCAATTAATTTGGTTCTTACAAAACGTCTTTATTGCAAATGTGAGTAAGCCGGGATGATTACATATAAGGGGACTTTTCATTAATATGATTCATCGATCCTAATTATGCCAATCTAGCACTTTCTACTTAAAGTCTCTTATGTGCAACAGTGTTGAATTTTCAAAATCATTTGCGTTTTGTGATACTTGTTATCTTACTCGGTGCATCCGTTTGTTAACCTTTATCCTTGTGGATAATTTTTGATGCTATGATGAGTATGTGTTGGAAGTTCACTTATATTCCGTTAAGATATAATTGGGCTTTGTGCTATGCTTTTAAGCAAAGATCTTATTGTGTATTTATGACTTCCTCCTGGATATCATAATCTTTACCCGTGTATCTATCTTGTGTGTACATGTTTATTTGTAGACCCATATCTTAGTGATTAGTGTCTACTTAGAAACTTATACACGTGAGAATAGTACATCTTTAATTGATATTCCGAATCTTTGGTTACCACCTCTTATTGCTTTTGACTCCTTGGTGGTTTCTAAAAGGCTCAAGCTTTACTTTCCATGTGTTATGCTTGGTGCATCTTACTAAGCTTGTGGAGCCTTTTGTTATATCTCTTTTGGTGTGTTGGTATGAGAAAGACATGATATGCAATATGTGCAACCTTTTTTTTTTGAAAGACTATGTTGATGCTTTGGCTCATCCTTGTATTAGTCTCCTAAAATGTCTTTGTACCTCACACCCATCCTTTCATTTACCGCTCCTTGCTCTTGTTGCTAAACATTTTATTAGGTGAAAGTTGTTTTGCCTCTTTTATCTCTTACATTCTCTTGCATGAGCTTGTGTTCAAATTTATCTAGGAGGGAGTGAGGATTCCATGTTGTGCACACTATATTGAAATACAAATCCTATTTGTGCACGTACCTTGGGGAGTTCCCTCATGATATTTAGAACACTTTTCAGATCCTTTTGATTGTTTGCTTCTTTCGTTGAAGTATCTTTCCATTTGATATTCTTTTGCAATCTTTGGATCCTCTATATAGTTTGATCTTCCTCCATCTATTCGTCATTGGATATGTGTATTTGATTTCACTCATATTATGAGAAATGCACACATTATGGGGGAGCTCTCACTTTATTTGCCTTCTAAGTTTTTCTTTCCATTTCGGCAATCGATGCCAATGGGGGAGAAATTTAGAGGGTTTAAGGGATTATGGGTTTGTTCTCTTGCGGTTCTCTTGCATCCTTGCTCTTTGTGTTGCATGGTTGCTTAAATTCATTATATAAACCCTCGTAAAAGGGATTGTCATCAATTACCAAAATGCGGGAGATTGAAAGTGCATGGTTGCCCCCATGCGTGGTTTTGGTAATTAATGACAATCCTTATGGACTAATGTTTACATTGAGATATTCTTATAGATCTGGTCCATGGGAAATTAAAGGAGTTCATGTGTTGGACTCTTCAAGATGACTTAATGACCAATGCTCTATTCAAAGGGTTTATATGAAGAATGGTCATGTGTAGAGTTGAGCTCATTGCAAGTATGGCTTGGAATAGAAGATTGAGTGAACAATCATGTTTAACCCCAAGACATCATACATATCAAGAGAAGAAGATGAAGTGCAAGCTCAATATGATGCATCTCGGAAGATATCTTTTGATTGAAGCTTGCAAAGGAGACATGAAGACGAAGCTTAGCGAGTCCCTCCCATAATGGAGTATGGGGGAGCATTTGGAGAAGTCTTCATCAAGCATGTGCTAGCAAGCAAAAACAAGAAAGGTGTTTCAACTTGAGAGAGTCAAGATCGTCATCATCTAGCTCAAGTGGAATGCTCATGGCAAAGGTATGATCTTGATAGGGCTATAGGATAGATAGGCGTACTATCAAGAGGGGATCTCGAGTGAGTAACTTGATCGCATCTTTGTGGAGAGCTCAAACCTTTGCATTCTTGGCATATCATCTTTCTTGGTTCTTATTTGGTTTTTCTCCGTGTTGAGTTTTGGTGCTTGTCGTGATCTTCATGACAAGACCAAGTCCTTCGAAAATGGTTTTACTTTGGAAAACTTGTTGCCTTTTATCCATGTGAGGATTTAGAGCTTGGTTTATCTCCATACTAAGCTCTAGTTCATCAAAAACAGATTTCGTATGAATATCTTGTTGTGTTTTTTATGAAGGAGGTTTTACCGGTTTGCATTGTTTAGGAAAGTTCAACCTTTCCCCATTTGGTTTTATCCTCACATGATGGACTGTGATGTTTCTATGCACACTCAAGTAGAGCTCGTTGTAACGATTCCAACGACCCAAAAATCATCGAAAACGGAGTCCGGATGGAAAAGATATTGACGTTTTCGTTTACCAGTTTCTGCTGTTTTTTGCTGTGGCGGTAGTACCGCCGCGGTACCGCCCGAGCTAACAGAGAGCCGTTTTCGGCAGTACCGGGAGCGGTAGTTCCGCCGGGGCGGTAGTACCGCTGCCAGAGGCGGTAGTACCGCTACGGAAGCCTGTTTTCAGCCCGTTTTGATGCCCTAACTCCCTAGGGGGGCGGTAGTACCGCTACGGCGTGAATCTGCACCCAACGGTTGGATTTTGGGTTGAGCTATTTAAGGGGCCTTCTTCTCCAATGGTTCCCTAACCTTTGGAGCAAGTCTTTCTCCTCTCTCTCCTCCATTGTTGCCCTTTGGAAAGCTTGCGCTTCCTCTCAATGCCTCCCATGGTTCTTGCTAATATTTGAGGGAAAGTGAGAGGTGATCTTGATCTACGTATTCACCGATCAGTTTCTCCTCTAAGTGAGGGAAACCTTGTAGATCTTGATCTTGGAGTTCTTGGTGCATCTCCTCTTTGTTCTTCCTCTCTTATTCCCCCATAAGCATTTGTTGATTTGTTGGAATTTGAGAGTGAAGGATTTTCAGCACTTGTACTCTTGCCTTTTGCATTTGGTGCATCGGTGTGCTCTCCACGAGGATTTGTGGAAGTTGAAAGTTTGTGATCTTGCTACTCTTGGGTCCTTGGACCCTAGACGCCTTTGTGGTGGTTGGACCTTGTGTGGTCACTTGAAGCCGTTCGGGAGCTCCCAATCCCATTGTGGGTTGTGCCCCGGATTGTTGTTGAAAGACTCCGGATTCCGCCTCGAAGGAATTCCGATAGTGGAAGGTGAACCAAGCCTTTGTGGTGCGGTTCATTGGAGAATAAGGTGAAACCTTTGTGATTGTTGAACCGTTGTGTCGGTTCACACCTCTCCAACGAGACGTACTCCCTTAACAAGGAGGAACTCGGGAATACATCCTCGTCTCCGCGTGCCTCGGTTATTTCTATACCCGAGCTTTTACTTATGCACTTTACTTTGTGATAGCCTTCCTGCTTGAAGTAGTCTATATTGCTATCACCTTGTTGTTTATCTTGCTTAGCATAAGTTGTTGGTGCACATAGGTGAGCCTAGTTTATTTAGGTTGTCGGCTTGTTAATTTAAACACCTAGTTTTATTCCGCAATTATCAAGCCTAAACCGGAAAAGTTTTAAACCGCCTATTCACCCCCCCCCTCTAGGCGACATCATTGTCCTTTCAACTGACCATATTCATTATACAACTAATAAAAAATACAAATAATAATTATGCATCTAAATCATACAACTAAGATTTTTTGAAATAAAAGTTTCAAGAAATATGCTTACCGAGGTGGTGCCGGTGACGGGATAACCGGGGCGATCAACGGCGGTGAGCACGACACTGGAACACACAAATAATATTTTAATTTAGCTAAAAATTGCATATGAAACAAATGAACTTCCTAACTTAGTCATTTCATCAAACACCTACCAAGCATCACAAAAATGAAATGAGCTAAGCTAGTAAAGAAATGAGCTAAAATGGACAATGACGGATGAAAGGATCAAGTTGCTAACCCTTGGATAGATGGCTACCGCTAATCTTGACAATAGTGAGAAAAAAATGGAGATAAACTTGAGCCAGAGAGAGGAAACAATGGAGCAAATGAAGATGAACTCGAGCTGAAAATGGAGGGGCTGCTCATGGGGTGGAAGGTGATACACGGAGGGAAATGGTCCCGGGTGATATCACGACCCGGGACAAAAGCTCCACCTCTTGTCCCGGGTGATATCACGACCCGGGACAAAAGCTCCACCTCTTGTCCCAGGTGATATCACGACCCAGGACGAGAGGTCCACGCCCTGGGCAGCCCTGCCAACGCACATATGGTCCCGGGTCGTGGCACCACCCGGGACGAAAGCTCCCTCACCACCCGGAACAAATGCAAAATGTTTGACCCGGGACTAGTGCCCCCCTCTAGTCTCGGGTCTTAAGCCACCCGGGACTAGAGGCAAAATCGGCCCTGGTCTAAAGCTCATGTTTCCACTAGTGAACAGGGAGATGAGTAACCAAGAAGGGAGAGCAGCAACCCGTTTTACATCCAAGAACCGGCGCGGGAGGTCATCTTTTCTTTTGAAACAACTATGCAAGTGAATTTGTCACTGCTCTTCAGGTCAGTGTCGGAGACAGGGGGACCAGCTGGGGCCCTGCCCCCCCCCCTAACATGGGAAATTAAGCAATCCTGCCTCCGCCAATGCTTCAGGTTATCGTCGCATCACCAGATGAGGAGGTTTTTGCAGTTTACATCACTTGCCGGGATTTTTTTTTGGACATAACCACAGCTTTAAGAAAAATTTGCGGAAAACACCAACGTTTAGAGTAATGACATACACAAAACACAATTGCTTGCTAACTAATTACTCTCTCAGTCCAAATGCATTTTCGTACTTCACTGTGGTTACATCGGCGCGGAGATGGCGGTGGAGTGCAGGGACAAGGCAGGCACATGCGTTCGGAGTGGGATCTCCTCGGCGATGCGGGTGAACTCATAGGCAAGGTGGCGAGGCAGCCGAGCTCCTTGGTGAGGCGGTGAGGCATGCGCGGCTGAGCTCCTTGGTTCAGAGGCGGAGATCTTATCCAGCGGCGCGTCCAGGAACCAGCAGCGGTGGCGAGGCTGGGGACAGAGGGATCGCCTCGTGGGACTCTGATTTTACTCACGAGCGGCCGATCGTCATCCCTCGGGATATTGCTAGGATGGCTACCGTACGTCTTAAATCTCTCTTCCTAAACAACCAGTTTTGAATTAGTACTAAAATTTGACTGTTATTGAATTGTAATAAAAAGCTACATGTTTGTTATAAGCTCCCAAAAATAAACGTGGACACCAAATAAACGTGGCCACCACGAAGTGTGCGCTGCCCCTTGTTTGCTCCCATGATATTCTCCGGTTCACAATCGGTTCGCATGCATGTCTCCCCGCTTATATATATGTGGTTCTTGATCCCCCATCATTTGTGAGGAAACAACACGTTGGAAGGCGATGAAGGACCGTTTAAAGTCCATCGTGTTTACATTGATAGGATTTGGAAGTTTCGTTTGTGGTTTTATGGCCAGCAGAAAGAGGCTCGGAGTAAGCACACATAGGCACATACATGCATGATGTTGGATGAATTACTTCTTGTGCTCAACCTTGTTGTATTGTTGCAGCCGGATGATCTCAGCTTGCGCGAGGGTGGGTGCTTGTTCCCGATGAACGCCGCCTTCCCTATATGGCTGCTCGGGATGGTCCTGCTGCTGCTGGCCACAACGTTGACCACTGACTTCTGCAGATGCTGCTACAGACACCGCGACGGTGTCCCCTATGGAATTTTCGTGACTGGAGTCACTTTCATAGTCATTTCATGGCTATTCGCGTTGTCCGGAGTATTTACCTTCTTTTTAGGCATGGTGGTGAACATGCCCGGAATACATAGTAAAGCTCCAGAGTGCTACCAACTTGTTCAGAGTGTCGTCGCCCAAAATACTTTTGAAGTGGCGGGCGTCGCAGCCTTGTGGGCCACACTCTTTGGTGTCTCCTCCAACAAGATGCTTCACCAGGGGGCCAAGGTCCCCATCGGCTCTTAAAGATCTCGTACTGTAGTTTTGTCGTTTTTGTTTGTTTGCAGTGTACATAGGTATAGTTAGCTGTTCCAATCCTTCCTTTACTAGTATTGGTAAATGTGCACTTGTAATTTTATTGTAATCTACATTCTGGAAACCATCTAATCCTCGACGTTAATGAATTAGAGATGGATGTGCTCGTGAGTACAAATGTGTTGAATCCGCGTATTCTCAAACTAAGCTATTTATAGCAATCGAGCATGTTGACGACCACATCAAGTTTCTCTTGTACCCACTAGTAATCATGCACGTGCCCAATAAGTGTTGTGAACCGTTAAAACTTCCCAGGTGAGAGAATGAAGACGGATAAATCAATAGTTTAGTCGTCCACATAAGTTGCAGAGGGATATTTCTCATAAAACTCTTTGCGGTAGCCACCAGCCATGCACGAATGGGTTATAATCATCGGTAAGAGCGGACGGCTCAGCCTGCTGGTGGGGACAACAAAAGTACGGCCGGTAATATAAGAACATACTGCCTTACAAAAGTACTCCCTCCGTTACATATAATACAATACGTTTTAGTTTTTTATATTCACATGTATGTAAACATATTTTATTGTGTATGTTCACTGATAGTCAAACACGTGCAACACATAGAACATCTTATATTTACAAAAAAGGGGAGTACAAGGCAGTATTCGAACATCCAATCATCTGAAAATCAGTGTAACGCCGAACATGTACATCCTCAAAAGGGTATATGGTTTTGTTGGATAATTAGGCAATAATATCATGATTAATTACAGAATATTAAGCATGACTAACACAACTAGTAACATGTTAAACACGAAACATACTAGATGTACTAATTAACATGATCAGCAGCAACACAAACGCCAACATATCCATAGTAAAACTGTTCGGTTCACGCCGCACGTACCAAACGGTTGTAGATGAAGCAGCAGTCGATGCAGACAGGTTCACCGCAGCAAACGCAGTCGATGACGACGTTGGTGAAGACGGGTCGAAGAAGACGACGCTTGAGGCGGCGGTACGCAGCACCGCTGGACTTGTTCGGAAGAAGACCCGTGATTGAAGCGGCGAGCAGTCGCGCGAAGCGCTTCCCAAAAACCTAATTCGCCCTCTCCCGTACAGGATCACAAGAGCGACTGGTTCCGGAGACCTGCTCTCCCAAACGCCGGTGCAAGCCGGCGCTCGAGATGGAGTAGACTACGGTGGCGACGCAAGGCACGAGATTGGAAAAACCTAGATTGGTTCGGTGTGTGACGGCGCACGGTAGTGCATGGTAACATATAGTGCGGTTCAGAAAACCCTAACAAGCACAACGTGGGCCGGCCACGTCGCACACGTTTGAGTCGGTTACAGCAGCCCACGATCCGGGAGCGACCCGAATTGGCTAAGCTGTACACGTATGCTAACACGACTCTTTTTTTCCGAACAACAAAAATATTAGCATCGGCTCATTCCCGCAACCCGCGACGAGTCGTGACGAGACGGACGGACGGACAGAGGAGGAGGAGGAGGAGGAGCGCGGGAGAGAGCCTTCTGGTCTCAGCTAGCACACCAAGTGGTACAACACTCCACTATATAAGGTGGTGCAGCTCTCTCGGAACTAGCGATGTGGGACTAAACTTTAGCACCACTTTGCACTGCCAAAATTCTGCCATGCACATGGGCCAATTTGAGATTTCCAGGAATTGCTTATATAGGCTGCCCACTAATGGGCCCAATATTCTAACAATCCCCCACAAGATCTCAAATTCCCATTTAGAGATTTTGCCAAACCTCATTTATTGTTTATATACCAGTGTTTCAGCAGAGACTGTTAAGTAGAACTTCCGCCTAGAGCTTCAAGCTACATCTACCAGCAACTTGAACAATGGACGAACCTTGAATTGCAAGTTTGGTGCCAATAGACTTCACTCAAAGTCATAACCAGTACATGGCTGCCAGTAGCCTACCCCGCGGATGGAGCATATGCGTCATACTCCCTGGTCTCTTCATGAGCTTACTAGAGATCACCCAAATCTCATAGGCTGCGACGTTTAACAGTCGGACTCATATAGGTGTGTTCTTTCAAGGTCGCTCTGTAGGATAGCACCTTTGCTATGAATAGCCAACAGAAACACATTAAGGCATGTCGCCAACCTGTCTTACATAAATTGAGAGTTATGCATCTTCACATAGAGAGGGTTTAAATAAAAATTCTGCTTTGTCAAACCACTAGCTTGTTCTTCCCAGGTCCTAATTCACGGGATCTCCGAGCACATAGGTTGGGTTACCACTATGGTGTAACGCTCACGGGTCTCAACCCCATCTCTCTCGATGCACTATCAATCACATTACGTGATAGTCCCTTCGTAAAGGGATCTGCCAGGTTTTTGTCAGTTTGAATATAACTAATTAACAGTCATTATTCCGGAGTTTCTCATTTTCCTGACAGACTTCAAGCGTCTTTTAACGTGTCTTGATGACTTCGCATTATCCTTAGCACTGTTCAATTTCATGATAACCGTTTGGTTGTCACAGTTCATAAGGATTCCCGGTAATGATTTCTCAACCACCGACAAGTCCATCAAGAGCTCACGCAGCCATTCTGCCTCAACAGAAGCTGTATCTAAAGCAGCAAGCTCTGCTTCCATGGTTGACCTCGTCAAAATGGTCTGTTTGCAAGACCTCCATGACACTGCGCCACCTCCAAGGATAAACGCATATCCACTAGTGGCGTAGAGCTCATCAACATCTGAGATCCAGTTCGCATCACAATATCCCTCAAGCACCGCAGGGTGCCCTGAATAGTGAATCCCATAACTCATTGTACCGTTCTGATAGCGCATGACCCTTTCAAGTGCATGCCAATGATCAATACCTGGGTTAGACATGAACCTGCTCAATTTGCTCACAGCAAAAGAGATGTCAGGTCTCGTCGCACTAGCGAGGTACATGAGTGAACCGATCACTTGAGAGTATCTTAGTTAATCTCTCGTTTCCTTCTTGTTCTTCTGAGTGTCACACTGGGGTCATAGGGTGTTCGAGAAGGCTTGCTGTCTATGTAGCCAAAGCGGCTCAAGACTTTCTCAACATAGTGTGATTGCGTTAATGTAATCCCACTCTCATCCCTAATCAACTTAATGTTCAGGATCACATCAGTTTGTCCCAGATCTTTCATATCAAAGCTCTTTGATAGAAAAGTCTTGACTTCATTTATCACTGTCATGCTTGTACCAAAAATCAGTATGTCGTCAACATACAAGCATAACATGACACTATCGCCCCCACCACGGAGATAATAAACACACCTATCAGCCTTTTTAATGGCAAAGCCCGCATAAGTTAAAGTTCTGTCAAACTTCTCATGCCATTGCTTAGGTGCTTGCTTCAGCCCATACAAAGATTTCAACAATTTGCACACCTTTCTCTCTTCACCTTTTACCACAAACCCATCAGGCTGATCCATATAAATTTCCTCTTCCAACTCTTCGTTAAGGAAAGCTATCTTCACGTACATTTGATGAACGAAGAGGTTATAGGAGGCATCCAGGAAAAGTAGTACACGAATGGTGGTAAGTCGAGCAACAGGTGAATAGGTGTCGAAATAATCTTCGCCTTCGCGCTGAGTGTAGCCCTTGGCCACAAGCCTTGCCTTGTACTTCTCAATAGTACCATCAGGCTTTAGCTTCTTCTTGAACACCCACTTACAACCCACAGGTTTGCAACCGTAGGGTCGTTCAGATAATTCCCAAGTTCCATTAGAAAGAATCGAGTCCATCTCATTATGGACAACTTCTTTCCAGTCATCAGCATCAGGAGATGCAAATGCCTCTGCAATGGACGTGGGAGTATTGTCCACAAGGTACATAATGAAATCATCACCAAAGGATTTTTCAGTCCTCTATCTCTTGCTCCTCTTGGGAGCCGATTCATTGTCATCGTTCTCAAGGACTTCCTCAACATGTGGTTGTTCAGAATGATCAACAGATGTACTAGATTCAGTAAATATCTCAGAAGAAATTCTAGCAGTGCTACACATATCCTTCATAGGAAATATGTTCTCGAAAAATCTTGCATCACGAGATTCCATTATAGTATCAACATGCATATCAGGTATCTCGGATTTTACCACTAAAATCTATAGCAAATTCTCCTCTGAGCATAACCTAGAAAGATGCAATCCACTGTCTTTGGTCCAAGTTTACGTTTCTTCGGAATTGGCACATTGACTTTCGCCAAACATCTCCAAGTGCGTAAATAATTAAGTGATGGTGTTCTCCCATACCACTCCATGTAAGGTGTCTTTATTTTATCTTTGTTAGGAACTCTATTCCGGACATGACATGACATCAACACGGCCTCCCCCCACCATGCCTTAGATAAACTAGCAGTGTCCAACATGGAGTTAACCAAGTCGGTCAGCGTGCGGTTTTTCCTCTTAGCAACCCCGTTAGATTGGGGAGAATAGGGAGGCGTCCTCTCGTGAATAATGCCATGTTCCTCACAGAATTCATCAAATATGTTGGAGAAATACTTGCCACCACGATCCGACCTAAGACGTTTGATCTTTCTCTCTAATTAATTTTCTACCTCAGCTTTATAGATTTTAAAGTAGTCTAAAGCTTCATCTTTAGTTTGCAACAAATATATATAACAGAACCTAGTAGCATCATCAATTAAAGTCATGAAATATCTCTTATCACCTTTTGTCAACATGCCATTCATCTCACTCAGATCCGAATGCACGAGTTCTAGAGGTGCCAGATTTCTCTCCTCGGCTGCCCTGTGAGGCTTTCGAGGTTGCTTAGATTGCACACAACTATGGCACTTAGAACCTTTGGCAACGGTGAAAGTAGGAATTAAACTCAAGCTGGAAAGTCTACTCATTAAACCAAAATTCACATGACATAAACGAGAGTGCCAAACATTGGCATCTGAATCCACACTGCCACAAATATGGTTTACTGACTTATTACAGAAATCCGATAATGAAAAACGGAACAAGCCTCCGCACTCATACCCTTTACCAATAAATTGTCCAAACTTTGACACAACTACTTTATTGGACTCCAAGACTAATTTAAACCCATCTCTGCATAGAAGGGAGCTGCTAACAAGATTCTTGTTCATAGTAGGGACATGCTGCACGTTCCTCAGCTGCACGATCTTCCCCGAAGTAAACTTCAGATCTACTGTGCCAACACCACGAACAGAAGCATGTGATCCATTCCCCATTAAGACGCTTGAATCTGCGACCTGATAAGATGCGAACATAGAGATGTCAGCGCACACATGAACATTAGCACACGAATCAATCCACCAACATGGAGATTGAAATACTAAAAGCAAAATTGGTAAATTACCATACCCATCAGTATTGCTAGCGGTCACGACGTTGAGATGCTTTGGCATCTTCCCTTTCTTATCTGCATGATCTGGGCAGTCCACAGAGAAGTGTCCGAGCTCTCCACAAGTGTAGCATTTGAGCTCAGATTTGTTCAACATCTTCTTCTTCTTCTTGAAAGAAGTAGTCTTGGTAGGCATGTTAAAGGAAGGCTTGCTCTTTGCCTTGCTCTTGCCGTGGTCAAAGTTCTTCTGCACCATGTTGGTGCTAGACTGACCTTCACCTCTCTCACTAGTGTCCTTAGCCCGAGCCTTCTCCTCAACATCAAGAGATGTACGCTATCTGGTTTTCAAATGATATCTCCGTTCTCTTGTGTTTGAGAGTTGTGACGAAGTTCCTTTACGAGGAAGGCAACTTTGCAATAATGCATCCAGCCACAAACTTGTCAGGTAGGGCACACTTGAGGAGTTCCAGCTCTCTCGCAATGCACTGTATCTCATGAGCTTGCTCGACCACGCTACGATTATTCACCATTTTGTAGTCGTGAAAGCTCTCCATGACGTACAACTCACTGCCTGCATCGGTTGCACCGAACTTAGCGTTCAGTGCATCCTAGAGCTCCTTACCGTCTGTTATGTGTAAATACACATCACATAGACGAGTATCAAGAACACTCAGAATGCAGGCACGGAAAACAGTAGTGTCTTTCTTGAACTTACTCTGAGCTTCCTCAAACATAGTTCCTTCAGGAAGACCATTACTAATTTCCCAGACACCCAAGGCCTCGAGCCAGAGTTGGCACTTCACCTGCCATGTCTTATAGCGCACACCGGTGAACTTCTCCGGTTTCATCGCATCGGTGTAACCAGCCATAGTTAAATCACGAAATTGCCTACAATTAGGTTTTTGGATTGTTGGATAATTAGGCAATAATTCCATGATTAATTCCAGAATATTAAGCATGACTAACACAACTGGTAACATGTTAAACACGAACATACTAGATGTACTAATTAACATGATCAGCAGCAACACAAACGCCAACATATCCATAGTAAAACAGTTCGGTTCACGCCGCACGTACCGAACGGTTGTAGAGGAAGCAGCAGTCGATGCAGACAGGTTCACCGCAGCGAACGCAGCGTCGATGTCATTGATGAGGACGTTGTTGAAGACGGGTCGAAGAAGACGTCGCTTGAGGCGGCGGTACGCAGCACCGCCGGACTTGTTCGGAAGACGACCCATGGTGGAAGCGGCGAGCAGTCGCGCGAAGCGCTTCCCAAAAACTTAATTCGCCCTCTCCCGTACATGATCACAAGAGCGACTGGTTTCGGAGACCTGCTCTCCCAAACGCCGGTGCACGCCGGCGCTCGGGATGGAATAGACTACGGTGGCGGCGCAAGGCCCGAGATTGGCAAAACCTAGATTGGTTCGTTGTGTGATGGCGCACGGTAGTGCATGGTAATATATAGTGCGGTTCAGAAAACCCTAACGGGCACAACGTTTGAGTCGGTTACAGCAGCCCACGATCCGGGAGCGACCCGAATTGGCTAAGCTGTACATGTCGTGGTATGGTACACGGAAGTGCCATCTCGGTATAGCTAAGTGGGTGAGGCCTACAGGTGACGAACGACGGTGCCCGCTGGCGGGATCGGGTATGAGCAAAATGACACCAAGACATACCCAGGTTCAGGGCCCTCGTGTGGAGGTAACACCCCTACTCCTCCACGGACTCGTATATATGAGTATGGAGCTACAATGGTGCTCCTTGAGCTGGACAGAGTTTCGGTGTCTTGAGGTAGGAGAAGCTGCCCTCTAACGGAGAGCCCGGCCCCCTTATATACTGGCCGGGTGGCCGGTTACAACGTGTTGTCCCATCTGGACGGGGCCCGGGAGGGCCCGCAGGTGTAGTCAAAGTCTATAAAGCCTAGCCGGATGACTACTCCGATGATGGCGAAGCGACTGGTCAACCTTCGTAGGCCTGGCCGGCTGACTGGCCTAGGTCGGTGATGTGACCAGTCAACCCCCGTAGGCCTGGCCGGATGACCGGCCTATTGATGGCGATGTGAACGGTCAATCCTCGTAGGCCTGGCCGGATGACCGTTGTGATGATGGTGATGGGACGGGTCGAAGAGGCTCGTACGTGTCAGCGGACAGGTCGGGTCCTTCCTTCATCATCAGCATGGGCCGTCGGGTACGGCTGCCGAAGAAGTCATCATTGCCGCCTGACGGGTCCCATCATTTCGCAGTGCTTTACAGGTCTTGTCCTGTAGCGCTTTGGCGTGTCCAGATTCCTCGAGTGAGACGGCTGGCGGATGGCCAGCCGGCAAGGCTTCAACGGTCGGCTAACAGATGGTCCAGCCGGCCAAGTCTTGAGCCCGAGCTGCATTCCAGCCAAGCGATGTTTTTTCAGATCCTTGGGTACCAGGGTCCTATATCCCCGACAGTAGTCCCCGAGCGCGAGGAGGTTTTACAGCCACTCGTGGCTAGGGAAGCCTGCACGGGCTCCAAAGAAACTTATTAAGCTTTTGTCGTTGGGACGCAGCCGACTGGATTTGGAGTGAGCCGGGTGGCCGGCTGCTTTGCCGTCAGGGGTGACGTCGGCCACGTTCTCCATGGCTGTTGAGTGGACGCCTCTTCCTGTTCTGGGATCGTGGCAGGCGGTTACTGTTCACGAAGTTAATGCGGGGAAAATTGTCGGCGACATGGTAGTGGGCAGAGATCTTGAGGCACGTGGCGCATTGGTGGGGCGGTTGCCACGGGCCCTCCGCGGTTAAATAGGAGGCGGAGAGGCCGAGGCAGGGCACGCTCCTCATTTGCGCCTCACCTCTTGCCTTCATCTTCCTCTTCTCGCTCTCGCGTGCGCTCTCCTTCTTGCTCCGCAGCAGGAGATAGGTCACCGCGCCTCCGCACCGCTCGCCTCCCCCGCGCCTCCGGCGATGTCGGACATTCGCGGCGCGTGGAGCGGATCCATGGTGCAGGAGTACGAGATCCGGCGCTTGAGGCGCGCCGGCCACCTGCCGCGGCGGTCCTTGGTCATGCATCGCATCCCCGCCGCCGACGAGGTCTCGCCGGATCCCCAGGACGGCGAGCGGGTGGTCTTCGCGGCCCACATGGAGCGCGGCATGGCACTCCCTGTGAGCGACTTCTTCCTCGACTTCCTTCGGTTGTACGGGATCTCCATCCACCACCTGGCGCGAACTCGGTGGCATCGCTCTCCTACTTCGCCGCGCTGTGCGAGGCATATCTCGGGGTGTGGCCGAACCTCGGGTTCTTCGCGCGGCTCTTCTACTTGAAAGCTTACACCAAGTGGAAGGATGGGCCGCTGACGAACTGTGGGAGCGCGATCGTCTCGCGCGCAGCCAGACCGGCCTCCCGAAGCTCCTCCACCCGGACTCCATCAAGAAGTGGCAGCGGAGCTACTTCTATGTGAAGAACGCCATGGACGTCGACTGGATCCGGCTTCCCGAGTTCTCCACGGCCGAGCCGGATGTTCGATGAATTTTTGGTACCAAAATTCATGATATATAAATTAATTCAGCCCAACCTTTTCCTTATGGTATGTGGGTCCCACTATAAGCAAAATATTGGTGAAATAATATATATGTGATAGTAGACTCATTTTATAGAGTTCATCACACATATTATAATAGTGCAAATAGATTAATATTTCAACTCACCGTTTAAGAGACATGAGCATCGAAAGTGTGGAAGTATACATGTACACAAGCTAGCAGATTTCTAATCGATTGGCTAACGTGTAGTCACGTCCCATGCAAATACGAGTCCAGCCTGGAATTTCACGTCCAGAAGAAATCTATATCTATACCTAATAATAAAGTCAATAAGGTTTCTGCCCAAATTTTCGTCAACCTTTTTTTGGACTGTTCTACCCTCCCACCGAATCCCTTATTACGAAAAACGGTTCCTTCAGCCAGTAATGGATCCCCTTCCCCAGTGCGCCACCCCGAGCACCTCTCCTCACGACGGCTTATTTCCGTTCTCCCCAGTCAAGCCTGCCACCTACCCTGCCCCTTCCGGCGCTTCGCTGCTGCCTGCCGGTTACCTGCCTCACCGCACCTCACCTCCTGCTCGTGTCGCCCCTGACCTCGCGCGCGCTCCCGCCACGCTGCTGCGCCCCGCGCTGCCCCTCACCGGCGTTCCTAAGTCCCTGTCGTTGTCGACCTCTTATGTGTGGCTGGCTGGTTGTCCGCGCTCCAGGCTGGGGCCGCCACCGTCTCCTCGCCCGCCGCCGTGGTGCTCTGCGTGTGGCTCCGCCGCCGTGGCTGCTCTGCTTGTGGCTCTGCCGCGCTCCAGACCGGGGCAGGCCGCAACCGCCTTATTCGCGCGAGCACTCGCCGCGCTCCAAGCCGGGGCCGCCACCGCCTCCTCGCCCGCGGCCACCCAGACGAACGAGCGGTTGTGCCTCCGCCTAACGATCTTCGCGTGCTGGTCGGGGAGGATTGCCGCGCCTCAGCGTCCATGGCAGGTGCAGGCTAGCCCTCGGTCCCGGTGAGGTGCTCGCCTTCGCGGAAGTTCCGCGCGAGGCCGTGAGGCCGCGACAGGACCAGCCGACCAGGCGATGCAGTCCTCGGATAGCAACCTCGCGACGACGTCCGCAAGAACCTCTCCACCCAGCGTCTAGCTCCAAACGACCAAATCAGTGCGGGGACTAAACGCGACGAGTTCCAATGACAGGCGCGGACTGCTCTTTCCCGGACCAGCAGAGTGCGCGTGATTGGGGAAAATTGCCTCCATCCTGATGCACAGGAGAAGAACCTTATCTTTTTTTGGCAAATTCTCATTTTACTTCTTTCACTTTGTAATATTTACGTTAAGCTCCCATTACAGTACAGTTTTAGATTTTGCATAACATTACTCACTTTGTGTTTACATCCTCATATCTAATTTTAGTGTAGTTTAACCATCGGTTTTCTGCAAACTATTGAATGGCAATGACAATAGAATAGTTTTCTAACATTTTAAAGTATGTTTATTATGGAATTTGTTTTTTTAACGAGTGGAATTTATTATACCTTCCATGTGGTTGCATTATGCAACCCCTATAATATAATTCACCCTCCTTCCCTCCTAACCCTTCAAATCGTTTCTTCCAACATTAACGTCGGTATGGGAGCGGTGGCCACCGCTTGCGCTTGCTCAAGTGTGGCCGATCTATTTCGATCCAGTTGTTTTCTCCGATGAGTGGTTCGAGTTGTTAAACTTTTCAGCCATCATGATCTAACACGGCGCCAACGACATGCTGACGCTTATTGCACGTCACCAAAGCATTTTTTACACGGCGTCACTATCACGCCGACGAAAACTTACTGCGTGTGACCAGGACGTTTTTTTCGCCCGTTGCAACACACGGGCATGTTTACTATTAAAATAACGAAGTTTAAAAAAATGCATCGGACCGCTGGGTTGGAGCGACCAAACGGACAAGTGGGACGAACAGAGCCAATTTTCTGTCCGCTGCCCGACGTAAACGGACCGAATCAGACCGCCTAAGATCTCACCAGAGCGAGCATCTATTATACGGCAGGCTCTGCGCACAATCTCGTGAACGAACGTCCCGCCGATCGGGTGCTGCCCCTATCCGAGAAGCCCGCACCCTCTCGGTGCATGCATTTATGTCCTAAACGAGCTCACTCGTGGTCTGAAAAAGGGAGTCAAGGAGACAAGGATGCCATGCCCCATGCATATAGTCTCAGCATCAGGGACGACCGGACTAGCCGCCGCAGAATCAAACCGTCGTGGTCGACGACGACGACCGCTTCTCCTTGTCCTTGAGCCGATGCTTCCAACGGAGAGAGCGACGGAGTCACGGAGGAGGTACTTGCGGTTGCGGAGCGGAAGCAAAATGATGTAAGTACGTATCGCCGTTGCGCTACCGCCGTGAAAGTGAAACATGGCTGGCTGGTCGCTGCAGATAAAATAGACATGCGCGGCAATCGAATGGATAATTTGATCAGCTGGAGTCTGAGAGCGGACAGTGCTCCACGCGGCGCCGCTGGATATTTGCACACTTGCCGCTCACCCATGGCGCTCGGCCGGCCGGTACGGTTCTCCCCAGTTTTATCAGGCCATCTCCAGCGGCACGAGGCAAACGGAAAACGGACGTCTGTTTATGTCTGGAAATGTCTAGGGTCGAAAAACCCCAGCCCAACAGCCCGACACATTTTATTCGAACTGTCCGCGGCGACGCAAACGCGGCTAAAATTTGGGCGCAGTTTACGTCTTCGCGGACGGACCGCGTTGTCCGCGCGATGTCCGCCATTATATGCCAAAACATCTGATAGTTATTTTTTGATTGACGTCTTTATGAACAAGATTAAGGTAATAATTGATATTCTATACACTCACATTTTGGCTAGGAATTTGTAAACGTCGGTAGCTCATGTGTTATGCAAGTTTTTCCAGACCGTACTAACGTATAATGAGAAATGATTAGCGTCAGTATATAGTAATGTTTATGATCTTCTGGACAACAATTAATATAAGTTAGTTCATCTGTGGGTAAAGTAATTGTAGGCATTTGGGCGTTCATTAGCTAATGATTAGGAGTTTGGTACTGCTTTTTTGGGTCCTTCTCTTTTATTTGACTGAAGAAAAAAAGACTTGTGGAAATAATCTGTTTAAAGTTCCCCCATGCATCTACTTACAATGCAGAAGGTCATCTAATCGTCACAATTTCCCCCTATTCTGCATAACTGGATGAATAGTTGAATTGTACTGAACCAATTCATGGTCAAATAACAACTACATATATATAGTAGCGATTTTTTAGCAATGATGAGTGACGCATGTGCGCTCCTAATTACCGTGACAACGGTCCCACTGTATATGTAATGCACTTCATCAACAATGCACAAGGTACTAAGCTGCTAGCATGATGTATAGCCATCCTTTATAGAGCATAACTTGAAGTATATGTTCCTCTTAGTAAATAGTTTTAATGTCTCTTTAGCATGTTGTGCATCGTTTTGCTGCTATATACTATAATAACATTTCATATCCAGCTTCTTAGCTCGGTCAGTAGTTGGCTCCCCTATATTACTGTCTTGCATTTGAGTAGGTGGTTTAGATATACAAGAAATCATGGTGATGCTCTCCTCTTGATGATTCATATCCATAGCCATTCTACTATTTGTGTAGCCCTGCAGCATGCTTTCTTTCTAATTTATTTTGGCGATGAGTCGCTAGAGACAACCAGATATTGTTTTAAAAAAGGGTTTTTTCCTCATGTTAAACTCTTACATTAGGTGAATGGTTTTCTTTAATAAGCTCTCTATAGTCGAGTGCACTATTATTTTCATGGAAACTTAATAGCAATGTACAAGACAAGGATCTCATTGTCACATTTATAAGATAATAAAGGTAGCAACGTTTTTCTCTTCGTCCCTCGTTTTTGCCAAAATTTTCGTCAACCACTTTTTTTACCGATTTTGCCCTCACACCAAATAGCATATTACACACCAATGCCATCATACCGTTTGGAAACATCTGTATTCTCCTCCACTCCTCCCACGACCCAGCACACCGAGTGGGTCAAATCCACGGCGCGCCGCCCCGCCGACCTCCAACACCGCCGCGAGCCCACCCCGTACTCATGCGCACCGCACACCCCGACCTTGCACACCCCGACCTCCTGCGCCGCCGCGTCCTTGCATCCCCCACCTCCTATGCCGATGCGTGCTGCTCACCCCCAACCTCTAGCGCCACCGCGCGCCGCCCATCCCCTGACCTCTCCAGCGCCTCCGCGCGCTGCTCCTCCCCTACTCATGCTCCGCCTCGTGCCGCCAGTGCCCCGACCCCGGCGCAGCTGATGGTGTCCGTGGGGGGCGGTAGCCGCTTGAAGATCTTGAGGGGCAGAACGTCGGATAGTGTTGTCACGGGATCCTCCGGCAGCGACTTCTATGGGCGTGTGCGTCGCATGGAGCTGGAGGCCAGTATGGGACGGGAACAAACGCGTGCGCGGCAGAGGAGAAGGCTGGTGGGTGGCATGGCTGAAAGTTTTGGCGATGAGATGGGATTGGGGAATTTGATGTTTTGGAGTAAATAGAGGCCAAAGATTTACCGCAAGAGATGCCTCATTTGGTTCGTGATTAAGTCATAAACTGCACAACGGTCAAGACATATGTTTTGTTCAGTATGCAAGCCATGTTCCAACTGGAGCTGTTGAGGTACAACTCCGTCCGCACATGGATGTACTATCATATTTATTTGTCCCTCCCTTGGTTAGTGTTTAGCTCGTGTGGTCGATTAAATTTATGATGATCCCATGGCATGGCTTAGCTACATGGGTTGTTCTAGCTTCTGATGGATAAGTTGTATAGGCAATAGAAGTACTAGGTCAGTTCAATTTGGCCGCAATCAAGCATGAAGGTAAGCAAATGGTAGCATTGATGTGGCTTAGCAAGGGTAGGAATGCTTCACTCTTTGTTTTAGTATCCAGTACTAAGATTTTTCAGATGCTTATAAGAAGAGCGGTGCTAATTATATTTTACTGATTTTTGAGATGCTTAATTGCTTATAATCGTGATGGGAAGCTCTGCGAGGGCAGCGGACGACGTCGCTCGTGGCACTGCTGCGGTGCTGCCATAGTAATGTGCACCATCGCCAATGTGGTCCAGGTAAGGCTGCTTGCTTCTGTCGTTTGTATCTGGAACACGTAATGTTTGCTTACTGTAATGTTGATACTATGATTACTTTTGACATTCATATCTGAAGTGTTCTAATACATTTAGGGGAAGACAGGCATGCTGATTTAAATAGCAAGAGAAGGATAGTTTGGTTCATGCAATCAACGAACACCTTCCTTTAGAGGCAGTGTGTGAGGTATTGCCATCGGAGTGTGCTCGCTTTTGAATGGTATATCTCCTCTTACTGCTTTATTCTTATAGCTTTATTTCCGAATTGCACGAAATAACTGATCTCTGATCTCACAAAATAATTCTTTATGATCAATATACTGCTATTCCTAGATATGAGCTAACAATTGTTATTTTAGGAAAAGAAAGACGGTTGGTTAAAGTTGTTTATCAAAACAATATGTAGAGTACTTCTCTATCCTTACGAAAAAATGGGGAACTGATACTTCCAGGTTCTGTACATACTTCAGGCCCTATTGTGAAGCAGCTGAGGTCTGCCTCTACTGTAGTATAATCTGATCCGGTGAAGCATTTCAGAAGGAGAAGTCACAGTGATATTGTTCAAGCACTTGCTGAAACTGAGCTGCACAGAAGACAGGGGAGATTTGGAGACTCCGCAACCTGAAGCTCTACACTGATGGAGAAGTCACAGTGATATTGTTCAAGCACTTGCTGAAACTGAGCTGCGCAGAAGACAGTGAGAATTGGAGACTCCGCAACCTGAAGCTCTACACGCTGCGGAGAAGGCAGCGAGAATTGAAGGCTCCAAAACCTGAAGCTCTACACCAACTGACGGTGTCTCTGTCATGGTTCTTCTGTAGTTTGTTAGGCTCCCTGGGGTGTAGAACTGTAGATAGTTTAAGTTCCATGCAGTCTCCAAATGTTCCTATTTTTTCTGGTTCTCGAACTTTACTAGAGCCCGAATGCTGTAATAAACGACTCGCGCTTTGTGTTGTTTCATTCAATGGGTGGGGTGAGAAACCCTTATTTTCTAAAAAAAACCTTGCAATGTGCTACCGAATTGTGAAACTTATAAGTTTAGAGTCAAGCCAAGAAGCTCATGAGCTTGGAGATTTATTTTTGTTAAATGAACAGTGTAATTTTATTATAAACAGTGCAATGTTCCCGCAATAACTGAAGCGTGATAACCATTTGTGAAAACATTACTTGATATACTTTCCAAGAGGAGTTCGGTTAGTGCCGAACTATCACAGGAAACTCTTGAAAGGCTCTCGGATATTCATCTTGATAGAGCAGTGAAAAGGAGCAGCAGCCACATGGTGCATTTGCTTGTGCAGTTTGTTGTAATTTGCCCCGATACTTCCAAATTGTACCCCCTTTTTCCAAATTATCCTGGCCCAAGTGGTTTGACTCCATTACATCTTGCTGCATCCCTTGATGTAGAGGATATAGTTGATGCCTTGATAGATGATCTTCAACAGGTTTGCCCTCTATAATTTAATATGTCTTGGTCTTTGTTTTTTCTCATCAATAGTTTTTTTTCTGATTTTGTTGCTTAAATCCCTGCAGATTGTTTGAGCTCCTGGCACTTAACACTAGATGATAATGGGCAGTCTCCTGAAGTGTGAGCGAAGTTGAGGAACAATGATTCGTACAATGAACTTGTGGCACAAAAGCTCGTCGACAGGAAAAATAGCCAGGTTATCATTGTGATGAACCAAGGAAAAATTCGTATGGATCAACGAGGTAATGTTGGTCAGAAGAATACATTGGGATACATGATTTATATTATAGGAAGGATGTACCTTCAAAGCCATGAAAAACAATGACTTTGATGCCCATTACATTTACCTGTGGGACCCATTTTTTAAAAAAGAGGGCAAAACCTTTGTCCCATAATACTTTTTAATATTTCAGGGTGTGGTCTACTCGGATAGTGAAAAGTGGAAACCAAATTTAGATCCGAGAATCAAATAAGAGCAAAATGGTAATGCAATTGAATGACGAAAACCGAATTACGGTGCAAATTTAGTTAAATCGGGTCAATTCGGTCAATTAGCATTATGACTCCTTATGCCTCCCATGTCTATGCTCGAACTAGCGCACATGTACCGGGCGATCGATCGAAGCAATGGCAAATTAGGTAGGGGTAACACAGCTAACAGTACAACATACCAATAAGAAATACTTTGTGCGTCAACATAATTTGGTTTGTCCCGTTGCAACGCACGGGCATATTTACTAGTAAAAGTAAAGAATGGTCCACCGGTCATGGACTCTTCATGTCCTAAGGCTGGACTATTTGAGTAATAACTACGATCGTTTTGCTGATTTCAGGCATTACGTCATCCACGTCTGAGGATATGGACGATTGGTTTAAACTCCACGCGAGCGATCAGATCGATCGGGACGCGTTTTCAACCGACCTATATCTGAGGACGTCCGCCTATGTAAAGGCCAGACAATCGCTCGTCCGAAGGGAGGAAGAGAGCACGCCATACGTGAGAGCAGTCGACGCAGAAGCACGCGGAATAACTCCTCACGAAAAGCAAACACGCACAGACTCGTTGATCTTAGTAAAAAGGCTGCAACATAAAGGGTATTTGCGGGGCGACGGATGTCACATCGATCAATCTTGAGTTGATTTGTCCAAAGGGCTACATCTCAGATAAGATCATCCAACAAATAAGATTAGCTACAAGTGTTCTCACGGTGTCGTTCTGATGGCCGACATGGCGCCACCCGTGAAGTTTTTCTCCGTTGGTAAGTAATCATGTCAGAATTTGATTTCTTCCTCTTTCTTCATGGTGAAATTATTTTATAGCATCTGCGTGTTCATCATCGCCGATTGATCCGAAAAGGGTTAAGTATCAAAACAAACATCCAAGTGATTGTAATTTTCATCATCGAAGAGAGGCTAAAATCAAAGCTTCCCGACGTGATGAAATTATTTATAGAAAATACACCAGTAGAGTATGACTACTTCAACGAGAACGGTCAACTGTTATTTGGTACAGATCATGACGAGCGTACGCGGCTAAGGCCAAGTATGAAGAAGTCAAAGCACTGTATTGATCTTGCTCCTCACTGTATTGATCTTGCTCCTCACGAGGAGGCATGATTAATCATATCGATACCTACACCGCCCCTCACGAGGAGGCGAAGATCATATACAACATTGATCTTGATCCTACAAGGAAGCAAGATTAATATTTCTGATAAGCATCATCCATGATGCAAAATGATATTTTATACATCGATATCTTTGCCAAATATCGATTGAGACAAAGGCTATACCAGTTATTTTCATCATACGTCTAATGCCGACGAGGCTAGACAAAATCATGGCCAATTGCCGACGAGGCCGGGTCACCATCCTATCTACATGTCCCAAAACCTACGGGATTGGACACATATCGTTGCTGGGTACCGACGAGGCAATAGCAACACACACATGTCCGCGTCTGATGAAATATGGGCGTTACATGACTGGGCACCGACGAGGCGATAGTCATCCCTTTCATCAACATATCCTTTTGGTCATACCAACATGGCGATAATCCACGTGACCGGGTATCGGCGAAACAAAGCCACCCGCACAATTTATTCACAATATCACAATGCGTATGGATGAGCAATCCAAACATGACGACGACCATCAGCGCAGCTTAATCGGAGGTATTCCGTAGGCTTGATCCTACGGATGTAATTAACCGGTTGCTTGCAAAAAGCACCGGGAATTCATGAACTACGTAATCTCCTATAGTCAGATACTCCATGAGCGCGACGCAGAAGGCAAATAGATATAGTTTACAGGAATATGCAATTTGTATTTGTACAATGCAATGAGATTAATAAAATCCAGTGTTCCTGTATATTGTGTTCTTTGTCTACTGTTATTTTCATTTGCTTGTTTTATTAACAAGATGGCACGCCCGCAATTTGTACTATCATGTACGTATGTAGGAAAAACCCCTATACCATAGGGAAGAGTTTCCGCTACCTTTTTCTAGCGAAACAAAAATGACACGTCCGGTGGGACATGGTTCTCCTCCCATCTTTGCTGCGCTTCAATGGTCGTCATAATCCTCTAATCTGTTGCTCGTCATCGAGACGATGCATATATAAAATGCGAGTCCCGTATAAAGTGGTCGACTACTGCATATTGATCAAAATAAATCCACGCACATTCGTTGGATAAGCTACTCTTTTAACCAATGAGGCCCCATCGCCTCACTATAATGATGCGCAACGCCAGTCGCAGCAGCTCCAAAATAAGTGAAGAACACTACAACAACAAGTTCAGAGTCGTGAGCCACCTTCACATACTGGGGGCACGACAAAACACGATATTCCCATGCAATACTCTCATTTTCAATCTCATAATGGTAGTAGGCCACAAGTTCAAACTCATGGCCCCCATTCGCAAGCTCCTGAATCATCGTCGCAGGGCGCCGTTAGGAATCATGCTCCTAGTTATCGACCTCAACATGATCGTAGAACACTGGCTCCACGACAGCAATCCTCGCCACCTTCAGCACATCGGCTAAGACAGTCAAACCCTCCACCTCATTGGAATGCCTGGTCACGTCAAGAATGGCGGCTTAGGTTGCCAAGAGAAGATCAACAAAATCAATATGTACCACGTTACCACATACGTCCTCAAACAGGGGGCATGGATACCAAGCACCACCTCCGCAACCCGTAGAGCAGCGGCCCGAGAACATCAATTCTCATACTCCTCCCACAACAGAAGCTCGAGGGGGCATTCTTCCAACTCCTTCTTTCCCACAAAAAGCTCCCCATCTGCATGCCGCCAAGGTTTGTGCCAAGTTTTGAGGGAGATGAATCGTACCCTCGGCCAAGTCGTGTTCTTCCCACGATAGAGCAGTTCATGCCCAACACTTGGGGGCAGGTGTCTAGTGCTATGGAGGAGGAAATGAAGGAAATTACACCTCAACCTCCACCAAGCAAAGCTACATGCAATGTCATACTTGACTATTAATTCCTCGAATACTAGCGTCTCTTCGGGTGATGCTGTAACACCACAAGAAAGAGAGACTCTACATACAGAAAATTCATTAGTTGAGTCTCAAGTAGAAGTAAATATGAACCTCAGAGGAGGGGAAGTTCTTCCAGAGCTTCTGAAAGCGCCACCTCAGAAAGTGGCAAAAGAAAAGGTAGATGCTCCTAAGGATCCTGTAGCTAAAAAGCGTGATGCACAAGGAAATCCTGGTGAGGGCAATGGAGCATCTCCGAGTATAGATTACAATGTAGTAGCACACTTGAAACGCATTCCAGCACAATTAAGTGTCTACGATGCATTGATGTTGGTGCCTGAACTTCGCCAAGCTCTTATTCAAGCACTAGAAGATCCAAAGCGTTATGAAGTAACAATGGCAAAACATAATATGTTGTGCAACTTCTTGAGCACAAATGAGATCACATTCATAGAGGAGGATAAAGTGATTGCAAATGATAATCATAATCGCCCACTTTACATAGAAGGAAATATTGGTGCGGCTCACTTGAGACACATTCTCATTGATCCTGGTTCCGCTGTCAATATCTTACCTATTCGAAGCTTAACTCGTGCTAGCTTCACGTTGGATGACTTAGAATCCACGGAAGTTGTTATTTGTGGCTTTGATAATCAAGGGAGGTCAGCATTGGGCTCTATTACTGTAAAGATTCAGATGTCATCTTTCAGTTTCAAGGTGCGCTTCTTTGTTATTGAAGCAAAGACCTCATATTCAGCATTATTGGGTAGACCATGGATACATAAGTACCAAGTAGTCCCCTCTACACTGCACCAGTGTTTAAAATTTGTGGATGGTAGTGGAGATCAACACCGTATAGCTGGAAATGCGAACCCTTATACCATCCAGGAGGCATATCATGCGGATGCAAAATATTATTTTTCGAGTGAAGAGCCACAAACACAACAAGGGAGGGTGACTCCGCCCGCGAATATACTCATCACACCGGGCTCTACGTCGTCAACGGGAACCGAGTCTTTGAGCGGACAACCGTCCTCTAGAAAATTCCAAGGCAGATGTCGTGGGAGAGGTAGACCCTCCACAATGATGATGCACAATTATGGTCGTTCTTCTTTTGGCAATGATGGGTTTGTTCCCAGTACATTACAAACGCCACCACTCCTATCAAGTGCAGAAGCTTCTACCAAAGCTCCACTCATGTTGAGGAGTTCCTAAACTCCATAACAATGCGGCTAAAGCACCTTCTCCTAGCGTGATACGAATGCCCGCAGCTGAAAGTTCGACGCCACCAGAAGGAACCGTGAAAAAAAGGGTGGAGGAGATAGAAAATTCGAGGGGAGCTCTACTTAAGCAGCCCCCGTCCATGTATGTATCAGTAGCAATGCCATTGGAAGTCCGGTTAATCCCAGGACAACATAGGGGCTCCGACCCTACTCTCTTTTATAAGGTTGCCATCACCACCCGCTATATGCGAAGAGTGGTGGGATCAAGCAGAAAGACTTGCTAAGAAAAAGAAGAAGATAAGGCCAAAGTATGGTTTGGGCTATATCCACTCAGATTCCTTCGAAAGCAAGGATGAAAATAATGGTGCCATGCAATGTCTTACGTGTCATATGACCTCTGTAAATGATTCTCAATCTAATGAGAAGCAAGAATCAACATCTTACACAGATGGGGGAATTTAATAAAGGCAAATCAGAAAAAAAACATAGCGCCACGGATCTGGACCCGCTTGGAGGACGAGAAGATTGTGCCAGAAATCATCTTCAAGCTGGACCCCGAAATCAACAAGATAATCCCCGAAATCAGCAAGGTAATCATGGCCGTGCTAGCTGCTAGCCGTTGCGCGCATGCTGGCCACCGCCGGCCTGCTAGCCGCTGCCGCGCATGCTTGCCGCTGCGCGCATGCTGGCCTGCTGGTTGCCGCCGGCTGCTAGCCGCCGCTGGCTCATCTCTTGTTGACCGCCGCTGCCGCGCATGCTGGCCTGCTGGCCGCCGCCGAGCTCATCTCGTGCTGGCCGCCGCCGACCTGCTAGCTGCCGCTGGCCTCCGCCCCCTGCTGCCTCCATCTCGTGCTAGCCGCCGCCGGCCTGCTTGCCTCCGCCCCCAGCTTGCCGTTGCCTCCATCTAGCCTGCCGGTGAGGGAGAGAGAGACGCAAGAGGAGAGAGATCGAGAAGATGCTCGTAATTAGCCACGATTCCACCCCGTTCGACCGATTCGGCCGGACGGGTGCGTTCCGCGTCTTGGCAGAATATTCCCTTCTGAGGAACCAGTTGATTCCATCATTCTCTCCAACCAATCACAAGAACGGGCTCTGGGTGCGGAACGATTCCATTCCGTTCCACCTGATTCCAAAACCAAACACACCCTAAATGCATGTAATGGAATCAAGGATGAAAATTATCTTTTATCTCAGGTTCACACAGCCATGCCGATTAGTCAAGGAGAAGTACTTGATGCTGCTCCTGCACCAGTACAACTTGAGGATGGTGGACAGTGCACTGGCGATGAGTTAGTCGAGATTAATCTGGGTTCAGAAGATGACCCACGTCCTACCTTTATTAGTGCCTCTCTTACACCACAAGAGCGCGAAAGTTACCGAGAATTCCTCATAGAGTTCCGGGACTGCTTTGCGTGGTCCTATAAAGAAATGCCAGGATCGGCTTGATCCTCAGGTCGCCACTCACAAACTAGCAATCGATCCACAGTTCAGGCAAGTAAAGCAACTACCACGTCGCTTTCGCCCAGAACTGCAAGATAGCATTATAGCTGAGGTGGACAAACTTATCGCCGCCGGCTTCATAACCGAGGTACAATATGCTCGTTGGCTAGCAAATATTGTTCCAGTAGAGAAAACGAATGGGTAGTTGCGGATTTGTGTTGTTTTTCGAGACGTAAACCGCGCTTGTCCCAAAGATGATTTCCCTATACCAATCACTGAGATGGTTGTTGATTCTACCACAGGTTATGGTGCCTTATCCTTCATGGACGGGTCATATGGCTATAATCAAATCAAGATGGATGAGCAAGTTGCAATTAACACTGCCTTCCGAACACCCAAAGGCAATTTCTATTATACTGTAATGCCATTTGGACTAAAAAATGCAGGTGCAACATATCAGCGCGCTATGACTATAGTTTTGGGTGATCTCATTCATAATACCGTAGAATGTTATGTGGATGACATGGTTGTCAAAACCAGAGATCGCCTACAACATCAGGATGATCTACGTGTTGTCTTTAATCGATTAAGGAAGCATCAACTTAAGATGAATCCTCTTAAATGTGCATTCGCCGTACAATCCGGTCTATTCTTGGGTTTCATTGTTTATCATCGTGGCATTGAAATCTCACCAAAGAACATAAAAGTTGTACGAGACATGCCGCCACCTCAGAACTTGAGGGAGTTAAAATCTTTACAAGGTCATTTGGCATATATACGACGCTTTATCTCTAATTTATCTGGGCGCACACAGCCCTTTAATAGATTAATGAGGAAAGGTGTTCCCTTCGAATGGGATGACCAATGTCAAAATGCATTTGAGAGTATTAAGCAGTATTTACTAAACCCTCCTGTCCTAGCCGCTCCAACTAAAGGACGGCCACTTATTCTTTATATTGGAGCACAACCATCCTCTCTTGGTGCACTGCTAGCCCAACATAATGATGAAGGAAATGAGTTGGCATGCTACTATTTGAGTCGTACCATGGCCGATGCTGAGCATAATTACTCGTCCATAGAGAAGTTGTGTTTAACACTCATTTTTGCTTTAAAAAAGCTACGACATTATATGCTAGCACATGAAATACAACTTGTCGCACGTGCTGACCCTATAAAACATGTGCTAAATCAACCCGTACTCATGGGTCGCCTTGGTAAATGGGTTGTATCCATGATGGAATATGATATTACTTATGTTCCTCAAAAGGCAATTAAAGGCCAAGCATTAGGTGATTTTCTTGCAGCACATCCCTTACCCGACGACTCTCCTTTAATCGTCAAGCTTCCTGATGAGGAAGTATTTACCATCGACATTGAGTCCCAATGGGAACTATATTTTGATGGAGCCTCTTGCACAGAGACGGATCCTGATGGTGGAGCAAGACGTCGAGCCGGTGCAGGACTAGTTTTCAAAACACCTCAAGGGGGAACCATACATCACTCTTTCTCTCTTCTCAAAGAGGAGTGCTCCAATAACGAAGCAGAATACGAGGCCCTTCTTTTTGGCCTTCTTTTGGCACTCTCCATGGATGTGCGTAACATAATAGTGTATGGTGATTCCCAGCTCATTGTTCGCCAAGTTAATAATATATATGAGGTACGCAAGGCAGAACTTGTGCCATATCACACAGCGGCCCAAATCATTATGAAGAAGTTCGAACACGTTCAATTATTGCATGTTCCTCGAAGCAAGAATGCTCCTGCGGACGCTTTAGCTAAGCTAGCAGCAGCGTTAGTGCTCCCTGAAGGGGAGCCCGCTCAAGTACAAATAGAAGAAAGGTGGCTTCTTCCAGCAGTATTGGAATTAATCCCACAAGAGTATGAAGTGAATCATGTTGTCACCAATATCAGTGGTGATGACGACTGGCGCAAGCCGTTCCTTGATTATTTTAATCATGTGATACTGCCAAGTGATAAAGTGGAAAGGCGCAGGCTGCCTTCCTATATAGTTAAAGCAAGAACTTTATATGGACGTTCTTTTGGGCAAGAGATGCTGTTAAGATGTGTGTCTCGAAATGAAGCCGATCAAGTCTTACAAGAGGTTCATCATGGTGTGTGCGGTGGGCATCAAAGTGGACAAAAAATGTACCACAATATCAAATTATGCGGCTATTATTGGCCTTGCGTGATGCAAGACTGCCTTCGGGTGGCAAGGTCATGTCATAATTGCCAAATTCATGGCGTTATAAAACATCAACCACCTGTTCCGTTGCATCCAACAGTACTCTCATGGCCTTTTGATGCATGGGGTATAGATGTCATTGGTGCCTTTGATCCTCCATCCTCTAGAGGGCACAAATTTATTCTCACGGCTACAGATTATTTTTCTAAGTGGGCCGAAGCAGTACCACTACGAGAAGTAAAAAGTGACAATATTATAAACTTTCTTGAGCGCAATATCATCTATCGCTTTGGTGTCCCACACCGCATTACATCGGATAATGCGAAGGTTGTTAAGTCCAACAAGATGGTCAAATTCATGGCCAAATACAAAATCCAATGGAAGTATTCCACGTGATATTATCCGCAGGCCAATGGCTTAGTTGAAGCATTTAATAAGACCCTTGGTCAAATCTTGAAAAAGACGGTCCACAAGCATCATCGTGACTGGCATGACCGTCTATATGAAGCTATGGGCGTATCGTGTTAGAGTTCGTACACCAACGCAATCTACACCATACTCCTTAGTATATGGGAGTGAGGCTGTTCTCCCTCTTGAGGTGGAACTTCCATCTCTAAGAGTGGCCATTCATGATGAGATTACCCAAGATGAACAAATCCGGCTACGTTTTCAGCAGCTGGATTCCTTGGAAGAAGATCGTCTCAATGCACTTCAAGACCTAGAATTATATCGTCGAAACATGGTTCGTGCATATGACAAGCTTGTCAAACCTAGAGTTTTTCGAAAAGGAGAGCTCATTCTTGTGCTTAGGCGCCCCATTGTGGTAAAAGGCAAAGCTAAAGGAAAGCTTGAGCCTAAATGGGAAGGGCCATTTGTCATTGAACAAGTGTATGATGGGGGTGCCTATCAATTGATTGATCAACATGGGGAACGCCCAATGCCACCCATTAATGGGAGGTTCTTAAAGAAATATTACGCGTGATCATCTCCGTATGGTGATATTGCTTTCGTTTTTCTCTCTTTTGTGTTATTTCATTTGGTTTTTCTTCTTTAAAGAAAACATTTTTTTTACCATGGACATCATTGTCCTACAATAAAAGGCTTTTCCCAATCACACTATGCTCGTGACAGATGATTTGGTTGCCTTAAGACTTGTCTCGCGGACACATGGTGCATAATGTGGTAAGTACGGCAACACCTACACCCACAACACACAACACACCATGCACACGCTCCGAGAGGCAACAGTGAAGACTACTTGCGCGACTTCTCAGCATTGAGTCCCCACACCTCCATGCTTCTGGATATGCCTCAGGTTCACGGAAACAACGCACCCTGAGGTAGACCATAGGAAAACATCGGGAAAGGGCTGCCCAACCTGACAAAAGTTGGGTTTGGTGCGTAGCCGCTTGACAACCTTGGGGTGTGCCACCAAAAGCCCCACATAATATGCCTGAGGGTTTTTAGTTACCACGGTGGGTAGCTGCCTTCCAAATTCTCAAGCTGGTTCCCTGAGAAGAAACTCAGCAATCTCGAAGAAAGTTCAAGCAATCAAAAGAAAGTTCTGACGAAGCATGTCCAAGGAAACATCAAAAAGAAAAAGCAATCTCGTGAAGTCAAGAGACACAAAAAAAAATGTCCATGCAAGAAATCCTTACAAAAGGAAGAATCTCCATCAACTCCAAGAAGCAAGTCAGAGAGGGAACCATTGGAAAGAAGGCGGTTGGTAGTTGTTCACCACCCCTCAAAAAAAAAATGTCGATTGACATAAGGGCATGACAAACTTTTACAAAGCCGTTATCCCAAAACCATCTACTCTAATCACTCCTTACCCATGTTCTCTTTGTTCTTGGGGCATGGAAGGAAGCGTGGTGGAGCTGTGGAGGCTATTCAGTGCTCTAATGGGCGAGGGTATGATTCCCTGTTGCCTCTTGGGATTACTTCAAGCACGTCACACTCTCACACACTCTCACACACATGGAAGGTCAAGTTGTTGAATGACAATCGTCATGGTTTTTCGACGGTTCCCAATGATTTAGTCCTTCGGCAGCCTTTTCTGACGTCACACTCATAGCTAGTGTCTATCGGAAAAGCCAAAATCCCAAACAAAACAAAACAAAACAAAAACCTTTGGTTTTCTTGGTTTTCTTTTGCCATGCCTTTTATTTTTGCTCATCATCCAGGTCATTCTTTAATTGTTTTGTGCAACAATTGTAAGACACTTACGCACAGAAGCAATCACACATGACATAGTGGAGGATTATCCGACAACTATCAAGTTACACAAGCATATGGATCACTTGTGGGGACATAACCGCTCTAGTGATCATAACACCAACACTGGGGGCATCACCCCTCTAGTGATCATAACAGCAACACTGGGGGCATTACTCCTCTAGTTATCATCATAGTGATACGGGGGCACCATCATCTCCTAGTTCATCTACGTCGTCGATGACATTCCGACACTACAAATATTGGGAGCAGCAAGGAGCACCAGTGCGGCATGTACCAAGCTGTGAAACCCTCCGAGTGTGATGGTTGGCATCGTGCATTTGTTTTACGATCGCATCAAACTCAAATATATGGGAGCAGCAAGACACGCCAGTGCGGCCAGTGTCAACCTGTGAAACCCTTCAAGACGGATGGCTGGCACCACATCGTTTTATGGCCGCATCTACCTTGATAAATTATGCCTACATATGAACCATCTTTTGGTGAATCGACGACTTACACCATCGGCTGGCACCATGTTGTATGTGGTCGCGATGGAAAGGAATAAAAGCAATATGCATATGGCACGAGTATTTCGCCATATTTTATTATAACTGTACTCACCCACTTCGGTGTTGGTTCGGTATAAAAGCATGGACGTGCGCCATTCAATAAAAGATTCGGCTCCACATATTTTTGACATATATGGATACATTTCTATCGTTTCCAACAATTTAATTCGTCAACCTATATTGATGAATGAATTGCATAAGTCGTATCAGTTGGTAGTACGTTCTTGTTGAGTTTATTTTTTTCCTGGTTTCGCCAAGCTTAGCCCATTCTGCTCCTCGCATGGACAAAACTTGGCGGGGGGCATTTGTTCGATGAATTTTTGGTACCAAAATTCATGATATATAAATTAATTCAGCCCAACCTTTTCCTTATGGTATGTGGGTCCCACTATAAGCAAAATATTGGTGAGATAATATATATGTGATAGTAGACTCGTTTTATAGAGTTCATCACACATATTATAATGGTGCAAATAGATTAATATTTCAACTCACCGTTTAATAGACATGAGCATCGAAAGTGTGGAAGTATACATGTACACAAGCTAGCAGATTTCTAATCGATTGGCTAACGTAGAGTCACGTCCCATGCAAATACGAGTCCAGCCTGGAATTTCACGTCCAGAAGAAATAAAAGTAAAGAATGGTCCACCGGTCATGGACTCTTCATGTCCTAAGGCTGGACTATTTGAGTAATAACTACGATCGTTTTGCTGATTTCAGGCATTACGTCATCCACGTCTGAGGATATGGACGATTGGTTTAAACTCCACGCGAGCGATCAGATCGATCGGGACGCGTTTTCAACCGACCTATATCTGAGGACGTCCGCCTATATAAAGGCCAGACAATCGCTCGTCCGAAGGGAGGAAGAGAGCACGCCATACGTGAGAGCAGTCGACGCATAGGCACGCGGAACGACTCCTCACGAAAAACACGCACAGACTCGTTGATCTTAGCGAAAAGGCTGCAACATAAAGGGCATTCGCGGGGCGACGGACGTCACACCGATCAAATTTGAGTTGATTTGTCTAAAGGGCTACATCTCAGATAAGATCATCCAACAAATAAGATTAGCTACAAGTGTTCTCACGGTGTCGTTCTGATGGCCGACATGGCGCCACCCATGAAGTTTTTCTCCGTTGGTAAGTAATCATGTCAGAATTTGATCTCTTCCTCTTTCTTCATGGTGAAATTATTTTATAGCGTATGGGTGTTCATCATCGCCGATTGATCCGAAAAGGGTTAAGTATCAAAACAAACATCCAAGTGATTGTAATTTTCATCATCGAAGAGAGGCTAAAATCAAAGCTTCCCGACGTGATGAAATTATTTATAGAAAATACACCAGTAGAGTATGACTACTTCAACGAGAACGGTCAACTGTTATTTGGTACAGATCACGACGAGCGTACGCGGCTAAGGCCAAGTATGAAGAAGTCAAAGCACTGTATTGATCTTGCTCCTCACTGTATTGATCTTGCTCCTCACGAGGAGGCATGATTAATCATATCGACACCTACACCGCCCCTCACGGGGAGGCGAAGATCATATACAATATTGATCTTGATCCTACAAGGAAGCAAGATTAATATTTCTGATAAGCATTATCCATCATGCAAAATGATATTTTATTCATCGATATCTTTGCCAAATATCGATTGAGACAAAGGCTATACCAGTTATTTTCATCATACGTCTAATGCCGACGAGGCTAGACAAAATCATGGCCAATTGCCGACGAGGCCGGGTCACCATCCTCTCTACATGTCCCAAAACCTACGGGATTGGACACATATCGTTGTTGGGTACCGACGAGGCAATAGCAACACACACATGTCCGCGTCTGATGAAATATGGGCGTTACATGACTAGGCACCGACGAGGCGATAGTCATCCCTTTCATCAACATATCCTTTTGGTAATACCAACATGGCGATAGTCCACGTGACCGGGTATCGGCGAAACAAAGCCACCCGCACAATTTATTCAGCGCAGTAGACATTGCTTGGGCGTGGTTGCCGTGGAGCCGGCTCGATTTTACGAGGCGGCTTGACGGCTTTCCTTCCCCCAGTCCCCGAGTTTCGGGCTGGCTGGTTTTCGGGATTGCCGGCTCAAAGCTCGGTTGCTTGCTTAGGTGGTTGGTCACACAAATAAAGCAGACGGTTAATAGGCCAAGTGGCAACTTTAGGTTTTCAGCTTTGTTTGTTATTTTTTATAGATTCGTCTCGCCCATCTCCTACTACTTCGAGCCCTTTCGCGTGCTGCTCACGACTCGACGCAGGCTCTTCCCGACTGATCTCTGCAGCCGGATCCGAAGAGATGCCGAGGCGTGTGTGACACAGTACTTGGGGTCTGGTAGCCGAATTTGGCCGGGTCGAGGGGTCGGCGGCCTATTTTTCCTTAGGCGCTTTTTCGCGTGCGAGCGCCTTCGGGCTTTTGCTCTTGCCGGCTGAACTCTGCAGCCGGATCCGAAGAGTGGGCCTCTGGCTTCATACACGTTAGTAAGTTGTCATGGAGGAAAGATAGGTCGTGGGCAGCCGGTTAGTCCCCGGGTTACCGAACCAGGGTAGCCGGCAACAGTTGAAGGTGTTGAGAAATTCAAAGGTGATAGCAAGAGGTCAGTCCTCGAGTGTAGCTTGGGGCTGCCTTTTCATTCATAAACTCGGTACAAGGGTACGTAATTTACATGCTCATGTGTAGAAGGGACGGAGGAGGTTGGCATTTTAAGGCCTCTCCGTTTCCTCACCCGAGGTGTCTTTCTTATTTTTCCTAGGTTTTCGTGCATCAACGAGGTAGTACACGTCGTTGCAGAACCTGACTAACTATGAATGGACCCTCCCATGGCAGGGATAACTTGTGCAGGTCCTTCCTGTCTTGGATCAGCCGGAGAACAAGGTCTCCTTCGCGAAAAGCGATTGGCTTGACTCACCTGCTATGATAGCGCCGCAGGTTTTGCTGGTATATGGCTGATCTTGCCAGCGCCAACTCGTGACATTCCTCTAGGAGATCGACTCCATCTTCGTGGGCCTCTTTGGCTTCTGCCTCGGTGAACAGGACGACTCGCGGTGCATCATACTCGAAATCAACCGGCAAGACGGCTTCAGCCCCGTACACCAGGAAGAAGGGGGTGTAGCCGGTTGATCTATTCGGCGTTGTGCGGAGGCTCCAGACCACAGCCGGCAACTCCTCAATCCAGCACCCGGGAGCTCGGTGCAGTGGTTCTTCTAGCCGGGGCTGGATGCCGGACAGGATTAGCCCGTTGGTCCTCTCCACTTGGCCGTTTGACTGCGGGTGGGCAACAGATGCTAGGTCTAGCCGGAAGCCCGTCTCCCCGTAGAAGCGAGCGAAGACGCCCTTGACGAAGTTCGTGCCATTGTCGGTGATGATGTTGTGCGGGTAGCCGTATCGGTTGATGATGTCCTGGAAGAAGGTGATGGTTGAGTGGCCGTCTAGTTTCTTGATCGGCTTCACTTCTATCCACTTGGTGAACTTGTCCACGGCCACCAAGAGATGCGTCATGCCGCTCCGTGCCGTCCGGAAAGGAACGACCATGTCGAGTCCACAGACGGCAAAGGGCCAGGTGATAGGTATCGTCTTCAGTGCTGAGGCCGGCTAGTGCTGTTGTGCACGAAAAAGTTGGCAGCCGCCGCATTTGCAGACTATCTGCTCCGCGTCGACGAGGGCAGTCGACCAGTAGAAACCTTGGCAGAGGGCCTTGGCTGCGATGGCCCTTGAGGATGCGTGGTGGCCACACTCGCCTTGGTGGATGTCTCGGAGGAGCTCGTAGCCTTCCTCCTGCTTGACGCAGCGCTAGAACACGCCCGAGACGCTGCGCTTGTATAGCTCATTGTTGATGATGGTGTAGGCCTTGGCTCGGTGCTGCACTTGTCTAGCTTCGACCTCAACGATTGGCAGCTCGCCCTTGATGATGAAGGTGAGGATTGGCTGTGCCCAAGATGGCACTTCCCGGACGGTGAAGACGCTTTCCTCGGGTGCGCCAGTCCCCAAGTCCGTGTTGCCGTCTCCCGCATCCGGCGAGCCGGCTATGGCCGACGAGGTCGGAGTCCCTGAGTCCGGCTGGAGGATGGACTCGGAGTCGGCCGCTGGATTGACGGAGGGCAGGCGGAGATGCTCGAGGGAGATGCCCGGTGGGATGGCTTGTCGGGTGGATCCTATGCGTGCCAGAGTGTCGGCTGCCTCGTTGTGCGTACGAGGGACGTGGTGGAACTCGCACCCCTCGAAGCATCCGCTGAGTTGCTACACGAAGAAGTGGTAGGCGGCCATGTTTGGGTCCTTGGCGTCCCAATCCCCGGAGACTTGCTGGACAACAAGGTCCGAGTCTCCGAAGCAGAGGATGCGGCGAATGTTCATCTCCTTGGCCAGCTTGAGGCCATGCGCGAGTGCTTCATACTCGGCGACGTTGTTGGAGGCGGTGAAGTGGATCTGGAGGACGTACTCCAGCTTGTCTCCTTTTGGCGAGGTGAGGACGATGCCGGCTCCTAGCCCATCGCGCATCTTGGAGCCGTCGAAGTGCATCTGCCAATGCGTGTTATCCGGCTGCGGCGTAAGGTACTCCTTCTCCGCCCAGTCGACGAAGAATTCAGCGAGACACAGGGATTTCATGGCGGTTCTTGGCTCGTAGAGGACATGATGGTCGGCTAACGAGACGACCCACTTGGCGATCCGGCATGTGGCGTCCTTGTTGCACATGATGTCAGAGAGGGGAGCCGTGCTCACCACAGTGATGGGATGCTCCTAGAAGTAGTGCTTGAGCTTCTTGGCGGCTAGGTGGATGCCGTACGCCAGCTTCTGATAGTGCGGGTAGTTTTGCTTGGATAGCGAGAGCACCTTGCTCAAGTAGTAGACGGGTCGCTGGATTAGCCCCGGTTTACCCTCCTCGGGTCGCTCCACGACGAGGACGATGCTGACGACTCGATTTGTCGCGGCTATGTAGAGCAGCATCGGCTCCCTGGGCATGGGAGGCGCCAGTACTGGCGCTGTGGCCAATGCCTCCTTGAGCTGCCGGAAGGCCGCGTCGGCCTCATCCGTCCAGACGAAGCGGTTGGGCTTTTCATGAGGGAGTACATGAGGCTGACGAACCGGCTAAGGGACGCCAGGCAGCCGGGAAACTTTTGCACGTCCTTCAAGCTCCTTGGAGGTCGCATGCGCTCGATGGCGGCTATCTTGTCCGGGTTGGCCTCGATTCCCCTCGCCGAGACGAGGTAGCCGAGTAGCTGGCCAGCCGGCACGCCGAACACGCACTTGATCGGGTTGAGCTTCATTTTGAACCGCCTGAGGTTGTTGAAGGTCTCCTCGAGGTCGCCGAGCAGCGTGTCGCGCTTCTTGGTCTTGACGACATCACGTAGGCGTGTACGTTGCGGCCGATCTGGTCGTGCAGGCACTTCTGCATGCAGCGCTGGTACGTGGCCCCTGCGTTCTTTAGTCCGAAAGACATGACAGTGTAACAATAGGCCCCGTATGGGGTTATGAATGATGTCTTCTGTTGGTCCTCCGGGTTAAGCCGGATCTGATTGTACCCGGAGTAGGCGTCCAGAAAGGACAGGAGCTCGCAGCCGGCGGTGGAGTCGATGACTTGATCGATGCGAGGCAACGCGAAGGGGTCCTTCGGGCAAGCCTTGTTGAAGCTAGTGTAGTCGATGCACATGCGCCAGGTGTCGTTCTTCTTCATCACCATGACCGGATTGGCAAGCCAGTCCGGATGGAAGACTTCCATGATGAACCCGGCTGCAAGGAGCCTAGCGATCTCTTCCCCGATTGCTTTCCTTCTTTCCTCCGCGAAGCGGCGGAGGGGTTGTCTCACCGGCTTGGTACCCAGCTTCACATGTAAAGAGTGCTCGGCCAACTCCCTCGGAACACCCGGCATGTCCTTTGGAGACCATGCGAAGATGTCCCGATTCTCACGGAGGAAGTCGATGAGCTCGCTTTCCTATTTGTCGGTGAGGCCGGTCCCGACGGTGACGCACTTGTCGGGGTTGCTGGGGTCGAGCGGGATCTGCCTGGTGTCCTTGGCCGACTGGAAGGTTGATGACGGTAAAACACACTTCCGTTGGGAACCCCGAGAGGAAGGTATGATGAGTGCAGCAGCAAGTTTTCACTCAGTATGAAACCGAGGTTATCGAACCAGTAGGAGATCAAACAGCTTCTGAAGGTTGTCAACGGCGCCAGAAAAGTGATGGTGATGGGGTAGCAGAGATTTACTTCTTCTCCCCGGCGCCAGAAAAGGTGTAGCGCGTAGTTGACTTGGAATCTGCACACAACACAACCAAAATACTTTGCCCCAACTTACAGTGAGGGTGTCAATCTCACTGGCTTGCTGAAAACAAAGGATTAGACGTATAGTGTGGAAAATGATGTTTGTTTGCAGAGAATGTAAAAGAACAGTGTTTGCAGTAGGTTGTATTATCAGTGTAAATGAATGGACCGGGGTCCACAGTTCACTAGTGGTGTCTCTCCATAAAAGATAAATAACATGCTCGGTAAACAAATTACAGCTGGGCAATTGATAAATAGAGAATGCATAACAATGCATGTACATGGCATGATGACTACTATGAGATTTACTTGGGCATTACAACATGGTACACAGACCGCTATCCAGCATGCATCTGTGTCTAAATAATCCACTTTCAGGTTAGCATCCGCACCCCTTTCAGTATTAAGTTGCAAGCAACAGATTATTGCATTAAGTATAGTGCATAATGTAAGCAACACAATTATCAAAAGACTAAGCATCGCTGTTTTACCCCTAATGGCAACATCACATCCAAAACCTTAGAACTTTCTGTCACTGTCCTAGATTAAATGGAGGCATGAACCCACCATCTAGCATAAATACTCCCTCTTGGAGTTACAAGCATTAACTTGGCCAAAGCCTCAACAAGTAACGGAGAGCATGCAAGATCATAAATAACATGGATATGATAATTCAATAATCAACTTGACATAGTACTCAATATTCATCGGATCCCAGCAAACACAACATGTAGCATTATAATAATATGATCTTGGTCATGATAGGCAGCTCACAAGATCTAAACATGATGGCACAAGAGGAGAAGACAACGATCTAGCTTCTGCTATGGACCCATAGTTCAAGGATGAACTACTCACGCATCACTCCGGAGGAGGGCATGGCGATGTAGAGCCCTCCGGTGATGATTCCCCTCTCCGGTAGGGTGCCGGGAAGAGCTTCTGAACCCTCCCGAGCTAGGGTTGACGGCGGCGGCGTCTCTGGAACTTTTCGCGGAATATGAATCGGGTCTCTAGGGTTTTTGCATCGGGAGGAATAAATAGGCGAAAGGGCGGCGGCTGAGGGCACTCGTGGGCCCCTCACCACATGGTGGCGCGGTCAAGGGGGGACCCGCGCCGCCGCATGGTGTGGGCGCCCCGGTGCCCCCACTTCGTGTCTCCTTCGGACTCCATGTACGTGACAGAAAAATAGGGCCATGGCTTTTTGTTTCATCCAATTCTGAGAATATTTCCTTAAGTAATTATCTGGAACAGAAAAACAGCAGAAAACAGGAACTGGCACTGTGGCATTTTGTTAATAGGTTAGTCCCGAAAAATGCATAAAAATGATATAAAGTGTATGTAAAACATGTAGCAAATGGCATAATATAAGCATGGAATATCAGAAATTATAGATACGTTGGAGACGTATCAAAGGTGCTTTCGCTGGCCGATTTCTTGGAATCGGGAGCCTCAGCCGGCTCCTCGGCAACCTTGCGCTTGAGGCCTTGCAGTTCTTCTGCCACGATGAGGGCTTCGGCCATCTTGGCGCCGCTTGATGCGTAGGCGACGGAGCGCCTATAGTCGCCACTGACGGTGAGGATTCCACGCTCACTTGGCATCTTCATTTTGAGGTACACGTAGTGCGGGACCGCCATGAACTTGGCGAGCGCAGGTGCCCAAGGATGGCGTGGTAGGCACTCTTGTGGTCCACCACTTCAAACCATATGGTTTTGCGGCGGAAGTTCTCCTTGGTGCCGAAGATCACGTCCCGCTGGACTTGTCCGGCTGGGGAGCAAGACTGTCCCGACACAATGCCGTGGAAAGTGGTCGTGCTGGGAAGCAGGTCGCGGTCGGTGATGCCCACACTAGTACAGAACGACACATCGGAAACGGGCCAAAAACCCCATCGGCAACGGAGAAAGGTTCCGTGTCCCCGACCCTGTCACTGATGTGAAGAGCACAATGGCAACAAAGGGGATAAACCGTTTCTGATATGGTTAACATTAGACACGGAGTTTTGCGAATCACCGTTTCTAATAAGGGTTACAGGAAAAAAAAAACACGGTGACAGGCTGTGCCGTCGATGGAGCCCCGCTCCATGCGACTAGACGGCCGCCCGGTCGTCACCGTATTCCTGTACAGAATGCTTTACAAAAGTTCATCAGTGCGCGTGGCTGGAGCTCTGCTCCTATGTCTTCACGGCCGCCAGATGAACATCTACTTTCTTCATCCTGCTGCGCAAAATGTACTGCTCCTGGTGACGGCACCGTGTATGGAGCCCCGCTCCTAGGTCTTCACGGCAGCAGCATCCACCAAGCCCTTGACACAACAAATATTCTTTGTTAAAAACAGCAAACAAAGCTAATAAACAGAGCCAATAAGCAGTAAACAAAGGAAAATGTAGTGGGATAAGCAGCTAACAGAGCAAACGGAGCTAAATAAGTAGCTAACATAGCAAATACATAGCTGAACAGAGCTAACTAACAGAGCAAACCGAGCTAAAAAGTAGCTAACATAGCAAATACATAGCTGAACAGAGCTAACTAACAGAGCAAACCGAGCTAAAAAGTAGCTAACATAGCAAATACATAGCTGAACAGAGCTAACTAACAGAGCAAACCGAGCTAAATAAGTAGCTAACATAGCAAATACATAGCTGAACAGAGCTAACTAACAGAGCAAACCGAGCTAGAAAGTAGCTAACATAGCAAATACATAGCTAAACAGAGCTAACTAACAGAGCAAACCGATCGAATAATAATTAAGTAGCTAACAGAGCAAATACATAGCTAAACAGAGCTACAAAACAGAGCAAACCAAGTTAAATAAATACCTTAGGCGAGGCGGGGTCGCTTTCCGTCGTGGATTGCGTCCCACGCGTCGGCGCCGGAGCCACTCACAGAGGAGACGTCAGAGGAGACCTCATCCTGCTCGAACACCGGAGCGTCCTCCTCCTCCTCCTCCTCATCCTTCTCCTCTGCCGCCGCCACCGCTGCCGCGGCCGCATCTGGCCCAGGGCCCTGGCCAGGGAGAAGAGAGCGGTGTATGGCCGCCCGGAGCTGCGTCTGGAACAACGCCTCCTCGGCGGCTTCTATCGCGTGCTCGGCGGTGGAGATACGGATAGCTCTCTGCATCGTAGACGCCCGAATGACACCGGAAGACGAGATCTGGGCGTCGGTGGCCGCCGCCGCCGTGGATCCGGATGGTATTTGACGGTACTGATTGAACCGGCGACCGCAATCGCCGGGGATCTAGCCCCAGTTGTAGGGGAGATCCCTCGGAGGTGGGAGGAGGAAGATGCTCCATCCTGACTTCCGTCGGCGCCGGAGGGTTCGCCATCGATGGGTGAAGTAGGAGGAGAGCGTGTGCGACTAGGGTTAGGAACTGGGGAGAGTGAGACTGTGAGAGTGAGACACTGGAGTGGGAGATATTAATATCGGCACCGCTTAATGGGCCTTCACATGGGAAACGGAGACACACTGATCTCCGTTTCTAATGTGGCCATATCAGCAACGGAGATACTTTTTCCTACGTTGCCCAGATATGAGCAACAGAGATCCTTTTGCCCTCCGTTACCATTGTGTCGGGCCCATCGACCGACTAACGCGCGCGCACTCACGGAAGCGCGCGGAGCTCATTCTTCCGTCGCCTAACTCTTGCCGTTGCCATAGAGGGGTATCCGATGTGTCATTCTGTACTAGTGCCAGCTTATCCGCGGTGTCACGGTAGAGGATGTTTATGGCGCTGCCTCCGTCTATGAGGACTCACGTGAAGTTGACGGCGAAGTTGTCGGAGACGATGGTGGGATCTAGGACCAAGGCATAGCCGCCTGGTCGAGGCATCACACCGGGATGATCCTCACGCCCCCATGTGATCAGTTGCTCCGACCATTTCATGAACTGAGGGACGGGAGGGACGGTGGCGTGCACTTCAGCGTAGCGTTGCCGTCTGGCGCGCTTGTCGTCGCGCTCGCTGGTGTACATGATCGACATAGGAGGCATCTTGGTGCGGGAAGTCGTCTGGTCGTCCAGCCGGCTTGGCGGGAGATCGGGGCCGCTCAGGGCGCCGATCATAGTTGTCTTGATTTCCTCGATTGTCGCGGTTGTCGTGATTATCTCGGTTGTCGCGGTTGTCGCGATTATCTCGGTTGTCGCGGTTGCCGCGATTGTCGCCGGGTTGGCCACGAGGAGGAGGCGGCGGGAGTTCCTCGTCGCGGGCAATCCGGGTGGTCCAGCTGCAATGCCGGGTGGTGTGGTTAGCCGGCTTGCGATTGAAGTTGTGGTACTTGCAGGGCATGTCGAGCATGGCCTCGAAGGTGTATTTGGTCTTCTGCCACGGGCGGCTCTCCCTCATGCGACCTCGGTCGCCATCTTCTCATGCGCGGCCTTCCTCGCCGAGCGCGATGAACTGGGAATCGCGTCGATTCTCAGAATACAGGCCTTTGCGCTTGTGGCGGTCATCACGCCGGTTGTCCGAGTAGCGGCGTGAGGAGCCGGCTTCCTCGCGATTGCGAGGTTGATCTTTCTTCTTCGGCTCATTTGTAGCCGGCTTGTCGTGATCAGTCACCCGGGTTGGTGCCTTCAGGACGGAGTCGGCCGTTGCATGTTTATCGGCGATGTCCAAGAGGTTTCCCAGGCTCTCTGGCTCGGATTGCAGAAGCTTGTGCTTCAACATGATGTCGTGGTGGCAGCCATCAGTGAAGTAGCGGATGGCCTCTTGCTCGCTAACCCCTTCGCAGGAGTTGCGCAGTTCGGACCACCTCGTGAGGTAGTCGCGGTCGGACTCGGCCTTCCCTTGGGTGCATAGCTGCAGAGTGCGCGGTTGGCCCGGATGCTTGTAGGTGCTGCTGAAGTTCCCGACGAACACCTCCTCGAAATCTAGCCATGAATTGACGCTGTCGGGTGGCAGGCTGTTAAGCCATGTCCGAGCGGTGTCCATCAGCATGAGCGGGACGTAGCGGATGGCTACGCGCTTGTTACCGCCGGCGATGTCGATGGCGATGAGGTAGTCCATCAGCCAGTCCTCTGGCTTAGCTGTGCCGTTGTACTTGGGCGTCTCCCGAGGGAGATAGAAACGGGGCGGGGAACGGCTCCTTTTGGATGCGGGGGCCGAAGCACTTGTGGCTCAGGATGAGGCCGTTGTCCTCGATGGCTCGGGACGCTGCTAGGGTGTCGATGCGGCCGCGAGCATCAACATCAACAGTAGGTCCCAAGGGACCTAGCCGGCTGGCGACGGGACCTTTGCCGGCTGCTTTAGCTGGCTCAGGATGCGTCTTTGCGTGATTTCTGTGCTCGTCGTCCCGGGGGTCGACGTGGTTGGAGCGGCTTCGCTCGGGGTTGCGCGCCTTGTCCTTGCCAGAGTTAACACTTTTCTTTGGTCCTCCGCCGCGTTGCTGGCTAGCGGCCAGGGAAGAAGCTCCCTTAGACTTGGGCGGGCCTCGGTGGGTCTCGCCGTCTTCGGAGGCGGCTTGCATGACATTAGCAGCTGTGAGCAGCTGCTGGACGCGCCTGGATTGCGCGGTCAACTCTTCGCCTTGCAGATGGTCGAGCTCGAGTACGGCCGCCTCGGCGGCGCGCATGTTTTTGGCCGGAGTGCTGTAGATGGGTAGGGCGAAGTCTGGCCGGGTAGAATCTTCGTCCATCCGGCCACCCAGCATAGCGCCTTTGCGGCGGATATCTTGGAGCCGGCTGGGACGATCCCCAGTAGGGGTGAGGTTGTGCGCGGAGCTGTACTCGAGCATGGTGGCTGCGAGCCGGCGTTTGGTGTTGGCCACCTCTTGCGCGCCATTGATGATGCGCTGGCGCGACGGTCGCAGCCGGATCATCGCCGGCGGTGGGCGTCATGAGCCCTGGATGGTTGCGTAGAGGGACGCAGCTGCGGTGGAGGATTCCAGGTTTTCCCGGCGCGCAGTGGAAGCGCGCCTGGCCGCCTCCAAGGCGGAGGGGACATCGGTGGCGGTGTAGACCTCCGCATACGCGCAGGACTCATCGCTAGAGTCGCTGCCTTCGGACAGAGAGTCCGGACAGGGGAGGATAACATCAGGATACTCACTAGGGATGATGGCGACCTAGACGCGGTGGTCGCCGAAATGGATGACGGAGCCTCTTTCGGGCGGAGGAGCGTCGGCGAAGCACGCCGCGTTGTCGGTGATGCAATCGAATGCGCCGAGCGTCAGGATGAGCCCCAACGCGACGCGCTGGCCGGAAGTGGTGACGGGTCCCGAGCGGAACATGACTCTGTTCGCCGCTATCGGCCCCACGGTGGGCGCCAACTATCATGGTATGGTACACGGCAGTGCCATCTCGGGATAGCTAAGTGGGTGAGGCCTACAGGTGACGAACGATGGTGCCCGCTGGCGGGATCGGGTATGAGCAAGGTGACACCAAGACATACCCAGGTTCAGGGCCCTCGTGTGGAGGTAACACCCTTACTCCTGCATGGACTCGTATATATGAGTATGGAGCTACAATGGTGCTCCTTGAGCTGGACAGAGTTTCGGTGTCTTTAGGTAGGAGAAGCTGCCCTCTAATGGAGAGCCCGGCCCCCTTATATACTGGTCGGGTGGCCGGTTACAACATGTTGTCCCATCTGGACGGGGCCCGGGAGGGCCCGCAGGTGTAGTCAAAGTCTATAAAGCCTAGCCGGATGACTACTCCGATGATGGCGAAGCGACTGGTCAACCTTTGTAGGCCTGGCCGGCTCACTGGTCTAGGTCGGTGATGTGACCAGTCAACCCCCGTAGGCCCGGCCGGATGACCGGCCTATTGATGGCGATGTGATCGGTCAACCCTCGTAGGCCTGGCCGGATGACCGTTGTGATTATGGTGATGGGACGGGTCGAAGGGGCCCGTACGTGTCAGCGGACAGGCCGGGTCCTTCCGTCATCATCTTCCTATGTCAGCTCAGGTGATGTTTTTTTTAGATCCTTGGGTAGGCTCGGCTCATTCCCGCAACCCGTGGCGTGTCGTGTCGTGTCGTGACGGACGGATGGCGGAGAAGGAGGAGCGCGGGAGAGAGCCTTCTATTCTCAGCTAGCACACCAAGTGGTACAACACTACACTATATAAGGTGGTGCAGCTCTCTCCCAACTAGCAATGTGGGACTAAACTTTAGCACAGCTTTCCACTCCCAAAATTCTGCCATGCACATGGGCCAATTTAAGATTTCCAGGAATTGCTTATGTGGGCTGCTCACTAATGGGCCCAATATTCTAACAGGTTTCACATCTATCCCAAAATATCTATGTACTGACCCCGCTGCTGCTTGGTTAATACTATTGCATTTACATGAAAATGACTGACCTTGACAGGTAGTGGCGCGCGGAGCTGGGGAGGTGGGGATCGGCGGGGGCGCGCGGAGCGGGTAGTGGCGCTGCCATGTTGCCATGCGAGCGCGGAGCAGAGGAGGAAGAGCGACTTGCCGGTGCCGGTGGGCGACTCGAGGAGCGCGTGGGAACGGCCCTGGTGGCGGGCGCTGTCGAGCGTGGTGATGACGCGGCCCATGAAGGCCAGCTGTGTCCCATACGGTTTGTAGGGGAACTCCACCGGCACGCCGCCCACCTGGTACACGCCGCCTCTGCCACGCGCGGGCGCAGGCTTCGTGGTGGTGAAGCCATCGCCGGCCATGGGATCGTCGGCGGTGGCGGCGCACGGCAGGTGTTTGTGGATTTGCCCGTGAGAATTGGGCAGGAGAATTGGGGGGGGGGGGGGGGAATGGAAATGGGCGCCGACGTCGCGCGCATCAATCGTCGGAGAATTGGGCGTTCTCGTGGGTGTCACGGCCCAGGTGGCGGCCCGCGACGACAAGACCCAGCCCAGCCCAGAGAAGGCGTGAGACACCCACCCGGACGTTGCGGAAGGCAGCGGCGCCGCAAGCTGCTACTTAAGGCAATGTCTCCAGGAGAAGAAGGGGGACGAAAATGATGCATCTCGTGTAATCCTTGTAGCTACCTTCCTCGAAATCCAGATTGTACCTCCGAACTTGTGACTTATAATCTGAATCCCTAGTAAGGTCGTAACAATTGGTATCTTGAGCCTTGTTTCGATCCACCAGAGTTCGCTTGATCTGTAAATCCGTTTGCGGTCGGCGGCGATTCTTCGAATTGCTGCTGTAATTCCCATCTCTCGGTTCGATCGCGTACCGAGGTCGTCGATCTGGCGCCCTGAAAAATCCCACTGTGGTTGAGACACGGATCGCGACGGCGATGGCGACAGTAGAGGAGCAGAACACCACCACCAACTCCAAGCTCGACGAACTCGCCAAGCAGATGCAGTCCCTCGCGGGATGGATGCGATCCGTCAATGACACCACCGCCGACCTCACGAAGAGCACCAACCTCCTCCAACTTCACGCGGAGGACACGGCGTCGCGCATCAGCATACTCGAGTCGCGCTCCGACCCGAGCGCCGCCGACAAACAGCCCCAAGGGCACCGCGATGCAGATGTGACACGGGGGCAGGACTTGGGGGTCAATCGACCTCCCGATCCTCCTCCGGATCATGGTACGTCTCAATCTGCATCTCTTGTGTTTGACCGTGAGTCTGACCCAGACGGATTTCGACACCACTCCCACCGACCTTTCACTAGCACATCTAAGATGGATTTTCCGAATTTTGACGGTGACGATTATCAGATTTGGATCGATAATTGCAACCTCTACTTCGAGATTTATGGGGTGTCTTCACATATGAAAGTTAAATTTGTTGCTCTAAATATGATAGGCAATGCCGCGCTGTGGCTTAAAACTATGCAGAAGAGACACAAATTCGTTCACTCGGATGAACTTTGCACAGCAGTTGTAACTCGCTGGGGCAAAAGCAAACACAATTTCTACATGCGTGAGATGCTAGCTGTTAGGCAGACTAGTACAGTAGAGGAGTACACCACTCGTTTTGACATCCTTAGAAACCAGTTGTTGTTAGAGGATCCTTATACCAGTGAGGTGTTCTTCGTTGAGCGTTACTTAGCCGGTTTGCGTGCTAATATTCGTACTGCAGTTGTTTTACATTGCCCTGAAGACACAGAAACTGCTAGTTTGTTGGCTCGGTTGCAGGAAACAGAGTTGGAGGCTGATCCCCTATCCAATTATCACAAGAGCAACCATCGCGACAAGACCAAACAGTACCACCACCAGTAAAAAAAAGGCTTATAGGTGGAGGCCTTTTTGTGGCGCACCAAATTGCATGCGCCACAGAAAAGCCTTTTGTGGCCCATCCTTTTGCATGCGTCACAGAAAGTCATATTTCTGTGGCGCATGGGTTCGGGTGCGCCACAGAAATATGACTTTTTGTGTCGCATGAGCTCGGATGCGCCACAGAAAGTCCATGCGCCACAGAATGTCGACTTTCTGTGACGCATCAGGTTGGGTGCGCCACAAAATGTATGCACTTTTTGTGGCGCATGGGACCTTGCGGCAAAACGAAGAAAATGAAAAATTATTCAAAAAATTCCATCCTTTGAAATATAGTTAGGTATTAGTGTCTACTTCGTGTAGCATATTTGAAATATGAGTTTTGACCTTTTATGCAAAATCACTGTAAAGAAAGTCGAAACGGCCATAACTTTTGCATACGACGTCGAAAAAATGCGTTTAGTAACTTAAAAAAAGTAGAGAAAAATAGAAAATTGCCCACACCCGGGCTTGCCGGTTAGGCCTTTTTAGATTCCTCAAATTCCAAAAGGAAAAAAAGTTATTTTAAAATGATTATTTTTCTCAGCAAAATTAAAAAAAAAGAAAAAAGTTTCTGTGGCGCACTTGGAGGGGGTGCGCCACATAATTTTTGGGCGGGATTCGAAATTTGAAATGGGAGGCTGGCTCCCCTTATCTTCTCCCCTTCTCCTCACATTTCCTGCTCCTCTCCCCTTCTCCACCACATTTCTTGCTCCTCTCCACTTCTCCACCACCACTCCTCTCCCTCTACTTCTCTCCCCTTCTCCTCCCTCCTTCTCAACAAACTCCGGCGACCTTCTCCGGAGCCACCAACTCCGGCGACTTCGACCTCTTCCTCCTCCACAACTCCGGCGACCTCCTCCTCCTCCTAACCGGCGACCACCTCCACCTCCTACTCCGGCGCCCACCTCCTCCGGCGACCTTCTCCTCCTCCGGTGACCTCTTCCGGCGACCTCCTCCTCCACCACGTGACATCCGGCTCCAACTCCGGCGACCACCAACCTTCGACGACTCTCTCCTCCACCCACCTACGGCCAAGCCCAGTGCTGCTTCCGACGAGCTCCGATGAAACGAAATTCCGATGAAATTTGGGAGGCCCGATCTAGATCTGGCCAGAATTCAGATTTAGATCTGGCCGCCCTTTTTTTTTTAAATTCAAAAATAATTAGTGGCGCACCTAAGTGGGGGTGCGCCACTGATATGTTTCTGTGGCGCATGGTGGTGGGGTGCGCCACAGAAATGTTTTTGTGGCGCACCGAGGGGGTGCGCCACAGAAATATATTTTAGTGGCGAGATAACTGTGGCGCACCCCCCATTTTCCTGGGTGCGCCACAGAAAGGCTAAATGGTGCGCCACAGATAGCTTTTTTCCACTAGTGCACCATAATACTGAGAAGCACAAATCCGGGCGTGCCGATGAGGCCAAGAAGTCTGATGGACCTCGTTGGGATGATAAGCTGGAGGCACTCCGAGCGTATCGCAAGGCCAAGGGCCTCTGCTTTACATGTGGAGAAAAATATAGCCGCACCCACAAGTGTCCAGATCAGATCCCCTTGCACATCATCGAGGAACTGCTGGAAGTGCTGCAAATTGATGAGGATGACAGTAAATCGCAAGATAGTGATTCTTCTAGCTCAGACAGTGATATCTGTCTTTTGGCTCCCTTGGCTGACAAATCTCAGAAGAAGCAACGACGCACAATGAGGTTACATGGGATGATTGACAAGCAACACATGCTCATTTTGGTGGATTCTGGAGCAAATGCATCATTTGTTAGCACATAATTGGCTGACAAATTAGAGCGTCCCTTAGTGGAGTCAACACCAGCTCGTTTTGTGGCAGCAAATGGGGCTTCATTAGTCAGTGCAAAAATGTTACCCCAGTTACCTTGGCTGTGCCAGGGCCACTCCTTTGTGCAGGATTTCCAAGTGCTTCCTTTACCTTGTTATGATATGATCCTGGGTGCCGACTGCTGGAACAGCATAGCCCTATGTGGGTACATTGGAAGAAACGATGGATGAAGTTCACACACAACAACAAGAGAATTCAGTTGAAGGGCATTTCTGACAGCTCTAATGACTGTCGACCAGTGTCAGCGGCTAAACTTCATGGTTTGCTTCGCAGGGGAGCGATTGTCGAGTGTGTACAAGTACAACCCATACATCAGGAACAAGAACTGAATTCGCTGGCATCCAGTGACGGGGTTACTACAGTTCCAGTACCAGTTCAGCAGGTGTTGAATGAATTTGAGGCTCTGTTTGGCGATCCAACTGAATTACCACCTAGGCGTGCTTGTGATCACCAGGTACCACTGATGCAGGGTGCTCAACCTGTCAATGTTAGACCATACAGATACACTCCTCATCAGAAAACAGAGATTGAAAAACAGGTGCAAGCCATGCTGAAACATGGCACTATCAGGCGCAGTTCCAGTCCATTTGCTTCACCTGTACTCTTGGTACGCAAGAAAGATGGCACATGGCGATTTTGTGTGGACTATCGTCAGCTCAACAACATCACTATCAAAAATAAACACCCTCTGCCAATTGTGGATGAACTTCTTGATGAACTGGCTGGCGCCAAGTGGTTCAGTAAATTCGACTTGAGCTCTGGGTACCACCAAATTCGGATGGCCGAAGGAGAAGAACATAAAACTGCATTTCGCACACATCAAGGCCTATATGAGTTCATGGTCATGCCTTTTGGCTTAACTGGAGCACCAGCCACATTCCAGAGTGCTATGAACCTCCTCTTCGACAAATTACTGCGTCATGGTGTTCTTGTGTTCATGGATGATATTCTCATCTATACTCCCACTCTTGAGACACATTTAGAACTGCTTCGAAAGGTTCTGTCCATTCTAAAGGAGAACAACCTCATGATCAAGAAGTCTAAGTGTATGTTTGCTCAACCACAGTTGGAATACCTAGGGCACATCATTAGCGGTGCAGGTGTTGCCACTGACCCTGCCAAAGTACTTGCAGTACAGAGTTGGCCCATTCCAAAGAATCTGAAAGAGCTGAGAGGAATTCTGGGCATGACAGGTTACTATCGCAAGTTTATCAAGAACTATGGGATCATAAGTCGAGTCTTGACAGACATGCTCAGGAAGGGAATCCAATTTCAATGGACACCAGCAGCTGATGAGGCATTTCGGGCTCTCAAGCTTGCTCTCACTCAAGCTCCAGTCTTGGCAGTCCCAGATTTCTCCCTGCCCTTTGTGCTTGAAACTGACGCATGTCAGACAGGGATCGGAGCTGTTCTGATGCAGAAAGAACACCCCATCGCTTATCTCAGGAAGTCCTTGTGTCCAAAGAACCAGATGATCTCCACGTACGAGAAAGAATGCTTGGCAATTTTGCTTGCAGTTGAGAAATGGCGTCCCTACCTACAATGCCAGGAGTTTACCATCCGTACAGATCAGAAAAGCTTGTTACATCTCACAGAGCAGCGGCTAATGACAGGCATGCAACACAAAGCATTTGTCAAACTATTGGGACTCAATTACAAGATTCAACACAAAAAGGGCATAACTAATTTGGCAGCCGATGCTCTATCACGTCGTGACCATGAAAATCCCATTCTGGTAATCTCTTCCGCAGAACCAACCTGGCTACAGGTTCTCACTGATGGTTACACAGCTGACATGGAGACACGGTCATTGTTATCAGAATTAAGCCTGTCCACTCCAAATGGCAGAGGATACTCTCTGGATCATGGTGTTATCCGTTTCAAGGGTCGCATTTGGGTGGGCAATAATTCTACAGCACAACAACACATCATCCAGTCTTTGCACTCCAGCGGAATTGGAGGCCACTCCAGCGTGTTGGCAACATACCAGAGAGTGAAAAGGATGTTCGCTTGGCCCAAGATGAAACAAACAGTACAAATTTATGTCAGTTCGTGTTCCCCATGTCAGCAAGCTAAAGTAGAGCACACCAAAATGCCAGGCCTCCTACAGCCATTGCCAATTCCACCTTTTCCTTGGCATACGGTGAGTCTTGATTTTGTTGAAGGCCTACCCAAGTCACAAGGGTATGATGTCATCTTAGTTGTCATTGATAAGCTGACCAAGTATGCACACTTTCTCTACCTCAAACACCCTTTCACTACGGCACAAGTGGCACAAAACTTCCTTGATGGCATTTACAAATTGCATGGACTGCCGCAGTGTATCATCTTTGATCGTGACAAGGTGTTTACAAGTCATCTGTGGCAAGAACTGTTCAAATTATCTGATACACAGCTGATGATGAGCTCTACCTACCACCCTCAAACAGATGCACAGACTGAACGTCTGAACCAGTGCCTTGAAGGGTTTCTTCGTTGCTCAGTGCATGCCAACCCTGCCAAATGGTCCAAGTGGCTGCCATTAGCCGAGTATTGGTACAACACGTCCTATCACTCTGCCCTTCAACGTTCCCCGTTTGAGACACTATATGGGCATGTGCCCCGACATTTTGGTGTTCCAGATGAAGTTCAAGTGGCAACCCCGGAGCTGGATGTCCTCTTACGGGAATGAGAAGCAACCATGGCTCTCCTACAACAGCAATTGTTGCGTGCTCAGGCAAGGATGCGCAAGCAAGCAGACAAACACCGTCTGGAGCGGTCGTTTGCTATCGGTGATCAAGTTTACCTGAAACTACAACCGTACATTCAGACTTCAATTGCTCGTCGCAGCACTCAAAAACTGGCGTTTAAATTCTATGGCCCATACAAGATAACCCAACGAATGGGCGCGGTGGCATACAAGATCGACCTTCCACATGGGAGCCGTATTCACAATGGTGTCCATGTATCCCAGCTGAAGCGACATCTGCGTCCGCAGCATCTGGTCAGTGATGACCAGGCTATCTTCCTCATTGATGCTTCAGTACTTGTGCAGCCCCTGGCGATCTTGGCACGCCATGTCATTCAGCGCGGTGGCGTGGCAGTGACACAAATGCGGGTCACCTGGGACACGGCCACACCGCCGACAAGCACCTGGGAAGATGAAGCCGTCCTGAAGAAGTTCTTCCCGGATGCACTGGCTTGGGGTCAAGCCAGCTCTCAAGGAGAGGGGCATGTCACGGCCCAGGTGGCGGCCTGCGACGACAAGACCCAGCCCAGCCCAGAGAAGGCGTGAGACACCCACCCGGACGTTGCGGAAGGCAGCGGCGCCGCAAGCTGCTACTTAAGGCAATGTCTCCAGGAGAAGAAGGGGGACGAAAATGATGCATCTCGTGTAATCCTTGTAGCTACCTTCCTCGAAATCCAGATTGTACCTCGGAACTTGTGATTTATAATCTGAATCCCTAGTAAGGTCGTAAAAGTGGGCTGCCTCTGTTTTGGGCTCGGAGGCCCGTAAGCCCGTTTAGAGTACTGACATACACAAAACACAAAAATATATAATTACATAGCTTGACACAGTCCAAATGCATGTACGCTGTCTGAATGCCAACACTAGCCGGGGGGAGATCACCGGCGCGGAGATGGCGGTGGAGTGCAGGGACGAGGCCGACGCAGGGGTTCGGAGTGGGAGCTCCGTGGCGACGCGGGTGAACTCGTAGGCAAGGGGCTGAGGCGTGCGCGGACAAACTCCTTGGTGTGGAGGCGGAGATTTGATTCGGCGGCGTGTCCGGCGACCAGCAGCGGTGGCGGGAAAAGGACAGAGGATTGCCTCATGGGACTCAAATCTTACTCACGAGCCGCCGGTCATCATCCAGGATATCGATGGGATGGCTACCATCTTAAATCTCTCACTTTGAAAAAAACGTTTCAAAACGAAAGTTCGCTCAAAATAGCTTGAAAATTCACATTAGATAAACGTTGAAGTCCCCTCTAACAGAACGGTGAGAACACACAAAGGTTCGAAACCTAATTTACAATGCTATAACTTCTAGTGAACCGTAAATAATTTCTAAGAAATATCAACAAGAAAACATAGAGATTTTCACAGCTTTTTTACGGTATATTATGTGTATTATTCCGACAAACTGTTTAAAAACTATGAAGAAAATGTACGTCAATACAAACGAATCTGTACTGCAACGGGATCCGGTTGTTCAAATCGATCACATGTATGCGCATGCAATTAGCAACTAGATGAGTCTAATTTGGCTCTCATTTCCTGCCACGCCCGACTCGAGCATCAAAGTCATGCCAAATTCAAATCATTCCGTGTTTTGACGTTTTCTATAAACTTAAAATTAGTGTTTAAACGTATGGAATGTTTACAAAACGATTAAATGCAAGAGTTGTGGGTGTAGTAGTCAATAGCTTTCCAACGCCATATCATTTACTACCATAAGCGCGGTTTCAAAGTAACTGACAGAACACAGCCGGAGATAATCACACATACATTGACAGATCGAAGCCAAATATAACTCTCCTTGGACCGACGAACCAAGAGCTAGTAATGGCTCGAAACAAACATGATCCCAAATATACGAGTACAAAGGAACTGACAAAACACAGCCTGAGATAATATCACACACATTGACATACAGAAGCCAAATATAACTCACTCTCCTTCGATTCGACCGAACCAAGAGCTAGTAATGGCTCAAAACAAACATGATCCCAAACATACGAGTACTGATGAGTTTGGGATTGCTACGTACATATGAGGAGCTCATGCAGCACATACTATTACTCTTCTTACATGAAGCACTTGATAGCGGCATAGGCGCAGCATAAAACGAAATCAGCATCGCCAAAGATGTTGCTCCTGCTGTCTCGGCACGACCAGGCGGCATCTCCGACGCACCTCGCCCGGTCGTCTCTTATGGGCATGCCGATGCAGTGCTCCCCGTCCTCCTCCGGCGCCTCCCGTGGTCCGGCCCAGCACTTCTCAGTAATGGCCAAGGTCAGGAAGCACGGCAGGAACGTAGACTCCGCGGTGGTGGCCTCCAAGGGCATGCACTTTAGGGCCACGTTCCCCGCGCAGGCCACCGCCTCACTATGGACAAGGGCGCAGAGGCACAGCTTCTCGGCCTCTAGCCCTCCTGCAGTGGCCGCCGGTGCCGGTGCCGGCGCCATCACCGGTGTGGAGGCGGAGGCTGGGCAGAGCAGCAGCAGGATGGCGAGTAGGGAAGGGATGATGAGGGCCATTGGTTATTTCTTGGGAGGTGCGTGACTTGTTCGTCTCATCATCCTCGGATTTATAGAGACATGCAGGATGCTGCTGCTGCCAAGCATACTGCAGGGGAGCCCAGCCAACGTGCTGTGTCGTTGATCGGCGATTGCATGCATAAGCTACCACACGCATGCTGCTACTCGTAAGATATTTCAATAGCGACCCAACGATCGGGAAATCATCCGGTGCTCCCGGGTGCATGTGCACCCGGTTGAAAAAATCATTTTCCCAATATAAAAAATGTATGTAAAAAATACACGCATGTAGATCTCGCATGTACCAGGCATGTCTCGTAAGTTTTGTGGAAAAATGATTTTTCGTTTGACCCGTGCAAAAAAGACAAAAATACGTCACATATATACTGCTATATAGCACATAATTTTTCTCTTTTCTACCGAGGCCAAATAAATAACATGTTCGACATGAAATTCATGCACGGGGTACATGTTTTGTAAGTCATGTACATGTAATTTTTGTTTCACATTTTTTTAACACGCTTTGACTTTTTTTTTGCAATTCAAAAAACCGGGTGCACATGCACCCGGGAGCATTCTATCCAACGATCGATGTACTACCTTTGCCCATATCTCTAATTGCAATCACATGCATTAGTAGCAGTTTATTTATGACTTAACTCGTAAAGTAGTAGTTGTCTCTAAAACTTGGTAACAACTTGGTAAATTAATGCGTTTCGATAAAACCTAGTTACTAATCTTAGTCCACTTAAGCTCAATCTTAGTCCACATGCCAACGTCCTGTGGCTGCCTTTGGCCTCGGTTTTCCTTATAAACTGAGTCAATTCTATTCTATCTATTCGATCGGTGCATATCGACCATCTTAAGCTCGATCTTAGTCCACGAAGGGAATATATTAATATAAAAAGGTATCGATTACAATAGCGACCCATGCGGAGTCGATCCTCGTTGCCCGCTGCACTACCTTTGCCCACATCTAATTGCAATCACATACACCAGTACTAGCAGTTTATTTCTAACGTAACTCGTAGTTGTCTCGACAAAACCTAGTTACTATATTTTTAGTAATCTTTTTCGACAAAGGGAATATACTAATATCAAGAAGGTACCGATTACACCAAGCGGCCACATCAATATAATGCTAAGAACTAATCAAGACATTAATTATGCACACAACGAGAAAGGAATTGCATGCATAAGCTACCACGTGCTGCTACTGATCATAAGATATTTCAATAGCAACCCATGCGGAGTCTATCCTCTCATGGCTGACGGAGTACTAGGGATGCGGCGGTAAGTTACTCCGGGATCATGAGCGACACAGGAGTCGTAGGTAGTTTAGGAAAACCTAATAGTTAGTAGTAATATATTTCATCAAAATTTCCCATTTAAATTACGTCATCACAACAGCGAATCGATCCTTGCAAAAAACACAAGCACATGCAAATGGTGGGCATCGACCCTAGGCACTAGTGTAGTTAGTACTACCTAGTCGTGAATAGACGGTGCGTGCATGCATGTGCTTGCGCGTGCATACATTTGGCCTTGATCGTGCCTCTCCTCGTCGAACCGACAGCGCTGGTGCATCCAAATCCCAGCAAGAGTACCACCAAAGGTCACTAAGCGGTCCTTGCTACCTATGGATACTGATACTAACAATATGTCTTCACAGAAAAATTAGGACAACAGTTATGCAAACATCATTGCTGAAAGATTGGTTATCTCCAGGATATCAATGGAAAATCTTTGTGCGGTTTGCTCACATTTTGGAATACAGAGACCAGGCGATTCGGCAAAATTTATATGAGATAGATTTTATTGTCTTCGATCAAGAGGTATGTCCTAAAACGACTCGATCTAGATCATATACCAAATGTAATTATTCGTGAATAGACAGCGAAGTAAGAGATGAGACGGCCAGCATATCTAGCAGCAGGACCAACCCCAGCGGGAAAACGGGGCTCATCGATCGGGTACACGCACTCACCCATGTGCAAGCTCATATCATCCCGCTGCAACAATGCTACTATCACTTGAAGCACAAAAATGAATTCATCAGTTGATCATGCATGTGTCTGTACACTTCAGCCAAACAGTCCTAATTTACATAATCAGAACAATCAAGTGTCAGATATGCTAACCAAAACTTTCTTCAGTTATGCAGTTAAGAAACCAATCGATGATCAAGGCTGTCTCATGGGTCTAGTCCAGTTAGGAGGAGCGCAGATCTTACGTATGGTGCGTAGTATAGATGGTCGGCGCGTTCTTATTCTTGGCCGCCTTCTCCGGGACGCCTATCAAGAATCCAACCACTAGTGGAAACCCCCCCTCTTGTCCCGGGATGGAAACCCCTAATGTACCGGATTGCCATCCGGTACATGGCAACCGGGACTAGAGCCTCCCCCCTCTTGTCCGGGGTGGGATACGACCCGGGACAAGAGCCCTCCACGCGGGGGCAGCACATGCGCATGTGAGAGGAGCTCTAGTCCCGGGTTGTAATACCACCCGGGACAAGAGCCCTCCACGCGGGGACAGCGCATGCGCATGTGAGAGGAGCTCTAGTCCCGGGTTGTAATACCACCCGGGACTAGAGATGCTTCCACGTGGTGGCCTGTGGCTTTTTTCGTTCCGATTGTTGTATATTACGAATAATTTGTAAAAAAATACGCTTAATTATCTGTAAATCAGAAAAATACATATAGCATATCAAAATGTTCGTTTGAGCAAGCTTTATGTGATAGTCGGGAAATCGGAAGTGGAACGGAAAGTGGTGAAGACGAGAAAGTATTCGATTATTCGATTACAAATAAAGATCTCATATATAAGAGGGACTAGAACCGTCAACTATTCGATTACATGAAGACATCAAGCTAGCCACTACTAGAGCCCGTCATCTATGTTGAGACGGCGCCATTGTATTTTCCCTTCGGGTCTAAGACATAGTTTATCAAAAAGCCCGCAATTTCCTCGCTAATTGCTCGAAAGCGGTCCTTTAGTTTCACGTTCCTCCGTTTTCGATCCATCTATAAAAGAAGGGAGATTAATATGAATATCAATCATCATAACAGAAATTATGAATGACACTCAACACAATTGATGGTTATAAAATGAAATTGTGAATTTATTTTCTCACTTACTTCGATAAATGTGTCTCGATTCCGCTCAGAGACTATCTTGCGAATCCACTCGCAGACGTAGTATCCACACAAATTGGTTCCTTGTGGCTGCCTATCCAACCACTACACGAGAATAGATTTCAATCAAATAATAATCAAGCATCACGATGGTATTGAAATTTTAATTGAAAGGGATGCGCGAACACCTAGCTCATACTACTTACTCTGGGGTATTTATAAGTAAGCTTCTCCGGAAAGTCACCTTTTGTAGTCTTTCGGAAAAGTTCCCAAACCCTGCCCAGCAAACAATTGAATAAATGAGTTATTAATTAGTTATTCATATCTCAGGAAGAGACCGATGTAATAAGATAACGATTGAAATTACCGTGCGAGCACTCCTTGGATAAATTCGTGCCTCTCTTTGGGCCAGTTCAATGAGTCCATAATATCAATTTCTGCTGTATCGACTCGAATGACTAACAGAATGTAATGGTCGCTGCGCACGTTTATATATGTCAGTAACTAATCAGTTACACTTAACATCAAGTAAGCAAGAATTAACCAAGGTGTACAAGACAGTAATACTCTTACATGAAGTGATAAGGAAACAATATCTGCCCTTTATAATGTTGCTCTTGGAGGGCCCTAAACAAGTTGTCCACCGTATCCTCGTACTTTAATTAAACATTTTCTGATTAACTAGGCTTGGGTCGACGGACCCAATCTCAAACGTCCCCTTTCTATCACATTCATCGCTCTTCATTCTGCATAATACCGTAGTGAGCATACTTAGAACAGGCCAATGACCGAGCTAAGCTATAGACTTACAGACAATGTTATTGAGATTACAAAAAATAAATGGATTGAATCACTTACAGACAATAGGTACTGCGGATGCTCAAGTCGAGGGCGTCAAGCTGGTATAACTGATAGAGTTCTTCAAGTGGAATAGTTAACTCGCTTGTACTGCTGAAATGTTCACTTGTAACTCTCACAATGATCATTTCTCGACCTAGCAAAACGACCTCCTTGTACCACTTATGCAGTCTTGTCATTTGTGTTGGTAGAACCTTGAGCTCATCAGGTGACACTAGATCCTTCCCGTATACCTAGGGCCATTTAACAGGTTCAAATGTAGAGGAGAGGAGATTTTCGTTGTCCAGTTGAGAAACTGAAATACCAGCATCTGCAGCAAATTGCGCGCGGTGAGCGGGATCCTTCCCAAGCCCAGAGTCCTCATTAGTGGTCACCTTGAGCGGGGGGATGGACTGATTTGACTGTTGTCCTAGCTGGGCAACATCTCTTCTCCTTTTCCCACCGGTTTCATCAACTTTCCTCATTTGACGTACATAGTCATCTGGCCTATTCATCGAAATCTGCGATGGCGTAGTAAGAAAATCGACAGCAAAATTTATTTGCCGTTCCGCATACGTTTCCTTTGGCGGGGGTTTTCTTTTCTCCTTAGATTCTGCAGCCTGTCTTCTCGCCTCTGTTTGTAGCCAAATGTTGTCTACGTCTTTAGAACACGGAGGTTCGTCGTAAGGTCTCGGGGGAGGAACTTTCGGTACTTTTGGGAGGGGCTCAAGTCGGCGTTTGGGTGATCCTAAACCTTTAGCCTTCATACCCTTTCGACCTTTAGCCTTTATGGGCGGTGGAGATGGCTCCAGAGACGGCTCAGGAGTCGGCTGAGGAGTCGGCTGATGCAGCGACTGACGTGGCGACGGAGATCGAGATGGACTCGTGTCGTGGTGGTCGTCGTAAGTGTCATCATGTCGACTCGGAGAAGGCGATGGTGGCCTTGGCGGTGTCCAGCCTGGAAACTTGATCAATTTCTTGGGCCATAGAATGAGTCCACCCTGGACATCTCCCAGTTTCCTCTCATCATCCTCTCCAGGGAAATGAAGTTCGACTGATTGAAATCCGGGTTCAACGTGATCCACGCCGACACGAGCATAGCCAGCTGGAATCTCATTGTCACGATACAGTGCTGTAGATTCACAAGTTAAAGCATAGCCGACCGCTGCCTTCAGGGATAAGTTTCTTACTGCCTCATGTAGCTCACAAGTTTTCTTCTCAGTGATAAAATCCACGGGGTATGTTTGGTTCGATGGCTCATCAGCACCGACCGGTGTCGTGGAAGCCACGCTGCTTTTCCGTTGAGACGGACCACCTTGCTCACTATCTTGCAGCTGCAGCTGATGAGTTGCCCCTTGAATAGCTCGCTCGCGCCGCAGTTCTTCTAGTTGCTTTTCCACTTTGCTCAACCGGTCGTTTTGCTCCTGTTCCTTCCTCCTCTTTGCTCTTTATCGGCTTCTATAAGAGTCACGGTCCTCGGGAAACCCTTCAAGCCACGTCATAGCTCCCCTTCCTTTAACAGTTCCTCCTTTCTCTTTAGTACCGAGGGCCTTCCACAGCACGTCGCGTTCTCTGTCGGGAAAGAACCTTCCCTCACGAGCATCTGTTATTGCATCCAGAATTGTTTGCCGAGGTATAGGAGTTTCTTTCGTTTCATCAACCACTACATCACCTGATGCGTCGTACTCCGCCCCATGAGCAAGCATCCAATTTCTGACCCTACGGGGCCTATAATCTGTAACTGGAGTGATCCCTTCTTTGCGCAGATTGGCCTCAATCTTTGCCCACTTAGGCTCGGCAGCTCTGTAGCCACCTCCACCCACCTTATGGTTATATATCTTCTTCGACGCATTCAACTTATTCTGTGCCGATCTTTCCTTGGCTAGTCCTGTCTCCTTGTAATCCAGAAATGCCTCCCAGTGAGCCCGCTGCCTCTCTAGTGTTCCAGTGAAATCTGGAATTTTCTTCTTGTCGACCCACTCAAGGTATATTCTGTTCTTCCATTTATTGAATGCTGAAGCCATCTTCTTCAGAGCCCAATGCTTGACTTCGTCCCTCATGGCTGTTGTCCTTTCGGGAGTATCCAGCTCTGGAAGACAGAAAAATCTCATGAGCTTGGCCCAACATACATGTTTGTTTCTGTCGGTGACATAATAATTGCCGTCTATGCCTTTTATCTGATTCCATTCCGAAAGGCTGATCGGGACATTGTCCCTAACAACAACTCCGCATTGATGCACAAACTTATTGCGGACTTTCCCAAGCGGTTGGCCTTCTGCATCGACAAACTCAATTCTGAAATGATCTTTCCCGTATACCAACCCTTTGGCATGGCCTCGTTTAGTAGTTTCTTCTTTCGATGTGGAGGAGGTCTAAAAAGAAGAAACATTTGTTAATATATATACAAATAATTTTTTAAATCTGATCAAATAGAGACTTAATAAATATACCACACCAGACTGCGGGGGTTTGTAACAACCCAACTTTGTGTAATATAAGTTGTGTTCCAAGCATTTCATGCATTGCATTTTAATTGTGCAAGAATTCCAATTAAAAATTTGAACATTTGATATTAAAACAAATGGTTAAACTCTTGCTTCTTATGAGAAATTTTAAATATTCAAAATTTTCAAAATCCTTTGATGCCATTGTCTTCCTTGTGAAATTCTGAATCTAGAGGTATTTTTCTACAATTTTTCTGTTTGCAAAAAGGCCCCCAAATTCTCTGTTTTCAAGCCAGGGGTCTGTCTGCAAATAAAAACTGGCTATTTTCTTTTTCCTCGGGGGGGTTTTCAGAAAATGGTTATCATCTTCTTCTTCTCCACTGCCTCCGCGCGGCCGTGGCGTTGCTCCGGCCGTCCGCCGCCCCGATGCGAGGAGATTCACGCCGCCGCCCCTCCCAGCTGGTATAAGACCTCGCCGCCGCCGCATGCTAACCCTAGAATCATCCCATTTCGCTTCTTCTCCTCCATTCGCTGCAAACCCTAGCCTCGGAGCTTCTACGATTCCGGCGACTCCGAGCCACCTCTTGCTCCGGCGAGACATCCCCTAGCTCCGCCGTGCCCCTATACGCTTCCTCCTCCAGCAGTTCTTCCCGAGGAGCCCGCAGCGCGAAGAATCGAAGATTTTGCTCCCGCACTGCTCCGCCGCCGGCGAGCTTCATTCCGGCGAGCAGAACCTTCCCCTCGCCTCCCCGACGCCACCGCGAGCTGCAGGTTGCTCCGGCGCTTCTCCCCGCGCTCCTATTCTTCTCTCCCGAGCCCCGGATGCTCCGGAGCAACTCCGGTGACCAAAAGCGGGCGGCGCCGCCTCCGTTTGGTTCCCCTCGAGCCGCTGAGGCGATTGCCGCACAGCAATTTGGTTGATTCGCTCGATTCCGAGCGAATCGAGATCAACCGAGAGGATTTGAGCATGATGACGTCATGTGACGTCATCTGTTCTTCAATTTCTGCTTTTCTTTTTCATTTCCTGATTTAATTATTCATTTCTGTATTATTTTAATTATATGACATGTGGGGCCTATTTCCAGAATATTATTAATTCTTTTATCCAATTACAAAATGTTTTGAATTATGAAAAGTTTTGAATTATGAAATATGAAATAATTTATTTGAATAAATTTGAATTTGAATTTAAATATTCAAATTTTGGAAATTCATAACTAATTCAAATTTAATCAGAAAAAAATATGATTTTTATATCAAAATGTTCAGAAAAACAAATTCTATTCAAATATAATTTAATCATACATATTTCATGCAATGCAATTAATTGTTTAGCCTCTCACTAATAAACCCTAATTCTAATTATGGTTATGTTTTCTAAACCCATTTAAATTGATGATTGCATCTAGATCCCTCAAGTGACATCTCATTCATGTGATTGCGCATTGCATCAACATGTATTGATTGAATCCTTCCTTTCCGGTATTTGGTTCTTCGCGATAGGATTCGAGCCCGAGTGTACCGACAACACCTCCGAAGATCTGTATCCAGCTACTGAAGAGAAAGGCAAGCATAACCTCTATCTGCACATAAGATTTCAAAAGTATTTGATTCTGATGTTATGCATACGATTCAAATATGTTTTGGTTAAGTATAGAGTGTCAGTTGTCATTGCATCGCCGCTTATATCTGCTTAGCTTTTCCTGTCCATCCAGTCGATGAGTTCGAGGTGGAATGGGTATACATGGTGTACATGGTGTATTAAATTATGCTAAAGGCTTGGATGGGAGGCCACATTGGGATTGTGGTGTTTGTTCCATTCTTGCCGACCTAGGAACCGAGTTCTCGTCTTTGGAACCAAGACTATTCGTGCATCCACACAGGGCATTCATTTTCCCCTCGACTCCAACTTGCCTAGCCTACTACGTGAAGCCACTAGTTCGAGTGTTCAATTCGCATGTGGGGATGATTAGGAGCTAGGGCAACAGGGCTGCGGTCCAGATGTTGACCCTGGTAACGTGCACTAGGGACCGCTGCGGTGGTCAGACCTACTGCTGTGGCTCATGGACATAGGCGAATCTTGGGAAAGGTCGTGGCCAACCCTTCTGCCGGCACTCCTCAGAAGAGTGCTAATGTCTGGCGCAAGGATTGGTTGGCGTGTGTGGGTAGTTACACCCCCTGCAGGGTAAATCTTTTCGGAAAGCCGTGTCCACGGTTATGGACGACTTGGTACCTCATGTCTGATGATCATAGACAACATTAATTGATATGCTAAAACTTGACAACTAAGGGTGGTTAGAATTACTTCCTCGGGTTGAGCGAGGGGGTGGTTCTGTGGGTGGTGCAAACGATGACATTCTGGTGGCTACAGAAGACGGAGGAAGACGACAAGTGTTACATCCTTATCTCAATTCAAAAGGTCTACTGATACGAGATTCTCCCCTTTCTCGATTTAAAAGAAAGTTGGCTTTATGCAAAGAACATCATCACTATTCCATGAACGGGCAGATAAAGGGCAGGTTATGTAAGTCTTGTTGAGTACTTTGTGCTCAGCCTTGCGCACTTTTGGACAGGTGAAGGCTCCTACTCCGGTGAAGGCTTCTTCATGGACATCGACGAGTGAATCGGGGTTCCCGGGCAGCAGCCTGGAGTAAGTGGGCGGGACGTCGCCTTATGTTATGGCCTCTTAGGCCTTTTGGATCTTGTTATGTAGCATAACAATATTTGCTTTCGTTGTTTGGTGTACTGTTAGGTCAGTGACCTAAGTTTGTAATATTTGCTATCTTTACTCCGCTAAGAGTTGTATAATATCGCTTTCGAGTCGTAGAGTCACTGTGATGTTACCGAATGTTCAACTGTTGGCTCTCGAGATCGAGGTTAGGCTTATATCAGATGAAGATCTGGGATTTGTCTAGCTTGGCTCTCGGGGGTGCTACAGGTTTTGGTATCAGAGCAGGACTGCCTGTAGGAAACCCTTTTTGCTGGTCGATGTTGAGTCTAGTACTTGTGAAAATTATTTGAAAGCTAAAATATTTTCCCCAAATCTTGACAGGATTCTTTTTCTCCTTATCCATGAATCTATTCTTGGAGCCTCTTATCTTGATTTGATTTTACAAAGGTTTACCCTCTTACCTAATACCTCAAAATCATAGGATCTCGAAGTTTGGGTAGTGTTCTTTCGTACCTATTTTCGGTTGCGATTCTCAGAGTGTTCTACATGTTTCAACTCCGCTGAAGCATGTATCTTTCTTCTTCCAATCTTGAACTCTACTGCTTGACCATCTCTTATCATTGATATCCTGTTACTTTCCACGTCTTTTCATCTATCCTGTTTACCGGTGGATCTAACCCTCATGGTTTCTATTCCTTTCTATCAGGATGTCTGGTGGTACTCGTGGTCAGGGTCGTGGTGGTCGACCCCATGATGAAGAGGAACTGCCGCCACCTCCCACAATGGCGCAGGTTCTCCAGAACATCGAGAACAACCGTCTGAATACGGAACGTCTGCTTGAGCGTGTGGCTCAGAACACTGAACGTCGCCCCAATGTCTGCGCGACGCTTGGAGATTTCCTCAAAGCTCAGCCTCCCAAGTTCGGAGAATACAAGGAGCCCCTTGAAGCTGATGACTGGCTCCGTACTATGGAACGCAAGTTCGCTGCTCTGCACGTTCAAGCCAATGACCGTGTGAACTTCGCCACCTACCAGCTAGAAGGTCCAGCTGGCGCTTGGTGGGAAGGCTTCTTGGCGTTGCAGGCAGAAGGACATGAGGTCACTTGGGAAGAGTTCCGTACTGCCTTCCGTGCTGCCTACATCCCTAAGGCAGTGATGGACATTAAAAGGAAGGAGTTCCTGGAACTGTCCCAGGGAAAGCTGAACATCGAGGCTTACGGGCGTGAGTTCACTCGTCTCGCTCGTTATGCCCCTCGAGATGTCACCGATGATGCGGACAAGCAGGAGTTGTTCCGCAAGGGTCTGAACCCAGCACTGCGTTATGAGATGCTACCCTTCACTTTCCAGACTTTCCAAGATCTGTACAATCAGGCCATCCTTCTTGAGAATGGAAGGAAGGAAATGGATGCTGCTGTGAAGTCTGCCTCTGGAGATTCCCGTGCAGCTAGCTCTGGTTTCAAGAAGCGCCGTGTGTTCATTCCATACAGCGCTATTCCAAGAGCTCCCTATGCTCCGAAGCCTGGTGGCTATACTCCTCGTCCACCTGCACCCCATGCTACCTCGACCTATGGTGGTGGGCAAGGTTATCGTCCCCCAGGTGCTGCTCCAGCCGGACTCACTTGCTACACTTGTGGTCAGCCCGGCCACTTCTCCTTTGGGTGCCCACGGAATGCTGTTAAGGTTGCAACCCCTCCACCCAAGAAAGGTGCCAAGCCGACTGGTGCTGGACGTGGTCGTCTGACCCACGTCACCGCTGAGGCTGCTGAAGAAGATCCAAGCGTCATTCTTGGTACGCTTTCCATCAACTCAACTCCAGCTAAAGTTTTGTTTGATTCCGGAGCATCGCATTCATTCATATCACAAGGGTTTGCTCAAATGCATGGTATCGTTCTTGAGGAATTGTCTATCTCTATGGAGATTAACACTCCGGGATCTCGTTGGCGGGCACTTTGGACTGCCCGTGAGCCCAATATTGTTATAGGCTCTTTATCTTACCCCATCCCTCTCATCGTTCTAAATTCAACTGACCTTGATGTCATCTTGGGCATGGATTGGCTGGTACGGTACAAAGCTGTTATTGACTGTGCAGCCAGATCTGTAGACATGACCCATCCTTCCGGTGAAACCTTTAGGTACTGGTCCCCTTCCTCAGTACCTTCCTCGCAAACATCTTTTCCCGGCTCAGAGTTGTGTGCCATGGATGCCTCACCTTCCCTTGAGATACAAGATGTTCGAGTGGTCTGTGACTTCCCAGATGTGTTTCCGGAAGAGTTACCTGGCATGCCTCCGGATCGGAGTGTGGAGTTCGTTATTGAGTTGGTTCCTGGAACTGCTCCAGTCTCCAAAAGACCTTACCGCATGCCCAAGGAAGAGTTGGTTGAGTTAAAGAGACAGTTAGAAGAAATGGAAGGAAAAGAATTCATCCAACCTAGTACCTCCTCTTGGGGATGTCCCGCACTCTTTGTTAAGAAGCGAGACACCAACATTCCTCGACTGGTGGTTGATTACCGACCGTTGAATGCTGTGACAATCAAGAACAAGTACCCTCTTCCTCGGATCAATGATCTATTTGACCAGTTAGCCGGTGCTACTGTCTTCTCCAAGATGGATCTGAGGTCTGGATACCATCAAATCAAAATCCGAAAGGAAGATATTCCAAAGACGGCATTCCAGACTCGTTATGGTCTTTACGAGTATACCGTGATGTCCTTTGGTCTTACCAATGCACCAGCCACTTTCATGCGGCTGATGAACTCAGTATTCATGGAGTACCTCGACAAGTTCGTCGTGATCTACATCGACGATATCCTAATCTACTCCAAAACCGAAGAAGAACATGATGAACATCTGCGTCTGGCCTTGACTAAGCTTCGTGAGCATCGTCTCTATGCTAAGTTCTCCAAGTGTGAGTTCTGGTTGAAAGAGCTCATCTTTCTTGGCCATGTTGTTTCCGCCGCTGGTATAACCGTCATTCCGGAGAAAGTCCAAGCTGTTTTGGATTGGGAGACACCTAAGTCAGTTAAAGAAATCCGGAGTTTTCTCGGACTTGACGGTTATTACCGTCGTTTCATTGAGAACTTCTCCAAGATTGCAAAGCCCCTAACTGATCTTCTCAAGAAAGGAAAGAAGTTTGAATGGTCAGAAAAGACAGAAGAAAGCTTCCGTGTTCTGAAAACAAAGTTGACAACTGCTCCAGTTCTTGTTCTCCCTGATACGAGCAAGGACTTTGTGGTTTTCTGTGATGCTTCTCTTCAAGGGCTTGGATGTGTGTTGATGCAAGATGGTCATGTTGTGGCCTACGCCTCCCGACAGTTGAAACCAAATGAGCTGAACTATCCAACCCATGATCTTGAGTTGGCTGCTGTTGTCCATGCACTAAAGCAATGGCGGCATTATCTCTTTGGTAATCGCTGCGAGATCTATTCAGATCATCAAAGTCTGAAGTATCTCTTCACCCAACCAGATCTGAACCTCAGACAAAGAAGATGGTTGGAACTTATCAAGGACTATGCTGTGGGTCTCAACTACCAACCCGGTAAAGCAAATGTTGTTGCTGATGCACTAAGTCGGAAGTCCTATTGCAACAATCTGATACTCAAGGAAGCTCAGCCCTCTCTCCATGATGAATTTGCAAGACTAAACCTTGAAGTTGTTCCTGCGGGATTTCTTGCAAATCTAGAGGTGAAGCCGTCTCTTGAGGACAAGATCAGGTCTGCTCAGAAGCTAGACTCTGAAGTTATCCAGATCAAGAAGAACATCGACAGCGGAGTGGATAAATGTTTCTCCCTGGACGACAAAGGTACAGTTTACTTTGGTGACCGTATTGTTGTGCCCAACCATCAGAAACTGAAGGCACTAATCCTTCGGGAAGCTCATGAGTCACCTCTTTCTATCCATCCTGGTGGCACCAAGATGTATCGAGATCTTCGTTCAAGATTTTGGTGGACCGGGATGAAGCGAGAGATTGCTAAGTTTGTGGCAGAATGTGACGTTTGTCGTCGCGTTAAAGCTGAACACCAAAGGCCAGAAGGTACACTTCAACCCCTATCTATCCCTGTCTGGAAGTGGGATGAAGTTGTTATGGATTTCATTACTGGTCTTCCAAAGACTCAAAGAGGAAACAATGCTATCTGGGTAGTCGTGGATCGCATGTCCAAGGTTGCTCACTTCCTCCCTGTTCGAGAAGACATCACCGCTATTCAACTAGCAGATCTGTATATCTCTCGGATAGTTGTTCTTCATGGTATTCCTAAGAAGATTATCTCTGACCGTGGAAGTCTGTTTACCTCCAAGTTCTGGGTTAGCTTTCAGCAAGCTATGGGAACTCGTATCTCTTTCAGCACAGCTTATCATCCTCAAACTGGTGGTCAGACAGAGCGAGTAAATCAGATTCTTGAAGATATGCTAAGAGCCTGTGTCATATCATTCGGGAAGAACTGGGAGAAGTGTCCTCCATTTGCTGAGTTCAGTTACAACAACAGTTTCCAATCCAGTATTGGTATGGCACCCTTTGAAGCTTTGTATGGCAGGAAATGTCGTACCCCTCTGAACTGGTCCGAAACCGGTGAAAGATCGCTATTTGGGCCAGATATCATCAAGGAAGCAGAAGAGCAAGTCAGGATTATCCGTGAGCGTCTCAAAACAGCTTAGTCTCGCCAGAAGAGCTACTACGACCGTCATCATCAAGATGTTCACTATGAAGTTGGCGAGCACGCCTATCTCAGGGTCACTCCTCTTCGGGGTGTCCGTCGCTTCGGTATCAAAGACAAATTAGCTCCTCGCTATGTTGGTCCCTTTCGCATTCTTGCTAAGCGTGGAGAGCTTGCCTACCAATTGGAACTCCCCTCCAAATTTCCAGACGTCCATGACGTCTTCCATGTTTCCCAGTTGAAGCGTTGCTTCAAAGATCCCATCCGTGGTGTTGATCATGAAACTCTTGACCTTCAAGAGGATCTAACCTATCGTGAACATCCTGTTCGTATCCTTGATGAAGCCGAGCGTAAAACTCGACGTCAAAGCATCAAGTTCCTCAAAGTTCAATGGTCTCATCACTCTGAGGAGGAAGCAACCTGGGAACGCGAAGATCGTCTCCGATCTGAGTATCCCGACTTCTTCTCCAAAACTTAGGAATCTCGGGTCGAGATTCTTGTAAGGGGGGTAAATTTGTAACAACCCAACTTTGTGTAATATAAGTTGTGTTCCAAGCATTTCATGCATTGCATTTTAATTGTGCAAGAATTCCAATTAAAAATTTGAACATTTGATATTAAAACAAATGGTTAAACTCTTGCTTCTTATGAGAAATTTTAAATATTCAAAATTTTCAAAATCCTTTGATGCCATTGTCTTCCTTGTGAAATTCTGAATCTAGAGGTATTTTTCTACAATTTTTCTGTTTGCAAAAAGGCCCCCAAATTCTCTGTTTTCAAGCCAGGGGTCTGTCTGCAAATAAAAACTGGCTATTTTCTTTTTCCTCGGGGGGGTTTTCAGAAAATGGTTATCATCTTCTTCTTCTCCACTGCCTCCGCGCGGCCGTGGCGTTGCTCTGGCCGTCCGCCGCCCCGATGCGAGGAGATTCACGCCGCCGCCCCTCCCAGCTGGTATAAGACCTCGCCGCCGCCGCATGCTAACCCTAGAATCATCCCATTTCGCTTCTTCTCCTCCATTCGCTGCAAACCCTAGCCTCGGAGCTTCTACGATTCCGGCGACTCCGAGCCACCTCTTGCTCCGGCGAGACATCCCCTAGCTCCGCCGTGCCCCTATACGCTTCCTCCTCCAGCAGTTCTTCCCGAGGAGCCCGCAGCGCGAAGAATCGAAGATTTTGCTCCCGCACTGCTCCGCCGCCGGCGAGCTTCATTCCGGCGAGCAGAACCTTCCCCTCGCCTCCCCGACGCCACCGCGAGCTTCAGGTTGCTCCGGCGCTTCTCCCTGCGCTCCTATTCTTCTCTCCCGAGCCCCGGATGCTCCGGCCACCGCGGGCCACCTCCGGCCACCGCCGCCATGCGTCACCGGAGCAACTCCGGTGACCAAAAGCGGGCGGCGCCGCCTCCGTTTGGTTCCCCTCGAGCCGCTGAGGCGATTGCCGCACGGCAATTTGGTTGATTCGCTCGATTCCGAGCGAATCGAGATCAACCGAGAGGATTTGAGCATGATGACGTCATGTGACGTCATCTGTTCTTCAATTTCTGCTTTTCTTTTTCATTTCCTGATTTAATTATTCATTTCTGTATTATTTTAATTATATGACATGTGGGGCCTATTTCCAGAATATTATTAATTCTTTTATCCAATTACAAAATGTTTTGAATTATGAAAAGTTTTGAATTATGAAATATGAAATAATTTATTTGAATAAATTTGAATTTGAATTTAAATATTCAAATTTTGGAAATTCATAACTAATTCAAATTTAATCAGAAAAAAATATGATTTTTATATCAAAATGTTCAGAAAAACAAATTCTATTCAAATATAATTTAATCATACATATTTCATGCAATGCAATTAATTGTTTAGCCTCTCACTAATAAACCCTAATTCTAATTATGGGTATGTTTTCTAAACCCATTTAAATTGATGATTGCATCTAGATCCCTCAAGTGACATCTCATTCATGTGATTGCGCATTGCATCAACATGTATTGATTGAATCCTTCCTTTCCGGTATTTGGTTCTTCGCGATAGGATTCGAGCCCGAGTGTACCGACAACACCTCCGAAGATCTGTATCCAGCTACTGAAGAGAAAGGCAAGCATAACCTCTATCTGCACATAAGATTTCAAAAGTATTTGATTCTGATGTTATGCATACGATTCAAATATGTTTTGGTTAAGTATAGAGTGTCAGTTGTCATTGCATCGCCGCTTATATCTGCTTAGCTTTTCCTGTCCATCCAGTCGATGAGTTCGAGGTGGAATGGGTATACATGGTGTACATGGTGTATTAAATTATGCTAAAGGCTTGGATGGGAGGCCACATTGGGATTGTGGTTTTTGTTCCATTCTTGCCGACCTAGGAACCGAGTTCTCGTCTTTGGAACCAAGACTATTCGTGCATCCACACAGGGCATTCATTTTCCCCTCGACTCCAACTTGCCTAGCCTACTACGTGAAGCCACTAGTTCGAGTGTTCAATTCGCATGTGGGGATGATTAGGAGCTAGGGCAACAGGGCTGCGGTCCAGATGTTGACCCTGGTAACGTGCACTAGGGACCGCTGCGGTGGTCAGACCTACTGCTGTGGCTCATGGACATAGGCGAATCTTGGGAAAGGTCGTGGCCAACCCTTCTGCCGGCACTCCTCAGAAGAGTGCTAATGTCTGGCGCAAGGATTGGTTGGCGTGTGTGGGTAGTTACACCCCCTGCAGGGTAAATCTTTTCGGAAAGCCGTGTCCACGGTTATGGACGACTTGGTACCTCATGTCTGATGATCATAGACAACATTAATTGATATGCTAAAACTTGACAACTAAGGGTGGTTAGAATTACTTCCTCGGGTTGAGCGAGGGGGTGGTTCTGTGGGTGGTGCAAACGATGACATTCTGGTGGCTACAGAAGACGGAGGAAGACGACAAGTGTTACATCCTTATCTCAATTCAAAAAGTCTACTGATACGAGATTCTCCCCTTTCTCGATTTAAAAGAAAGTTGGCTTTATGCAAAGAACATCATCACTATTCCATGAACGGGCAGATAAAGGGCAGGTTATGTAAGTCTTGTTGAGTACTTTGTGCTCAGCCTTGCGCACTTTTGGACAGGTGAAGGCTCCTACTCCGGTGAAGGCTTCTTCATGGACATCGACGAGTGAATCGGGGTTCCCGGGCAGCAGCCTGGAGTAAGTGGGCGGGACGTCGCCTTATGTTATGGCCTCTTAGGCCTTTTGGATCTTGTTATGTAGCATAACAATATTTGCTTTCGTTGTTTGGTGTACTGTTAGGTCAGTGACCTAAGTTTGTAATATTTGCTATCTTTACTCCGCTAAGAGTTGTATAATATCGCTTTCGAGTCGTAGAGTCACTGTGATGTTACCGAATGTTCAACTGTTGGCTCTCGAGATCGAGGTTAGGCTTATATCAGATGAAGATCTGGGATTTGTCTAGCTTGGCTCTCGGGGGTGCTACAGGGTTCACCAACTATGCTAGTTTGCCCTTGGTCGGTTCGTTCCACCTCCACTTCCTCACCGGAATCGTTCAAGAACTCGGAGCCATCTAAATCTCCTCCAATGTGTTCATCACCGGGTTGCCGGATAAAGTCCATTATCGCATCTTCCCCTTCTCTGAATTGGAGGAGAGGAACATCTCCATCGGCCATTGCTTAACTATTACAAAAGAAAATAAAACAAATGATAGCATTAGCACAATAATTCATCGTAGGGAACTTTCCGACTTCCCGACTTCCCGGTTTTCCCGACTACACGACTAACCGACTACCCGACTTCCCGACTTCCCGACTACACGACTACCCGACTACACGACTACCCGACTACACGACTTTCCGACTACCCGACTTCCCGACTACACGACTACCCGACTACCCGACTTCCCGACTACACGACTACCCGACTTCCCGACTTCCCGACTTCCCGGTTTTCCGACTACACTACTTCCCGACTTCCCGAGTACCCGACTACCCGACTACCCGACTTCCCGACTACCCGACTTCCCGGTTTTCGGACTACACGACTTCCCGACTACACGACTACCCGACTACCCGACTTCCCGACTTCCCGACTACACGACTACCCGACTTCCCGACTTCCCGACTACACGACTACCCGACTACACGACTACCCGACTTCCCGACTTCACGACTACCCGACTTCCCGGCTACACGACTTCCCGACTACACGACTACACGACTACCCGACTTCCCGGTTTTCCGACTACACGACTACCCGACTACCCGACTACCCGACTACACGACTACACGACTACCCGACTACACGACTACCCGACTTCCCGGTTTTCAAACTACCCAACTTCCCGACTACACGACTACAAGACTACCCCGACTACACGACTACCCGACTTTCCGACTACCCGACTACACGAATTTACGACTATACTAAAATATTAACTCAACGAATTTCCGACTACACTAAAATATTTCTACACTTAGCAAAATCTACTACACTTAGCAAAAATCTAATGTTAGCAAAAATCTACACTTACCAAAAATTCTACACTTAACTTAGCAAAAATCTACACTTAGCAAAAATCTACACTTAACTTCGCAAAAATTACTACACTAATTAATTGAGCAAAAATAACTTAGCATTAGGAAAAAAAATTACCACGGCCAGGAGGAGGAGAGAGGGCCGGTGGCCGGCGACGGGGCAGGGGCAGGGGGCGCGGAGGAGGAGGAGGCAGGGGGCGCGGGCGGAGAAGGGCTCGCCGGCGACGGGCAGGGGCAGGGAGCGCGGAGGAGGAGGCAGGGGGCACGGGCGGCGCCGGCGGAGAAGGGGGAGGTCGGGCGCGGAGGAGGGCTCGCCGGCGACGGGGCAGGATCAGGGGGCGCGGAGGAGGAGGAGGAGGCAGGGGCGCGGGCGGCGCCGGCGGAGGAGGGGGAGGTCGGGCGCGACGGGCGGAGGAGGAGGAGGCAGGGGCGCGGAGGAGGAGGAGGAGGCGCGGCCGGCGGCGGGGCAGGGGCGGCGCCGGCGCGGAGAGGAGGAGGAGGCGTGGCCGGCGGCGGGGCAGGGGGCGGCGCCGGCGAGGAAAGGAGGAGGAGGCGCGGCCGACGGCGTGTGTGGGACTTGCTCCCGGGTTGTTGCTCGACCCGGAGCTTTATACAACGAAGCTCTTGTCCCGGGTGGAGGCTAGGCCCGGGGCTAGATGGCACCCTTTTGTCCCGGGTGGTGCCACCACCTGGGACAAGAGGTATTTTCGCACAGCGCGCCAAGACAGCTCTTGTCCCGGGTGTTTCCACGACCCGGGACCAAAAGGTAATTTTTTCCTGTTGAAGCCCAAATTTTGAAAATTTAGCGCGCAAATTTTTGAAAGTTCATTTTAATATGAATTTGAATAGCTTCTGCATACTTTCGAATCTGACAAAAAATTCAACATGAAAAGTTTTTGAATTTGCAAAACTAATCCAATGCAATTTTCTGTTTTCTAAAATAATTATTCTAACTATTCAAACTATTAACCATTTTGCCATTTTCAATTTAAAATGGCACAACCTAGGTTTGGGTGGGGTTCCGACGCTCCGGGGCCCCGCTTCGGCGAAACCCTAGATCCGCTGAAAAAACCCATCTGGTTCGCCCGAAAGGGGAGTTTTCACCTCTAAGTGCAGAAACTCACTACAGAGAAAGTGAAGCCGGTGCAGCCTTGCCGACAACATACAACTAGAGATCTACGTTACAACTTCACTAGTTCTAAATACTGGATAGAACAAATTAAGGTACAACTTCAAATTACGATACAACACAAGTAAAACAAAGACTCTACCTATCTCTCTTGCCCTTTGACGAAGATTCTGCCTTCTTGCTCACTGCTTGAACCCTCCTTTCCTTTGACGACGGCTTGAAATCGTCGTCATCATCGCTGTCAACTACCCAGAGACAGGAACGACCGTACGAATCACGGTCAGCTTCAGTTCGGTAGAACAGACTATTCGTAACTTACCTGTCAAACTTATCTGCAAGCCTGAGCATTTCTACACGAATTTGGAGCGGGGTCCTGTACAGAAACCCATCGCGGCATAGCTTCGCCCCGAGCAAAGCAAGATGACTCTCAGTGAGCAAAGCAGGAAATATTTGGGCGGGAAACGGTGGCGGGAAAAAATTGTCTGCTTTCGGCTCGGCCAAGACTGAAGGAGTCCATCACACGGTTTCCCCTAGCTACAAAACACACGGTTTCCCCTAGCTACAGCTCTACAGTGATTGAGCGCCACTTCGATCCAAGCAGCGGTAAGACGTCTCTGATGTTCTACAACCGTCCGGCAAGACATCTCTGATGATCTGCAACCGTTTGGAATGGTCGCAGGTCATCAGAGACGTCTTGCCGCTGGTTGCCCAAAGATGCCTCTCCGAGTGACGCTGGAATGTTTTGTGTTTGAGCGCCACTTCGATCCAAGCAGCGGTAAGACGTCTCTGATGATCTACAACAGTCCGGCAAGACATCTCTGATGATCTGCAACCATTTGGAATGGTCGCAGGTCATCAGAGACGTCTTGCCGCTGGTTGCCCAAAGATGCCTATCCGAGTGACGCTGGAATGTTTTGTGTGAGTGAGTAACCTGTCTGAGGAGTGGCCAATTTATAGGCGTCGTTATATTAGCTCTAGTACCGGATGGTGTCACCACCCGGGACTAAAGGGAATCCCACCAATAAGGAAGAAGCACACGGATCATGTGTTTCTTTCGAGCGCTTCTGAGCCGTTGGATCAGGGGTGTGTTTCTTTTGAAGGCTCTGAGCCGTTGGATCAGCCGTTGGATTAGCTCTAGTACCGGATGGTGCCACCACCCGGGACTAAAGGGAATCCCACCAATAACGAAGAAGCACACGGATCGTGTGTTTCTTTCGAGCGCTTGTGAGCCGTTGGATCAGGGGTGTGTTTCTTTTCAAGGCTTGTGAGCTGTTGGATATCACGTTGTGAGCCACCACCCGGGACTAAAGGGAATCCCACCAATAAGGAAGAAGCACACGGATCGTGTGTTTCTTTCGAGCGCTTCTGAGCCGTTGGATCAGCGGTGTGTTTCTTTTAAGGGATTGTGAGTTGTTGGATCAGCAGTATCACGACCACTTCGTGAGCCACATCAGAAACAAATGTCTACCCTAATCGACACAAGTTTCCATCCGGTTCGCCCGAAAGGGGAGTTTTCACCTCTAAGTGCAGAAACTCACTACAGAGAAAGTGAAGCCGGTGCAGCTGCCGAAAACATACAACTAGAGATCTATGTTACAACTTCACTAGTAAAACAAATTAAGGTACAACTTCAAATTACGATACAACAAAAGTAAAACAAAGAGACATTCGAGCGCTTCTGAGCCGTTGGATCAGCGGTGTGTTTCTTTCGAGCGCTGCTGACCCGTTGGATCAGGAAGAAGCACACGGATCGTGTGTTTCCTTCGTGCGCTTCTGAGCCGTTGGATCAGCGGTGTTTTTCTTTCGAGCGCTTGTGAGCCCTTGGATCAGGAAGAAGCACACGGATCTTGTCTTCACTTTTTCTTCGTGTGAGTTCCTTTCTTCTGATTGCGCCGTAACCATGGACAAGGTTCATCCATTAACTTCAGGCTTGGGTCAATGTTCACTTTGAAGGGCGGAATTTCATGAAACTTATCGTAATCTTCTGACATGTCTGTCTTGTCCTCCACTCCGACGATGATTCTTTTCCCTGAAAGAACTATGTGACGCTTTGGCTCATCGGTTGATGTATCTGCTTGCTTATCTTTTCTTTTTTTAGGTTTGGTAGACATGTCCTTCACATAGAAAACCTGAGCCACATCTTTGGCTAGAACGAATAGTTCGGTGTCATACGCAAGATTCTTGAGATCCACTGTAGTCATTCCATACAGTTCGTCTACATTTACCCCGTTGCCTTTCAGGTTGAATCATTTGCACTAGAACAAAGGGACCTTCAAAGAAGGTCCATAGTCAAGTTCCCATATCTGGATATACGGAGCGTACTGATCCATCCCCGGGTTGTTGGAGCGTACAATATCCTTGTGTATCTGGATATACGGAGCCACCAAAGTGGAATTATGCAGAACTGTGTAGTGTGCTTTTGTGAAAGAATGCCCGTCCCTGCATATGTATGATTTATTTCCTAAAGTGCCTTGTCCACTGAGTCTCCCCTCATGTCGCGATTCAGGATGACCAATCGACTTAATGCCGGGAATAAAGTCAACACAAAACTCAATGACCTCCTCTGTTCCATAGTTTTTGGAGATGCTTCCTTCTGGCCTAACACGGTTATGAACATACTTCTTCAAGACTCCCATGAACCTCTCAAAGGGGAACATATTGTGTAGAAATACAGGACCCAGAATGATAATCTCGTCGACCAGGTGTACTAGGAGATGTGTCATAATAGTGAAGGATGGTGGGAACACCAGCTCAAAACTAACGAGACATTGAGCCACATCCTTCCGTAACCTTCCAAGCGTGGCTGGACTGATTGCCTTCTGCGAAATTGCATTGAGGAACGCACATAGCTGAACAATGGGTAGTCGAACATTTTCCGGTAGAAGCCCCCGCAATGCAACCGAAAGCAATTGGGTCATAAGCACGTGGCAGTCATGAGACTTTAGGTTCTGGAACTTTTTCTCTGCCATATTTATTATTCCCTTTATATTTGACGAGAAGCCAGACGGGACCTTCATAGTGCTCAGGACTTCAAAAAAATATCTCCTTCTCTTCTTTCGTAAGAGCGTAGCTAGAAGGAATTAGACGTCCTTTATCCGTTTTCATTGGATGCAGGTTGTTGGGGTCTTTCCGAAGTTGTTGGTCCTGTCGTGCTTCCAGAGTATCTTTTGACTTCCCATACACGCCCAGGAAGCCTAGCAGGTTCACGCAAACATTCTTTGTCACGTGCATCACGTCGATTGCAGAGCGGACCCTTAGAGTTTTCCAATAGGTTAGTTCCCAAAATATAGACTTCTTCTTCCACATGGGTACGTGGTTGTTAGCGTCCTTGGGAACAGACAGAGCGCCAGGACCCTTTCCAAAGATTACATGATCTAAATCCTTTACCATATCATATATATCTTCACCACTACGGAGGGGTGGCTTCACCCGATTATCTGGTTCACCGTTGAAATGCTGCGTGCCTCTCTTTCTTAGGGGATGCTGCTTTGTAAGAAATCGACGATGCCTTGGGTACACATTCTTGTTACATACATATATACTTTCAGTCTTATCTAAACAGTGCGTGCATGCATTGTATCACTTGTTTGACTGTCCTGAAATGTTACTAAGAGCAGGCCAATCATTGATTGTTACAAACAGCAACGCTCGTAGGGGAAATTTCTCCTGTTTGTACTCATCCCACACACGTACACCTTCGACAGCCCACAACTATAAAAATTCATCAACTAATGGCCTCAAGTACACATCAATGTCGTTGCCGGGTTGCTTCGGGCCTTGGATGAGAACTGGCATCATAATGAACTTCCGCTTCATGCACAACCAAGGAGGAAGGTTATAGATACATAGAGTCACAGGCCAGGTGATATGACTGCTGCTCTGCTCCCCAAAAGGATTAAAGCCATCTATACTTCGACCAAACCTTAAGTTCCTTGCATCACCTGCAAAATTCTCGTACTCTGTATCGATTTTTCTCCACTGCGAACCATCAGCTGGGTGTCTGTTCATCTCGTCGCTCTTGCGGTCTTCTTTGTGCCATCGCAACAACCTAGCATGCTCTTTGTTTCTGAACAAACGTTTCAACCGTGGTATTATAGGAGCGTACCACATCACCTTGGCAGGAAACTTCTTCCTGTCGGGCTGGCCCTCAACATCACCAGGGTCATCTGCTCTGATCTTATACCGCAATGCACCGCATACCGGGCATTCATTCAAATTCTCGTACTTCTCACCGCGGTAGAGGATGCAGTCATTAATGCATGCATGTATCTTCTGCACATCTAATCCTAGAGGGCAGATAACCTTCTTTGCTTCATACGCACTGTCAGGCAATTCGTTATCCTTTGGAAGCTTTTGCTTCATTATCTTCAGTAAATTCCCAAATCCCTTGTCAGATAAGCCATTCTCCGCCTTCCATTGCAGCAATTCCAGTGTGGTACCGAGCTTTGTGTTGCCATCGTCGCAATTTGGGTATAACTTTTTTTTGTGATCATCTAACATGCGCTCCAACTTGAACTTCTCAAATTCACTTTCTACTTCATTCTGTGCATCAACGATGACCCCACGTAACTCATCATGTATGATGGGATCATCTGGTACCTCTTCATCATCAGCTTCCCCTGTTGGGTTACCAACGTATTCAGGGTACATGTAGTTGTCATCGTTCTCTTCTTCTTCGCTGTCTTCCATCATAACCCCTTTTTCTCCGTGCTTGGTCCAACAATTATAGCCGGGCATGAAACCATCAGTTATCAGGTGGAGGTGAATTCTGTCTGTGTTAGAGTAATCCTTCTCATTCCGACATTTCTTGCATGGACAACACATAAAACCATTCAGCCCCTTGTTATCCAAAGCCACTTTGAGAAAAGATTGCACGCCTTCCATGTACCCTTTCGAGCGTCGGTCATTGTACATCCACAGATGACTCATCTGCAAATCACCGCTAAAACCCATTACGGTCAACGAACATAATAGACAACTGATGAAAGTGCATGGTTGCCCCCATGCTTGGTTTTGGTAATTAATGACAATCCTTATGGACTAATGTTTACATTGAGATATTCTTATAGATCTTGTCCATGGGAAATTATAGGAGTTCATGTGTTGGACTCTTCAAGATGACTTAATGACCAATACTCTATTCAAAGGGTTTATATGAAGAATGGTCATGTGTAGAGTTGAGCTCTTTGCAAGTATGGCTTGGAATAGAAGATTGAGTGAACAATCATGTTTAACCCCAAGCCATCATACATATCAAGAGAAGAAGATGAAGTGCAAGCTCAATATGATGCATCTCGGAAGATATCTTTTGATTGAAGCTTGCAAAGGAGACATGAAGACGAAGCTTAGCGAGGCCCTCCCATAATGGAGTATGGGGGAGCATTTGGAGAAGTCTTCATCAAGCATGTGCTAGCAAGCATAAACAAGAAAGGTGTTTCAACTTGAGAGAGTCAAGATCGTCATCATCTAGCTCAAGTGGAATGCTCGTGGCAAAGGTATGATCTTGATAGGGCTATAGGATAGATAGGCGTACTATCAAGAGGGGATCTCGAGTGAGTAACTTGATCGCATCTTTGTGGAGAGCTCAAACCTTTGCATTCTTGGCATATCATCTTTCTTGGTTCTTATTTGATTTTTCTCTTTGTTGAGTTTTGGTGCTTGTCGTGATCTTCATGACAAGACCAAGTCCTTCGAAAATGGTTTTACTTTGGAAAATTTGTTGCCTTTTATCCATGTGAGGATTTAGAGCATGGTTTATCTCCATACTAAGCTCTAGTTCATCAAAAACAGATTTCGTATGAATATCTTGTTGTGTTTTTTATGAAGGAGGTTTTACCGGTTTGCATTGTTTAGGAAAGTTCAACCTTTCCCCATTTGGTTTTATCCTCACATGATGGACTGTGATGTTTCTATGCACACTCAAGTAGAGCTCGTTGTAACGATTCCAACGACCTAAAAATCATCGAAAACGGAGTCCGGATGGAAAAGATATTGACGTTTTCGTTTACCAGTTTCTGCTGTTTTTTGCTGTGGCGGTAGTACCGCCGCGGTACCGCCCGAGGTACCGCCGGAGCTAACAGAGAGCCGTTTTCGACAGTACCGGGAGCGGTAGTACCGCTGCCCGAGGCGGTAGTACCGCTACGGAAGCCTGTTTTCAGCCCGTTTTGATGCCCTAACTCCCTAGGGGGGCGGTAGTTCCGCTACGGCGTGAATCTGCACCCAACGGTTGGATTTTGGGTTGAGCTATTTAAGGGGCCTTCTTCCCCAATGGTTCCCTAACCTTTGGAGCAAGTCTTTCTCCTCTCTGTCCTCCATTGTTGCCCTTTGGAAAGCTTGCTCTTCCTCTCAATCCCTCCCATGGTTCTTGCTAATATTTGAGGGAAAGTGAGAGGTGATCTTGATCTACATTTTCACCGATCGATTTCTCCTCTAAGTGAGGGAAACCTTGTAGATCTTGATCTTGGAGTTCTTGGTGCATCTCCTCTTTGTTCTTCCTCTCTTATTCCCCCATAAGCATTTGTTGCTTTGTTGGAATTTGAGAGTGGAGGATTTTGAGCACTTGTACTCTTGCCTTTTGCATTTGGTGCATCGGTGTGCTCTCCACGAGGATTCGTGGAAGTTGAAAGTTTGTGAGTTTGTTACTCTTGGGTCCTTGGACCCTAGACGCCTTTGTGGTGGTTGGACCCTTGTGTGGTCACTTGAAGCCGTTCGGGAGCCCCCAATCCCATTGTGGGTTGTGCCCCGGATTATTGTTGAAAGGCTCCGGATTCCGCCTCGAAGGAATTCCGATAGTGGAAGGTGAACCAAGCCTTTGTGGTGCGGTTCATCGGAGAAGAAGATGAAACCTTTGTGGTTGTTGAACCGTTGTGTCGGTTCACACCTCTCCAACGAGACGTACTCCCTTAACAAGGAGGAACTCGGGAATACATCCTCGTCTCCGCGTGCCTCGGTTATTTCTATACCCGAGCTTTTACTTATGCACTTTACTTTGTGATAGCCTTCATGCTTGAAGTAGTCTATATTGCTATCACCTTGTTGTTTATCTTGCTTAGCATAAGTTGTTGGTGCACATAGGTGAGCCTAGTTTACTTAGGTTGTCGGCTTGTTAATTTAAACACCTAGTTTTATTCCGCAATTATCAAGCCTAAACCGGAAAAGTTTTAAACCGCCTATTCACCCCCCCCCCTCTAGGCGACATCATTGTCCTTTCAATTGGTATCAGAGCCAGGGCTCTCTTTTTGGGCTTAACCGCCTAGAGAGTAAAAGATGTCGTTTAGAGAATTACTGCACGATCCCACTTTCATATTCGATGGCACAAATTATGATGTTTGGAAAATTCGCATGCTTAATCTTTTTAGGGCCATGGGTCCAAATTATGTTAAGAGGATTGTAGATGTGAGTTTATCTACTCCAAAGGATTCCCAAGAATTATCTTTAGAGGATGAGATAAACTCTCATCTCGAGACTCAAGTTACTAATGGTCTTATATGTGCTTTGATCGATGTAGTTCTTGCTTCAATCATGCCTTTTCGAAATGCACTTGAGCTTTGGACCAAGCTTCAAGATATATATGAAGTGTCCAAAATTATTGAGGATGATTGTTCTCTCTCCACCTCCGGCTATTATGAGTTCACAACTCATTCCACTTCACCAACATGTGATTTGTCACAAGGTAATGATATGGTGAGTGGTGATAGAAATTGCATTGGTGATGGTGAACTTACTATTGATTATACTTCTTCTCTAGCACATTGCAATGTTCTATCTTTGGACTTAAACTTTTCTAGCACTCCAAATGTCATACATGCTAGAGTTGATGGTCCTTGCATATGAAGTAATAGTTGCTTAACTAAATATAATGATGATATGCTCTCTATGTCTTGTGGTCATGAAAATAATGCTTCCATATCCTCTAGTATTTGCATTACTAACAATGTAGAAGAATCCCAACATTTGTTGGAACAAGACATGGACCTCAATGGTGCATCAAGTAATTCTTCATCCTCCTCACCCATTAATCATGTTTGCCTCATGGCTAAGGATTCTACCTCGAATCCCGAGATATGTGATCTTGTGGTTGAGGATCCTCATGGAGAAGTTTTTGACATTGAAACCTTAACCAAGAAGGGTGAGATTGTTCTTGGTGCTCTTCCCAAGGGTAGTGAAGCTATCTCTTCTCTACGTGAAATTGTTGCTCATGGTATTAAATGTATAGAAATCATTGAGGAGTTGGATACTCAATTTGAGCAAAAATGTAAAATTGAGAGAGAAGATGCGATTGAAAAAGCATCCTTAGAGAATGCTCTTGAGGAAGAGAAAGAGCTTCGAGTGTCTCTTAAGGAGCAACTTGAATCTCTTGATGAATCAAATGATCTTATCATTGCTAAAATCATTAAGGAAAGAGATCATGCTATTGCTAAATATAAAGTGTTTAAAAAGGAAAAGGTTGAATTTGGCGTTGGCAATGCTAGACTAAGTGAGGACATAGAGAAACTTGACAAAGCTCACAAGGCTTTAGAAAGTGAACACTCTCTCCTTATCAAGTCTCATGATCAACTCCAAACTCAACTATCTAAGAATAATAAGCTTTCCAATTTGTCTTCTTCCATTTCTAATATCAATGATGCTTGTGCTACTAACTCCACTTCTTGTGAAACATCTATTTTGAAGGAGAATGTTGAGCTAAGGGCCCAACTTGAGTTGCTAACTAGCAAGTATGGGAAATTGGAAGAAAGTCATGAAAGGCTCTCTAGCTCTAATGACGATCTTCTAGCATCCCATGCTAAGCTAAAGTTAGCTCATGAGGCTATTATTTCAAAGGTAACATCTTGTGAGCCTCATGTGGACAATGGCACAACTTCTTCTCTTAATTCTAGATCGTCTTGTGCCAGTCCTTGTGATTCATCCACTCACAATGTTGCTACATCCTGTGATGAATTACTTTCCATGCCTTGTTGCTCTAACAATGAAGCCTCTACTTCCTCTAGTGTTTGTGTTGATACTAACCATGCAGAGGAATTAAATGAGCTCAAGGCCCAAGTCACTTCTTTGAAGAAAGACTTGGAAAAGCGTTATGTTGGAGATTCTACACTTGACAATATGTTGAGTGTTCAAAGACGCCCCAATGACAAGAGTGGACTTGGCTTCAACTCCAATATCAAGAATAAGTCCAAGTTTAACAAGAAGAACAAGGGACAAGAACAAGTCAAGGATTCGGCCACGATTGTTTGCTTCAAGTGCAAAGTTGAAGGGCACCATGTTAGATCTTGCCCTTTGAAGAAGAAGGCTCTTAGTGAGAAGCAACAAGGGAAGAAGCCTCAAGTTCAAACTCAAGCTACTCAAGTTGAAGAACGGTCTCTTCCCAAGAAGAATCAAGCTACCCCTCCTCAAGTCATGACTCCAACTAAGAAGAGAGGAGGAAGTAGATGTGGTTACCTATGCCGAGAGAAGGGTCACTTTGCTTCTTCATGCACAAATGGTACCTTATCCAACCCCATTATAGTTGATGATGTTTATTCTCTTCAAAAGGATAAGGTTGGCAATGTGTTTGCCAAATATGTTGGTACTCAAGGTGGTGTCAAGAAAAGAACCATTTGAGTTACCAATTCTATTGTGACTAACCTCTTAGGACCCAACTTGGTTGGGGACCAACAAATCAAAACTTGATCAATAGGTGTTGTTGGAGGGCATTGGCGACTTGCCTACATTATGAAGAACTAAGGGATCTTCATCAATTATATTCTCTCAAGTCAAGTCATATGGATTATATTGTTCTATCTCTATCCAATGTTCCTCCTTGCGGTAACTTTTATTTAGATCATAAATACATTGAAAGTTGCTTGCACCCTTGCATGTGTTAGGTTTTGTACCTTGCTAGTATTTGTATGTGTTGTGATCTCTACTTACTTATCTTGAGAAATCAAGTATGTGTATTTTGGTTTGCACACCATTTACTTGTTTTGAGCCCTATTGCCTTCAATTGCTATCTTATCATGTTGGCTCTCTTTGAGAGATTAATGGACTATCCATTTTTGGAGTGTGATATGCTTTGTGCACTCCACCAATCTAAAAATGTGTGTACATGAGGAATACCACTTAGTGTTGATATTTCAGTATTATCCTTTCTCTATGTGGTATGTCATGCTCATGAGAAATTCAAATTCTATAATGTCCATTAATTTCATGAGTTGGTTTTATTTACCTCTTTCTCTAAAAAGAAATGGATTATCACATCATGGGGGAGTAATAAGCTATGTGCATATTACAAGCCTAGAGAATGTGAACATGTGAGGTTTTTGCCACCAAGAATTGATATTGCTAATTATCTTGTTCGTATGTGGCATGTTGCTCAAACAAGTTCCCATTTACTTAAATGCTTTTTGTCTCTCACTCTATTGAATCTTGTTTGAGAAGGATGTTCTTGGTGTGGCTTTCCCTAAATATGTTCTCATATATCTTTTTGGGAAGCCAATTGTTTCAAGCTACTCCTTGGGTTTGGTTTACATTATCACATGATTTGTGAAGCTATCAAGAATATCTTTCTATCTAAGCATGGCTTTTAATTCCTATCCTTTGTCTCATGCTTATGTTTTGTGAATATGATCTTGAATATATCCTTGCAATCCACGACCGAGAAATATCTCCATACATTACTTGTCTTCACAAGTGATAATCTTTTCTTGGGGTAAATAAATTGATCATATTCACTTTGGCTCTTACATTGAATTGCCTTATTATAGTGCCAATGATTTGTCTCGATCTAACTCTCGATTTGTCTTCCTTGTATCTTTTGGATCCTTTATTGCTCTACTTGAAATATGTTTTGTGCTCTCTTGAGTTGGGAAAAGCAATAATCCAATCCTTGTGCATTGACATTCAAACGTCATACTTTTTGATAATGCACTATCCTTTGGGAAGCTATCCTACTTTGAGTATAACACTATTCTTTAAATTAGTATTGGATTTTATTTCTTTCTTTGAACATGACTAGTGCTTGAATAATATGTATGGATAGTGATGATCCCATTTGTGTGCATTTATATTCAAATACAAGATCATAAATAATGCACACATCTTGGGGGAGCAATCCTATATGTGTTTGAACTTCTTTGTCTTCATTTGGTATTTGATCCCGATGACATGTCTCTGTGGAAGACAAACATTTTTCGTCTTGGTACTTTGTGTCATCATGAAAAGTATAGAGGGTTTGGTTTATCTGATGGTATTTTCATCATTTGGTATCTTGCTCTCATTTGGTATCTTTTCGAAGTGGTATCTTCTATCATGTGTTGATATTGGTTTTTGATATAATTTGGGCAATTTGTTTTTCTTGCCACACTCGTGTGTGCTTTCTTGATTTAATTGGTGTTTTGTCCAAATTGTATCTCATTTGGTTCTTGAAAGTCGTGTGCATGCATATTTACTATACGCATATCTTCTGGCATGCTTACTTTCGTTGATCCAATATATAGGATAAACTCCATCAAACCCTAAATGGCTAAGATGTGCATGAAATTCAATTTCATATCAATATGCACATATTTATGTGGAGTTTGTCCTATGTATTGTAGTTGCACTAACTACTTTGGACCCAATGAGTTTGGGTACCATTTGGTACTTGAATTTGTTTTAGGTACATGTGGAGAGGCATTGGAAGCTTTTCTCATTTACAAGGAAGGTGTTATCACCATGTGCTTATTAGAGCCAAGCTTGGATGATCGTGAACTCTTATCTTGTACATCACCAATGCTATCTCGGTAACAAGTATCTACCTCATGCATACTTTTCTAGCTTTCAACCTTATGTAGGTTGTTTCATGGCATGAATCTCTTTTGTTGCAATTAATTTGGTTCTTACAAAACGTCTTTATTGCAAATGTGAGTAAGCCGAGATGATTACATATAAGGGGACTTTATATTCATTAATATGATTCATCGATCCTAATTATGCCAATCTAGCACTTTCTACTTAAAGTCTCTTATGTGCAACATTGTTGAATTTTCAAAATCATTTGCGTTTTGTGATACTTGTTATCTTACTCGGTGCATCCGTTTGTTAACCTTTATCCTTGTGGATAATTTTTGATGCTATGATGAGTATGTGTTGGAAGTTCACTTATATTCCGTTAAGATATAATTGGGCTTTGTGCTATGCTTTTAAGCAAAGATCTTATTGTGTATTTATGACTTCCTCCTGGATATCATAATCTTTACCCGTGTATCTATCTTGTGTGTACATGTTTATTTGTAGACCCATATCTTAGTGATTAGTGTCTACTTAGAAACTTATACACGTGAGAATAGTACATCTTTAATTGATATTCCAAATCTTTGGTTACCACCTCTTATTGCTTTTGACTCCTTGGTGGTTTCTAAAAGGCTCAAGCTTTACTTTCCATGTGTTATGCTTGGTGCATCTTACTAAGCTTGTGGAGCCTTTTGTTATATCTCTTTTGGTGTGTTGGTATGAGAAAGACATGATATGCAATATGTGCAACCTTTTTTTTTTGAAAGACTATGTTGATGCTTTGGCTCATCCTTGTATTAGTCTCCTAAAATGTCTTTGTACCTCACACCCATCCTTTCATTTACCGCTCCTTGCTCTTGTTGCTAAACATTTTATTAGGTGAAAGTTGTTTTGCCTCTTTTATCTCTTACATTCTCTTGCATGAGCTTGTGTTCAAATTTATCTAGGAGGGAGTGAGGATTCCATGTTGTGCACACTATATTGAAATACAAATCCTATTTGTGCACGTACCTTGGGGAGTTCCCTCATGATATTTAGAACACTTTTCAGATCCTTTTGATTGCTTGCTTCTTTCGTTGAAGTATCTTTCCATTTGATATTCTTTTGCAATCTTTGGATCCTCTATATAGTTTGATCTTCCTCCATCTATTCGTCATTGGATATGTGTATTTGATTTCACTCATATTATGAGAAATGCACACATTATGGGGGAGCTCTCACTTTATTTGCCTTCTAAGTTTTTCTTTCCATTTCGGCAATCGATGCCAATGGGGGAGAAATTTAGAGGGTTTAAGGGATTATGAGTTTGTTCTCTTGCGGTTCTCTTGCATCCTTGCTCTTTGTGTTGCATGGTTGCTTAAATTCATTATATAAACCCTCGTAAAAGGGATTGTCATCAATTACCAAAATGCGGGAGATTGAAAGTGCATGGTTGCCCCCATTCGTGGTTTTGGTAATTAATGACAATCCTTATGGACTAATGTTTACATTGAGATATTCTTATAGATCTGGTCCATGGGAAATTAAAGGAGTTCATGTGTTGGACTCTTCAAGATGACTTAATGACCAATGCTCTATTCAAAGGGTTTATATGAAGAATGGTCATGTGTAGAGTTGAGCTCATTGCAAGTATGGCTTGGAATAGAAGATTGAGTGAACAATCATGTTTAACCCCAAGACATCATACATATCAAGAGAAGAAGATGAAGTGCAAGCTCAATATGATGCATCTCGGAAGATATCTTTTGATTGAAGCTTGCAAAGGAGACATGAAGACGAAGCTTAGCGAGGCCCTCCCATAATGGAGTATGGGGGAGCATTTGGAGAAGTCTTCATCAAGCATGTGCTAGCAAGCAAAAACAAGAAAGGTGTTTCAACTTGAGAGAGTCAAGATCGTCATCATCTAGCTCAAGTGGAATGCTCATGGCAAAGGTATGATCTTGATAGGGCTATAGGATAGATAGGCGTACTATCAAGAGGGGATCTCGAGTGAGTAACTTGATCGCATCTTTGTGGAGAGCTCAAACCTTTGCATTCTTGGCATATCATCTTTCTTGGTTCTTATTTGGTTTTTCTCCGTGTTGAGTTTTGGTGCTTGTCGTGATCTTCATGACAAGACCAAGTCCTTCGAAAATGGTTTTACTTTGGAAAACTTGTTGCCTTTTATCCATGTGAGGATTTAGAGCTTGGTTTATCTCCATATTAAGCTCTAGTTCATCAAAAACAGATTTCGTATGAATATCTTGTTGTGTTTTTTATGAAGGAGGTTTTACCGGTTTGCATTGTTTAGGAAAGTTCAACCTTTCCCCATTTGGTTTTATCCTCACATGATGGACTGTGATGTTTCTATGCACACTCAAGTAGAGCTCGTTGTAACGATTCCAACGACCCAAAAATCATCGAAAACGGAGTCCGGATGGAAAAGATATTGGCGTTTTCGTTTACCAGTTTCTGCTGTTTTTTGCTGTGGCGGTAGTACCGCCGCGGTACCGCCCGAGCTAACAGAGAGCCGTTTTCGGCAGTACCGGGAGCGGTAGTTCCGCCGGGGCGGTAATACCGCTGCCAGAGGCGGTAGTACCGCTACGGAAGCCTGTTTTCAGCCCGTTTTGATGCCCTAACTCCCTAGGGGGGCGGTAGTACCGCTACGGCGTGAATCTGCACCCAACGGTTGGATTTTGGGTTGAGCTATTTAAGGGGCCTTCTTCTCCAATGGTTCCCTAACCTTTGGAGCAAGTCTTTCTCCTCTCTCTCCTCCATTGTTGCCCTTTGGAAAGCTTGCGCTTCCTCTCAATGCCTCCCATGGTTCTTGCTAATATTTGAGGGAAAGTGAGAGGTGATCTTGATCTACGTATTCACCGATCAGTTTCTCCTCTAAGTGAGGGAAACCTTATAGATCTTGATCTTGGAGTTCTTGGTGCATCTCCTCTTTGTTCTTCCTCTCTTATTCCCCCATAAGCATTTGTTGCTTTGTTGGAATTTGAGAGTGAAGGATTTTGAGCACTTGTACTCTTGCCTTTTGCATTTGGTGCATCGGTGTGCTCTCCACGAGGATTTGTGGAAGTTGAAAGTTTGTGATCTTGCTACTCTTGGGTCCTTGGACCCTAGACGCCTTTGTGGTGGTTGGACCTTGTGTGGTCACTTGAAGCCGTTCGGGAGCTCCCAATCCCATTGTGGGTTGTGCCCCGGATTGTTGTTGAAAGGCTCCGGATTCCGCCTTGAAGGAATTCCGATAGTGGAAGGTGAACCAAGCCTTTGTGGTGCGGTTCATTGGAGAATAAGGTGAAACCTTTGTGATTGTTGAACCGTTGTGTCGGTTCACACCTCTCCAACGAGACGTACTCCCTTAACAAGGAGGAACTCGGGAATACATCCTCGTCTCCGCGTGCCTCGGTTATTTCTATACCCGAGCTTTTACTTATGCACTTTACTTTGTGATAGCCTTCGTGCTTGAAGTAGTCTATATTGCTATCACCTTGTTGTTTATCTTGCTTAGCATAAGTTGTTGGTGCACATAGGTGAGCCTAGTTTATTTAGGTTGTCGGCTTGTTAATTTAAACACCTAGTTTTATTCCACAATTATCAAGCCTAAACCGGAAAAGTTTTAAACCGCCTATTCACCCCCCCCCCCCCTCTAGGCGACATCATTGTCCTTTCAACTGACCATATTCATTATACAACTAATAAAAAATACAAATAATAATTATGCATCTAAATCATACAACTAAGATTTTTTGAAATAAAAGTTTCAAGAAATATGCTTACCGAGGTGGTGCCGGTGACGGGATAACCGGGGCGATCAACGGCGGTGAGCACGACACTGGAACACACAAATAATATTTTAATTTAGCTAAAAATTGCATATGAAACAAATGAACTTCCTAACTTAGTCATTTCATCAAACACCTACCAAGCACCACAAAAATGAAATGAGCTAAGCTAGTAAAGAAATGAGCTAAAATGGACAATGACGGATGAAAGGATCAAGTTGCTAACCCTTGGATAGATGGCTACCGCTAATCTTGACAATAGTGAGAAAAAAATGGAGATAAACTTGAGCCAGAGAGAGGAAACAATGGAGCAAATGAAGATGAACTCGAGCTGAAAATGGAGGGGCTGCTCATGGGGTGGAAGGTGATACACGGAGGGAAATGGTCCCGGGTGATATCACGACCCGGGACAAAAGCTCCACCTCTTGTCCCGGGTGATATCACGACCCGGGACAAAAGCTCCACCTCTTGTCCCAGGTGATATCACGACCCAGGACGAGAGGTCCACGCCCTGGGCAGCCCTGCCAACGCACATATGGTCCCGGGTCGTGGCACCACCCGGGACGAAAGCTCCCTCACCACCCGGGACAAATGCAAAATGTTTGACCCGGGACTAGTGCCCCCCTCTAGTCTCGGGTCTTAAGCCACCCGGGACTAGAGGCAAAATCGGCCCTGGTCTAAAGCTCATGTTTCCACTAGTGAACAGGGAGATGAGTAACCAAGAAGGGAGAGCAGCAACCCGTTTTACATCCAAGAACCGGCGCGGGAGGTCATCTTTTCTTTTGAAACAACTATGCAAGTGAATTTGTCACTGCTCTTCAGGTCAGTGTCGGAGACAGGGGGACCAGCTAGGGCCCTGCCCCCCCCCCCCTAACATGGGAAATTAAGCAATCCTGCCTCCGCCAATGCTTTAGGTTATCGTCGCATCACCAGATGAGGAGGTTTTTGCAGTTTACATCACTTGCCGGGAATTTTTTTTGGACATAACCACAGCTTTAAGAAAAATTTGCGGAAAACACCAACGTTTAGAGTAATGACATACACAAAACACAATTGCTTGCTAACTAATTACTCTCTCAGTCCAAATGCATTTTCGTACTTCACTGTGGTTACATCGGCGCGGAGATGGCGGTGGAGTGCAGGGACAAGGCAGGCACATGGGTTCGGAGTGGGATCTCCTCGGCGATGCGGGTGAACTCATAGGCAAGGTGGCGAGGCAGCCGAGCTCCTTGGTGAGGCGGTGAGGCATGCGCGGCTGAGCTCCTTGGTTCAGAGGCGGAGATCTTATCCAGCGGCGCGTCCAGGAACCAGCAGCGGTGGCGAGGCTGGGGACAGAGGGATCGCCTCGTGGGACTCTGATTTTACTCACGAGCGGCCGATCGTCATCCCTCGGGATATTGCTGGGATGGCTACCGTACGTCTTAAATCTCTCTTCCTAAACAACCAGTTTTTAATTAGTACTAAAATTTGACTGTTATTGAATTGTAATAAAAAGCTACATGTTTGTTATAAGCTCCCAAAAATAAACGTGGACACCAAATAAACGTGGCCACCACGAAGTGTGCGCTGCCCCTTGTTTGCTCCCATGATATTCTCCGGTTCACAATCGGTTCGCATGCATGTCTCCCCGCTTATATATATGTGGTTCTTGATCCCCCATCATTTGTGAGGAAACAACACGTTGGAAGGCGATGAAGGACCGTTTAAAGTCCATCGTGTTTACATTGATAGGATTTGGAAGTTTCGTTTGTGGTTTTATGGCCAGCAGAAAGAGGCTCGGAGTAAGCACGCATAGGCACATACATGCATGATGTTGGATGAATTACTTCTTGTGCTCAACCTTGTTGTATTGTTGCAGCCGGATGATCTCAGCTTGCGCGAGGGTGGGTGCTTGTTCCCGATGAACGCCGCCTTCCCTATAGGGCTGCTCGGGATGGTCCTGCTGCTGCTGGCCACAACGTTGACCACTGACTTCTGCAGATGCTGCTACAGACACCGCGACGGTGTCCCCTATGGAATTTTCGTGACTGGAGTCACTTTCACAGTCATTTCATGGCTATTCGCGTTGTCCGGAGTATTTACCTTCTTTTTAGGCATGGTGGTGAACATGCCCGGAATACATAGTAAAGCTCCAGAGTGCTACCAACTTGTTCAGAGTGTCGTCGCCCAAAATACTTTTGAAGTGGCGGGCGTCGCAGCCTTGTGGGCCACACTCTTTGGTGTCTCCTCCAACAAGATGCTTCACCAGGGGGCCAAGGTCCCCATCGGCTCTTAAAGATCTCGTACTGTAGTTTTGTCGTTTTTGTTTGTTTGCAGTGTACATAGGTATAGTTAGCTGTTCCAATCCTTCCTTTACTAGTATTGGTAAATGTGCACTTGTAATTTTATTGTAATCTACATTCTGGAAACCATCTAATCCTCGACGTTAATGAATTAGAGATGGATGTGCTCGTGAGTACAAATGTGTTGAATCCGCGTATTCTCAAACTAAGCTATTTATAGCAATCGAGCATGCTGACGACCACATCAAGTTTCTCTTGTACCCACTAGTAATCATGCACGTGCCCAATAAGTGTTGTGAACCGTTAAAACTTCCCAGGTGAGAGAATGAAGACGGATAAATCAATAGTTTAGTCGTCCACATAAGTTGCAGAGGGATATTTCTCATAAAACTCTTTGCGGTAGCCACCAGCCATGCACGAATGGGTTATAATCATCGGTAAGAGCGGACGGCTCAGCCTGCTGGTGGGGACAACAAAAGTACGGCCGGTAATATAAGAACATACTGCCTTACAAAAGTACTCCCTCCGTTACATATAATACAATACGTTTTAGTTTTTTATATTCACATGTATGTAAACATATTTTATTGTGTATGTTCACTGATAGTCAAACACGTGCAACACATAGAACATCTTATATTTACAAAAAAGGGGAGTACAAGGCAGTATTCGAACCTCCAATCATCTGAAAATCAGTGTAACGCCGAACATGTACATCCTCAAAAGGGTATATGGTTTTGTTGGATAATTAGGCAATAATATCATGATTAATTACAGAATATTAAGCATGACTAACACAACTAGTAACATGTTAAACACGAAACATACTAGATGTACTAATTAACATGATCAGCAGCAACACAAACGCCAACATATCCATAGTAAAATTGTTCGGTTCACGCCGCACGTACCAAACGGTTGTAGATGAAGCAGCAGTCGATGCAGACAGGTTCACCGCAGCAAACGCAGTCGATGACGACGTTGGTGAAGACGGGTCGAAGAAGACGACGCTTGAGGCGGCGGTACGCAGCACCGCTGGACTTGTTCGGAAGAAGACCCGCGATTGAAGCGGCGAGCAGTCGCGCGAAGCGCTTCCCAAAAACCTAATTCGCCCTCTCCCGTACAGGATCACAAGAGCGACTGGTTCCGGAGACCTGCTCTCCCAAACGCCGGTGCACGCCGGCGCTCGGGATGGAGTAGACTACGGTGGCGACGCAAGGCACGAGATTGGAAAAACCTAGATTGGTTCGGTGTGTGACGGCGCACGGTAGTGCATGGTAACATATAGTGCGGTTCAGAAAACCCTAACAAGCACAACGTGGGCCGGCCACGTCGCACACGTTTGAGTCGGTTACAGCAGCCCACGATCCGGGAGCGACCCGAATTGGCTAAGTTGTACACGTATGCTAACACGACTCTTTTTTTCCGAACAGCAAAAATATTAGCATCGGCTCATTCCCGCAACCCGCGACGAGTCGTGACGAGACGGACGGACGGACAGAGGAGGAGGAGGAGTGCGGGAGAGAGCCTTTTGGTCTCAGCTAGCACACCAAGTGGTACAACACTCCACTATATAAGGTGGTGCAGCTCTCTCGGAACTAGCGATGTGGGACTAAACTTTAGCACCACTTTGCACTGCCAAAATTCTGCCATGCACATGGGCCAATTTGAGATTTCCAGGAATTGCTTATATAGGCTGCCCACTAATGGGCCCAATATTCTAACAATCCCCCACAAGATCTCAAATTCCCATTTAGAGATTTTGCCAAACCTCGTTTATTGTTTATATACCAGTGTTTCAGCAGAGACTGTTAAGTAGAACTTCCGCCCAGAGCTTCAAGCTACATCTACCAGCAACTTGAACAATGGACGAACCTTGAATTGCAAGTTTGGTGCCAATAGACTTCACTCAAAGTCATAACCAGTACATGGCTGCCAGTAGCCTACCCCGCGGATGGAGCATATGCGTCATACTCCCTGGTCTCTTCATGAGCTTACTAGAGATCACCCAAATCTCATAGGCTGCGACGTTTAACAGTCGGACTCATATAGGTGTGTTCTTTCAAGGTCGCTCTGTAGGATAGCACCTTTGCTATGAATAGCCAACAGAAACACATTAAGGCATGTCGCCAACCTGTCTTACATAAATTGAGAGTTATGCATCTTCACATAGAGAGGGTTTAAATAAAAATTCTGCTTTGTCAAACCACTAGCTTGTTCTTCCCAGGTCCTAATTCATGGGATCTCCGAGCACATAGGTTGGGTTACCACTATGGTGTAACGCTCACGGGTCTCAACCCCATCTCTCTCGATGCACTATCAATCACATTACGTGATAGTCCCTTCGTAAAGGGATCTGCCAGGTTTTTGTCAGTTTGAATATAACTAATTAACAGTCATTATTCCGGAGTTTCTCATTTTCCTGACAGACTTCAAGCGTCTTTTAACGTGTCTTGATGACTTCGCATTATCCTTAGCACTGTTCAATTTCATGATAACCGTTTGGTTGTCACAGTTCATAAGGATTCCCGGTAATGATTTCTCAACCACCGACAAGTCCATCAAGAGCTCACGCAGCCATTCTGCCTCAACAGAAGCTGTATCTAAAGCAGCAAGCTCTGCTTCCATGGTTGACCTCGTCAAAATGGTCTGTTTGCAAGACCTCCATGACACTGCGCCACCTCCAAGGATAAACGCATATCCACTAGTGGCGTAGAGCTCATCAACATCTGAGATCCAGTTCGCATCACAATATCCCTCAAGCACCGCAGGGTGCCCTGAATAGTGAATCCCATAACTCATTGTACCGTTCTGATAGCGCATGACCCTTTCAAGTGCATGCCAATGATCAATACCTGGGTTAGACATGAACCTGCTCAATTTGCTCACAGCAAAAGAGATGTCAGGTCTCGTCGCACTAGCGAGGTACATGAGTGAACCGATCACTTGAGAGTATCTTAGTTAATCTCTCGTTTCCTTCTTGTTCTTCTGAGTGTCACACTGGGGTCATAGGGTGTTCGAGAAGGCTTGCTGTCTATGTAGCCAAAGCGGCTCAAGACTTTCTCAACATAGTGTGATTGCGTTAATGTAATCCCACTCTCATCCCTAATCAACTTAATGTTCAGGATCACATCAGTTTGTCCCAGATCTTTCATATCAAAGCTCTTTGATAGAAAAGTCTTGACTTCATTTATCACTGTCATGCTTGTACCAAAAATCAGTATGTCGTCAACATACAAGCATAACATGACACTATCGCCCCCACCACGGAGATAATAAACACACCTATCAGCCTTTTTAATGGCAAAGCCCGCATAAGTTAAAGTTCTGTCAAACTTCTCATGCCATTGCTTAGGTGCTTGCTTCAGCCCATACAAAGATTTCAACAATTTGCACACCTTTCTCTCTTCACCTTTTACCACAAACCCATCAGGCTGATCCATATAAATTTCCTCTTCCAACTCTTCGTTAAGGAAAGCTATCTTCACGTCCATTTGATGAACGAAGAGGTTATAGGAGGCATCCAGGAAAAGTAGTACACGAATGGTGGTAAGTCGAGCAACAGGTGAATAGGTGTCGAAATAATCTTCGCCTTCGCGCTGAGTGTAGCCCTTGGCCACAAGCCTTGCCTTGTACTTCTCAATAGTACCATCAGGCTTTAGCTTCTTCTTGAACACCCACTTACAACCCACAGGTTTGCAACCGTAGGGTCGTTCAGATAATTCCCAAGTTCCATTAGAAAGAATCGAGTCCATCTCATTATGGACAACTTCTTTCCAGTCATCAGCATCAGGAGATGCAAATGCCTCTGCAATGGACGTGGGAGTATTGTCCACAAGGTACATAATGAAATCATCACCAAAGGATTTTTCAGTCCTCTATCTCTTGCTCCTCTTGGGAGCCGATTCATTGTCATCGTTCTCAAGGACTTCCTCAACATGTGGTTGTTCAGAATGATCAACAGATGTACTAGATTCAGTAAATATCTCAGAAGAAATTCTAGCAGTGCTACACATATCCTTCATAGGAAATATGTTCTCGAAAAATCTTGCATCACGAGATTCCATTATAGTATCAACATGCATATCAGGTATCTCGGATTTTACCACTAAAATCTATAGCAAATTCTCCTCTGAGCATAACCTAGAAAGATGCAATCCACTGTCTTTGGTCCAAGTTTACGTTTCTTCGGAATTGGCACATTGACTTTCGCCAAACATCTCCAAGTGCGTAAATAATTAAGTGATGGTGTTCTCCCATACCACTCCATGTAAGGTGTCTTTATTTTATCTTTGTTAGGAACTCTATTCCGGACATGACATGACATCAACACGGCCTCCCCCCACCATGCCTTAGATAAACTAGCAGTGTCCAACAGGGAGTTAACCAAGTCGGTCAGCGTGCGGTTTTTCCTCTTAGCAACCCCGTTAGATTGGGGAGAATAGGGAGGCGTCCTCTCGTGAATAATGCCATGTTCCTCACAGAATTCATCAAATATGTTGGAGAAATACTTGCCACCACGATCCGACCTAAGACGTTTGATCTTTCTCTCTAATTAATTTTCTACCTCAGCTTTATAGATTTTAAAGTAGTCTAAAGCTTCATCTTTAGTTTGCAACAAATATATATAACATAACCTAGTAGCATCATCAATTAAAGTCATGAAATATCTCTTATCACCTTTTGTCAACATGCCATTCATCTCACTCAGATCCGAATGCACGAGTTCTAGAGGTGCCAGATTTCTCTCCTCGGCTGCCCTGTGAGGCTTTCGAGGTTGCTTAGATTGCACACAACTATGGCACTTAGAACCTTTGGCAACGGTGAAAGTAGGAATTAAACTCAAGCTGGAAAGTCTACTCATTAAACCAAAATTCACATGACATAAACGAGAGTGCCAAACATTGGCATCTGAATCCACACTGCCACAAATATGGTTTACTGACTTATTACAGAAATCCGATAATGAAAAACGGAACAAGCCTCCGCACTCATACCCTTTACCAATAAATTGTCCAAACTTTGACACAACTACTTTATTGGACTCCAAGACTAATTTAAACCCATCTCTGCATAGAAGGGAGCTGCTAACAAGATTCTTGTTCATAGTAGGGACATGCTGCACGTTCCTCAGCTGCACGATCTTCCCCGAAGTAAACTTCAGATCTACTGTGCCAACACCACGAACAGAAACATGTGATCCATTCCCCATTAAGACGCTTGAATCTGCGACCTGATAAGATGTGAACATAGAGATGTCAGCGCACACATGAACATTAGCACACGAATCAATCCACCAACATGGAGATTGAAATACTAAAAGCAAAATTGGTAAATTACCATACCCATCAGTATTGCTAGCGGTCACGACGTTGAGATGCTTTGGCATCTTCCCTTTCTTATCTGCATGATCTGGGCAGTCCACAGAGAAGTGTCCGAGCTCTCCACAAGTGTAGCATTTGAGCTCAGATTTGTTCAACATCTTCTTCTTCTTCTTGAAAGAAGTAGTCTTGGTAGGCATGTTAAAGGAAGGCTTGCTCTTTGCCTTGCTCTTGCCGTGGTCAAATTTCTTCTGCACCATGTTGGTGCTAGACTGACCTTCACCTCTCTCACTAGTGTCCTTAGCCCGAGCCTTCTCCTCAACATCAAGAGATGTACGCTATCTGGTTTTCAAATGATATCTCCGTTCTCTTGTGTTTGAGAGTTGTGACGAAGTTCCTTTACGAGGAAGGCAACTTTGCAATAATGCATCCAGCCACAAACTTGTCAGGTAGGGCACACTTGAGGAGTTCCAGCTCTCTCGCAATGCACTGTATCTCATGAGCTTGCTCGACCACGCTACGATTATTCACCATTTTGTAGTCGTGAAAGCTCTCCATGACGTACAACTCACTGCCTGCATCGGTTGCACCGAACTTAGCGTTCAGTGCATCCTAGAGCTCCTTACCGTCTGTTATGTGTAAATACACATCACATAGACGAGTATCAAGAACACTCAGAATGCAGGCACGGAAAACAGTAGTGTCTTTCTTGAACTTACTCTGAGCTTCCTCAAACATAGTTCCTTCAGGAAGACCATTACTAATTTCCCAGACACCCAAGGCCTCGAGCCAGAGTTGGCACTTCACCTGCCATGTCTTATAGCGCACACCGGTGAACTTCTCCGGTTTCATCGCATCGGTGTAACCAGCCATAGTTAAATCACGAAATTGCCTACAATTAGGTTTTTGGATTGTTGGATAATTAGGCAATAATTCCATGATTAATTCCAGAATATTAAGCATGACTAACACAACTGGTAACATGTTAAACACGAACATACTAGATGTACTAATTAACATGATCAGCAGCAACACAAACGCCAACATATCCATAGTAAAACAGTTCGGTTCACGCCGCACGTACCGAACGGTTGTAGAGGAAGCAGCAGTCGATGCAGACAGGTTCACCGCAGCGAACGCAGCGTCGATGTCATTGATGAGGACGTTGTTGAAGACGGGTCGAAGAAGACGTCGCTTGAGGCGGCGGTACGCAGCACCGCCGGACTTGTTCGGAAGACGACCCATGGTGGAAGCGGCGAGCAGTCGCGCGAAGCGCTTCCCAAAAACTTAATTCGCCCTCCCCCGTACATGATCACAAGAGCGACTGGTTTCGGAGACCTGCTCTCCCAAACGCCGGTGCACGCCGGCGCTCGGGATGGAATAGACTACGGTGGCGGCGCAAGGCCCGAGATTGGCAAAACCTAGATTGGTTCGTTGTGTGATGGCGCACGGTAGTGCATGGTAATATATAGTGCGGTTCAGAAAACCCTAACGGGCACAACGTTTGAGTCGGTTACAGCAGCCCACGATCCGGGAGCGACCCGAATTGGCTAAGCTGTACATGTCGTGGTATGGTACACGGCAGTGCCATCTCGGTATAGCTAAGTGGGTGAGGCCTACAGGTGACGAACGACGGTGCCCGCTGGCGGGATCGGGTATGAGCAAAATGACACCAAGACATACCCAGGTTCAGGGCCCTCGTGTGGAGGTAACACCCCTACTCCTGCACGGACTCGTATATATGAGTATGGAGCTACAATGGTGCTCCTTGAGCTGGACAGAGTTTCGGTGTCTTGAGGTAGGAGAAACTGCCCTCTAACGGAGAGCCCGGCCCCCTTATATACTGGCCGGGTGGCCGGTTACAACGTGTTGTCCCATCTGGACGGGGCCCGGGAGGGCCCGCAGGTGTAGTCAAAGTCTATAAATCCTAGCCGGATGACTACTCCGATGATGGCGAAGCGACTGGTCAACCTTCGTAGGCCTGGCCGGCTGACTGGCCTAGGTCGGTGATGTGACCAGTCAACCCCCGTAGGCCTGGCCGGATGACCGGCCTATTGATGGCGATGTGACCGGTCAATCCTCGTAGGCCTGGCCGGATGACCGTTGTGATGATGGTGATGGGACGGGTCGAAGAGGCTCGTACGTGTCAGCGGACAGGCCAGGTCCTTCCTTCATCATCAGCATGGGCCGTCGGGTACGGCTGCCGAAGAAGTCATCATTGCCGCCTGACGGGTCCCATCATTTCGCAGTGCTTTGCAGGTCTTGTCCTGTAGCGCTTTGGCGTGTCCAGATTCCTCGAGTGAGACGGCTGGCGGATGGCCAGCCGGCAAGGCTTCAACGGTCGGCTAACAGATGGTCCAGCCGGCCAAGTCTTGAGCCCGAGCTGCATTCCAGCCAAGCGATGTTTTTTCAGATCCTTGGGTACCAGGGTCCTATATCCCCGACAGTAGTCCCCGAGCGCGAGGAGGTTTTACAGCCACTCGTGGCTAGGGAAGCCTGCACGGGCTCCAAAGAAACTTATTAAGCTTTTGTCGTTGGGACGCAGCCGACTGGATTTGGAGTGAGCCGGGTGGCCGGCTGCTTTGCCGTCAGGGGTGACGTCGGCCACGTTCTCCATGGCTGTTGAGTGGACGCCTCTTCCTGTTCTGGGATCGTGGCAGGCGGTTACTGTTCACGAAGTTAATGCGGGGAAAATTGTCGGCGACATGGTAGTGGGCAGAGATCTTGAGGCACGTGGCGCATTGGTGGGGCGGTTGCCACGGGCCCTCCGCGGTTAAATAGGAGGCGGAGAGGCCGAGGCAGGGCACGCTCCTCATTTGCGCCTCACCTCTTGCCTTCATCTTCCTCTTCTCGCTCTCGCGTGCGCTCTCCTTCTTGCTCCGCAGCAGGAGATAGGTCACCGCGCCTCCGCACCGCTCGCCTCCCCCGCGCCTCCGGCGATGTCGGACATTCGCGGCGCGTGGAGCGGATCCATGGTGCAGGAGTACGAGATCCGGCGCTTGAGGCGCGCCGGCCACCTGCCGCGGCGGTCCTTGGTCATGCATCGCATCCCCGCCGCCGACGAGGTCTTGCCGGATCCCCAAGACGGCGAGCGGGTGGTCTTCGCGGCCCACATGGAGCGCGGCATGGCACTCCCTGTGAGCGACTTCTTCCTCGACTTCCTTCGGTTGTACGGGATCTCCATCCACCACCTGGCGCGAACTCGGTGGCATCGCTCTCCTACTTCGCCGCGCTGTGCGAGGCATATCTCGGGGTGTGGCCGAACCTCGGGTTCTTCGCGCGGCTCTTCTACTTGAAAGCTTACACCAAGTGGAAGGATGGGCCGCTGACGGACTGTGGGAGCGCGATCGTCTCGCGCGCAGCCAGACCGGCCTCCCGAAGCTCCTCCACCCGGACTCCATCAAGAAGTGGCAGCAGAGCTACTTCTATGTGAAGAACGCCATGGACGTCGACTGGATCCGGCTTCCCGAGTTCTCCACGGCCGAGCCGGATGTTCGATGAATTTTTGGTACCAAAATTCATGATATATAAATTAATTCAGCCCAACCTTTTCCTTATGGTATGTGGGTCCCACTATAAGCAAAATATTGGTGAAATAACATATATGTGATAGTAGACTCGTTTTATAGAGTTCATCACACATATTATAATAGTGCAAATAGATTAATATTTCAACTCACCGTTTAAGAGACATGAGCATCGAAAGTGTGGAAGTATACATGTACACAAGCTAGCAGATTTCTAATCGATTGGCTAACGTGTAGTCACGTCCCATGCAAATACGAGTCCAGCCTGGAATTTCACGTCCAGAAGAAATCTATATCTATACCTAATAATAAAGTCAATAAGGTTTCTGCCCAAATCTTCGTCAACCTTTTTTTGGACTGTTCTACCCTCCCACCGAATCCCTTATTACGAAAAACGGTTCCTTCAGCCAGTAATGGATCCCCTTCCCCAGTGCGCCACCCCGAGCACCTCTCCTCACGACGGCTTATTTCCGTTCTCCCCAGTCAAGCCTGCCACCTACCCTGCCCCTTCCGGCGCTTCGCTGCTGCCTGCCGGTTACCTGCCTCACCGCACCTCACCTCCTGCTCGTGTCGCCCCTGACCTCGCGCGCGCTCCCGCCACGCTGCTGCGCCCCGCGCTGCCCCTCACCGGCGTTCCTAAGTCCCTGTCGTTGTCGACCTCTTATGCGTGGCTGGCTGGTTGTCCGCGCTCCAGGCTGGGGCCGCCACCGTCTCCTCGCCCGCCGCCGTGGTGCTCTGCGTGTGGCTCCGCCGCCGTGGCTGCTCTGCTTGTGGCTCTGCCGCGCTCCAGGCCGGGGCAGGCCGCAACCGCCTTATTCGCGCGAGCACTCGCCGCGCTCCAAGCCGGGGCCGCCACCGCCTCCTCGCCCGCGGACACCCAGACGAACGAGCGGTTGTGCCTCCGCCTAACGATCTTCGCGTGCTGGTCGGGGAGGATTGCCGCGCCTCAGCGTCCATGGCAGGTGCAGGCTAGCCCTCGGTCCCGGTGAGGTGCTCTCCCTCGCGGAAGTTCCGCGCGAGGCCGTGAGGCCGCGACAGGACCAGCCGACCAGGCGATGCAGTCCTCGGATAGCAACCTCGCGACGACGTCCGCAAGAACCTCTCCACCCAGCGTCTAGCTCCAAACGACCAAATCAGTGCGGGGACTAAACGCGACGAGTTCCAATGACAGGCGCGGACTGCTCTTTCCCGGACCAGCAGAGTGCGCGTGATTGGGGAAAATTGCCTCCATCCTGATGCACAGGAGAAGAACCTTATCTTTTTTTGGCAAATTCTCATTTTACTTCTTTCACTTTGTAATATTTACGTTAAGCTCCCATTACAGTACAGTTTCAGATTTTGCATAACATTACTCACTTTGTGTTTACATCCTCATATCTAATTTTAGTGTAGTTTAACCATCGGTTTTCTGCAAACTATTGAATGGCAATGACAATAGAATAGTTTTCTAACATTTTAAAGTATGTTTATTATGGAATTTGTTTTTTTAACGAGTGGAATTTATTATACCTTCCATGTGGTTGCATTATGCAACCCCTATAATATAATTCACCCTCCTTCCCTCCTAACCCTTCAAATCGTTTCTTCCAACATTAACGTCGGTATGGGAGCGGTGGCCACCGCTTGCGCTTGCTCAAGTGTGGCCGATCTATTTCGATCCAGTTGTTTTCTCCGATGAGTGGTTCGAGTTGTTAAACTTTTCAGCCATCATGATCTAACACGGCGCCAACGACATGCTGACGCTTATTGCACGTCACCAAAGCATTTTTTACACGGCGTCACTATCACGCCGACGAAAACTTACTGCGTGTGACCAGGACGTTTTTTTCGCCCGTTGCAACACACGGGCATGTTTACTATTAAAATAACGAAGTTTAAAAAAATGCATCGGACCGCTGGGTTGGAGCGACCAAACGGACAAGTGGGACGAACAGAGCCAATTTTCTGTCCGCTGCCCGACGTAAACGGACCGAATCAGACCGCCTAAGATCTCACCGGAGCGAGCATCTATTATACGGCAGGCTCTGCGCACAATCTCGTGAACGAACGTCCCGCCGATCGGGTGCTGCCCCTATCCGAGAAGCCCGCACCCTCTCGGTGCATGCATTTATGTCCTAAACGAGCTCACTCGTGGTCTGAAAAAGGGAGTCAAGGAGACAAGGATGCCATGCCCCATGCATATAGTCTCAGCATCAGGGACGACCGGACTAGCCGCCGCAGAATCAAACCGTCGTGGTCGACGACGACGACCGCTTCTCCTTGTCCTTGAGCCGATGCTTCCAACGGAGAGAGCGACGGAGTCACGGAGGAGGTACTTGCGGTTGCGGAGCGGAAGCAACATGATGTAAGTACGTATCGCCGTTGCCGCTACCGCCGTGAAAGTGAAACATGGCTGGCTGGTCGCTGCAGATAAAATAGACATGCGCGGCAATCGAATGGATAATTTGATCAGCTGGAGTCTGAGAGCGGACAGTGCTCCACGCGGCGCCGCTGGATATTTGCACACTTGCCGCTCATCCATGGCGCTCGGCCGGCCGGTACGGTTCTCCCCAGTTTTATCAGGCCATCTCCAGCGGCACGAGGCAAACGGAAAACGGACGTCCGTTTATGTCTGGAAATGTCTAGGGTCGAAAAACCCCAGCCCAACAGCCCGACGCATTTTATTCGAACTGTCCGCGGCGACGCAAACGCGGCTAAAATTTGGGCGCAGTTTACGTCTTCGCGGACGGACCGCGTTGTCCGCGCGATGTCCGCCATTATATGCCAAAACATCTGATAGTTATTTTTTGATTGACGTCTTTATGAACAAGATTAAGGTAATAATTGATATTCTATACACTGCACATTTTGGCTAGGAATTTGTAAACGTCGGTAGCTCATGTGTTATGCAAGTTTTTCCAGACCGTACTAACGTATAATGAGAAATGATTAGCGTCAGTATATAGTAATGTTTATGATCTTCTGGACAACAATTAATATAAGTTAGTTCATCTGTGGGTAAAGTAATTGTAGGCATTTGGGCGTTCATTAGCTAATGATTAGGAGTTTGGTACTGCTTCTTTGGGTCCTTCTCTTTTATTTGACTGAAGAAAAAAAGACTTGTGGAAATAATCTGTTTAAAGTTCCCCCATGCATCTACTTACAATGCAGAAGGTCATCTAATCGTCACAATTTCCCCCTATTCTGCATAACTGGATGAATAGTTGAATTGTACTGAACCAATTCATGGTCAAATAACAACTACATATATATAGTAGCGATTTTTTAGCAATGATGAGTGACGCATGTGCGCTTCTAATTACCGTGACAACGGTCCCACTGTATATGTAATGCACTTCATCAACAATGCACAAGGTACTAAGCTGCTAGCATGATGTATAGCCATCCTTTATAGAGCATAACTTGAAGTATATGTTCCTCTTAGTAAATAGTTTTAATGTCTCTTTAGCATGTTGTGCATCGTTTTGCTGCTATATACTATAATAACATTTCATATCCAGCTTCTTAGCTCGGTCAGTAGTTGGCTCCCCTATATTACTGTCTTGCATTTGAGTAGGTGGTTTAGATATACAAGAAATCATGGTGATGCTCTCCTCTTGATGATTCATATCCATAGCCATTCTACTATTTGTGTAGCCCTGCAGCATGCTTTCTTTCTAATTTATTTTGGCGATGAGTCGCTAGAGACAACCAGATATTGTTTTAAAAAAGGGTTTTTTCCTCATGTTAAACTCTTACATTAGGTGAATGGTTTTCTTTAATAAGCTCTCTATAGTCGAGTGCACTATTATTTTCATGGAAACTTAATAGCAATGTACAAGACAAGGATCTCATTGTCACATTTATAAGATAATAAAGGTAGCAACGTTTTTCTCTTCGTCCCTCGTTTTTGCCAAAATTTTCGTCAACCACTTTTTTTACCGATTTTGCCCTCACACCAAATAGCATATTACACACCAATGCCATCATACCGTTTGGAAACATCTGTATTCTCCTCCACTCCTCCCACGACCCAGCACACCGAGTGGGTCAAATCCACGGCGCGCCGCCCCGCCGACCTCCAACACCGCCGCGAGCCCACCCCGTACTCATGCGCACCGCACACCCCGACCTTGCACACCCCGACCTCCTGCGCCGCCGCGTCCTTGCATCCCCCACCTCCTATGCCGATGCGTGCTGCTCACCCCCAACCTCTAGCGCCACCGCGCGCCGCCCATCCCCTGACCTCTCCAGCGCCTCCGCGCGCTGCTCCTCCCCTACTCATGCTCCGCCTCGTGCCGCCAGTGCCCCAACCCCGGCGCAGCTGATGGTGTCCGTGGGGGGGCGGTAGCCGCTTGAAGATCTTGAGGGGCAGAACGTCGGATAGTGTTGTCACGGGATCCTCCGGCAGCGACTTCTATGGGCGTGTGCGTCGCATGGAGCTGGAGGCCAGTATGGGACGGGAACAAACGCGTGCGCGGCAGAGGAGAAGGCTGGTGGGTGGCATGGCTGAAAGTTTTGGCGATGAGATGGGATTGGGGAATTTGATGTTTTGGAGTAAATAGAGGCCAAAGATTTACCGCAAGAGATGCCTCATTTGGTTCGTGATTAAGTCATAAACTGCAAGCAGCTGACAACGGTCAAGACATATGTTTTGTTCAGTATGCAAGCCATGTTCCAACTAGAGCTGTTGAGGTACAACTCCGTCCGCACATGGACGTACTATCATATTTATTTGTCCCTCCCTTGGTTAGTGTTTAGCTCGTGTGGTCGATTAAATTTATGATGATCCCATGGCATGGCTTAGCTACATGGGTTGTTCTAGCTTCTGATGGATAAGTTGTATAGGCAATAGAAGTACTAGGTCAGTTCAATTTGGCCGCAATCAAGCATGAAGGTAAGCAAATGGTAGCATTGATGTGGCTTAGCAAGGGTAGGAATGCTTCACTCTTTGTTTTAGTATCCAGTACTAAGATTTTTCAGATGCTTATAAGAAGAGCGGTGCTAATTATATTTTACTGATTTTTGAAATGCTTAATTGCTTATAATCGTGATGGGAAGCTCTGCGAGGGCAGCGGACGACGTCGCTCGTGGCACTGCTGCGGTGCTGCCATAGTAATGTGCACCATCGCCAATGTGGTCCAGGTAAGGCTGCTTGCTTCTGTCGTTTGTATCTGGAACACGTAATGTTTGCTTACTGTAATGTTGATACTATGATTACTTTTGACATTCATATCTGAAGTGTTCTAATACATTTAGGGGAAGACAGGCATGCTGATTTAAATAGCAAGAGAAGGATAGTTTGGTTCATGCAATCAACGAACACCTTCCTTTAGAGGTAGTGTGTGAGGTATTGCCATCGGAGTGTGCTCGCTTTTGAATGGTATATCTCCTCTTACTGCTTTATTCTTATAGCTTTATTTCCGAATTGCACGAAATAACTGATCTCTGATCTCACAAAATAATTCTTTATGATCAATATACTGCTATTCCTAGATATGAGCTAACAATTGTTATTTTAGGAAAAGAAAGACGGTTGGTTAAAGTTGTTTGTCAAAACAATATGTAGAGTACTTCTCTATCCTTACGAAAAAAATGGGGAACTGATACTTCCAGGTTCTGTACATACTTCAGGCCCTATTGTGAAGCAGCTGAGGTCTGGCTCTACTGTAGTATAATCTGATCCGGTGAAGCATTTCAGAAGGAGAAGTCACAGTGATATTGTTCAAGCACTTGCTGAAACTGAGCTGCACAGAAGACAGTGGAGATTTGGAGACTCCGCAACCTGAAGCTCTACACTGATGGAGAAGTCACAGTGATATTGTTCAAGCACTTGCTGAAACTGAGCTGCGCAGAAGACAGCGAGAATTGGAGACTCCGCAACCTGAAGCTCTACACGCTGCGGAGAAGGCAGCGAGAATTGAAGGCTCCAAAACCTGAAGCGCTACACCAACTGACGGTGTCTCTGTCATGGTTCTTCTGTAGTTTGTTAGGCTCCCTGGGGTGTAGAACTGTAGATAGTTTAAGTTCCATGCAGTCTCCAAATGTTCCTATTTTTTCTGGTTCTCGAACTTTACTAGAGCCCGAATGCTGTAATAAACGACTCGCGCTTTGTGTTGTTTCATTCAATGGGTGGGGTGAGAAACCCTTATTTTCTAAAAAAAACCTTGCAATGTGCTACCGAATTGTGAAACTTATAAGTTTAGAGTCAAGCCAAGAAGCTCATGAGCTTGGAGATTTATTTTTGTTAAATGAACAGTGTAATTTTATTATAAACAGTGCAATGTTCCCGCAATAACTGAAGCGTGATAACCATTTGTGAAAACATTACTTGATATACTTTCCAAGAGGAGTTCGGTTAGTGCCGAACTATCACAGGAAACTCTTGAAAGGCTCTCGGATATTCATCTTGATAGAGCAGTGAAAAGGAGCAGCAGCCACATGGTGCATTTGCTTGTGCAGTTTGTTGTAATTTGCCCCGATACTTCCAAATTGTACCCCCTTTTTCCAAATTATCCTGGCCCAAGTGGTTTGACTCCATTACATCTTGCTGCATACCTTGATGTAGAGGATATAGTTGATGCCTTGATAGATGATCTTCAACAGGTTTGCCCTCTATAATTTAATATGTCTTGGTCTTTGTTTTTTCTCATCAATAGTTTTTTCTGATTTTGTTGCTTAAATCCCTGCAGATTGTTTGAGCTCCTGGCACTTAACACTAGATGATAATGGGCAGTCTCCTGAAGTGTGAGCGAAGTTGAGGAACAATGATTCGTACAATGAACTTGTGGCACAAAAGCTCGTCGACAGGAAAAATAGCCAGGTTATCATTGTGATGAACCAAGGAAAAATTCGTATGGATCAACGAGGTAATGTTGGTCAGAAGAATACATTGGGATACATGATTTATATTATAGGAAGGATGTACCTTCAAAGCCATGAAAAACAATGTCTTTGATGCCCATTACATTTACCTGTGGGACCCATTTTTTAAAAAAGAGGGCAAAACCTTTGTCCCATAATACTTTTTAATATTTCAGGGTGTGGTCTACTCGGATAGTGAAAAGTGGAAACCAAATTTAGATCCGAGAATCAAATAAGAGCAAAATGGTAATGCAATTGAATGACGAAAACCGAATTACGGTGCAAATTTAGTTAAATCGGGTCAATTCGGTCAATTAGCATTATGACTCCTTATGCCTCCCATGTCTATGCTCGAACTAGCGCACATGTACCGGGCGATCGATCGAAGCAATGGCAAATTAGGTAGGGGTAACACAGCTAACAGTACAACATACCAATAAGAAATACTTTGTGCGTCAACATAATTTGGTTTGTCCCGTTGCAACGCACGGGCATATTTACTAGTAAAAGTAAAGAATGGTCCACCGGTCATGGACTCTTCATGTCCTAAGGCTGGACTATTTGAGTAATAACTACGATCGTTTTGCTGATTTCAGGCATTACGTCATCCACGTCTGAGGATATGGACGATTGGTTTAAACTCCACGCGAGCGATCAGATCGATCGGGACGCGTTTTCAACCGACCTATATCTGAGGACGTCCGCCTATATAAAGGCCAGACAATCGCTCGTCCGAAGGGAGGAAGAGAGCACGCCATACGTGAGAGCAGTCGACGCATAGGCACGCGGAACGACTCCTCACGAAAAACACGCACAGACTCGTTGATCTTAGCGAAAAGGCTGCAACATAAAGGGCATTCGCGGGGCGACGGACGTCACACCGATCAAATTTGAGTTGATTTGTCTAAAGGGCTACATCTCAGATAAGATCATCCAACAAATAAGATTAGCTACAAGTGTTCTCACGGTGTCGTTCTGATGGCCGACATGGCGCCACCCATGAAGTTTTTCTCCGTTGGTAAGTAATCATGTCAGAATTTGATCTCTTCCTCTTTCTTCATGGTGAAATTATTTTATAGCGTATGCGTGTTCATCATCGCCGATTGATCCGAAAAGGGTTAAGTATCAAAACAAACATCCAAGTGATTGTAATTTTCATCATCGAAGAGAGGCTAAAATCAAAGCTTCCCGACGTGATGAAATTATTTATAGAAAATACACCAGTAGAGTATGACTACTTCAACGAGAACGGTCAACTGTTATTTGGTACAGATCACGACGAGCGTACGCGGCTAAGGCCAAGTATGAAGAAGTCAAAGCACTGTATTGATCTTGCTCCTCACTGTATTGATCTTGCTCCTCACGAGGAGGCATGATTAATCATATCGACACCTACACCGCCCCTCACGAGGAGGCGAAGATCATATACAATATTGATCTTGATCCTACAAGGAAGCAAGATTAATATTTCTGATAAGCATTATCCATCATGCAAAATGATATTTTATTCATCGATATCTTTGCCAAATATCGATTGAGACAAAGGCTATACCAGTTATTTTCATCATACGTCTAATGCCGACGAGGCTAGACAAAATCATGGCCAATTGCCGACGAGGCCGGGTCACCATCCTCTCTACATGTCCCAAAACCTACGGGATTGGACACATATCGTTGTTGGGTACCGACGAGGCAATAGCAACACACACATGTCCGCGTCTGATGAAATATGGGCGTTACATGACTAGGCACCGACGAGGCGATAGTCATCCCTTTCATCAACATATCCTTTTGGTCATACCAACATGGCGATAGTCCACGTGACCGGGTATCGGCGAAACAAAGCCACCCGCACAATTTATTCAGCGCAGTAGACATTGCTTGGGCGTGGTTGCCGTGGAGCCGGCTCGATTTTACGAGGCGGCTTGACGGCTTTCCTTCCCCCAGTCCCCGGGTTTCGGGCTGGCTGGTTTTCGGGATTGCCGGCTCGAAGCTCGGTTGCTTGCTTAGGTGGTTGGTCACACAAATAAAGCAGACGGTTAATAGGCCAAGTGGCAACTTTAGGTTTTCAGCTTTGTTTGTTATTTTTTATAGATTCGTCTCGCCCATCTCCTACTACTTCGAGCCCTTTCGCGTGCTGCTCACGACTCGACGCAGGCTCTTCCCGACTGATCTCTGCAGCCGGATCCGAAGAGATGCCGAGGCGTGTGTGACACAGTACTTGGGGTCTGGTAGCCGAATTTGGCCGGGTCGAGGGGTCGGCGGCCTATTTTTCCTTAGGCGCTTTTTCGCGTGCGAGCGCCTTCGGGCTTTTGCTCTTGCCGGCTGAACTCTGCAGCCGGATCCGAAGAGTGGGCCTCTGGCTTCATACACGTTAGTAAGTTGTCATGGAGGAAAGATAGGTCGTGGGCAGCCGGTTAGTCCCCGGGTTACCGAACCAGGGTAGCTGGCAACAGTTGAAGGTGTTGAGAAATTCAAAGGTGATAGCAAGAGGTCAGTCCTCGAGTGTAGCTTGGGGCTGCCTTTTCATTCATAAACTCGGTACAAGGGTACGTAATTTACATGCTCATGTGTAGAAGGGACGGAGGAGGTTGGCATTTTAAGGCCTCTCCGTTTCCTCACCCGAGGTGTCTTTCTTATTTTTCCTAGGTTTTCGTGCATCAACGAGGTAGTACACGTCGTTGCAGAACCTGACTAACTATGAATGGACCCTCCCATGGCAGGGATAACTTGTGCAGGTCCTTCCTGTCTTGGATCAGCCGGAGAACAAGGTCTCCTTCGCGAAAAGCGATTGGCTTGACTCACCTGCTATGATAGCGCCGCAGGTTTTGCTGGTATATGGCTGATCTTGCCAGCGCCAACTCGTGACATTCCTCTAGGAGATCGACTCCATCTTCGTGGGCCTCTTTGGCTTCCGCCTCGGTGAACAGGACGACTCGCGGTGCATCATACTCGAAATCAACCGGCAAGACGGCTTCAGCCCCGTACACCAGGAAGAAGGGGGTGTAGCCGGTTGATCTATTCGGCGTTGTGCGGAGGCTCCAGACCACAGCCGGCAACTCCTCAATCCAGCACCCGGGAGCTCGGTGCAGTGGTTCTTCTAGCCGGGGCTTGATGCCGGACAGGATTAGCCCGTTGGTCCTCTCCACTTGGCCGTTTGACTGCGGGTGGGCAACAGATGCTAGGTCTAGCCGGAAGCCCGTCTCCCCGTAGAAGCGAGCGAAGACGCCCTTGACGAAGTTTGTGCCATTGTCGGTGATGATGCTGTGCGGGTAGCCGTATCGGTTGATGATGTCCTGGAAGAAGGTGATGGTTGAGTGGCCGTCTAGTTTCTTGATCGGCTTCACTTCTATCCACTTGGTGAACTTGTCCACGGCCACCAAGAGATGCGTCATGCCGCTCCGTGCCGTCCGGAAAGGAACGACCATGTCGAGTCCACAGACGGCAAAGGGCCAGGTGATAGGTATCGTCTTCAGTGCTGAGGCCGGCTAGTGCTACTGTGCACGAAAAAGTTGGCAGCCGCCGCATTTGCAGACTATCTGCTCCGCGTCGACGAGGGCAGTCGACCGGTAGAAACCTTGGCAGAGGGCCTTGGCTGCGATGGCCCTTGAGGATGCGTGGTGGCCACACTCTCCTTGGTGGATGTCTCGGAGGAGCTCGTAGCCTTCCTCCTGCTTGACGCAGCGCTGGAACACGCCCGAGACGCTGCGCTTGTATAGCTCATTGTTGATGATGGTGTAGGCCTTGGCTCGGTGCTGCACTTGTCTAGCTTCGACCTCAACGATTGGCAGCTCGCCCTTGATGATGAAGGTGAGGATTGGCTGTGCCCAAGATGGCACTTCCCGGACGGTGAAGACGCTTTCCTCGGGTGCGCCAGTCCCCAAGTCCGTGTTGCCGTCTCCCGCATCCGGCGAGCCGGCTATGGCCGACGAGGTCGGAGTCCCTGAGTCCGGCTGGAGGATGGACTCGGATTCGGCCGCTGGATTGACGGAGGGCAGGCGGAGATGCTCGAGGGAGATGCCTGGTGGGATGGCTTGTCGGGTGGATCCTATGCGTGCCAGAGTGTCGGCTGCCTCGTTGTGCGTACGAGGGACGTGGTGGAACTCGCACCCCTCGAAGCATCCGCTGAGTTGCTACACGAAGAAGTGGTAGGCGGCCATGTTTGGGTCCTTGGCGTCCCAATCCCCGGAGACTTGCTGGACAACAAGGTCCGAGTCTCCGAAGCAGAGGATGCGGCGAATGTTCATCTCCTTGGCCAGCTTGAGGCCATGCGCGAGTGCTTCATACTCGGCGACGTTGTTGGAGGCGGTGAAGTGGATCTGGAGGACGTACTCCAGCTTGTCTCCTTTTGGCGAGGTGAGGACGATGCCGGCTCCTAGCCCATCGCGCATCTTGGAGCCGCCGAAGTGCATCTGCCAATGCGTGTTATCCGGCTGCGGCGTAAGGTACTCCTTCTCCGCCCAGTCGACGAAGAATTCAGCGATACACAGGGATTTCATGGCGGTTCTTGGCTCGTAGAGGACATGATGGTCGGCTAACGAGACGACCCACTTGGCGATCCGGCATGTGGCGTCCTTGTTGCACATGATGTCGGAGAGGGGAGCCGTGCTCACCACAGTGATGGGATGCTCCTAGAAGTAGTGCTTGAGCTTCTTGGCGGCTAGGTGGATGTCGTACGCCAGCTTCTGATAGTGCGGGTAGTTTTGCTTGGATAGCGAGAGCACCTTGCTCAAGTAGTAGACGGGTCGCTGGATTAGCCCCGGTTTACCCTCCTCGGGTCGCTCCACGACGAGGACGATGCTGACGACTCGATTTGTCGCGGCTATGTAGAGCAGCATCGGCTCCCTGGGCATGGGAGGCGCCAGTACTGGCGCTGTGGCCAATGCCTCCTTGAGCTGCCGGAAGGCCGCGTCGGCCTCATCCGTCCAGACGAAGCGGTTGGGCTTTTCATGAGGGAGTACATGAGGCTGACGAACCGGCTAAGGGACGCCAGGCAGCCGGGAAACTTTTGCACGTCCTTCAAGCTCCTTGGAGGCCGCATGCGCTCGATGGCGGCTATCTTGTCCGGGTTGGCCTCGATTCCCCTCGCCGAGACGAGGTAGCCGAGTAGCTGGCCAGCCGGCACGCCGAACACGCACTTGATCGGGTTGAGCTTCATTTTGAACCGCCTGAGGTTGTTGAAGGTCTCCTCGAGGTCGCCGAGCAGCGTGTCGCGCTTCTTGGTCTTGACGACATCACGTAGGCGTGTACGTTGCGGCCGATCTGGTCGTGCAGGCACTTCTGCATGCAGCGCTGGTACGTGGCCCCTGCGTTCTTTAGTCCGAAAGACATGACAGTGTAACAATAGGCCCCGTATGGGGTTATGAATGATGTCTTCTGTTGGTCCTCCGGGTTAAGCCGGATCTGATTGTACCCGGAGTAGGCGTCCAGAAAGGACAGGAGCTCGCAGCCGGCGGTGGAGTCGATGACTTGATCGATGCGAGGCAACGCGAAGGGGTCCTTCGGGCAAGCCTTGTTGAAGCTCGTGTAGTCGATGCATATGCGCCAGGTGTCGTTCTTCTTCATCACCATGACCGGATTGGCAAGCCAGTCCGGATGGAAGACTTCCATGATGAACCCGGCTGCAAGGAGCCTAGCGATCTCTTCCCCGATTGCTTTCCTTCTTTCCTCCGCGAAGCGGCGGAGGGGTTGTCTCACCGGCTTGGTACCCAGCTTCACATGTAAAGAGTGCTCGGCCAACTCCCTCGGAACACCCGGCATGTCCTTTGGAGACCATGCGAAGATGTCCCGATTCTCACGGAGGAAGTCGATGAGCTCGCTTTCCTATTTGTCGGTGAGGCCGGTCCCGACGGTGACGCACTTGTCGGGGTTGCTGGGGTCGAGCGGGATCTGCCTGGTGTCCTTGGCCGACTGGAAGGTTGATGACGGTAAAACACACTTCCGTTGGGAACCCCAAGAGGAAGGTATGATGAGTGCAGCAGCAATTTTTCACTCAGTATGAAACCGAGGTTATCGAACCAGTAGGAGATCAAACAGCTTCTGAAGGTTGTCAACGGCGCCAGAAAAGTGATGGCGATGGGGTAGCAGAGATTTACTTCTTCTCCCCGGCGCCAGAAAAGGTGTAGCGCGTAGTTGACTTGGAATCTACACACAACACAACCAAAATACTTTGCCCCAACTTACAGTGAGGGTGTCAATCTCACTGGCTTACTGAAAACAAAGGATTAGACGTATAGTGTGGAAAATGATGTTTGTTTGCAGAGAATGTAAAAGAACAGTGTTTGCAGTAGGTTGTATTATCAGTGTAAATGAATGGACCGGGGTCCACAGTTCACTAGTGGTGTCTCTCCATAAAAGATAAATAACATGCTGGGTAAACAAATTACAGCTGGGCAATTGATAAATAGAGAATGCATAACAATGCATGTACATGGCATGATGACTACTATGAGATTTACTTGGGCATTACAACATGGTACACAGACCGCTATCCAGCATGCATCTGTGTCTAAATAATCCACTTTCAGGTTAGCATCCGCACCCCTTTCAGTATTAAGTTGCAAGCAACAGATTATTGCATTAAGTATAGTGCATAATGTAAGCAACACAATTATCAAAAGACTAAGCATCGCTGTTTTACCCCTAATGGCAACATCACATCCAAAACCTTAGAACTTTCTGTCACTGTCCTAGATTAAATGGAGGCATGAACCCACCATCTAGCATAAATACTCCCTCTTGGAGTTACAAGCATCAACTTGGCCAAAGCCTCAACAAGTAACGGAGAGCATGCAAGATCATAAATAACATGGATATGATAATTCAATAATCAACTTGACATAGTACTCAATATTCATCGGATCCCAGCAAACACAACATGTAGCATTATAATAATATGATCTTGGTCATGATAGGCAGCTCACAAGATCTAAACATGATGGCACAAGAGGAGAAGACAACGATCTAGCTTCTGCTATGGACCCATAGTTCAAGGATGAACTACTCACGCATCACTCCGGAGGAGGGCATGGCGATGTAGAGCCCTCCGGTGATGATTCCCCTCTCCGGTAGGGTGCCGGGAAGAGCTTCTGAACCCTCCCGAGCTAGGGTTGACGGCGGCGGCGTCTTTGGAACTTTTCGTGGAATATGAATCGGGTCTCTAGGGTTTTTGCATCGGGAGGAATAAATAGGCGAAAGGGCGGCGGCTGAGGGCACTCGTGGGCCCCTCACCACATGGTGGCGCGGTCAAGGGGGGACCCGCGCCGCCGCATGGTGTGGGCGCCCCGGTGCCCCCACTTCGTGTCTCCTTCGGACTCCATGTACGTGACAGAAAAATAGGGCCATGGCTTTTTGTTTCGTCCAATTCTGAGAATATTTCCTTAAGTAATTATCTGGAACAGAAAAACAGCAGAAAACAGGAACTGGCACTGTGGCATTTTGTTAATAGGTTAGTCCCGAAAAATGCATAAAAATGATATAAAGTGTATGTAAAACATGTAGCAAATGGCATAATATAAGCATGGAATATCAGAAATTATAGATACGTTGGAGACGTATCAAAGGTGCTTTCGCTGGCCGATTTCTTGGAATCGGGAGCCTCAGCCGGCTCCTCGGCAACCTTGCGCTTGAGGCCTTCCAGTTCTTCTGCCACGATGAGGGCTTCGGCCATCTTGGCGCCGCTTGATGCGTAGGCGACGGAGCGCCTATAGTCGCCACTGACGGTGAGGATTCCACGCTCACTTGGCATCTTCATTTTGAGGTACACGTAGTGCGGGACCGCCATGAACTTGGCGAGCGCAGGCGCCCAAGGATGGCGTGGTAGGCACTCTTGTGGTCCACCACTTCAAACCATATGGTTTTGCGGCGGAAGTTCTCCTTGGTGCCGAAGATCACGTCCCGCTGGACTTGTCCGGCTGGGGAGCAAGACTGTCCCGACACAATGCCGTGGAAAGTGGTCGTGCTGGGAAGCAGGTCGCGGTCGGTGATGCCCACACTAGTACAGAACGACACATCGGAAACGGGCCAAAAACCCCATCGGCAACGGAGAAAGGTTCCGTGTCCCCGACCCTGTCACTGATGTGAAGAGCACAATGGCAACAAAGGGGATAAACCGTTTCTGATATGGTTAACATTAGACACGGAGTTTTGCGAATCACCGTTTCTAATAAGGGTTACAGGAAAAAAAAACACGGTGACAGGCTGTGCCGTCGATGGAGCCCCGCTCCATGCGACTAGACGGCCGCCCGGTCGTCACCGTATTCCTGTACAGAATGCTTTACAAAAGTTCATCAGTGCGCGTGGCTGGAGCTCTGCTCCTATGTCTTCACGGCCGCCAGATGAACATCTACTTTCTTCATCCTGCTGCGCAAAATGTACTGCTCCTGGTGACGGCACCGTGTATGGAGCCCCGCTCCTAGGTCTTCACGGCAGCAGCATCCACCAAGCCCTTGACACAACAAATATTCTTTGTTAAAAACAGCAAACAAAGCTAATAAACAGAGCCAATAAGCAGTAAACAAAGGAAAATGTAGTGGGATAAGCAGCTAACAGAGCAAACGGAGCTAAATAAGTAGCTAACATAGCAAATACATAGCTGAACAGAGCTAACTAACAGAGCAAACCGAGCTAAAAAGTAGCTAACATAGCAAATACATAGCTGAACAGAGCTAACTAACAGAGCAAACCGAGCTAAAAAGTAGCTAACATAGCAAATACATAGCTGAACAGAGCTAACTAACAGAGCAAACCGAGCTAAATAAGTAGCTAACATAGCAAATACATAGCTGAACAGAGCTAACTAACAGAGCAAACCGAGCTAGAAAGTAGCTAACATAGCAAATACATAGCTAAACAGAGCTAACTAACAGAGCAAACCGACCGAATAATAATTAAGTAGCTAACAGAGCAAATACATAGCTAAACAGAGCTACAAAACAGAGCAAACCAAGCTAAATAAATACCTTAGGCGAGGCGGGGTCGCTTTCCATCGTGCATTGCGTCCCACGCGTCGGCGCCGGAGCCATTGCCAGAGGAGACGTCAGAGGAGACCTCATCCTGCTCGAACACCGGAGCGTCCTCCTCCTCCTCCTCCTCCTCATCCTTCTCCTCTGCCGCCGCCACCGCTGCCGCGGCCGCATCTGGCCCAGGGCCCTGGCCAGGGAGAAGAGAGCGGTGTATGGCCGCCCGGAGCTGCGTCTGGAACAACGCCTCCTCGGCGGCTTCTATCGCGTGCTCGGCGGTGGAGATGCGGATAGCTCTCTGCATCGCAGACGCCCGAATGACACCGGAAGACGAGATCTGGGCGTCGGTGGCCGCCGCCGCCGTGGATCCGGATGGTATTTGACGGTACTGAATGAACCGGCGACCGCAATCGCCGGGGATCTAGCCCCAGTTGTAGGGGAGATCCCTCGGAGGTGGGAGGAGGAAGATGCTCCATCCTGACTTCCGTCGGCGCCGGAGGGTTCGCCATCGATGGGTGAAGTAGGAGGAGAGCGTGTGCGACTAGGGTTAGGAACTGGGGAGAGTGAGACTGTGAGAGTGAGACACTGGAGTGGGAGATATTAATATCGGCACCGCTTAATGGGCCTTCACATGGGAAACGGAGACACACTGATCTCCGTTTCTAATGTGGCCATATCAGCAACGGAGATACTTTTTCCTACGTTGCCCAGATATGAGCAACAGAGATCCTTTTGCCCTCCGTTACCATTGTGTCGGGCCCATCGACCGACTAACGCGCGCGCACTCACGGAAGCGCGCGGAGCTCATTCTTCCGTCGCCTAACTCTTGCCGTTGCCATAGAGGGGTATCCGATGTGTCGTTCTGTACTAGTGCCAGCTTATCCGCGGTGTCACGGTAGAGGATGTTGATGGCGCTGCCTCCGTCTATGAGGACTCACGTGAAGTTGACGGCGAAGTTGTCGGAGACGATGGTGGGATCTAGGACCAAGGCATAGCCGCCTGGTCGAGGCATCACACCGGGATGATCCTCACGCCCCCATGTGATCAGTTGCTCCGACCATTTCATGAACTGAGGGACGGGAGGGACGGTGGCGTGCACTTCAGCGTAGCGTTGCCGTCTGGCGCGCTTGTCGTCGCGCTCGCTGGTGTACATGATCGACATAGGAGGCATCTTGGTGCGGGAAGTCGTCTGGTCGTCCAGCCGGCTTGGCGGGAGATCGGGGCCGCTCAGGGCGCCGATCATAGTTGTCTTGATTTCCTCGATTGTCGCGGTTGTCGTGATTATCTCGGTTGTCGCGGTTGTCGCGATTATCTCGGTTGTCGCGGTTGCCGCGATTGTCGCCGGGTTGGCCACGAGGAGGAGGCGGCGGGAGTTCCTCGTCGCGGGCAATCCGGGTGGTCCAGCTGCAATGCCGGGTGGTGTGGTTAGCCGGCTTGCGATTGAAGTTGTGGTACTTGCAGGGCATGTCGAGCATGGCCTCGAAGGTGTATTTGGTCTTCTGCCACGGGCGGCTCTCCCTCATGCGACCTCGGTCGCCATCTTCTCATGCGCGGCCTTCCTCGCCGAGCGCGATGAACTGGGAATCGCGTCGATTCTCGGAATACAGGCCTTTGCGCTTGTGGCGGTCGTCAAGCCGGTTGTCCGAGTAGCGGCGTGAGGAGCCGGCTTCCTCGCGATTACGAGGTGGATCTTTCTTCTTCGGCTCATTTGTATCCGGCTTGTCGTGATCAGTCACCCGGGTTGGTGCCTTCAGGACGGAGTCGGCCGTTGCATGTTTATCGGCGATGTCCAAGAGGTTTCCCAGGCTCTCTGGCTCGGATTGCAGAAGCTTGTGCTTCAACATGATGTCGTGGTGGCAGCCATCAGTGAAGTAGCGGATGGCCTCTTGCTCGCTAACCCCTTGGCAGGAGTTGCGCAGTTCGGACCACCTCGTGAGGTAGTCGCGGTCGGACTCGGCCTTCCCTTGGGTGCAGAGCTGCAGAGTGCGCGGTTGGCCCGGATGCTTGTAGGTGCTGTTGAAGTTCCCGACGAACACCTCCTCGAAATCTAGCCATGAATTGACGCTGCCGGGTGGCAGGCTGTTAAGCCATGTCCGAGCGGTGTCCATCAGCATGAGCGGGACGTAGCGGATGGCTACGCGCTTGTTACCGCCGGCGATGTCGATGGCGATGAGGTAGTCCATCAGCCAGTCCTCTGGCTTAGCTGTGCCGTTGTACTTGGGCGTCTCCCGAGGGAGATAGAAACGGGGCGGGGAACGGCTCCTTTTGGATGCGGGGGCCAAAGCACTTGTGGCTCAGGATGAGGCTGTTGTCCTCGATGGCTCGGGACGCTGCTAGGGCGTCGATGCGGCCGCGAGCATCAACATCAACAGTAGGTCCCAAGGGACCTAGCCGGCTGGCGACGGGACCTTTGCCGGCTGCTTTAGCTGGCTCAGGATGCGTCTTTGCGTGATTTCTGTGCTCGTCGTCCCGGGGGTCGACGTGGTTGGAGCGGCTTCGCTCGGGGTTGCGCGCCTTGGCCTTGCCAGAGTTAACACTTTTCTTTGGTCCTCCGCCGCGTTGCTGGCTAGCGGCCAGGGAAGAAGCTCCCTTAGACTTGGGCGGGCCTCGGTGGGTCTCGCCGTCTTCGGAGGCGGCTTGCATGACATTAGCAGCTGTGAGCAGCTGCTGGACGCGCCTGGATTGCGCGGTCAACTCTTCGCCTTGCAGATGGTCGAGCTCGAGTGCGGCCGCCTCGGCGGCGCGCATGTTTTTGGCCGGAGTGTTGTAGATGGGTAGGGCGAAGTCTGGCCGGGTGGAATCTTCGTCCATCCGGCCACCCAGCATAGCGCCTTTGCGGCGGATATCTTGGAGCCGGCTGGGACGATCCCCAGTAGGGGTGAGGTTGTGCGCGGAGCTGTACTCGAGCATGGTGGCTGCGAGCCGGCGTTTGGTGTTGGCCACCTCTTGCGCGCCATTGATGATGCGCTGGCGCGACGGTCGCAGCCGGATCATCGCCGGCGGTGGGCGTCATGAGCCCTGGATGGTTGCGTAGAGGGACGCAGCTGCGGTGGAGGATTCCAGGTTTTCCTGGCGCGCAATGGAAGCGCGCCTGGCCGCCTCCAAGGCGGAGGGGACATCGGTGGCGGTGTAGACCTCCGCATACGCGCAGGACTCATCGCTAGAGTCGCTGCCTTCGGACAGAGAGTCCGGACAGGGGAGGATAACATCAGGATACTCACTAGGGATGACGGCGACCTAGACGCGGTGGTCGCCGAAATGGATGACGGAGCCTCTTTCGGGCGGAGGAGCGTCGGCGAAGCACGCCGCGTTGTCGGTGATGCAATCGAATGCGCCGAGCGTCAGGATGAGCCCCAACGCGACGCGCTGGCCGGAAGTGGTGACGGGTCCCGAGCGGAACATGACTCTGTTCGCCGCTATCGGCCCCACGGTGGGCGCCAACTATCATGGTATGGTACACGGCAGTGCCATCTCGGGATAGCTAAGTGGGTGAGGCCTACAGGTGACGAACGATGGTGCCCGCTGGCGGGATCGGGTATGAGCAAGGTGACACCAAGACATACCCAGGTTCAGGGCCCTCGTGTGGAGGTAACACCCTTACTCCTGCACGGACTCGTATATATGAGTATGGAGCTACAATGGTGCTCCTTGAGCTGGACAGAGTTTCGGTGTCTTTAGGTAGGAGAAGCTGCCCTCTAATGGAGAGCCCGGCCCCCTTATATACTGGTCGGGTGGCCGGTTACAACATGTTGTCCCATCTGGACGGGGCCCGGGAGGGCCCGCAGGTGTAGTCAAAGTCTATAAAGCCTAGCCGGATGACTACTCCGATGATGGCGAAGCGACTGGTCAACCTTTGTAGGCCTGGACGGCTGACTGGTCTAGGTCGGTGATGTGACCAGTCAACCCCCGTAGGCCTGGCCGGATGACCGGCCTATTGATGGCGATGTGATCGGTCAACCCTCGTAGGCCTGGCCGGATGACCGTTGTGATGATGGTGATGGGACGGGTCGAAGGGGCCCGTACGTGTCAGCGGACAGGCCGGGTCCTTCCGTCATCATCTTCCTATGTCAGCTCAGGTGATGTTTTTTTTAGATCCTTGGGTAGGCTCGGCTCATTCCCGCAACCCGCGGCGTGTCGTGTCGTGTCGTGTCGTGTCGTGACGGACGGATGGCGGAGGAGGAGGAGCGCGGGAGAGAGCCTTCTATTCTCAGCTAGCACACCAAGTGGTACAACACTACACTATATAAGGTGGTGCAGCTCTCTCCCAACTAGCAATGTGGGACTAAACTTTAGCACAGCTTTCCACTCCCAAAATTCTGCCATGCACATGGGCCAATTTAAGATTTCCAGGAATTGCTTATGTGGGCTGCTCACTAATGGGCCCAATATTCTAACAGGTTTCACATCTATCCCAAAATATCTATGTACTGACCCCGCTGCTGCTTGGTTAATACTATTGCATTTACATGAAAATGACTGACCTTGACAGGTCACTCGCTTGCTACCTCTATGTCACAAACAAATGGCTTGTGTACAAGTGTCATCAACACGTCGGCTATTCACATCATCTTCCTATGTCTACATTCTATCCTACAGGCCGGCGCCATGTCGTAGCCGCCTTAGTTGCTTGAGGTGCGTCCAATTAGGAGGAGCGCAGATCTCACGTCGCGTAGTAGATGGTCGGCGTGTTCTTCTTCTTGGCCGCCTTCTCGGGGACGACTGAACATCAAGAATCCAACAGGGAGATGAGCAACCAAGAAGGGGGATCAGCAGCCCATTCTAGATCCAAGAACCGGCGCTGGAGGGAGAGGGGTAATTGGGGAGGGGGAGGGGGCATACCGGGAGTAGCCAGTTGTGTGTCGTCGGGGACGAAGCCGCCGCCGTGGAGGTGGGGATCGGCGGGGGCGCGCGGAGCGGGTAGTGGCGCTGCCATGTTGCCATGCGAGCGCGGAGCAGAGGAGGAAGAGCGACTTGCCGGTGCCGGTGGGCGACTCAAGGAGCGCGTGGGAACGGCCCTGGTGGCGGGCGCTGTCGAGCGTGGTGATGACGCGGCCCATGAAGGCCAGCTGTGTCCCATACGGCTTGTAGGGGAACTCCACCGGCACGCCGCCCACCTGGTACACGCCGCCTCTGCCACGCGCGGGCGCAGGCTTCGTGGTGGTGAAGCCGTCGCCGGCCATGGGATCGTCGGCGGTGGCGGCGCACGGCAGGTGTTTCTGGATTTGCCCGTGAGAATTGGGCAGGAGAATTGGGGGGGGGGGAATGGAAATGGGCGCCGACGTCGCGCGCATCAATCGTCGGAGAATTGGGCGTTCTCGTGGGTGTCACGGCCCAGGTGGCGGCCCGCGACGAAAAGACCCAGCCCAGCCCAGAGAAGGCGTGAGACACCCACCCGGACGTTGCGGAAGGCAGCGGCGCCGCAAGCTGCTACTTAAGGCAATGTCTCCAGGAGAAGAAGGGGGACGAAAATGATGCATCTCGTGTAATCCTTGTAGCTACCTTCCTCGAAATCCAGATTGTACCTCCGAACTTGTGACTTATAATCTGAATCCCTAGTAAGGTCGTAACAATTGGTATCTTGAGCCTTGTTTCGATCCACCAGAGTTCGCTTGATCTGTAAATCCGTTTGCGGTCGGCGGCGATTCTTCGAATTGCTGCTGTAATTCCCATCTCTCGGTTCGATCGCGTACCGAGGTCGTCGATCTGGCGCACTGAAAAATCCCACTGTGGTTGAGACGCGGATCGCGACGGCGATGGCGACAGTAGAGGAGCAGAACACCACCACCAACTCCAAGCTCGACGAACTCGGCAAGCAGATGCAGTCCCTCGCGGGATGGATGCGATCCGTCAATGACACCACCGCCGACCTCACGAAGAGCACCAACCTCCTCCAACTTCACGCGGAGGACACGGCGTCGCGCATCAGCATACTCGAGTCGCGCTCCGACCCGAGCGCCGCCGACAAACAGCCCCAAGGGCACCGCGATGCAGATGTGACACGGGGGCAGGACTTGGGGGTCAATCGACCTCCCGATCCTCCTCCGGATCATGGTACGTCTCGATCTGCATCTCTTGTGTTTGACCGTGAGTCTGACCCAGACGGATTTCGACACCACTCCCACCGACCTTTCACTAGCACATCTAAGATGGATTTTCCGAAGTTTGACGGTGACGATTATCAGATTTGGATCGATAATTGCAACCTCTACTTCGAGATTTATGGGGTGTCTTCACATATGAAAGTTAAATTTGCTGCTCTAAATATGATAGGCAATGCCGCGCTGTGGCTTAAAACTATGCAGAAGAGACACAAATTCGTTCACTGGGATGAACTTTGCACAACAGTTGTAACTCGCTGGGGCAAAAGCAAACACAATTTCTACATGCGTGAGATGCTAGCTGTTAGGCAGACTAGTACAGTAGAGGAGTACACCACTCGTTTTGACATCCTTAGAAACCAGTTGTTGTTAGAGGATCCTTTTACCAGTGAGGTGTTCTTCGTTGAGCGTTACTTAGCCGGTTTGCGTGCTAATATTCGTACTGCAGTTGTTTTACATTGCCCTGAAGACACAGAAACTGCTAGTTTGTTGGCTCGGTTGCAGGAAACAGAGTTGGAGGCTGATCCCCTATCCAATTATCACAAGAGCAACCATCGCGACAAGACCAAACAGTACCACCACCAGTAAAAAAAAGGCTTATAGGTGGAGGCCTTTTTGTGGCGCACCAAATTGCATGCGCCACAGAAAAGCCTTTTGTGGCCCATCCTTTTGCATGCGTCACAGAAAGTCATATTTCTGTGGCGCATGGGTTCGGGTGCGCCACAGAAATATGACTTTTTGTGTCGCATGAGCTCGGATGCGCCACAGAAAGTCCATGCGCCACAGAATGTCGACTTTCTGTGACGCATCAGGTTGGGTGCGCCACAAAATGTATGCACTTTTTGTGGCGCATGGGACCTTGCGGCAAAATGAAGAAAATGAAAAATTATTCAAAAAATTCCATCCTTTGAAATATAGTTAGGTATTAGTGTTTACTTCGTGTAGCATATTTGAAATATGAGTTTTGACCTTTTATGCAAAATCACTGTAAAGAAAGTCGAAACGGCCATAACTTTTGCATACGACGTCGAAAAAATGCGTTTAATAACTTCAAAAAAGTAGAGAAAAATAGAAAATTGCCCACACCCGGGCTTGCCGGTTAGGCCTTTTTAGATTCCTCAAATTCCAAAAGGAAAAAAAGTTATTTTAAAATGATTATTTTTCTCAGCAAAATCAAAAAAAAAAGTTTCTGTGGCGCACTTGGAGGGGGTGCGCCACATAATTTTTGGGCGGGATTCGAAATTTGAAATGGGAGGCTGGCTCCCCTTATCTTCTCCCCTTCTCCTCACATTTCCTGCTCCTCTCCCCTTCTCCACCACATTTCTTGCTCCTCTCCACTTCTCCACCACCACTCCTCTCCCTCTACTTCTCTCCCCTTCTCCTCCCTCCTTCTCAACAAACTCCGGCGACCTTCTCCGGAGCTACCAACTCCGGCGACTTCGACCTCTTCCTCCGCCACAACTCCGGCGACCTCCTCCTCCTCCTAACCGGCGACCACCTCCACCTCCTACTCCGGCGCCCACCTCCTCCGGCGACCTTCTCCTCCTCCGGTGACCTCTTCCGGCGACCTCCTCCTCCACCACGTGACATCCGGCTCCAACTCCGGCGACCACCAACCTTCGACGACTCTCTCCTCCACCCACCTACGGCCAAGCCCAGTGCTGCTTCCGACGAGCTCCGATGAAACGAAATTCCGATGAAATTTGGGCGGCCCGATCTAGATCTGGCCAGAATTCAGATTTAGATCTGGCCGCCCTTTTTTTGAAATTCAAAAAAAATTAGTGGCGCACCTAAGTGGGGGTGCGCCACTGATATGTTTCTGTGGCGCATGGTGGTGGGGTGCGCCACAGAAATGTTTTTGTAGCGCACCGAGGGGGTGCGCCACAGAAATATATTTTAGTGGCGAGATAACTGTGGCGCACCCCCCGTTTTCCTGGGTGCGCCACAGAAAGGCTAAATGGTGCGCCACAGATAGCTTTTTTCCACTAGTGCACCATAATACTGAGAAGCACAAATCCGGGCGTGCCGATGAGGCCAAGAAGTCTGATGGACCTCGTTGGGATGATAAGCTGGAGGCACTCCGAGCGTATCGCAAGGCCAAGGGCCTCTGCTTTACATGTGGAGAAAAATATAGCCGCACCCACAAGTGTCCAGATCAGATCCCCTTGCACATCATCGAGGAACTGCTGGAAGTGCTGCAAATTGATGAGGATGACAGTAAATCGCAAGATAGTGATTCTTCTAGCTCAGACAGTGATATCTGTCTTTTGGCTCCCTTGGCTGACAAATCTCAGAAGAAGCAACGACGCACAATGAGGTTACATGGGATGATTGACAAGCAACACATGCTCATTTTGGTGGATTCTGGAGCAAATGCATCATTTGTTAGCACAGAATTGGCTGACAAATTAGAGCGTCCCTTAGTGGAGTCAACACCAGCTCGTTTTGTGGCAGCAAATGGGGCTTCATTAGTCAGTGCAAAATGTTACCCCAGTTACCTTGGCTGTGCCAGGGCCACTCCTTTGTGCAGGATTTCCAAGTGCTTCCTTTACCTTGTTATGATATGATCCTGGGTGCCGACTGCTGGAACAGCATAGCCCTATGTGGGTACATTGGAAGAAACGATGGATGAAGTTCACACACAACAACAAGAGAATTCAGTTGAAGGGCATTTCTGACAGCTCTAATGACTGTCGACCAGTGTCAGCGGCTAAACTTCATGGTTTGCTTCGCAGGGGAGCGATTGTCGAGTGTGTACAAGTACAACCCATACATCAGGAACAAGAACTGAATTCGCTGGCATCCAGTGACGGGGTTACTACAGTCTAGTACCAGTTCAGCAGGTGTTGAATGAATTTGAGGCTTTGTTTGGCGATCCAACTGAATTACCACCTAGGCGTGCTTGTGATCACCAGGTACCACTGATGCAGGGTGCTCAACCTGTCAATGTTAGACCATACAGATACACTCCTCATCAGAAAACAGAGATTGAAAAACAGGTGCAAGCCATGCTGAAACATGGCACTATCAGGCGCAGTTCCAGTCCATTTGCTTCACCTGTACTCTTGGTACGCAAGAAAGATGGCACATGGCGATTTTGTGTGGACTATCGTCAGCTCAACAACATCACTATCAAAAATAAACACCCTCTGCCAATTGTGGATGAACTTCTTGATGAACTGGCTGGCGCCAAGTGGTTCAGTAAATTCGACTTGAGCTCTGGGTACCACCAAATTCGGATGGCCGAAGGAGAAGAACATAAAACTGCATTTCGCACACATCAAGGCCTATATGAGTTCATGGTCATGCCTTTTGGCTTAACTGGAGCACCAGCCACATTCCAGAGTGCTATGAACCTCCTCTTCGACAAATTACTGCGTCATGGTGTTCTTGTGTTCATGGATGATATTCTCATCTATACTCCCACTCTTGAGACACATTTAGAACTGCTTCGAAAGGTTCTGTCCATTCTAAAGGAGAACAACCTCATGATCAAGAAGTCTAAGTGTATGTTTGCTCAACCACAGTTGGAATACCTAGGGCACATCATTAGCGGTGCAGGTGTTGCCACTGACCCTGCCAAAGTACTTGCAGTACAGAGTTGGCCCATTCCAAAGAATCTGAAAGAGCTGAGAGGAATTCTGGGCATGACAGGTTACTATCGCAAGTTTATCAAGAACTATGGGATCATAAGTCGAGTCTTGACAGACATGCTCAGGAAGGGAATCCAATTTCAATGGACACCAGCAGCTGATGAGGCATTTCGGGCTCTCAAGCTTGCTCTCACTCAAGCTCCAGTCTTGGCAGTCCCAGATTTCTCCCTGCCCTTTGTGCTTGAAACTGACGCATGTCAGACAGGGATCGGAGTTGTTCTGATGCAGAAAGAACACCCCATCGCTTATCTCAGGAAGTCCTTGTGTCCAAAGAACCAGATGATCTCCACGTACGAGAAAGAATGCTTGGCAATTTTGCTTGCAGTTGAGAAATGGCGTCCCTACCTACAATGCCAGGAGTTTACCATCCGTACAGATCAGAAAAGCTTGTTACATCTCACAGAGCAGCGGCTAATGACAGGCATGCAACACAAAGCATTTGTCAAACTATTGGGACTCAATTACAAGATTCAACACAAAAAGGGCATAACTAATTTGGCAGCCGATGCTCTATCACGTCGTGACCATGAAAATCCCATTCTGGTAATCTCTTCCGCAGAACCAACCTGGCTACAGGTTCTCACTGATGGTTACACAGCTGACATGGAGACACGGTCATTGTTATCAGAATTAAGCCTGTCCACTCCAAATGGCAGAGGATACTCTCTGGATCATGGTGTTATCCGTTTCAAGGGTCGCATTTGGGTGGGCAATAATTCTACAGCACAACAACACATCATCCAGTCTTTGCACTCCAGCGGAATTGGAGGCCACTCCGGCGTGTTGGCAACATACCAGAGAGTGAAAAGGATGTTCGCTTGGCCCAAGATGAAACAAACAGTACAAATTTATGTCAGTTCGTGTTCCCCATGTCAGCAAGCTAAAGTAGAGCACACCAAAATGCCAGGCCTCCTCCAGCCATTGCCAATTCCACCTTTTCCTTGGCATACGGTGAGTCTTGATTTTGTTGAAGGCCTACCCAAGTCACAAGGGTATGATGTCATCTTAGTTGTCATTGATAAGCTGACCAAGTATGCACACTTTCTCACCCTCAAACACCCTTTCACTACGGCACAAGTGGCACAAAACTTCCTTGATGGCATTTACAAATTGCATGGACTGCCGCAGTGTATCATCTTTGATCGTGACAAGGTGTTTACAAGTCATCTGTGGCAAGAACTGTTCAAATTATCTGATACACAGCTGATGATGAGCTCTGCCTACCACCCTCAAACAGATGCACAGACTGAACGTCTGAACCAGTGCCTTGAAGGGTTTCTTCGTTGCTCAGTGCATGCCAACCCTGCCAAATGGTCCAAGTGGCTGCCATTAGCCGAGTATTGGTACAACACGTCCTATCACTCTGCCCTTCAACGTTCCCCGTTTGAGACACTATATGGGCATGTGCCCCGACATTTTGGTGTTCGAGATGAAGTTCAAGTGGCAACCCCGGAGCTGGATGTCCTCTTACGGGAACGAGAAGCAACCATGGCTCTCCTACAACAGCAATTGTTGCGTGCTCAGGCAAGGATGCGCAAGCAAGCAGACAAACACCGTCTGGAGCGGTCGTTTGCTGTCGGTGATCAAGTTTACCTGAAACTACAACCGTACATTCAGACTTCAATTGCTCGTCGCAGCACTCAAAAACTGGCGTTTAAATTCTATGGCCCATACAAGATAACCCAACGAATGGGCGCGGTGGCATACAAGATCGACCTTCCACATGGGAGCCGTATTCACAATGTTGTCCATGTATCCCAGCTGAAGCGACATCTGCCTCCGCAGCATCTGGTCAGTGATGATCAGGCTATCTTCCTCATTGATGCTTCAGTACTTGTGCAGCCCCTGGCGATCTTGGCACGCCATGTCATTCAGCGCGGTGGCGTGGCAGTGACACAAATGCGGGTCACCTGGGACACGGCCACACCGCCGACAAGCACCTGGGAAGATGAAGCCGTCCTGAAGAAGTTCTTCCCGGATGCACTGGCTTGGGGTCAAGCCAGCTCTCAAGGAGAGGGGCATGTCACGGCCCAGGTGGCGGCCTGCGACGACAAGACCCAGCCCAGCCCAGAGAAGGCGTGAGACACCCACCCGGACGTTGCGGAAGGCAGCGGCGCGGCAAGCTCCTACTTAAGGCAATGTCTCCAGGAGAAGAAGGGGGACGAAAATGATGCATCTCGTGTAATCCTTGTAGCTACCTTCCTCGAAATCCAGATTGTACCTCGGAACTTGTGATTTATAATCTGAATCCCTAGTAAGGTCGTAAAAGTGGGCTGCCTCTGTTTTGGGCTCGGAGGCCCGTAAGCCCGTTTAGAGTACTGACATACACAAAACACAAAAATATATAATTACATTGCTTGACACAGTCCAAATGCATGTACGCTGTCTGAATGCCAACACTAGCCGGGGGGAGATCACCGGCGCGGAGATGGCGGTGGAGTGCAGGGACGAGGCCGACGCAGGGGTTCGGAGTGGGAGCTCCGTGGCGACGCGGGTGAACTCGTAGGCAAGGGGCTGAGGCGTGCGCGGCCGAACTCCTTGGTGTGGAGGCGGAGATTTGATTCGGCGGCGTGTCCGGCGACCAGCAGCGGTGGCGGGAAAAGGACAGAGGATTGCCTCATGGGACTCAAATCTTACTCACGAGCCGCCGGTCATCATCCAGGATATCGATGGGATGGCTACCATCTTAAATCTCTCGCTTTGAAAAAAACGTTTCAAAACGAAAGTTCGCTCAAAATAGCTTGAAAATTCACATTAGATAAACGTTGAAGTCCCCTCTAACGGAACGGTGAGAACACACAAAGGTTCGAAACCTAATTTACAATGCTATAACTTCTAGTGAACCGTAAATAATTTCTAAGAAATATCAACAAGAAAACATAGAGATTTTCACAGCTTTTTTACGGTATATTATGTGTATTATTCCGACAAACTGTTTAAAAACTATGAAGAAAATGTACGTCAATACAAATGAATCTGTACTGCAACGGGATCCGGTTGTTCAAATCGATCACATGTATGCGCATGCAATTAGCAACTAGATGAGTCTAATTTGGCTCTCATTTCCTGCCACGCCCGACTCGAGCATCAAAGTCATGCCAAATTCAAATCATTCCGTGTTTTGACGTTTTCTATAAACTTAAAATTAGTGTTTAAACGTATGGAATGTTTACAAAACGATTAAATGCAAGAGTTGTGGGTGTAGTAGTCAATATCTTTCCAACGCCATATCATTTACTACCATAAGCGCGGTTTCAAAGTAACTGACAGAACACAGCCGGAGATAATCACACATACATTGACAGATCGAAGCCAAATATAACTCTCCTTGGACCGACGAACCAAGAGATAGTAATGGCTCGAAACAAACATGATCCCAAATATACGAGTACAAAGGAACTGACAAAACACAGCCTGAGATAATATCACACACATTGACATACAGAAGCCAAATATAACTCACTCTCCTTCGTTCGACCGAACCAAGAGCTAGTAATGGCTCAAAACAAACATGATCCCAAACATACGAGTACTGATGAGTTTGGGATTGCTACGTACATATGAGGAGCTCATGCAGCACATACTATTACTCTTCTTACATGAAGCACTTGATAGCGGCATAGGCGCAGCATAAAACGAAATCAGCATCGCCAAAGATGTTGCTCCTGCTGTCTCGGCACGACCAGGCGGCATCTCCGACGCACCTCGCCCGGTCGTCGCTGATGGGCATGCCGATGCAGTGCTCCCCGTCCTCCTCCGGCGCCTCCCGTGGTCCGGCCCAGCACTTCTCAGTAATGGCCAAGGTCAGGAAGCACGGCAGGAACGTAGACTCCGCGGTGGTGGCCTCCAAGGGCATGCACTTTAGGGCCACGTTCCCCGCGCAGGCCACCGCCTCACTATGGACAAGGGCGCCGAGGCACAGCTTCTCGGCCTCTAGCCCTCCTGCAGTGGCCGCCGGTGCCGGTGCCGGCGCCATCACCGGAGTGGAGGCGGAGGCTGGGCAGAGCAGCAGCAGGATGGCGAGTAGGGAAGGGATGATGAGGGCCATTGGTTATTTCTTGGGAGGTGCGTGACTTGTTCGTCTCATCATCCTCGGATTTATAGAGACATGCAGGATGCTGCTGCTGCCAAGCATACTGCAGGGGAGCCCAGCCAACGTGATGTGTCGTTGATCGGCGATTGCATGCATAAGCTACCACGTGCTGCTACTCGTAAGATATTTCAATAGCGACCCAACGATTAACGATGTACTACCTTTGCCCACATCTCTAATTGCAGTCACATACATTAGTGCTAGCAGTTTATTTCACTAGTAGAAAATAGGCCTTTAGTCGCGGGTCTAGAGAGCCTTTTGTCCCGGGTTTGGACTCGTGACTAAAGGGTCGGGACTAAAGGGGGGGCCTTTCGTCCCGGGTGTCTATGACCCGCGACTAAAGGGCCTCCACGTGGGCTGCGCAGGGCGCGCATGGCGGGCACCCTTTGGTCCCGGTTGGTATTACCACCCGGGACCAAAGTGTTTCTGCTTTTTGTTTTCTTCTAATTTATTTTTTAGGGGTTTCGATTTTTTTTCCAATTAATTATTTTTTACGAAGATCAAAGTAGTCCTACACATAAAGCATACAATACACCGAGGTCACGTTTGATTCATACATAGTACATAATCCCACAAGTTTATACTACACACCGACATCACGTTTCTCACCCGTCGAGATCACGTCAATTACATTGGAGGGATAAAATATGTCTCAGCGTGATAAAATTCTCCGTCTTTCCTCAGGACCTCCCTGTTCAAAAATTCCGCCAATTCCTCTTGAATTGCTTTTAGGCGCTTCGCTGGCATGAGCTGGCCCCGCTCTCGTTCCATCTAGATCAATAAGAATATATATATATGTGAGCTGTTTGAAATCATCATAAAATAAATTATGAATGGAACTCAACACAATATGCGAGTACGTTTGTTATTCTGATTTTTCTATCCCGCTCATTGACAAAAGATCGAATGTACTCGAAAACGTAAAATGCACATAAATTAGTCCCTTCTGGCTGCCTCAGACACCACTTTAAAAAAAATTAATCAAAATAACAATCAAGCATGATAATGGTATTGAAACTAAAATTAAAGAGTTGCGCAGACATATATATGTACTACTACTTACCTTGGTTTCATAAAAATACAGGGCATTTTTCCACTTCCCTGGAACCTTCACCTTAAACCGTTCCCAAACCCTGCCCGGCAAAAGAAAATAATGAAAGGAGCTATTAATTACTTGATATCACAAAATGAACGAAAGAGGTCGATATAAAGCGATAATGACTGAAATTATTACCTGTCAAGCATTTGTCTCATGTCGTCCCACTCATCCATATATTTCCTTAACGGTTCCATGATCTGAACGACTCCTTGGTCAACTCTAATGTTTAGCAAAATCCAGTGGAATCTGCACACGTTTATATGTCCATGACTCATCGATTACACTAAACAAGGAGTAAGCAAAATAGAATGTGTAGAAGGTACAGTAACACTCACTTGAAGTTGTAAGGAAAAAATATGTCTGTGCAGGTATTTTGTTTCACTAAAAACCGGAGCAAGTTTTTCTCTGTGTCTTCGGGATTGTACTTCAAAACAACTGAATGAACCCAATATGGGTCAATGAACCCAACACCATAGATGCGGGAATCTCTGCATTCAAGGATCTTCATTCTGCATAATAGCGTACAAAATAATATAGTTCGATAATTGGCAACGAACGAGCTGAGAGCTAGAGACTTAATTAAATCGCAAAACTAAATCACTTACAAACAATAGCAACTGACGATGGATTTGTCGAGGGCGTCTTGGTTGAATAATTGAAAAATTTCCGAAAACAGAATATACATCACGTTATCCTTGAAGAAATGCTCTTTATTGACTGAAACCCAGAAAGCGTCATGCTTGGCCTCCACCGATGCAAACGGCGCATTTGTGTTGTCAGAGAGTTGACGTGCTCATGTCTGACCAGGGTCCTCCCGTAGACATATGTCCATGCATACTCATACTCAGCGGGGTTCAGGTCGTCTATGCGAAAAGTGTGTTGGTCTACTACCTTTTCCGGCATCACCTTGAGCGCGGGGACCGACAGATTTGTCTGTTCTCCGAGCTGGGCCACTTGTTTCCCGGATTTCAGTTGCTGCCTCTTTATGCGAAATGCCGCCTCCTTCTCCTGCTTCTCCTTACTAGCTGCCATCTTCATCAGCTCTCTCTTTCGGCGATATGCCTCCGACTTATCCTCCCTGTCTTCTTGAATTGTCTTCTTCAGAACACGGTCATAGTCATCTGGCAAAACACGCGGCTGTGGCGGTCCAGAAGATATGCTTTTCAAAGTTTTGTCAATTTTTTCCTGTGGTATTACCTCCTTTGGCGGGCGCCGTTTCGGTCCCAATTGTCTTTTCACATCAGCTTGCACATCCCTCTCGAGTTCCTCTTGACTCAAGTCGTACGGTCTCTTTGGAAGAGGCTTTAGCAGCTCGCGTTCCTCTCGAGTTTCTGGCGGGTAGTTTAAACTGCACCTCTGTGTATATGTCGACGGGTACGTTAGTTTCCGCGAAACAGTGTGCGCAGTCTCTTGCCGCGACTTCGCGGGCGATGGACTCGCTTTGGGCACCCAACCGTCGTCACGAGGTGGGGGGGTGGATCTTGAGGTGGGGGACTGCTACTCGGAGGAGTCGGTGGCCTTGGCGGCAAGTTTGGTAACACGATGTGTTTCTTCTTCCAGAGAACGATGGCATTCTTGGCTTCTCCCAGTGTCCTCTCGTCGTCACCTCCAGGAATGTCAAGATTCAGATTAACATATAACGGCACAAAGTCATCCACCCCAACACGAGCATAGCCAGCTGATATCCCGCCGAGATGGTATCTTGCTCCGGATTCATTTGGTAAAGCATAGCCGACCGCCACCTTGAAGGACATGTTCTTCATCGCCATATGTAGCTCACATTCTGTCTTCTCCGTGATATCATCCACGGGGTAGTGAGCCGCCGGCGGTTCAAGTTTAGAATGTTCTAGATGTGTGGAACCCACGCTGCTTTTCCGCTGATCAGATGGGGCGGCTTCGACTTCAGGATTTTCTAGCTGCAGCTGAGATGCCCTTTGCTTACTAATTGAGTCTAGTGTGTCCTGCTGCAGCTGCACCTTGCGTTCCAATGACGATAACCGGTCTCTGTCCTCCTTCTTTCTCTCACGGCTTCTATAATTATGAGCGTCTGCCGGAAAACCTTGCTTCCAATTAACTCCGGGTCCATAGCCTCGTACTCGTCCAACTTTTTCAGGATTCCCGAGTGCGAGTGACAGCTCGTCTTTCTCTCTGTCGACCACGTACAGTCCTTTTCGAACTAGATCTATTGCCTTCACAAGTTCGCCGGTTATATACTCAATTTTGTCCTTCCATTTTCCCTGAGGAACAATCTTCCCTGACACAGGGTCCAACCCTGCCCCATGCGCGAACAACCAAAATTTGGACCTCTCGGGCCAGTCCGCCGTCTGTGGAATGATCCCGTTATCAAGTAGTTTTGCTTCAAAGGCTTCCCACTTAGGCGCGGCAGCCTTGTAGCCACGTGCCCCCAAAGTGTGGTGATATTCCTTCATCCCAGCATTTAACTTGTTTGTTTTCGATCGGGCCACAGCGGCCTCCGATTCTCTTTGCTTCAGAAATGTGGGCCACTGGTCTTTTAACTTCACTTGTGCTGCAGTGAATTCTGGAGTGAATTCTGGATCTTTTTCCTTCGCCTTTACATAAGTTTTCCATAAATTTTTCTTAGTGGTCCGGAATTGTTCGGCCATCTTCATAAGAGTCCACGGCTTGAATTTCTCCTTCCACCGCTCGTCTTCTTCAACATCTGGCGGTAGGGTGACCTTTGTCAAGATCTTCTCCCAAAGCAACTCTTTTGTTTTGTCGTCGATATAAGTAGTTGCCTTGGTCTCATACTTCGGCTTATGCCATTCTTCAAATGTGATGGGTACCATGTCCCTAACAAAAACTCCGCATTGATTTATAAATTTACGGCGGCACTCTAAGGGTTCCATCGGTTCGCCACCAGCAGTAACTATGTCGATTATTATCCTTTGACCCTCCTTCATCGCCTTCGACGGGCCTCGTTTCGACCCTTTCGACCCTTTAGATGCGGATGATTTGCTCGATCCGGAGGGCTAAAAGAAAAAATTGATTCGTTACTAACCGCAATACAACTCAAATAAATACATCTACTGATCGATCAACAGAGGCTTAACATACCTCGCCGGAGTTTGTTAAGGGCACTTCCTCCTCTCTGCAAATTTCTTCTTCCTCAACTCCCTCACCGGAGTCGTTCAGAAATTGGGAGCCGTAATTATCTTCAGCTACAAGATTTTCTTGACCGACAGGCGCCCTTGCATGTCCTGCTATAATCTGAAGCATTCGTATTTCTTGCTCCTCGTCCCTAGCGGCGACTTCCGGACAAAATGGATCCATTTGCTCTTCACGCTCCTCGTCTCTGCCGAAGGCGTCCGGAAAATTTGGATCCATAGCTCAATTAATGTCCCTGCAACCAATTTTGTAAAAAGAACACAAATCTTAGAATACGAATATCAAAATTTGCATCTTAGCAAAAATATGAATGCAAATTTATAGCAACTACTTAGCAAATTTAAATTTTATACCAACTAAAATAGCAAATTCTACCACTAACAAATTACCTAACACTAACAAATTTACCTAACACTAACACATGCATTTCCTAACACTAACAACAATTACAAACCTAGCACTAACAACAATTACAAAACTACAAATAGCATCTCCTAACAACAATTACATGATGTATATAACAATTAAAAAATTACCTAACACTAACAAATTTACAAACCTAGCACTAACAACAATAAGAAACTAACCTAGAACTAGTTAACCTAGCTAACTAACTAACCTAGCTAATTAATTAACCTAGCTATCTAACCTAGAACTAGTTAACCTAGCTAACTAACTAACCTAGCTAATTAATTAACCTAGCTAACTAACCTAAACTAACATAATTAATTAAACCATGAAAAAAGAAAAAAATTACCTCACTTTGGAGGCGACGGCGGCCGGACAGTACGGGCCACGGGCGGCGGCGGCTCCACGGGCCACGGGCAGCGCTGCTCTGCGGGCCACGGGCGACGGCGGCGGCCACGGGCGGCGCTGCTCCACGGGCCACCGGCGGCGTCGCTGCTCCACGAGCGGACGGCGCGGCGCTCCACGGGCCACGGGCGGCGGCGCGGCTCCACGGCGGACGGGCGACGGCGGCGGGATGCGGGTGACGGGCGGCGACGGCGGCGGCGTTCGATTTGGGAAAGATCGAATGAGGACTTGTGAAAAAAATTGGTCGGAAACCGCCCATATTGCGCGCAAAGGACCTTTGGTCCCGGTTGGGTTGGAACCGGGACCAAAGACCCTTTGGTCAACCGGGACCAAAGGTCTGTCTGGGCCGCGAAAATTGCGCGCGAAGCCCAGCAGGCCTTTGGTCCCGGTTGGTGTTACCAGCCGGGACCAAAGGTCTTTTTCTGTTTTCTTTTTTCTGTTTTCTATTTTCTTTTTTTGTTTTCTTTTTCTGTTTTCTTTTTTCTGTTTTCTTTTTCTTTTTCTTTTTTCTGTTTTCTTTTTCTTTTTCTGTTTTCTTTTTTCTTTTTTCTGTTTTCTGTTTTTCTTATGTATTTTATATCTATTGATTTAAGTATCTAAAAAATGTAATAATTATCTGTTTATTTTCCCGCCTTTGGTCCCGGTTCTAGCCAGGAACCGGGACTTAAGAAGCACACGGATCGTGTGTTTCTTTAAAGCGCTTGTGAGCCGTTGGACCAGGGGTGTGTTTCTTTCAAGCGCTTGTGAGCCGGATCAGGGGTGTGTTTGGCAAAATCAGAGTTGTATCATCCACACATGACCCTATATATAGCCCCCCTCCCGAACATGTTCAGCACTCAGTGTCTACTCATTGTAGTTCATTTTGGCAGTACACGGGTAGCAGAGAGCATGATTGCTGAGAGGCAGGAGTTCCTTGAGCGGAGGCTGAAGGTGAACCCTCCCCTCGGTCGGATCCAAGCAGCGGCAAGGATCTCTGATGATTAGCAACATCTCCAACACTTGTTAGGACGGTTGCAGATCATCAGAGACGTCTTGCCGCTGTTTGGATCGAAGGCCGATTTGCCGTCTCACGAGCCACCGGTGGGCTGACGGATGCAGGGGAAACCGTGTGTTTTGTTCCAACTTATTCATTCGATATATACAAAGCATTCGGATTCCCTGCATACGTTCAACGGTGCATTTGATATGCGGGCACTCACGAGCCACCGTTGGGCTGTATGCAGGGGAAACCGTGTATTTTGTTCTATCTACAAAATACTTCCGTCGTCCAAATACAAATCAGTCGGATTCCCGTCATACAGCCCAACGGTGCTATGCTATCTTTTAGTGTATCTTTTAAATGCATAAAATATTGTGTTGAAAACTTGTAATAAGAAGCATTGGCTACGTTTCGTGAGATTGATATGATATTATGTATATCGTGGTGTGATTATTTGAGATTTTACATATTTTAAGTACTTTGTGGTTGAAATATTGTTGATTTTATATTTCGATGCATTACTCGTGGATATCCATGGATATCCGGATATCCGGCGGGTTTGGATATGGGGCAACATCCATGCCCATGGATACTTTCGTGGGCAGGCTATAGTGATGTTGATGGATTTGGATTTGGATCTGGTTTTGGTATATCCGACCCAACCCGCCCCATTGCCATCCTTAGTCGCCGAGCACACCGTTCAGACTGCCTTGATGCACGCTGCCGTTCAGACTGCGTCGATGCACACTGCTAATGGCTTAGAAGCGACGCGTCTGGGCATGCACGGGCGGGCGAGCGTCTGGCTAGGGATGCATGCAACGGGCGGCAGCGTCTGGGCGAGGCGAACACAGACGAAGCAACGAAGCACATGAAGTCACACGCGCGTACGCTTGACCCATGCACCGCATCATTTTGAGTCGTCGGATCTAATTGAACGGTCTAGATCGCACGGACGGGCCGATCCAAACCCCATCTATCCAGCGAATAAACGCACACAAATTACTCCACGCACCGCGAGCCAATCAAATTGCAGAATGAGCGCACACGCGGATCGGCGCGTCACATGCCCACGGAAACGTCTGATCCAACCGTTCACTAACCAGCGATAAACGGCTCTGAAGCAGGGGGGTTTCGGACGGGGTTTCCGGGGTTTAGGGTTAGCGTCGGGGTTTCCGGGGTTTAGGGTTTCAGTGAGCTAGGGTTGAGCATAAGTAATTTAAAAAAATCAAATGAATAAGAAACTTTCGCTCACTGTCTACTTATGCAACTACGTTGCTAAAAAATTTAAAACGTGTTATATCCACAGTTAAATGAATAACATTCACACAATTCACGCTATCGATGGAATGAGCTAGGGCTGAGCACAACTAATTCAAAAAAAAATGAAAACAACATACAACCAGGGCACATGGTCTACTTATGCAACTAAGTTTTGCTATATAAAATATAAAACTTGTTATATCCACATTTCAATTCCAACATTCACACGTTCACGATATCGATGGAACGAGGTAGGGTTGAGCATAAGTAATTTAAAAAAATCAAAACAATGTAAAACCAGCGCACATTGTCGTTTTACAAGACATAGTTTTCAGAAAAAATATAAACTTTGATTTTGAGTCGGTCAACGTTTTTGTGCAAAGTTTGACCAAACATTCAAATGAGCACAAATCATTCAAAAAAAATCAAAATACATAAAACCAGCACACATAGTCGTTTTACCTGACATAGTTATGAAAAATAAATATAAACTTGGTATATGAGTATTTTCATGAGAAATCCTTCACACAAAATACTTACCATGAACGAAGTTGCAGAGAGTTCAAGGGAAGTGAGAGAGGGTTTGATGTTTTGAAAATTAAAAAAATTGAAAAAATCACCAAAGCTTCATTTTGTAGTTACTAAGAAGGAAATGAACTTCCTTTTCCAATCATAATTTTAATGTGTTCGTTCTGAGCCGGTCAAAGTGGTTTCTGAAAGGTTTGACCAAACATTCAAATGAGCACAACTAACTCAAAAAAAATCAAAACAACATAAAATCAGCACACATAGTCATTTTACATGACATAGTTATGAAAAAATATAAACTTGGTATGTGAGTATTTTCATGAGAAATCCTTCACACAAATGACTTACCAGGAACGAAGTTGCTGAGAGTTCAAGGGAAGAGAGAGGGTTTGGTGTTTTGAAAATTAAAAAAATTGAAAAAATCACCAAAGTTTCATTTTGTAGTTACTAAGAAGGAATGAACTTCTTTTTCCAATCATAATTTTAACGCCTTCGTTCTGAGCCGGTCAAAGTGGGTTTTGAGAGGTTTGACCAAACATTCAAATGAGCACAACTAATTCAAAAAAAATCAAAACAACATAAAATGAGCGCACATAGTCGTTTTACATGACATAATTGTTTTCGGCTCATTTAGACAAAGTCAAGAAAATGTTGTTGGAGATGGGGCTGTTTGGGCTACCTTTGGGGCTCTTTTGTAGCTCATTTTGAAGAACCGATTTCTTGTTGGATATGTTTGTCGGCCTAGTGAAAACTAGGGTATCACGGGCCATCCCTCCTCAGGCCTCAGCACATGGCCTGAAATACAACTAAGGACCAGGCTATCCAGCCTGGAGAGCCTCGTGAGGAGTTTTGCCTCGCGAGGGCTTCAACCCTAAAGAGATAAAGACAAAACCCTCGGGGAGACTTCCCTCGGGAGATTTTCCCTCACGAGGTGTCATAGCACTCGAAGTGCCCGACGAGGCTCTGTCACCGCGACAGAGCGCACATGGGCTCTGTGCCCGCTGCAGGGTGACGCGTGCGTCTGCGCGCGGTGACGCTTGACGCCGCAGTTGCCATTCTGGTGTATAAAGGGGTCAACAAAGCTGCACCACCCAAAGCGGATTACCAAGCTTACCATTCTGGTGATAAGCAGACAGCAGGACGCTCCGCGCCAAGCTCAACGTCACTATGGGGACGCCGTGGATCTCTGCAGCACCGGCCCGCTGTCCTGGATGGACGGTGGCTTTATCAGAAGAGGACAACAAGACCACTGCCATGGACCATGTCCATGGCTCCCTGGACCAGGAGTGCGCCGCTCTCCTATACCGGCGCCATTGTGGAACCCTAGCTTCCACCCCTGCGCCTAAAAAAGGAGGGGGTGCACTACTGGAGAAGAGGATCGATTATTCTACACCCAAGTCGACCACGTCGCATAGGAGAGCAAACTCTCCACACTGTAGTTCGTAGCTACATCCTTGCCCTCGGCAAGCTCCCCTTGTACTGTAATCCTCCACAAGCAGTGCAATACAACATAGCAGAAAGTAGGGTCTTTACACCTCACGGTGGGCCTGAACCTGGGAAAGGACTGGTGTCTTATCTCTGCCGCGATGTCCCTCTACGAGCTCGACGAGCACCGTCGTTGAGGTAGTTGAGGGTTGTTTGACTCCGTGTTCAGCCCCTTACGATTCCTAGCAAGAGAGACATACCCCTTAGTTCCTGGGACTAGTCTCCGACATTTGGCGCGCCAGGTAGGGGGCTGAGGCGCGTCTTCAACTTTCTTCTTCAACCTCTCCGGCGACATGGCTCCATCAACCCGAGCTGAGCGTCTTGCACGCCGGACGAGCGGCAGGGCTACCACTGAGCCTGGCCCCAGCAACCTGCACGGCCGTCCACCCCACGTCAACCGTGCTCCAGAGCACGAAGCTGACCCTGAGCCCCACGTCGAGGAGCCAGAAGACGAGGATGAGGAGGCTTCCTCTCTCCACCCATCCAGGGACCAGGCGGCTTCGTCGCAGAGCCGGGCAGCTCCAAGCCCAAGCGCGACGCTGTTCATGGCGCAGGAACTGCTGCGCTACCGCCCCACCGAGGCAGGCCACGACAACTGGCTCGCGCACATCACCGAGCTCGTGAACGGCGTCGGCGCCGCTCCGGCCCCGGCACCGTCGCGCTCGATCGTGCGCCACTCTGGACGCGCAGGAGACCCAGCGCACGGTGCTCCTCCACCTCCTCCACCTCCGCCACCACCGTCTGCGGGAAACCCCCGCGCTGTGTCTCACGCCACTTCGCCGCATGATTGCCAAATCGTGCAGCGAACGGCTCCGGACGCCCGCGTGGAGCTCGAGCGTCAGCGAGAGCGCCACAATCGCGTCGTCCAAGAAATCGCCAAGGCAGGACGCCAGAACAAGGATGCACTCACCGGAGGCATCGTGACATATGCCGCCTTCACCAGGGAACTGCGCCGCGTCGTCTGGCCGAACAAGTTCAGGCCGGACCTCCCTCCACGCTACGACTGCAGGACCAACCCTTTGGAGTTCCTGCAACTCTACACCGTGGCTATCCAGGCCGCGGGAGGCGACAACAAAGTCATGGCCAACTGGCTCTCCATGGGCCTCAACGACTCCGCGCTGTCCTGGCTCCTGAACCTCCCCGAGAAGACCATCGACTCCTGGGAGGCGCTCTGCAAGAGCTTTGTGGCAAACTTCAAGGGCACGTACGAGCATCCCCTCACCTACAACGACCTCCGTGCGGTGCGCCAGAAGTCCGTCGAGTCCCTCCGCAAGTACATCCAGCGGTTCAGCCAGGTGCGCAACAAGATACCGAACGTCGATGACTCCAAGGTCATTGGCGCCTTCAGGGAGGGAGTCACGAACCGCAGGATGCTCAAGAAGCTAGGTGTCTATGACACTCTCACCTCGGTGTCCAACCTCTTCGACCTGGCAGACAAGTGCGCCAAGGCTGAAGAGGGCCTGCTCTTCGTCAAGAAGGAGCTGGCACTAGTACTGAACGACACATCCGATACCCCTCTATGGAAACGGTAGGAGTTAGGCGACGGAGAATCGAGCAATCCGTACGAAAAAAGTCTCCTGCGAGGGCTATTCTCGCGAAATCCGCGACACATCGGAAACGGAGAAAGAAATTTTAACCGTATGGGTAACGGTGAAATTTGTAGCACTGTGTGCAAATTAAGCGGGCCCAATAGGCGGTCATATAAAAGCAACCCTAGCCCAATCCACCGCATCCCCGTCCCCTTTCTCAATCCTCTCCCGAGCCTTGCTCCTCCCGGCCGGCGGCCGCGCTGCAGCGCACAGTAAGAAGAGATATACTGCGACGGCACGGACCTGGACATGGTCACGGCATTGATCTACGTGAACAGGTGGTGTCTCCGGTGAGCAGGACGACGGTGCCGGCCAGATCTGCGTGGCCCAAATAGGCTGCTCGAGGAGAGCGGTCCGTTCTACGCCGGCGCCGCCCATCACGAGGAGGCCTCCGTCGCCGTTCGCGCAGCAGGCTCCTGCATCTGGTACGCACCTGCTGGTCCTTCATCTCTCTCTCGCATCTGGCTCCCAGATCTGGCCAAACAATATTTTGTACTATGTTTTGTATAGATCTTTGTGGTATTTGCATCAATCCTCTCTTGATCTAATTAAATACTTCACTAGTAGAGAACAAGGCAACAGTACCGGTCTTATTGGGCCTTTAGTACCGGTTGTGCAACCGGTACTAAAAGGTCGGGACTAAAGGGGTACCCCTTTAGTTCCGGTTGTATTTACAACCGGTGCTAAAGGCCCTCCACGTGGGCGAACCTGCGCGCGCAGCTGAGGACCTTTAGTACCGGTTGGTAATTCCAACCGGTACTAAAGGTTCCTGCTTTTTTTTTGCCCCCCGCTTATTTTTCAGGGGGGTTTAGGTTTTCGGTTTTTTCTTTTCGCTTATTTTTCGGGGTTTAGGGTTTCTGTTTTTTTCCTTTTCGCTCATTTTTCAAGGTTTCGGAGGAGATCCCGTATAAAATACTTACTACACATGTAAAGTACTCATTACACATATAAAGTACTCTCGTTACATATAAAGTAATCATAATTACAATGGAGATCACCGCTAGCTAGTACATGCATGGAGGGAGTCTATTTTTCGACATAGTGAAATTCACCGAATTCATCTACGACATGCGTCAGAATGAATCCCGCCAATTCCTCCGCAATAGCTTTTACGCGGTTTTGTGGTAGGAGCTGCTGCCGCTTCTTTGACATCTTTAAAAGAAGGAGATCAAACAGTTATGATCGAAACTAAACACAATTAATGGTAGCAAAATAAAAGTTGTGTATGATGTTTACGTACCTCTCGATTTCTTACACTATTGGCTCTCTCATTGACCCTCATGTGAATATACTCGCAAACGTAGTATCCACATAGCTCTGTCCCTCCCGGTTGTCGCAGACACCACTATACAAGAATATAATTTAATCAAATAATAATCAAGAGAATGATAATGGTATTAGAAAGATACACAGACCTAGATACGTAGTAGTACTTATGTTGTTAGCCTTGAACTCCAGCTTATCTTTCCATTCACCGTGTTCTTCCTCGATGAACTTTTTCCAAACCCTGCCCGGAAAAGAAAATGAATTGAGGAGTTATTACTTATACTTTTGAAATCCGGAAATGAACCAAAGAGGCCGATATAGTGCGATTGAAATTACCTCTTGAGCATTAGACGCACGCTTTTGTAATCATCTTGATCTCTCCTTAATGAGTCCCAGACTTCAACTTCTCCTTCCTTGAGTCTAATGATTAGCAGAATGTAGTGGTACCTACGCACATTTATATACGCAGGTATTCAGAACTCATCAATTACACTTAATATCGGGAAAGCAAAATAAAATGTGTACAAGACAGTAACACTCACCCGAAGTTGTAAGGAAAAAGTATTTCCTTTTTGGTACTTTGTCGCTTAAACAACGTTAGCAAAATCTCCTCTGTGTCCTTGGGATGGTTAGCTATGGTCTCGACATGAACTTTATCCGGGTCAATGAACCCAATGTCCTAGATTCCTCCCATTCGGCATTCACGAATCTTCATTCTGCATAATAGCGTACAAAAGAATGTTGTGAGGATAACTACAAGCAATGAACGAGCTTAACTATAAATAATTAAATTACATGAATAAATTACTTACAGACAATAGCAGCTGATGATAGATTTGTCGAGAGCAAGTTAATTGTACATCTGAAAAAGTTCGGAGAACTCAACCTGCACACCATATTCTCGGAAGTAGTGTTGTTCCTTAACTCCTGCCATGAGATAGAATTTCCCTTCTTTTTGCGGCGGGTATGTACCATGTATGCAATTTATATAACTGTGTTGTTAGAGCACTCGGATTTTCGACCAGAGGCATCCCGAGTTCAAATTTATATTGAATTGTTATCTGCGCTATGGGGTAACCTGTGTCGCCAATGACAACCTCTCCATGCTCGATTTCCCGAGCTTCAGAAGGCACAATGAGCGGGGCGATCGATTGTGCTTCTTGTTCTCCGAGCTGGACAACTCTTTCCCCGCACGCTTTATCTTGCTCCATCTGTGAGGAAAGTACCTTGTCAATACCTCGCTCATAGTCTGAAAGGGGCACTGGTGGAGGGTCATATAGGTTGTCAACGGTGTGATCTTTTACCTCAGTTGGTATAGTCTTCAGAAGTTCCTTTATGGGGTCAAGTCTTGCCTCCAGTCTTTCCTTTTTTTTTGTTCAAAAAAGGATGTAGCCTCGCCTTGTGTGCTCACTTGTAATTCCTCCATAGTCATCTCGGCAGCTAACTTCTCAGGAGCCTTGACTTCCTTGGTTTTTTTTGCATGTTTCTTGAGAGGGGATGACGGGAACAGCTTCAGCTTTGTCAAATTACTAGTGGACGCAGCAGTCGGCTGACGGGACGGCGCGGGCGATGGACTCGCGGTGGGCTCCCAATCGTCGGGGGAGGAGGGTGGACTTTGTTGTGGTGAATTTCTAACCGGAGGAGTCGGTGGTCTTGGCGCCGAGTCTGGAAACTTGATGTATTTCTTCTTCCATAGAACGATACCAAGCTCGACTTCTCCCAATGTCTTCTCACCTTCAGCTCCAGGAATGTCAAGATCTATTGAGTTGAATCCCGACATAACTTTCATGACCTCGACACGAGCAAATCCAGCCGGAATCTCACCAGAATGGAAGGTTGCTCCAAGTTGATGTGGTAAAGCATAGCCAATCGCCACCGGATAACTAATGTTCTTCATTGGCGCATGTAACTCACAATTTGTCTTCTCTGTGATATCATCCACGGGGTAGTGAGCCGCTGACGGTTCAGCAACTAGTTCATCAACTGCAGGATCTTGTAGCTGCGTGGAACCCAAGCCGCTTTTCCGCTGAGATGGGCAGGCATCGCCTACAGGATCTTCTACTCGCAGTTGAGATTCCTTTGTCTTGGTGATTGAGGCCAGTTGCTCCTGCACAACCTGCACCGTGCGTTCTAACGCAGTAACCCTGTCCGCCTCCTTCTTCTTACTTCTGCAATGTTTTCTGTAAGTTGCAGCGTCCTCCGGAAACCCTTCAAGAAAACCAACCCCGCCTCCTCTGCCTCGACATCGTCCCCAGTGTTCTTTATTCCCGAGGGCGAGTGTCAGCTCGTCGTCCTCTCTATCGGGAACATATTGTCCCAACTTGACTAGTGATATTGTGTCTGTTAGCTTTTTTACGACTCTTCTAATTCTTTTCCTCCATTTTCCCTTTTTAATAATCAGCCCTGTGTCCATGTCCAACACTGCCCCATGCGCGAACAACCATAACTTGGACCTGTCGGGCCAGTCATCTGTCTATGGAGGGGTCCCTTTTTGACGCAGCTCGTTTTCATAGGCTTCCCACTTAGGCACGGCAGTCTTGTAGCCACCTGAGCCCAAACGGTGGAAATATTTCTTCTTCTTAGCATTCAACTTATTTTGGGTCGATCGGGCCACAGCGACGTCCGATTTCTTATACGCCACAAATTCAGGCCAATCATCTTTTAGCTTCTCTAGATGTCCAGTGAAATCTGGAGTTTTGTTCCCATATTTTCTCCACAATGTTTTCTTCCAGTTGTTGAATTGCTCTGCCATCTTGCTAAGAGTCCACTCCTTGACTTTATCCTTCCTCCTCTGTGGGAGATCTACCGGTAGGATGAAAGAACCCAATATCGACTCCCAAAGGGTATCTTTAATTCTTTGCTCGAGATATTTTGCGCCAATGTTTTTTTTCTTCGGCTCATTCCATTCTGCAATGGTGATCGGGACCATGTCCTTTACAAGAACTCAGCATTGAGCTACATATTTAGTGTAGATTCCATCGGGTTTCTCCGGTTTGCTTTTTATGCTAACTTCGTCGATCGACAACTTTGCACCATCCGGCAGCTTTAACCCTTGGGCCGGGCCTCGTTTAGGGATTGACGACATAGATCCAAAGGGCTGAAAGAAAAATGTTTCGTTAATAAGTCCGCATATAAATCAATTAATGCATCTAGCTAGTGATCAACAAGACTTAACATATACCTTGCCGGAGTTCTCTACGGAGTTTTCTAACGGCACTTCTTCTTCGTCGTCGTCGTCTCTGAAGTTTTGTAACTCAAGTCCCTCACCGGAGACGTTCAAGCATTTTCGCGCTGAAATCTTCGCCGTCTTCTTCATCGGAATTGGGTCCGGCAGCCCTAGCATATATAATTGCTTGCATCCGGTCTTCTTCCTCCAAATCTCAGATGAAGGGGGCGTCGATGATGGGGGCGTCGTCCTCCATAGCTCAATGTCACTACAAATTTGTAATTCATAGCAAACAACTTTAAATTTCTTATACACAATAATATTGCAACTAAAAATAACATTGTTTTGATACATTTCTTATACACAAAAATATTGCAACTAAAATATTGCAACTAAAAATAACATAACTTTGCTAAATTTGCTACATTTTCAAATTTTCTAACTTTGGTAAATTTTCTAACTTTGATAAATTTGCTACATTTTCAAATTTTCTAACTTTGGTAAATTTTCTAACTTTGATAAATTTTTAACTCAACTAACATTCAAACATGTCAACCAAAATTCAAACATAAATTCAAACATGTCAACTAAAATTTACTCAACCTAAATTTTTGTTTGCCTAGTTTTGAAATTTACTCAACTAAAATTCAAACATAAAAAAATGAACACTACTAAAATTTACTCAACACTACTAAAAAAAGAACAGTACTGAAAAAAAACTTACCTTCGATTAATTGGAGGCCGGAGCAGGGGCCACGTGCGGCAGCCGGAGCAGGGCGGCGTGGAGGGCGCCGGAGTAGGACGTCGGAGGTGGCGGGCGCGACGGAGGCCGGAGAAGGGGCGACGCGTCGGGAGGCGACGGCGGGCGGCGCACGCGGCGGAGGACGGCCGGAGCAGGGCGCGGCGCCACACGTACGGGAGGCCGGGGGCAGGGGCACGCGCGCGACGGGGGAGGCCGGAGCAGGGGCAGGCGACGGCGGAGGCTGGAGCAGGCAGGCGACGGCGGAGGCCGGAGCATGGCCGAGCGTGGCGGAGGGTTCGCCGGAGCGCAGGGGCGTCGTGGAGGAGCGTCGATCGAGGACTTGGCGATTTGGGGGAGCGAGGCGTGGATCTGCCACTTAACCGTTCAAAACAGGGCTTTAGTACCGGTTATTCTACAACCGGTTATTCTACAACCGGTACTAAAGGGTCTTTAGTACCGGTTGTAGACTACAAACGGTGCTAAAGGGGTGTTTTGGGCCACGGCGAAATTTCCGCGCGTGAACCCCACCCCTTTAGTACCGGTTGTCGTTTACAACCGGTACAAATGGGTTTTTTTTTCTCTAGTTTCTTTTTTCTTTCTTATGTTTTCTGTTTTTTATATCTATTTGGTTTCTATTTTGTTTTTTTCTCTAGTTTCTTTTTCTTTAATATATATTTAATTTACTTGTCAACATAATTATAATAACTATCTATCTATTTGTTTTTTGTTTTTATATCTATTATCTATTTGTCAACGACGTCAATACGTAGGGGGGGACGCGTGTCCTCCCCAGCGCTGGGGTAGGACACGTGTCTGACACGAGTCGTGACCGCGAAGCCCGCCTTTAGTCCTGGTTGGTAACACCAACCGGAAGTAAAGAAGCACACGGATCATGTGTTTTTTTCAAGCGCTTGTGAGCCGTTGGATCAGGGGTGTGTTTCTTTGAAGAACTTGTGAGCCGTTGGATCAGGGGGTGTGTTTCTTTTGAGGGCAAAACCAGTGTTGGATCAGCCACATGACCCTATATAAACCCCCCCTCTCGAGCATGTTCGACACTCATTTGATATACAAAGCATTCGGATTCCCTGCATACGTCCAACAGTGCATAGATACATAAAAGGTTTAATACATTATTACACATCAGCAGCAACATCAATATCTAGTGTTCACTTTTTCTTCTTCTGTGTCCCTTTCTTCTGATTGCGCCGTAGCCATGGACATTCTTCATCATTTAACACGATGCTTGGGTCAGTTTTCACTTTGAAGGGCGGAATTTCATCAAACTTATTGTAATCTTCTGACATGTCTGTCTTGTCCTCCACTCCCACGATGTTTCTTTTTCCTGAAAGAACTATGTGGCGCTTTGGCTCATCATATGATGTTCCGGCTTGCTTATCTTTTCTTTTTTTCGGTCTGGAAGACATGTCCTTCACATAGAAAACCTGAGCCACATCATTGGCTAGGACGAATGGCTCGGTTTTGTACCCAAGATTCTTGAGATCCACTGTAGTCATTCCGTACCGCCGGTCTATCTCTACCCCGCATGATAGGTTAACCCATTTGCACTGAAACAAAGGGATCTTAAAAGAAGGTCCATAGTCAAGTACCCATATCTGCTGTATGCAACAATAATATGTGTCCTTTGTCCCATCGTCGTTTGTTGCATCAAAGCGGACACCACTGTTTTGGTTAGTGCTCTTTTTGTCTTGGGTTTTCGTGTAAAATGTATTCCCATTTATCTCGTACCCTTGTAAAGTCAATATAGTCGAAGATGGTGACTTGGCCATCAAGTATAGCTCTTGTCCAACTGTGTTGTCATTAATGAGATGTGTACGCAACCAACTGCCGAAAGTATCCACGTATTTTCCTTTAATCCAGAAGTCAGTCTTCTCCGGGTATTCTGAGCGTAAAATATCCATGTGTTCCACGATATACGGAGCCACCTATCTGGAATTTTGTAGAACTGTGTAGTGTGCTTGAGTGAAAGAATGCCCGTCCATACTTCTTGTTGCTTTCTTTCCTAGCGTGCCTTTTCCACGCAGTCTCCCCTCATGGCGCGATTGAGGAACACCGATGGGCTTAAGATCTGGAAGAAAGTCAACACAGAACTCAATGACCTCCTCTGTTCCATAGCCCTTGGACATGCTTCCTTCTGGCCTAGCACGGTTATGAACGTATTTCTTTAAGACTCCCATGAACCTCTTAAAGGGGAACATGTTGTGTAGAAATACAGGACTGAGAATGGAAATCTCTTCGACTAGGTGAACTATGAGGTGCGTCATAATATTGAAGAAGGCCGGTGGAAACACCAACTCAAAGCTGACAAGACATAGGACCACACTCATATGTAAACTTGGTAGAGTTGCTGGATCGATTACCTTCTGAGAAATTGCATTCAGGAATGCACATAGCTTCACAATGGGTACTCGAACGTTTTCCGGTAGAAGCCCCCTCAATGCAACTGGAAGTAATTGTGTCATAATCACGTGGCAGTCATGAGACTTCAGATTTTGGAACTTTTTCTCTGCCATGTTTATTATTCCCTTTATATTCGATGAGTAGCCAGACGGGACCTTGATACTGCTCAGGACTTGAAAGAAGATCTCCTTCTCTTCTTTGGTAAGAGCGTAGCTGGAAGTACCTTGATACTTCTCTGAATTCAGGTTGTCACTTCCGTGGTGCGTACTTTGCTGGTCCTGTCGTGCATCCACTGTATCTTTCGTCTTCCCATACACGCCTAAGAAGTTTAGCAGGTTCACACAAAGATTTTTTGTCACGTGCATCACGTCGATTGCAGAGCGAACCTCTAGGATTTTCCAATAGGGTAAATCCCAAAATATAGATTTCTTTTTCCACAAGGGTACGCGCTTGTTAGCGTCTTTCGGAACATTTAGACTGCCAGGACCCTTTCCAAATATTACTTCTATATCCTTGACCATGCCATATATAACATCACCATCACGGCGTGTAGGCTTCGTCCGGATATCTGGCTCACCTTTGAAGTGCTTGCCTCTGTTTCTTACGTGATGCCTGTTTGGAAGAAACCGACGATGCCCCATGTACACAATCTTGTTACCTATATATGCACTGTCAGTGTTATCTAAACAATGTGTGCATGCATTGTATCCCTTGTTCGACTGTCCTGAAATGTTACTAAGAGCAGGCCAATCATTGATGGTTACAAACAACAACGCTCGTAAGGGAAATTCCTCCTGTTTGTACTCATCCCACACACGTACACCTTCGTCAGACCACAGCTGTAAAAGTTCGTCAACTAATGGCCTCAGATACACATCAATGTCGTTGCCGGGTTGCTTCGGTCCTTGGATAAGCACTGGCATCATAATATACTTTTTCTTCATGCACAACCAAGGGGGAAGGTTATAGATACATAGAGTCACGGGCCAGGTGCTATGACTGCTGCTCTGCTCTCCAAACAGATTCAAGCCATCTGTACTTAGACCAAACCTTAAGTTCCTTGCGTCAGCTGCAAAATCCCCAAACGCACTGTCGATGTTTCTCCACTGAGACCCATCAGCAGGGTGTCTCAGCATCTCGTCTTCCTTACGGTCTTCTTTGTGCCATCGCAACAACTTGGCATGCTCTTTGTTCCGGAACAAACGTTTCAACCGTGGTATTATAGGAGCATACCACATCACCTTCGCGGGAACCCTCTTCCTGGGGCTCGGCTCGCCCTCAACATCACCTGGGTCATCTCGCGCGATCTTATATCGCAATGCACCGCATATCGAGCATGCATTCAGATTCTCGTACTTCTCACCGCGGTAGAGGATGCAGTCATTGATGCATGCATGTATCTTCTGCACCTCTAATCCTAGAGGGCAGACAATGTTCTTTGCTTCGTACGTATTGTGGGGTATTTCATTATTCCTCGGAAGATTCTTCTTAAATATTTGTAGCAACTCTTGAAATGCCTTGTCAGATATTCCATTCTTTGCCTTCCACTGCAGCAATTCCAGGACGGTACCTAGCTTTTTCTGGTCATCTTCACAATTTGGGTACAACGGTTTTTTGTGATCCTCTAACATGCGCTCCAAGGCAGACCACTCGTTTGCAGTTACGCAGTTCATCTGTTCATCACGAATGACCTGACGAAGTTCATCATCATCGGACTGATCAACAATGACCTCAAGCTCAGGTTCGTCTTCCCCCATTGTAGTATCACCGTGTTCATCAGAGAACACAGGATAGTTGTCATCATCCTCTTCTTCAGTGTTTTCCATTATAACCCCTCTTTCTCCGTGCTTGGTCCAACAAAAATAATTGGGCATGAAGCCTTGTCGCAACAAGTGGGAGTGTATGGTTCTTACGCTCGGGTAATTCCTCTTATTCCGACATTCATCACATGGACAAATCATAAAACCATTCTTCAGCTTGTTTAACTCAACCACTTTGAGAAATTTATGCATGCCATCAAGGAAGTCGGGATAGCGTCGGTCACCGTACATCCATTCTCGGCTCATCTGCATTACATAAATACATCAAAAACCATTACACAAGCTAAATAATGAATAGAGATACGTGACCAAATTAATTAATACAAGTTCGTCACATTAAAACCAAAGTAGAGTAGTGCTCAAATGTAATACATAATTCTCACGAAACATACATCAATCGAAACTAACATACAAGTATCTAAAGAATTTAAATCTAACAACAAATGCGATCAGAATCGCAACCAAGGTAACTATTGAACTAACAACATAATGATACCAAGCCTCTTGACTAATGGCATATTTTCTAATCTTTTTAAGCTTGACGCGCATTGCATCCATCTTCCTCTCGTAAGTAGCGACGACGTCGTCAAGCTCGAGCCCGTGAGCATAATCGATGTCGGCAATCTTCAAGTCCAATTCCATCTTCTCGTCTAGGCATTGGAGACGAAGATCTTCACTTATCTTCAATTTTGCTCTCAATTCGTCGTTTTCTTTTTTAAAATACTCGACAATAGGGTCGGCCGGAATTTCCGGTTCAACTACCTCCTAAATAAAAATATATCTACGTCAAGTTGGACGGCATGATTGTAATAAACATGAAACAAAATAAATAGTTAAAAAGATATACCACATCCGAATTATAGACAAGACGAGGGCCGACGGGGACGGATATCAAAACCATGACACTATATATATATATATATAAACATAAGAAAATTATACAAGAAATAATTATGCATTTAAATCATATAACTAACAATTTTTTAAATAAAAGATAAAAAAAGAGGCTCACCGAGGTGGTGTCGGCGACGGAGTGGCGCGGGCGATCGACGGCGGTGAGGATCAGGGGACGGGACGACACTATATAAAACAACAAATTATACTTTAATTTGAGCTCAAAATGCATATAAACAAATGAAATCCCTAACTTAGGCATTTCATCAAACACCATGCAAGCACCACCAAAATCAAACCAGCAAAAATGAAATGCCGGAAGAGAAGATGAAGTTGCTAACCCTTATATATGTAGGTGCCACCAATCTTGAAAGTTGTTGGAGAAAATGGGGGTGAATTTGAGCTTGGGAGAGCAAAGAGAGAGGAAAAATGGAGTTGAGTTCGAGCTGAAAAATAGAGTGGCTCGGGGTGGAAGAAGCTTATAGTGGCCGGGACCTTTAGTACCGGTTGTTCATAGCAACCGGTACTTAAGGTCTAGGCGTGGGGCCACAGACCGTGGCCGCATGTGCCGGCGGGGCCTCCACCCCTCTTTAGTACCGGTTGTTAATAGAAACCGGTACTAAAGGGTCGCGTCGCGTTGCCCCGGCTGGCACTCGAACCCAGCCGATGCTAATGCCCCCTTTAGTACCGTTTTTTGTGCAACCGGTACAAAAGGGGGGCGCACCAATGCCCTGTTTTCTACTAGTGCTTGGTCGAGAAGTTGCAGCTCGTCTTTGTACGCTGGCTAAATCCTTATCTCAATTACATTGATCCTGACTTGGTCGCATCGATCCTCTCTTGATAAGTATCGTTGTTTCAGATCGATTTCTTTGCATTGCGTGGAGAAGTTGAGTTGACTCCTAAGTCCAGGAGATGGAATGTCAAGGACACAATCGTGATCTCAAAGCATGCGCAGTCCGTGGTGAGTTCGTTGGGCATGCGGGATGAGCTGCATGAGTCCACCACGGTAGAAATAGGAGTCTACCGTAGTAAACGGATAAGCTAGATACCAAAACTTTGCTAAAACGCCAAGTAGTCCACTGCCGCGACGCTGATTCTGTTCAAGGACGAGGATAGCTAGCTTGTGGTCGCCTCCAGCTCTCCACCGATCTGCACTGCTGCAGGTTCGGTGAACTGCAGTTTTTTCTTTTTTGCAAAATTAACTATGCTAGTTCGATGTTCAACTGCTACTCCTAGTCCACTTCTTCTAAATTGATCAGTTTCAGTTAAATCTGCTACTCGTAGCCTACTGCTTCTAAACTGCTACTCTGACATTAGTTCTGAAGCCTCGTTGTGAATGATTGATTTATATGCAGTACATGTGAGCTATTTTTCTTACAGATTGTGCATGCGATTAATTTAGGTATATTGCACTAATGCAGTGATGCTCCTTCACCATAAAAGTTTATTTCATCAGATTATTCTGTGACGGTAGATGATTGTAGAGTGGGTTTAGGTGGCTCTAGTACTATACTTCTATGTAGGTAACGATGTCTCCAGATAGTATTCTTCTCTATTTGTACAACATTCGTTTCTAGCACTGTACTTCTTTGTTTGTACAACATTCGTGATGGCAGGTGCAATCTTAGTTATCACGGGATTATTTTGTCTTGAAGTTGCAATCGTAATTGTTGATTATATGGAATCAGTAGATAAATAATAATTTATGGAGTGAGCAGAGATGGAGAGCTGAAAATAATGTCCCTTCAATCTAAACCCTCTCATGCTAGCTGGTCTTCCGCAATGATCAAAAAAAGTTTCAACCAACCCTTTTTTCTATTTTTGTAGGACTTAAGTACTAACTAGTATTTAGCATCCAACATGCACTACCGATTGGATTGGAATAGGATTGGCGGCATCTTGCTTTGCACACGTTCTGGCTTCTCTCCTTAGCTTCTCGTTATGTTGACCCTGTATTTCTCTACTTGTATGTGCAGATCAAATTAACGATGGATACTTGGACAATGTAGTTCTCTAGTTGCATGTACATGCACTACGGGAAACAGACGATACGCCGATGGCCAGGGCCGTCGGCGTAGGAACGATCGCCGTCGGCGTATTCCTACGCCGACGGCGTCGGCGTAGACAAAACGCCGTCGGCGTATCGGAAGCCGTCGGCGACGCCGTAGTGGGACCCACAAACGGAGGACGTTCGTCTCCGTCTGCTCCACCCATACGCTGATGGCAGTGCCGTCGGCCTAGAGAGCCACGTGGGGCGATCTGGTGCGTCTGGAAGTAGACAGACGCCGACGGCACTGCCGTCGGCGTATACATGACCATTTGGTCATTTCAGGGCGACGTGGCAGCGTCCTGTGCGCCTGGGAGGAGCTCTACGCCGACGGCAGTCGGCGTAGCGTTGACCATATTTCCAGTTTTGCCTGATTCTTGCTGCTGGTTTCTTGCTGGTTTCTAGCACAATTTAAATACAATTAAAATTGCACAAATTATAAAACATGACAGGAACATCACATAAACATCACATAGATATCCAAAATGGCACAAACATGATTCATATTCACAAACATAGTTTGAATTCACACACGCTACACCCGAACACGTCCTACACCTCCCGATAGCCCGAGGTACCCATTTCTGACGGCGTGAGAATAGGCGACCGGCCGCGTGGGGCATTCGAACCACACATGGAATCCGACGAGGCACGGGACGGTGTGGTCAGAGGCGACGAACTCGGCGAGGCACCACCACTGCCATGCTCCACGAGCGCGCGCGTTGAAGTCGGTGAGGCAGAAGCACGACCAAAGGGTGCCATGGTCCTGGAGCATCCCGATCCCTACATGTTTGAGTCCAAGTTAGCAACTTGGAAAGCACAACATGGCGGTAACAACTTGTTTGGCAAATAAATTACCGGAGTCGCTGGCTTGTATGTCCGAGCGACCGACTCCCTCGTTGGGCCGACGGGCATGATCCCCGGCCTAGGTGGACGCGTAGGCAGCTGCGACCGCTCTCCAGTGGCACGAAACTTCTCGAGCTTGTCAAGCCGAGAGGGTGTGCATCCGAAGAACAACAGGGAGGTGCTGCCGAAATTCCGTCTCAGGAAGGGGTAGAACATGGAACGCGACCCGATCTACACGTACTCGGACTGTCCAAAAGGACAACCCGGAAGTGTTACGGTTATAAATATGCAAAGATGGACAATCCTGCATATTTATAAATTTGTAACCCTTCCGGATGGGATCTGACTCGGGTTACGCGACTGACTTGGTGATCTAGACCAAAATAAACATACGCAACAAGAGAGGCGAAAGATTTATACCCTCGAAGCGTGATCGGTGGCCGGGAAAGGTCGAGGATGTGCTTCAGAAAAGGGGCGACGAAACAGGGGCACCGAGGCGGCCCCTCCTCAGCTGGAGAAGCCGCGACGACGCGCGGGACCGACGGTGCTGGCTGGCGGGAAGCTACGTCATCTACAAAGCACAAACAATCGAAATATATAAGCAATATCCCTCCATTTTTACCTAATAATTAAACATAAAACAGAATAAATCATAGAACAACGTAACCATATTAGCTAAACATACCACATATAGACAAGTAGCACAATAATACATAGGTAACTTGCATGATAAGTCTAGCAGTACAACATGTAGCAAGATAAGTCTAGTAGTACGACAGGTAGGATGATAGACATCCTAAACTCGACTCGCGCCGGTGTCAGTGACGTCGTCCAAGCGGTCCCACCAAGAGGACAGGGTGCTGCTAGAGTCCTCCTGCTGCTGCGACCTCGCCCTGCTGCTGCGTGCCGGAGGGGCCGGCCTCGCCCTGCCCGCGCTGCTGCCGGTGCCGGCTCTCGCTGAAGACCTGGTACTGGACCGCCATCACCTGGGGATCAAGGAGGAGATCCTTGACCAAGGGGTCATCCTCCTCGCGCTGGTGGCGCGCCCTGAGCAGCCTCTCTACCTGCCGGTGCTCCCTCTCCTCGGCCCTAGTCGCGATCCTCATGCCATCTGGCGCTAACATATGCGCCACGCTCCGCTCATCCTCAAAGTTGAGGATCGCTCTCGCCCCAAAGTGCTGGACCGCCGCGCAGTCGTAGGCGCGGGCCGCCTGCCACGGGCACCTGAAAGTACCAAGCTGGATCTTCCTGTGATCCACTGTGATCTGAGCTGCGCCCAAGTCGGGATCTTCGTGTGTCTCCGATGAACACCACGAAACTTTCGCTCCGGCTCCGACATGATACTTAGTTAAGTAAAAGCATATGATACAGGGGTTAGTCAAGTAAGCATAGATTAAAAAAAAAAAAGCAGGCCTACGTGAGACAATTGTACAACATATATTGCATACACCAAAATTTGCTCACTGTTTTAATAAACCTAAAATTTAATCAACTACACATATACACAGTGGGGAAGAATAAACCTAAAATTTACTATCAATCTACTAATTGTAAACCTAACAAACACTTAAAATCTACTAATTCTAATCCTAAAACTACCATTACAACTAACAGTGGCACTAACCCTAAAACCAACACACACTAACTCTAAAATAATTAATTTGCAAAAAAAAATGCACTAACCTTGGAGGAGCTTCGGTGGTGTGGAGATGCGGTGGAGGAGCGGCCGGAGATTCTGCACTGTGGGCGATGGAGGAGCTGCGCGGCTGAAGGGGGCGGACAGCACAAGGAGGAGGCGGCCGGGGCGCGGGGAGGAGGCGGGCTGCGCAGGGGAGGAGCCGGGCGGTGTGGGCGGGCGGACGGCGCGGGGAGGAGGCGTCCGGGGCGCGGGAAGGAGGCAGGCAGCGCGAGGAGGAGGCGGGCGGTGTGGGCAGGCGACACGAGGAGGAGGCGGCCGGGGAACGGGGAGGAGGCGGCCGGGGCGCGGAGATTGCCGTCGGCGTATGGGTTTTGAATTTCTTCCTTTTTAAAAAACAAATCAAATATTATTTAATTCTCCATATAATATTTAGCTTCCTCCTATGTTGAGTACCTATGTTCAGCTTCCGTCTCAAGACGCTTCTGTTCTTTCTCAGCTTCCTCCTGCTGCCTCTTTTGTTGTTTCCTCGTTTCAGCTTCTTCCTTTTCACGGCGCTTCTGTTCTTTCAGTGTTTCTTTTTCCTGCCTTTTATGTCGTTTCTTCGCTTCAGCATCTTCTTTTTCACATCTTTTCTGTTCTCTCAGTGCCTCTTCTTGCATTTTCTTCCGTTGTTTCATCAGATGTTGTTCATCTTTCTCCTGGCGTTTTGTTTCCTTCTGAAGTTGTTTTTGTATTTTCTGAACCACCTTTTCCTAGAATTTAGTAGTATAATTAGTGGATAAAATGGGGTCATAGCTCATGTGATAAGGATCCCTCTGAAGTATCGACCAGCGCATGTTTGTCTGATTATCCAACAAATGCATGTAGCGACGGACGTGCTCGTCCTCCTCCCTGTTACGGCGACGTACCACCTCCTCGGTGGCCGGCTCTCTCTGCACCCTCTGTGGCCCATGCGAATGCCACCAAAGAAGATCCGGGTCGACGACGTCACCTGGATTCCTCACCAAGCTCCGCGCCCCGGAAGGTAGCACCTCCCAGTGCCAGCCCGGCGGATGCCAGTCCGGAGCAGCGGATCAATGGCAATGAGGGGGTTATCGCCGGCCGTGATGTAGTCCATGACTCTCTGGAGTGTCCGGCTGGCCCACCACAGCCGACGGCCGGCCTCGTTGAAGTTCGAAGGAGGCGGGCCGTTCTCCTCGTACCTGGCGAGCGCTCTCTCACGCCGATTGATGAAGAAGGCGTCCCAAGTCGGGCGGTAGTTGGGATTCCAGCGGGGATCCATCCGCTGCTCCGGAGTGAGCTCGAGGTAGTAGTGGTTCGTGATGGCCGCCCGGCGCGCCAAACCTTGAGGGACAGGAGGGACCGGCACGCCTCCGGTGCTCAGCCTCCAGCCGGCGGGGACGTCGTAGCCGGGTGGGCAGGGGTAGTTCGAGGCGCAAAGCGCCTCCGCCTCCGAGTAGGTTAGAGTGGGTACGGTGCAAGCCATGGGAGAGTGATGAGGTTGTAGATATGAGTTTAGATGTGCTATGCCAATGGAGGCCATGACTACATATATATAGTGAGAAATGAAGGGAAGACGGAGGCGGGAAGCGGTGTGTGTTTCTTTTCAGGGCTTGTGACCTGTAGTATGCCCAATCAGGAAGAAGCACAGGGATCGTGTGTTTCCTTCGTGCGCTTGTTAGCCGTTGGATCAGCGGTGTGTTTCTTTCGAGCGCTTGTGAGCCGTTGGATCAGGAAAAAGCACACGGATCGTGTGTTTCCTTCGAGCGCTTCTGAGCCGTTGGATCAGCGGTGTGTTTCTTTCGAGCGCTGCTGAGCCCCTGGATCAGGAAGAAGCACACAGATCGTGTGTTTCCTTCGTGCGCTTCTGAGCCGTTGGATCAGCGGTGTGTTTCTTTCGAGCGCTTGTGAGCCCTTGGATCAGGAAGAAGCACACGGATCGTGTGTTTCCTTCGTGCGCTTCTGAGCCGTTCGATCAGCGGTGTGTTTCTTTCGAGCGCTGCTGAGCCCCTGGATCAGGAAGCAGCACACGGATCGTCTTTGGCACTCTTTGGCACTCTCAGTGTGTACTCCTGATAGTTCATTTGGTATACAGTGCATTCGGATTCCCTGCATACATCCGACGGTGCATTTGATATGCAGGCACTCTCAAGCCACCGTCGAGTTGTATGCAGGGGAAACCGTGTGTTTTGTTCTATCAAGGACTCCTTCAGTCTAGGCCGAGCCCAAAGCAGACAATTTTTTCCCGCCACCGTTTCCCGCCCAAATATTTCCCGCTATCGTTCCCGCCACCGTTTCCCGCCAAATGCCGCCACCGGTAGTTCTATAAAACCCAGTCGAAGGGAGACATGGTACTCACTTGAGCGCAAGCATGGTGTGTATTGGTCCTTGCGAGAAGTGTGTGTCCGGGTTTCACATTTCCGCATCCGAGCATCTCGCCAGGCTTTCGAGCAATTTGAAGGTAGATGGTAGGGTAGTTCCAATTGAAGAAACTTTTCAATCTTGGAGACATAGCGATAGTATGGCTAACTAAACTTTTCAACCTCATTTTTCGGTCAAACAAGATGCCCGAAGAATGGAGGCTTAGTACATTAGTGTCAATCTTCAAGAACAAGGGGGATGTTCAAAGTTGCACTAATTACCGTGGAATCAAGTTGATGAGCCATACAATGAAGCTATGGGAGAGAGTCATTGAGCACCGTTTAAGAAGATTGACAAGTGTGACCAAAAATCAATTTGGTTTCATGCCTGGGAGGTCTACCATGGAAGCCATCTTCTTGGTACGACAACTTATGGAGAGATACAGGGAGAAGAAGAAGGATCTTCATATGGTGTTCATTGACTTGGAGAAGGCGTATGATAAGATACCACGGAATGTCATGTGGTGGGCCTTAGAGAAACACAAAGTCCCAACAAAGTACATTACCCTCATTAAGGATATGTATGATAATGTTGTGACAAGTGTTCGAACAAGTGATGGCGACACCGATGACTTTCCAATTAAAATAGGACTGCACCAGGGGTCAGCTTTGAGCCCTTATCTCTTTACTTTGGTGATGGATGAGGTCACAGGGGATATACAAGGAGATATCCCATGGTGTATGCTCTTTGCGGATGATGTGGTGCTAATTGACGATAGTCGGGCGGGAGTTAATAGAAAATTAGACCTATGGAGACGGACTCTAGAATCGAAAGGTTGTAGGCTCAGTAGAACCAAAACTGAGTACATGAGGTGCAGTTTCAGTACCACTAGGCACGAGGAGGAAGAGGTTAGGCTTGATGGACAGGTGGTACCTGAGAAAGACACCTTCCGATATTTGGGGTCTATACTCCAGAAGGATGGTGACATCGATGAAGATGTGACTCATCGAATCAAAGCTGGTTGGATGAAGTGGCGCCAAGCTTCTGGCGTCCTCTGTGATAGGAGAGTGCCACAAAAGCTAAAAGGCAAGTTCTATAGGACGTCGATTCGACCTGCGATGTTGTATGGCGCAGAATGTTGGCCGACCAAGAGACGACATATCCAACAGTTAGGTGTAGCGGAGATGCGCATGTTGAGATGGATATGTGGCCACACAAGAAAGGACCGGGTTAGGAATGATGATATACATGAGAGAGTTGGGGTAGCACCGATTGAAGAGAAGGTTGTCCAACACCGTCTAAGATGGTTTGGTCATATAGAATGTAGACCTCCGGAAGCGCCATTGCATACCGGACGGATAAAGCGGGATGAGAATGTTAAGAGGGGTCGTGGTAGGCCAAACTTGACATGGGAGGAGTCTGTTAAGAGAGATCTGAAGGATTGGAATATCACCAAAGAACTAGCCATGGATAGGGCTGCGTGGAAGTTAGCTATCCATGTGCCAGAACCATGACTTGGTTTCGAGATCTTATGGGTTTCAACTCTAGCCTACCCCAACTTGTTTGGGAAAAAAGGCTTTGTTGTTGTTGTTGTAATGCTGTTGTTGTAGCACGAATCATGAATGCTACACTAGTGCTTCCAGAGTTAGACGCAAATTCATTCTGGCGTGATGAGAGGTACCACAAACCCTGTGTTCTTTATGATTCCTTCTGTCTGAGAAGTATTTTTTTCCTAGTAAAATCAAATATTCTGTAGTTTGCACTATTTGATTAATATAGTTTGTAATGCCTTTTATGCCTATTGTACATGGTATTACCGTAAGATATTGGCATAATCCAAGTGTTATATGTAGTCATGTGATTAACTCTGTAGAAGTACTCCCTCCGTTCTGAATTAATCGACTCAGATTTAGCACAACTTATACTAAATCTGAGTCAATTAATTCGGAACGGAGGGAGTATTTGATCCAGCTGATTGTAGCTAGTTAGCACTTTCATTTGTCCTTTTTGTTGGTTCTGGTGAGTTTCATCTCTAGCCTACACCAACTTGCTTGGGACTAAAAGCCTGTCTTGTTCTTGTTGTTTTATATATGGACCAGTGGTTTTATAGGTATATATGATGTTCCCCACTTCATCAAGACATTGAAATATGATGTTCGAATTGTTACGAGCGTTCCAAAAATCACTGCCCAGGGAAAGACCAAGAAGCTCAAAGCATATAAGGTGAAAATATTTGTAGCACACTGGCACTCTAAATTTAGCTATACTAAAGTCGTTTTTTTTATATCTTTGCAAAGTCATTTTTTTCAAGATATCTATACTTATGGAATAAATTTTGTTTAGATTGAACCACCTAGAGATGCACCAGTTACTTGGTACAGAACAACTGCTCTGGAGAAGATAAGGAAGTATGGTGCGATATATTTGACTCCATTTGCACACCGATTGGCAGAAGAAATTGATGATCCAGAGCTCCAGAGATTGAGATGCAGGGTGAATTATCACGCACTTCAGTTTAAGTCAAATATCAGGAAGACAAGCAGTGATATAGTGAATAAGCTCCGTTCAGAAGGCCATTTCATGTCAATTCATCTCCGGTTTGAGCTGGATATGCTTGCATATGCCGGGTAGGACTTCAATCAAACTAGTGTGTGATTGCTTAATTCGTATTTGTGTTGCTAGACATGAGGATACCTTACTTCCAAAATGAAAACTGCAGGTGCATCGGCATATTCACACCTAAAGAACAGGAAATCCTTCTGAAATATCGGGATGAACATTTTCGAAATAAGACTCTTGTCTACAGTGAAAGAAAGCGCATTGGAAAGTGTCCTTTAACTCCAGAAGAGGTATTGATTCTTCTTATAGACATTGTTTCTGATGTTTGTTGAGTGCTAATATATAAGCTAATTGTGTGCGGACAATAAAAGTTAATTACTCTAGGTACAGATTTAGGCTCAGTAACTAGGCAAGTAAGCGCCCTAAAAATTGGTAATTTAAAAAATCCATAAAATGTACCTAGAAGCCTTAAAAAAGGGTTATTTGCATGCATACCAGGAAACTAGATGCACTTTGCATTCATACCATCAAGCTAGTCAATGACATGTGGGGTGTGGTCCTATATGTCATTGATATGTGTTGATGGTATAAATGAAAGGTGCACTTGAGGTGGAATATTTCTAACAACAACAAAAAAAACTAGAGCACGGAGAACTTTGGCCCTTAGACTAAGCCATCATTTTTTGCCCACACATGGCAATGGTTAGTTTGAGGTCCACAATAGACCTTGTTCCTTGAAATATTATTTATGTAAAGCACAAAAATGTGGTACCATGGTATATGAAAAATAAATATCATAGTCATCATAACCAACTTTTATGTCGAATAATTCTTTCCGTAAATAACGAAAAAATGGTCTATTTATATTGTTTTGCAGGTAGGTCTTATATTACGTGCTATGAGATTTGATAACACAACACGGATTTACCTTGCTTCTGGCAAGCTCTTTGGTGGGGAACGCTTCATGAAGCCATTCAAGGCTATGTTTCCACGTCTAGAAAATCACAGTATGGTTGGAAGTGGAAAGCTGGACCAAGGGCTAGCAGGGTCAGCAGTTGATTACATGGTTTGTCTGCAGTCTGACATTTTTATACCCACATATGATGGCCCAAGCAACTTCGCAAACAATCTCATGGGCCATCGCCTATACCATGGTTTCCGAACCACAGTCACACCAAACAGGAAGGCCCTTGCTCCAATATTCATGGACATGGAGGAAGGGCGTGCATCTGGATATGAGGAGAGGATCAGGCAGGTCATGTTCAACACCCATTTTGGCGCCCCCCCCCCCCCCCCCCCACAAGCGCATCCATCCAGAGTCTTTCTATACAAACCCGTGGCCAGAGTGCTTCTGCCAGATGAAAGCTAGGAACCATGCTGATCGGTGCCCAGTTAACACCGTAAATGATGCCCTTTAAACTCAGTTCCAGAATCAAACTGACTCCACCAGCAAAGTCTAAGAGTTGGCTGGTGGAACTGAGTTAGCTATGGTTTAACGATTGAGAACAGAGTGTTTCTCACAGACCTGGGCATGGCATTTTTGGAGCAACGATTGATGGCTCCAGCGTAGATATCTGTAGGCTAGTATGTTCAACTTAAGATTTAGTTAGTTGTTGAGATTGTTAGTCTGGGAATCAGAGTCTGGATAGCTAAATTTGGAATTTAATTGAGTTTACCTCTGTTTCATTAGGCTAAGCTAACTTGTTGCATAGCATGTCTCTAAGAGGGGAATAGTTTGATGCATATATCTTTTGGTGGTTCTCAGGCACTTTTTCCCCTGGGAAACTTGGATTTAGTTTGGAAAATTCTGTTTCTGCTATTCCACAATTGAAATGTAGCATATTATCTTTTAGACCCCTTTCGAAATATTGTTAGCAAGATTGACGCTCAGGTAAAATTACAAGCTCCAGGCCATGCTCTCTACTTCTTGCTGCTGTTTGTTTTCCTAAATTATGAAGGTTAATGTATATTCTTCTGATTTCTATATTACGGTACGTGCAAGATACTGAGTATGTATTTGTGATGATAAACAATAGGGTCAACAAAAATTATTACCCTTCTTGCAAGGTACTGAGTATGTATTTGTAATTTTGTATGGCCTAGAAGAGTGCACATACTTACAACGAATTCTGTTGTAAACTGTGAACCGTTACCAACACTTGGACTTAAACTACAAATGTAGCGCATTCAGATAATGGGTACGAGGTTTAGTGGTTTAGTTAGGAACAAGACCAATTACATAGATAGTTCAGATATTGAGCCTGAGGTTGCATTTTAGTTGGGATAATGGGTACGAGGTTGCATTTTAGTTGGGAAATTTTTCACTCAGTCTTCACGGCCTAGGGAGAAATAACAGTGAAAATAAATATGGTCATTTCATCAACGAATTTTGCCTCTATCATAATTTATTATGAATTAACCAAAGCGCTGTGGTTTGAATCGCAA